>CM021768.1:5749938-5777725 GCA_011076525.1 Nettapus auritus
GGGGGATTAAATATTCACTTCCAAATAATCAGATCCACTATGATAAAAGTGGATTAGAAAACAGTTATGTTCTTAAAAACCATTAGTTATTCTATAAAATTCAAAGGACTTCTGTAAGTAGTTTGTTGCTTATAGTGTATATTCTAGCATTGTAACAGACAAATTTAACACAATATATATTTCACTCAAAGTAGCTTTAAATATTTTTTTTTTTTTGATTAAAAGCTTAAATTAAGATCAATAAGATCTTACTAAGAATATGTAAATGAATTAATCATACTCAAAATCAAATTTACATAAACCAGGCAGATTTTATTCCAGTTTTGACTGTAATGAATTATTAGATTTGGATTTTCATTTCACATCAATCTTGTAATGATCTGTTTTTCTTGGATCTATGCAGATGCAAACACCTTTCTAATTCAGGCATCCTGTTACTGTACAGAAATACCTTCCTCTCTCCAATGACTTTGGAGGGCATTTAGGAATCTAATGCTTCCATGAGTGCACTTAAAATTAGACTTTTAACATATCCTCTGGTAATTTTCTAATCTGCTGCTCAATATTTTGTATGTTAATATACACCTCTATATTTAAAAAATTCAATAATATATTTTAAGAATGAAAAATTTTACTCTAATTAAAAAACCAAGTGATTTCACTCTTTAATTTTGAATTAAATTTTAGACAGACCTTTTGTGATTAGAAAGTCCTGACATGTTGGAATTTCTCACAGGATAATTCTGTTTTATGACCACCTATATTGGCAAACAGTACTGTAGTGGGTAAATGGAAAATACTGTAAAGAGTAAATGGGAAATGTTAAGCCTTACGACCAACATTTACAATCATGAAGATTTTGAAATGCAGGTTGGATACTGAAACCATGAAATGCATGTAAGGCTGCAGATGGCTGCGGTGTTTTAGTTATTCTGTGAATGCAATGTAACTAGGGGCTACCATGAGCAGCAAAGTTACAAATGTGAGTTTTGTGGAAAGCAGTGCCAGGTATTTGTGAACTAGTGTTCTGATGAAATAGAATAGTATTTCTGTTTTTGACAATCTTCATTGTCAAATCTTCAAACTTCTTGACTGGCAGTGTGTGACAGCCAATTTTCCTGTTCTATTGGGAATCTTCTAGTGAGAGTAGAGAGCTTCTATTGGGAAAACCTAGTGGTGGTACTGTTTAAATTCCACATATGAGGAAAATATAAAAAACAAGTTTAAAGAGACCAAAACTAACTGTGGCTGACCTCTAAAGTAGTGCAATAAATAAAGACTGTTACAATGTGTGAAGTAGTCCGTGAACTCTCTCGCTTTGCAGGTTTCCTCATTGTGAAAATACTATTCAACTCTGATGATTCAGTGTTCAAGGGCTTTTGAGCCCTAAAAGTTATAATTATTAGAGGGCATGATTCTGATTTTTGTACCAAAGAAATATGCAATATTTATCTGCTATTCCTTTCACATTCAAATATTCTATATCATACTGAAAGGTAAAAAATTTGTATGCTCATTCACAAAACAGACTGGATTAAACCACAAAAACCTCTTTCTCAGCCTTTACTGTTTCCTTTATCATGACTGAAATTTTTAGATTACGCTATCATGTTTTGCTGTTCTTCCTTACAGCATATTCCATGCCTCATTTCCTCCCCTATGTGCTTTTTTTTTTTTATGTATTTTTCTAGTACCTTCACCAAACTTTTTTTTTTTTTTTTTTTTTTTACTTTTGCTTCTTATGCAGGTATCTTTCTTCATCCCATTCTCATTTAGCAATTATTCATTGTATTATTTTCTCTTAATGACATCGTCTAAAGAACAGAGCCTCTTCCTTCCTTCTAGCAAATTTGTGTCCGCAACAGAACAAATACAAAGTCACTTATTTAGTGATTACCCCAAATACTTCAGTCACCCCCCAAAACACCTTAATCATAAACTGGAGTATTTAATGTCATTGTGCACTAACATATAATCATGATACAGTGTGTTCCACAATAAAAGTATTAGATCATATTTGGGGTCAGACAGGAAACAGAAACTCGTACTTCTCAAATAACTTGTATACATTGTATATTACATAATAATATTTTAAAGAATATATATAGTTCCTCAACTACATATTTTAGCAGCTCCCTGAGAGATTTAAAACTAGCTAGCTATAGAATTGAGATTTTGCCTGGTGTTCTTCAGTCTTGTAAATAATATAATACTCCTTGTCTAAATCATTTTGTTACTTCATAGAAGGGAGCATCTGGATACGAAATAAAATAACATTTGTCAATATTCTTCAATTTTCACTACAGAGAAATAAATGAAGCCTACAGTTTCTGCAGCTGTACTTTCAGAGACTAGTTTCCAGGATTTCCCAGAGAGCCCCCTCTTTGACTTTTTTAATGTCAGTGAGATGTTTTGGTTGTTGAATAGAATCGCATTGATTGTGTTTCTATTCTTTGACAGAAAACAGACCATACATTAGAGTATGGATGTTCTACATGTAAAAAGTAAGCAAAAGTGAAATTTCTATACTATAGAAAAGCCAATACTGACTAGTCAGTAATGAAAGTATTAAACAAGTGTATGATATAAAGAAAAAAATATATATATTTGAAGTGCAACCAACTGCTAGGATGTAATTTAATCATTTTAAAAATTGGATTAATATTATTGTATAACTTGTATGATAAGAAACTTTTTATAATAAAAAAATACTGATTTAACAGTGGTGGTTGTTGTGGGATGACATTACAAGAGCATTGTTAAAGAAATAGCTTTTTTTAAAAAAACAAGCAACAACAAAAAAACTTATAGTTCACATAAATGAGCAGATTTTCTCTGAGTGAATGAACCTTCTCCAAGCTTTTAAGATGTCAGCCACCACCTTTTTTTAGTTGCTAAATACAAAAATGTTATGGTTCTGGTAATGTTACAACAGAGTATACATAGTGTACACTAAAGAACAATTTTCCAAACAGCCTACATTATTTCTGGATCCAAAATGTTTTCCAAAATAACAACTGAAGTTCACAAATTAAAGAGCAGGAAAGGCAGTTGGAGATGCATTTTTGTAAGAGCAGCTCTGAACCATTTGAAAGCTCGATAGTTGGTCTGAACTTCCATTGTAACTTCAAAACAGGTATTTAGCTAGAAAAAGCAATTGCAGAATTTTCAGACCAGCCTATGATAACAATGTATAATTCTTAAAGTTGTATTACTGATATTAATTTAGACCTTTTATGGAAAGATAAGCATTTTTAAGGTGGTCATCTCTTCTCACTGCCAAAGCTTCAGTTGTACCATGAGAAAGAAATTGAAAGGAAAATAAATATTCAGAGTCTATTCAGCGTTACATTTTTTATTTTTATTTTTTAAAGTCAGCATTCTATAGAAAAAAACATTTGGGGTATATGAAGATTTGACTGCTTTTAGAAATTACTTTAACAAACAGGATACTAGCACATCTGATTAGTAATACATAAAGACAGTACAAATTGAGCAGCCAAACCTCTCAGTCAGACCTTCTTTAAATGAGAAGGAAGGAAGCACTCAGCTTTTCTGTGGGAATGCGCACCTCACAAAACAAAGCCACAGAGAAATGATGGTTGTCTTTTCAGGGGAATGCAAAAATATGGGGTTTGGGGGTACATGCTGTCCTGTGCAATTTGGAAAGATTATGACTTCTTCCCTATCAGGTATATAATTGGCCAAATATACAATGGAAACGAGGCACTCAGAGAAAAAGGCTCTTCCAGCTAATTTAATGTTGCCATCCCTTGTCTGTTGCGTATTACTTGACGCTGAATTTTGCAAAAAGCCAATGTGTTCTGCTTTTACTCTTGTCTATCATTTTATGTCATTTTCTTCCAATTTACTGTTTATTAGAATATATTTTAATTTGATCATAGCATTTTCTTGTTATAGCATCTTGGAAACTCCAGATCAACATACCTTAACACTAAATGTAGTAACATACATTGCATTAGTATACCATAAATTGTTTAAATATTCTGGCTGGTAAGATGATGATCCTTTGTAGAATCCTGCCTCTTACGCTGACTGTATTGGAATTTAGAAATTTCCTCAGTACATTTCTCTCAAGGACTAAACAGGATGCCTGTAGGGCTATCATTGAATATTAAAGGACTGAAAAGAATTCTGGTACAGACAAAATCTTTTATTTCTTCTTGAGTTATGTCAAGGTTGTGAAAGTGCTCAGTACTCAGTCAAGACAGTGTTTAGCTCGTGATGGAAAAACATAGTAGCTGCTATCATTTCTTTTGCCATCCTTTTGAAAGTCTCATTTGACTTTCAAGTCTGATAAAAACATCTTTGTGTCTTGGAAATCAGTAAAAGCAGAGAAAAGCTTGCTGCAAGTCTCTCAACAAAATCTTGTCTGATTGCTTATATTTTCTGTAGAAAACTCTTCTCACCAAACTACCAAGTATCACAAATAGTCACATGCTGTAAGATAAATCACTGTTAAATTTCATGCTACATATTCAGTTTAGACATAACTTCAGGTCTGCTGTAGACCAGGAGCATGTTCATCAACCAGTTACTGCATTTTAGGGATCACACGATGGTTGTCACAAAAAAAAATGAAACAACAGGAAAACGTCTAAGGAGAAGGAATGCTCAAAAGCCAATCCTGTTTTGCAATGAAGGTGAAAGCACACCTGCATTAGGTAGGACAGTGGATCTGTGACCTCAGACTCTTACTATTTTGTCTGTACAGTTTTGGATGTCGTGCTCCTCAGGCTTCTGCTTGGCTCTTCATCCGTATTAAAATTGAAGTATCCATGTTCTGCATGGGTAGAGGATTGGAATATTTTTATCACTAAGGATGACTGGAAGCCTTCACTCTCTGCAATGGGTCACCAACAAAAATTTGATTTGTGAAGTAACAGCCTCTTATTTTTTTCTATCTGGAAAGATTTTCATCATATTATTTCTGAGGAACTCTCACATGTAAAAAATAAGAAGGAGCATAGAGAAATCACTTGGTCTACCTGACAAGCTGGTAACATTCTCAAACTACTATATTATAATCACCTACAGCCGTTTGGACATCAGTCTAAATTATATTCTCAAAAAGTGGTTTCAGAAAAATTATTTCTCATTCCTTTTTATCCTTTCAGCCTGTAAATAGATTATAAATGGAACTGCAAAAGCAGAATGCAGCAGTTTATACACACTTCGCAGAAATGGTGAATCCTTCCTGTGAAAGGATTAACAGCTGTTAGGTCAGTATTTGTAGAAGCATATCCTATTTTTACCCTCCTCACAACTCAGCTGGAAGCTGAGGTTTAACTTGATTTGAAACAACCAAATCAGCATTTGAATACAAGACTGACTTACATAGAGAGCAAATAATTATATTTAATAAGCACATGTTAAATGAGATGTTGGATGCTTTGTAGGTTGGAATACAAACAAACTCTTAAGAGAAGAACAACAGCAGAATTGCTTGTTAACTGCCATGGGAAGCAACCTTACATCTGGAACTCTGCTTATTGCTCTAATTCAGAAAAAAAAAGGTAAAGCACAAACTATTTTTTTTAAACCTATATTATTTTAATTAATCTTTGCTCCTCTCTAGTTTTAGTGGGGATAAGGAAAAATGTCAACATCTTTGTGCATATTTGAGAATTGTACATTCTCTAACAAATTTATATCATAGAGTTTGTGACTAATTTTGTCTGGCATTCTATATTTATGGATTTTTAAAATTTAAAATTATGAATTAATGAAGTTGAACTGTTATATTCTAATGTACGTTGTTGGGTTATAGGTATTTACTATACAAGTTTTAAAAATTATCTTCTGTAAGTTTTATTTTGTACTTAGCTACGCTCCACAAGCTAAATACATTTTCCAAAACTAACCGCACTTTAAATCTGAATGAACTCTGTGAACTGTCTCTAGATAGAATTCTATTCCAAACTCCAAGCCTATAAAGTATTTAGTTATGCTGTGAAATATAGAAAAAAGAATTAAGCCTATGTAAGGACTACTACTAATAATCATAAACTTTGTTGTTGTTGTTGTTACTGATCTCTAAAGCTTTCATTTTTCAGACTTAGAGTGTGGTATTAGATCAGTGATTTATTTATTTATTTATGTTTCTCTCCAAGAGAAAGAAATGGATTTTCATTTTTTCCCTGAGGCAGGGCATAGGTTCTAGCTATGACAAGTTTCTGGCACATAACATGTATGGGATCTTCTTGAACGTCCTTAAATCTCTGGAGCAGTCCTGTTAACTACTGTGCACAGTAACTTCCTCAGAAACTGCATCTGAAGCAGACATAGGAGAAAAAAAAAATGTCCACACAGAAAATAAACCAATGGATCATCGTATGGATTATGTTATTTCCTGTCAAAAATGAAAATAATATTATATATTCCCTCTTTAAAGGCTTTTATGAGTCACTGTGTCTGTTTCTTGTTTTATGAGTCATTGATAGGAGAGAGATTAATAAAAATGTCCTTGTATGCTAAAAATACATAAATAGTATATTTGTTCTAAGTGAATGGATCAGTAAAGTTTGGATCAGCATCATTTGTAAGTCTGTATATGTTTCCAAGGACTCTTCAAAATTAACATGAGGGAGGGAAGTAGAAAACATCTCTATGAGATCTGAAAATTGGCAATTTTGTCTTCATGTTTTTCGCCATCTACAATAGGAACACAAGCTGCTACATATAAAATGAATTGATAAAACAAATGTAAAAAAAAAAAAAAAAAATTAACACAGGTAGCTTTATTTAACTGGGGGAAAGTGTGTTTTGTAAACAAATATATAGCTAATTATATCTAATATAACTTCCTTAAGGCTAGAATAGTGAAGTTTAGGTTAAAATTCATCATAAAAGGAAAAAAAAAAAAAAAAGCACAAACACTGAAAAGATTTAGAAAATATCTAACAAGGGCTTGCCATAACACTTCTATAAAGAAAGTTCTGTAGGATGTCTTCTTTTTTTCCAATCAGAAGAAATCTGATAAATTTTCTCTAAGTGTTTGTATGCCTTTTCACGTTCCAGAGTTTAATAGATAGTACCAGGCCTGTTTATATAATTTTTCCTTTTAATAAAATAAAATAAAGTTGTTCTTTGCTGTTTTTCATATGTTCCCTAAAGATTTTCATCTTGCAAATATAAGAGGTTAATTATTTCTATAATGGAAGGCTTAGCACTCCCATAAGTATTTTTTTTGTTGTTGGTGGTGGTTTTTCTTTTCTTCTGTTTAAAAATCATCATAGGTATAATAAAATTAGAGTAGTCCATGACCAGTGAAGATGCTTCACAAATTACTGGTGTGGAAAAGAAAAAAAAAAAAAAAAAGAGAGAGAGAGAAAAAAATAAATCTTTTAAAAAGAGAGGATTAAAATTAAACTAAACAAAACTGGTGCCATTCATGGATAGTAGCATTCAGGGTAAGGCCACTGAGAATCAATTAAATGAAAAAAGCATAATACAATAGCTGACACCTAAACAACCTTTAATGTTTTTGTGTTTTTTTTCTGTAACGTTACAAGAAAGGTTCAGGAGGGTGATTACACAACAGCCGCCAAGAGAATTTTTCTCTACTGCTGCTAAAGTGTATTGAACGCTTCTCTATATACGTCATATCATATATTGGCAGATGAATTTAGATTTCTCTATTCTCATTTACATCAGTGGAACTGTTACCTTCAGACGAGCAGGTTTTACATCTGTGAATGACAGGTCTGTGCCTTGCTCATGAATAGAAAGGTATGTGACATGAATACTGTGCATCGTATTATCTGTTTCTTCTAATAGCTTTGCATTCATTTTAAACAGAAAGCAATACAACTTTAATAAAAACAAGGAATGTTCCAGTGCTCCAGTCTGTAGAAGAGCTCCACACAGACAGACAATTGTCTACTCTGTTCCTGTCGGACTATAAGGCTTTCCCCTCCAAAAGCTGCAAGAACAGTCTAACAAGACACAACGTTTAGTGTGGGGATTGCAAAGCTTTATTTTCCTTAATTGTTTTATATTCATTTCCTGGTAATACAGGAATACTTTAATGACTGTGAGACCCATGAGAGAGTCTTTAAGCTACTCTTGTGTTTTCTGGGGACTTCACAAGTTCCCAGCAGAATTTAAACTGGGTCTGGTAAAGGAGACATTGAATGTTCTCTTCCTTTTTCTTACCTCTTAGGAAGTAACATCAAACTGCCTTTTAAAAATGATTCTACATTTATGATTCAGTGCAGAACCACAGCCCTAGGGCCAGCCAGGAAAAGCTGCTGTAAATCATTCAAAGCAGGGAGACAATAACACCAATATTTAAGGTCTATTTAAATTAGTTATGTTTGTAAAACAAAAGCAGTTGTGTCTGATAGAGTACTAACATTCCAACATATTTTTGACCTCTAATTTCTCGCTGTAGTCTTTGCTCGATTTTCATCACTGTTCACTGAACAGCTTTGTTTTTACTTATGCATTTGATTTTTTTTTTTAGAGTATTTATAATTAAAGTAAATCCAGCATGCTACAGCAGTAGACTACAGTCTTGCCATTGTGGAACAGTATTCTACAACGTTGAATTTTGACTTCAGAAGAAACTATTAAATTACACTTAAGGGTGTAGTTTATGCTTTATCTAGTCCAATTTAACCATGAGTGATACTAAAAGACGTGGTCCTATCTCCAATTCCTCTTGTCTATATATTCCCTCCTTTACATTACATTTAACAATCAATCACATGTAAAAACATCAGAAAACTGATTTAATGACCTCCCTACCCACCAAATACTAGTTTTCCCTAAGGTTACTGAACTGACTCAGTCGGTACCGCTGAATCTAATGCACATCAGCTGTTCTGGTGAACGTTATCTATTACATTATTTCGTTAATTTATATTATTTTGTTACTTTTGTTTATATATACTGTGCAATCATGCTCTAAACTAGTAGAGTGTTGGTAGGTTCCTGACCCCCCCCCCCCCTTTGTGTATATTTTAGGCTACTTTTTTAAAAGGTAGAATGCAACTATAATATTTCAGCTAAGTCTTTGTTATTGACACTGTTAACCTTTCTTGAAACCTTTGTAGTATGCTGCATTTTTGTCAAGTATTACTGCTGGCATTAGAACCATTTCCTGATTTATTATTATGTGTCAGTTTAATTAACATGCTGTTTTACTCCCTCTTCCAGATTGTTAATGAAGATGTTAAATAAACAGGACCAAACAGTGATCCCTGCAGAGCTCCACAAGACACCTCCCACCAACTTGATACATTGCCATTTTTCATTACCCTTTATTTGCACTCAGCCAGACATTTTTAAATCCAAGCGACAGTACTCCATGTCCAAGCCAATTTGAATTAATTTTGCAAGTAAAGATTCTGTAAGACACTACATCAAGTGTTTTACTCAGACCAGATATATTACACATGCTTTCATCCGCTAATTTTCTAAAGCTATCAGAAAAAGCAATCAAGCTTTGAAGATTACTAGTGCACCCACCACTTTTTGCTGGTCTATTCACTTAGAAAACCAATCCTGGCATTATTAAAGAATTGTCACTCCTTTAGCTGATGACTGATTTAAAATAATGTATTTTTCTAATCCATTGACTTCCCAAAATATAATACAGCACTGATTATTCTTCCTAACTTTTAGTTTAGGGTTATATGGTATGTTGAGTTATGTTTTGATTGACAGACCAGTGTTTTTCTTGTAACGGATGTGATTTCTGTAGCATAGCTTGTGTTTATTTTACCTGTTTCCAGCTGTTAGATTGTATAAACGGTTATTCCTTACTCCCAGTGTGAAGGCAAGTAAGTCCTACAACACTTCTTTAATCATATCAGTGACGAAGCATCAGACTTGCAGAAGGGACAAAAACACAGTATGCAAGGTCTAATTCTAGACAGTTTTTTTTTTTTTTTAAGTCAATACCAGTCAAAATAAACTTTCTCTTATTTAACACATTCCTTTCCCCTATATTTTATTGCTTACTCATGTTATAAAGTGTTGTGCCTAGAACTTCTAGTCTGTTTTTTTGTTTGGTTTGTTTTGTTTTTGTCTTATGGCACATCCATTCCTTATTGTACTGTCTCCATAAATCTGGCTGCATTCCTTTAATGCTTGTACCCTTCCTAACAAACTCTTGTTGTGGTAGTGAAGTGATGTGTTCCAGATGAAGTCTGGGGCACAGAAAAACTTGGTGACTTATTTCATTTTACTTGTAGACTCTTTGGTAAAAATGGAAATGTTTCAGGTATAGTGAAGTATTCCTCCTAAACACTTAGTCAGTATGCTAAATATGAACCCATTCCTTTACAGATGCCCTTACTAAAGACTCTTTCTTATTCTTGCTAGCATCGTTCAAATAGAGTTCCTGGTTATCCCCTTAGATGGGGCCCAGTTCTACCTCTAGTTTGTTGTGTTTTTACTGAAATGGGTCCAAAAAGTTTATTACTGTGTTCCTCAAAGTTCTTCATACTGCCAGTCAGCTTTTTCAATGTAAAATGTTCAAATTAAAATATTATACTTACAAAAATGCCTTTGTTTTCCTAATAACTTCCATGAATTTAGGTCACCAGGAATAGGCATATTGTTTATTTGTTTTTTTTCCTTTATTTACTAAATACTATTTATCAGATTAGTAGTATCTTTATTTTGTTTTTCAACACTTAGTGGAATGATTACATCAGAATGTTTAGTTCTTAACCTCTTTGCATGCATGCATGTATTCACGAAGGCAGAAAATACATTGATTTTCTTCCCAATGATAAGAGAAACAGAGGTCATATGTCCCCAGAAGTCTCATTTCAGCGAGATTCATGCACAGAATACAGCACAGTTCACTCAAGGAGGATGAAACATGCAGACATTTGAGCAAGCGTATCATTGTTGACTTTGATTTCCCAGAGGGAAAAATATCAAACAATTTAATAATTTAAGATTTATTTTTAAAAATCTCTTATTAAGACATAAGCTATATTGTATGATCCTGTTGTGATTTGGAAACAGATAAGCAGGCCTCCTTTTTCTCTTTTCAGTCTTTTAAAAATAATCTTATGCTAGATGCTTCCATGCATATTATGAAAAGCTGTGTATACATTTTGGACTCTTACCTTGATATTGAAATGAGGTTGCGCTTGTGGGAAGATGCTGTTTCACAGAAATACTTTTGTGGTAATGCTTTCATGGCTGAGCAGTGAGCCTTTCAGAAAAAGAACAGAGATTTGTTTTTAATCAGTGCCCATAATCCTTAAAAACAAAGCAATTGCTGATTAACTCAATATGATAAGAAACAGCTTGTATCTACAGCAAATTGCCTAGAGGTAAAAGTTTATTTTCTCCCCTGATTCACCTTCTGGAGTCAGATGGTCAAGTGTTCATTCTTATTTTTCCTCCTTCAGGCTTAGACTAAGGACTTAAATCTCCAGATTCAAACAGTGAGGTAAAGGCTTTCCTTTCATATTCACCATTTTAAAGGCAAAAACAGTATAATTGAAGCCCACTGACCCCACCTACTTCCAAGTCATATCCCTGACTTCAGCTCAGTGTTTAAACATAAATCCCCACAACAAGAGTCACCAGAAGCACTCCAGACTCTGTGAAGAAGCTGCTGTGACCCTCAGGAATAGCTTCCTTCTGCTGGCTTCTGGTGGCTCCCTTGATCGTGGCAGCCCTGATGGCCAAGGCCCATGCAGTGGCAGCAGAGGCTCAAGTTAAGCTAAGCCTTTAAAGAGGGAATATATAATATTATTTCCGTATTTGACAGGAAATAACATAATCCATATGATGATCCATTGGTTTAATTTCTGTGAGGACATTTTTTTTCTCCAGCTTCAGATGCAGTTTCTGGTGCTTGGTCATTGGGCCACGCTTGGGTGGGGTCTGATAAAACACTCAGTTATGGTTATCAGGTGCTGACAATTCATGGGTACCTTAAACTTTTAAGCTGTAGCCTTTGTGTATGTAATCTTTTCATTTGCAAGCCAAGAAAGCTTCTTCTCCTACGTATGTTGTCAGTGTGCCTTAAATAACCTTCTAAGTGATGGCCTAACTGTAGCAGCAGCAGGAGTCTGCAGTCTGTTATGGGTGATGTGACTGAAATTCATCCTGCTCCTGCTGTTTACGTACATATAGGTGTTTAACTATATCTCATTTGAACACCACTGTCTGTAAGCCACCTATCTCAAAGGTCTGTCGCATTGTACCATTTTTAAATTGGCCATTTACACTCATCCTTTGCACTGTTTCTTTCTAGTTTAAGATTATGTTGTCATTTGGCTTCCATAACTCCCTTTCAGCTTCTGTACTCTTTTGCAGTGTTTCTCCTTAACCCAGCGTTAATGACAGAGACACAGAATAGGCAAGTCAAAAGACGAAGATAAAAAAGAACATCGGTGTTGCTGCAGCAGAAGGAAGAATAATCATAAATAATATTTATATGGAAAACAGTTTTATATTATATTGTTCTAAATGAAGTTCTGCTGTTTAGAAGCAACTTAGTGTACCTAAATGGACAGCTATGGCTTTGTTGTGGGCTGGGAGGAGTAAATTGAGTTTTGCTCCTGTGCATTCTCATGCCTGGATTTGTATCTCATCTCAGCACCTGACCTGCCTTGTAGATGGGTCCCTGTTTCCTTAACTCCTTCTGAGCCACTTGTATTATTAACAGGCAATAAATACTGAAAACTAAAAAGTTATTTTTCTCCTTAAAAAAGGTAATTGGAAACAGCTTCATCTTCGTTGATGTGTTACAATTTGCACTTGAAGCAGAAATAAAAATGTCCATTTCACCCTGTAATTGAATTTAATCTTGAAATTTTGCACAGTAGCTCCTGAGAGGTTAAGTGAATTTTCAGTTCATCAAACAAGTCTTTAAAATGTGTACTGGAGTTTTGCTCAATTTTTCTCATATTCCCTGATTTTTATTGAATAGTTAGTCCAGCCCAATGCCAAGCTTTAAACAACTTCCTAATATCAGAGAAATGGAAAATTTTTGAACATTCAGTGCTAACTGAATCTAAGAGATTTTTCATAGATATTCAGGCCCAACAGTGGGTGTTGTTTTCTGATGTTGCTAGAGAGAACATTTTGATGAAAAGTGACACAACTCTGCCCCTCTTAAAAAAACAATGTCTTCTATGCTCACTCCTCACCTATACTCAGTGCAAATCATAGAGGCTAGGTAGGGAATTGTGTGGTATTTTAAGATAGAAAATAAGGTTCTGAAAGGACATATAGATCATGGGAATATAAAATCAGAGATGGTTAACACTGTAGGAGCTGAACAGTGGATTTTTTGAAGATGCAAATGTATTAGCAGATAATTAGAAGATAATGCCCTAGGAAGGGCCATTTCTATTTGCAACTCTTGAAAGAAATTGAGATTATTATGTTCTAAAATAAGAAATAACTTCAAGTGTTATTATTTGTTCAATAGTGTTTAACTCTTATAGATTAGTTTGGTGGTGGTGGTGGTGGTTTGTTTTTTGTTGTTGTTGTTGTTTGTTTGCTTTTCCCATGTTTTTCCCATGTTCCTCAATCTAAAAAAAAAAAAAAAAAAAAAAAAGGAATTGGAATTTCCTGAACAAAATGCAGACAGTCACAAATCCCACAAAACTGTCCATATCGTCATTTCATCAGTCAACAGGTGTTTCGCTTATGGCACTTTCCAGTAAGTAAAAAGATGGTGCTGTTGACTTCCTGCTGTGCCCACTTACATTTCCTCTTCTGCCCAGTGCAGTAGGATTTCTTTTGACTTAAATATTGTATGCATTTTCTGTCTGCTATATAAATAGGTGAATGTTTAAAATTGATAAATACAAGAGAACCCCTTCAGATTGAGAACCTTTTGCATCAAAGAATAATCTCTGCATATCCCTTTCTTTCGTTGGTGGTCATTTGGAGTCAGATTCATTTTCTGCCTCTGAAGGCTTCTGTCTAAAGTTCTTGGAGTAACACTAGAAAGACTGGAAAAAAAAAAAAAAAAAAGGTTATTCACGGCCTCCATAGAAGCATGCAATAACTGAATTAAAGTCAAGCCTGATGTAAGCCTGGATTGCACCCACCTTATCAGACACAATCATAATTCTGCTTGTTGGAGGACTGTTGTGTTGTGTTGAATTCTCTCTCTGTTTTAAAAATGAAATGTTGAATTAATAAATTTCTCCCTCCCTTCTGATTTCCAAAAGGCAGGAAAAAACAATACTCATCTTGATAAGAACTTCCTACAGTGCTAAAATACGTGTGTGCTGTATTAGCTTTTCTGTATTTTTATACATTATTATTTCTAACAAAACTGGCTGCTTATCCAAAATGATATGATAACTTTTAGACTACAATCTATTTTCAGCGTCTTCATGAAAGACAAGCTCTGTCATTATCTTCCCAAAGCAATATACCAGCAGGCCTTAAATGTAGGGAGTAAAATTGGAATATTACTGTTTCTTGTCATATATTTCTGTTTTATGGTTTTTGAGTATACTGGAATGCCTTAGTGCGGAGAAAAAACAATGGCAGTGAAGGGAAGTAACTATTAATGTCCTATTAGAACTTGATGGGACTTGATATAATTAAAAAACTTGTGATATCTCCAGCAATTGTAATTCCAATTATTTGCTAGCTAAAGGCAAGTTTCCCTGCTCCAAGTTAGGAAATCATGTAAATAGCCTAATTAATATAATTTGCCTTATGCTCTTCTAAGAAAACAAAACCAAATATGTCATTTTTTAAAGAACAAATAGCATGGTATAAACTAAATATTATAAATATTCAATCCATTTGTAGAGCAAACATTACATATTACAAATCATTCTCAGCATTTGTAAGTAATTCAGCATGATTTAATGAAATGATTATGGCTTGCTTTAGTTTTACAAGCTCATGACAAAAAAAGCAAAGCATTTCCTTTGTATGGTTTAGAGCTAGTTCTTTTACAAAATAGTGTGTAACAACATGTACAGCAGGGGGCCAGAAGATATAAAGAAGGTTTCCTCATCTTGTATCTGCAGTCGTTTAATATCAACAGACTTCCACAAAACTTAAAATAAGTCTTTGAAATATTCCATGCTGTGGTGCTAGAAAGGTACAATAAATAATACTTTGCTTTTTCCTCATGTGGAATGAAGAGATAAAGCTATTTATAAAACTGTAAAGACTTACAAATCATTCTAACAGGTTGTCATATGTTAATGTCAGTGAGAATTTAATCACCCAAGGTAAAAATCTATATATTTTCTTTCTCCAAACCCATCTTGTTTTCATGACTCTCTTTACTGACAGATTCTCTCATGATGATAAATTAAAGGAATGCCCAAGACCACAAAATGTAAAAACAAAAAATATAAGAACTAGAAATAGTAGGTTGTTTTTAAACTGTGTGGCAGGATTTGTTGTTGTGGCATTTAGGTCTAATGAGAAGTCATTGTGCTTGGTACTATACACCTGATTAAAAAGAGAATAGAGATAGCAAAATAAGGATTTAGCATATAACAAATAGCTAGGAAAAAAATCACTCAGTTTTTTTGAGAGTTCTTAATTTAGGGGTAGAAAACCTTACCTAGGAGCAAAACAATTTTATCCATCAAGTCATCAATAATTTTTTTTTTTTTTTTTTTTTTTTTAAAAATAGCTGTTTTTAAAAAAACCATACTGTGTCTTATTATGACAGCTGTGACTGACGTTGTCTGATTTCTTTGGCTGTTAGCCACTTTTGCTCCTTTTTAAAAACCAGAAACTTAGAGGGCCTCCCAGGTAAACCCTTTGTGAATTAGGCTCTACCTTTCTGTATGCACTTGAACCAAAGGGGAATTTTACAGAAAAATAAAAAAATAAAATAAAAAATAAAGACATGAAAGATTTTTTGTTGTTGTTGTTGTTAGATTTGACAGGTATTTATCTCATCTTCTATACATCTCTCAGAATTTTTTTTGTCCAAATGTGGATAGACACACACCATTATTTGATGGCCTCTATCCTGCTTTCAGATTTAAGTGAGGAAGGCTTATGCCATGCTTTGTTTTGTTATGATAACTATTAACGATATATATCTTAAGTCATCTTCTTTTCCCTTTCAAAATACTTTCATGTTTGCTGTTAATTGAGCCACTGGCTTTAGTTATGTTTATCATAGCATAAGAGGTGTACAGAAAATTAAAAAGTAAGATTTGAATCCCTTTAATTCCCTTGACTCTGCAAAGGCCTTTGACTCAGTGCCAGACAGATTACAAATGCAGAAATCATAGGTCCCAGTTTATGGAAGAACTTGATGAGTCTTTAGATCTGTCTGTCAGCCAAGAAGCAGAGTTCTGTGTTCTTTCTCAAAGTCGAGAGATGTGGGAAGCAAAAAGTGTAAAGCTTCCTTTCTAGTCCTAGATGTGTCCTGCTGCACTTGAAGCAGAGGGAGTGAATGAAAAAATATTTTACATATAAACTAAGCATATTTGATGTAGAAGCCTTTTGTTTGTCCTAAATATGTTCATCTATCTCTGAGTTTTCAGAATATGATTTCCATTCCACTCTAAATTTCACAGTGTAAGGGTTATTTCCAAGCATAGATTTTAAAATTAGGTATTTTACTTATTAGAAATACCGAACTTTCTCTATATTACTTGACTCCCTGATGAAAGGTTAGTTGCCTAATCACATGGGTTTAGTGGCTATGGTACAGTGCAGAGTGTTAAGGCTGTAATAGGAAATCAAATAGTTCATTTCACAGCCGTCAAATACATGCTGAGCTGCCTGACTGGTTAATGCTGCTTTATCTTTCAGGACATAAAACCTATTCTTCCTTTATGAAAACAGTACTTTGTGTTAGATAATCATTTCATTTACATATAAAGGTTACACTTAATAAAAATATATGAACCAAAATTGCAACAAAGATACAACATCATAAAACACCTTTTTTAGTGTGCTGTTTTTTTCCTTGAAAGGCTTCATTGCTTTTAAGACAGGAGATATTGCTTCAGAACTAAAGATTTAAAGCTTTTTTCTTCTGCCTGTAGTAAAAGTAATAAAGCTTTTTATTGTACAAAGACTGTAAATATATTTAGCAATAATTTCAACATCTGGAAGTGTCTAGATGTCTGTAGTGGAAATACAAGGGTTATATTTACCTAGGCTTGGTCTAGAAATTTCTATAACCTTTTTCTTTCCACCTAACCAACACTGAACAGTTACTGTTTGTTATCTTGTAAACACTGGAAGACAATCTCATGGAGGAAATGACTCCTTGCAGTTTGAAATAAGATAGTGCTGTAACAGTTTTTTTTTTGTGATTATTTTCTGTTGCCATCATTTCTTTGTTTACTGCAAATAGACATCACTGGTACATTCTGGCGCCTGGCACCCAAACTCATGGTAGCTCCTTCAAGGCTCCAAAGCAGTATAGTCTGCTGATAAAGAACTTCAGCCCCGTAGAAAACATACTTAAATAACTTTGCTATCTTAAATAGTAGATATAGTGTAGAAAATCCATTACAACATTAATAGAAAAGAAGTTTGATGATATGAGTAGAAGAACTGACTTTAAGAAGAGTCTCAAAGGACTCTTCTTAAAATATATTCCCGTAAATTTATGGGCTCTACTTTGTAGAATTATTTTTATTATATTTTTCTTATTTAAAATATATGAAGTACTTTGATGTAGGTAGAGGCACAAATTTAGGATAAAATTTATTCCCTTTAGAAACAGAGAAAGTTGAGAAACAAACTTGTATCTCTCTTTTTTTTTTTTTTTCCTAATAGCTCACTGCCTTTCACAGTAAATATCTCAGCGTTGTCAGTGCTTCATTTCTAAAACAATATTAATATATTTCCATTGTTTCTGTATTATACTGTACTCCTGTTGACCTAAGATTGCAAGCAAACTTTCAATCCTAAATGCTGTTATCCTCTGAGGTACATGTATAGAGAGACAAGGGTACTCTCTAAGCAGTGAAAGAGTATATCTTTCAACACCATTTTTGAAAAAAATAGTAATTTTTCAATCTTTACATGATGTGAAATAAAACCAATTATTGTGTAGTTATAATCATGAAATAGGAACAAAAGGCACCCATGGACACTTAATGTTTATGTAGAAAACAGTAATTGTTAGCTTTTTTGATGAGTATTTTTTTAATGTGTGTTGGAATTCCGTAGTGGGATGGATTTGATGGATAAATATTTTCACATATTTTTTTTTTTTTTTTACAGTTGTGTGTTGGTCTTTTGTACAACCAGAGTTTTATGGATGTGGTCTCTTATCCTAGCATTTAGAGTTTAGGTATTTCTTGTAATTTCCCAGTTAGAGCAAATGCTGCTCTTTCTGGTGATCTTCAGAGTTTTGGAAACTTCAAAGAAATTACTGCTGTGCACAGAAAGAATTGCTGCACAGCTCTTGCAAAAAGGGTCCACTCTTTCTGGGCTGTGGTGGACCTACTGCATCTGAATTTCTGCATATAGCCAGTTCAGGTTCAGTGAGACTAAGCTTTGATAATACCACAAACATTTCTCTCAAGACATTTAAAATTTTGTCTTGTAGTATTTCACAGTTTGAAATATCTTGAAGAAATAATCTTACGTCTCAAAAAGTTTTGAGACAATACTGAAACATCCATTCTTGGCAGCATTTTGGCAGCTCCTTGAATTTAAACCATAAGAAAAATATCCATCAGTCTCTAGAAAATACTTGAAGAGCAATGATAGTAAGAAGGAAATGAACAGTGTATTTTTTAAAAAATAAATAAATATAAAAAATAGGCCTACCAAACATACAAGAGTAATGGAAGGTATCAAATCAAGGAAAATGTTGCTCTACCAATAGGTGATCAGGTTCAAGCAGCAGAGTTTTCCAGTAAGGCCGAGAAACAGCCAGTTACAGAATTTCAGCATACTAACAGCAATCTGTGGTATCTTCTTGCTAGGTATGATATATATAGTTTCAGAAAAGCTTTAGGGCATTGTAAAACAAACTTGCCAGGTCTGGAATTTAATGTTTGTAAAGATTAATTCATGAGTGAATTAATGAGTGATTAGGGTTTTGTTTTATATATGGTTTTGTTGTTGTTTTATTTCTTTGTTTGTTTTTGAGGAATCACTGGTGTAAGAGAACTTAAAATGATACATATACAGTAATGTATGTGAGATTTGAGTGTTTTGATATCCTGGTCTTTAAGACAATTAAATGTAGAAGTTTGATGGAGGAATCACACATCGACTTTCTGAATAAATGCTAGCTGCTTCTGGAATCTCTCCTAAAAACATTCTCACACTGGATAATTATTTCATTTTCTTCCCTATTATGTAGGATATTAGTACTTTGGATGAGCTTCATGTAAAGATTAGGCAGACTGCTTAGACCTGTTGCCCACCTCTGTTTCTGCAGAGAGGTTACTAACTATTTGACATGCTGTTTCTGTTACTTGAGGTGAAAAGCAGCACTGAACTACTATATAATTAAAAAAAGGAGTTTGCACTCAGTAAAATGTTGGGTTATAACCTAAGGCTGAAATCCCATAGAGGGTGGGGGGAGGTTCCCTGTGGCAGGTGAAAAGAATACCAAAGTGAAGAATTTGTAATATAATGCATAACTGTCATTTTTCAAGCAATAATAAAATGTTTTAGAAATTACTATTAAAGCAGATTTGAGCAACTTCTAGGTATTATGTCTTGCTATCAGTGCTAAATTGTTCAGTAGTTTGTGGCAAACAGTGTATCTGAGATATCACTCATCTCTAAATAAAGATACTTACTGGCATATTTCAGTAGAAAGTAGAAGAAGACTAAAGGAGACATCAGTAGTAATTAGATATGTCAGTTAGTATATTGTAAGCAAGCATGAGCTTGTGTATTTAAATCAAGGTATCTCAGTAGCTGATAAAGTTCATTTACCTCTGAAAGGTTACCGTTCCAAAACTATCAGAGCTGCAGGTCATCTGTTAAACAAATTATCAAATATAAAACATTGTATTATAAATTTATATGTTAAATCTGTGATAGGATTTACTGGACATGTTTGTAGGAAAAATGTACACTTGACAAAATCATTTTTCTGTTACCCTTTGGGATCAGCAACTGAATTTAGTTTTTCTGAAACACAATCAGGTGTTCAGCTGGTAGAAATTGTCAGTGATGTTACTGCAGTTGAATCTGGTTTATAAAGAATTTATGCTTCTGAGTCTAAAACCCAAAAGTTAAGTCTGATGTCTAACTGGATTTTTTTTTTTAACTAATGCAATGTATTATGTCATAACATGATTTAGGTCTTCATTTTGGGTACCAAGAAGCATAAAGACATTTTCCCCTACAAAAAAAAAAAAGGGGGGGGGGGCTTTAGTACAGCCTTAGTTTCTATTGGTATTCCCTGAATTCCTGAAGTGAAAGACAGCAAAATAACAAGAAGGAAGATTCATTTTTATAAGCAGACAGCTTAGCTGTCGTTTGTAATAGTGCAGAGTTGGTAGATCTTAGGTTAAGTCTATTACAGGGCAAAAACTGGCAAAAACATGATACAACTACAGCCTCGGAGAGAACCCATGGATTTTGAAGTGACTGAAGCAGTTTACAAACAAAACAAAATAAAACAAAACAAAACACACACACAATCACAAGTCCCAAAACCTTGAGAGAAGTTCAGTGTAATGGGGCTTTGTAAGTCAGTTTCACTACTTATGCACAGACTGGCTACTCAAAACATATAAATTTTCACTTCTTCTAATGCTTTTAATTTTTCCTTCATAAAAGTAAACTAAAGTTATAAAATGTAGCAGTTGAACACAACATAATTTAAGATAAAGTGTTGACTCTGAATATACTTTGTTAGAATAACTTAAAGTACTATTTGGATTCATACTGAATCTGTTTTGTGTACATGGCATAAACATTTGTGTATGCTTTTCTCAAAGGAAACCTTGCTTTATATCTTTGCTTTATATCCCAGACAAAGCTGGGGTATATAGATATGAGAACACAAACTCTTCTATTAATTTGAGTATAATCAGTTCTATACTTTTAACTTGGAAACTTTTCTTCTGTTTTCTTTGATGGTTAGCATCTCAGGTCTTGCAGAAGTTAACAATCAGTCTGAAATTACAGAGATTTTAGAATCGTGAAGTAAATATTAATATTGTCACTGCCAATATATGCTTACAGAATGTTACAGAAATTAAAGATGAGAATAATGCTGGATTCCAAGTTCAGAAGTAAATGTTTCATTTATTACACACACACATTTCCTAATGGTGATTTTGGTATTCACAACAAAAGAGCAGTGTGCTGTATGCCTATCTAGGCTGTACTTCCATGTTTTGAAAGTTTATGCCCTTTAATGTGGGGATTCTATCTGTCTTTGATTTTGGGTTGCATTTAGCAAGTTTGAGACAGTCTGATAAATTCAAAGGAATTATTTCAGTGCTTGTTCTTAATGTTTATGTTGAAACAAAGTGAAAGTTTACCCCCTCCCCAGGCAACTAGTTTTTAGAACAGGAAACATTTTAGAATTATACAAGATCTACTGAACAAAATACAGAGTACAATGAGAGATGCAATTAATTAAAGACAAGAGAAAGAAATTGAGAAAGTTTTAAGAGAAATTATTTTATGTAAAATAGTTATTGCAACACTTAGTCATTAAAACAGCAGTAATAAAATTATATTTATAGCTGAATAAGGACTCTCAGTGTGATTAAGATATGGAAGTAGCTAATTGGAACACTGAGATATTAGGAAATTGAAGTGATGAAAAGTATACAAATGAAAACAAAAGTGCATAAAAATTAATGAGGAAGCGGAAATGAAGGAAAATAACATAGCAAGAAATGTATAATGAATACACACATAGCTGGTAGACAAGGATACTGAGGCCATTGGATCAAGTGAATGGATATTCAGTGCCTCAGAGTGGCTATTTTTTCAGAACCTTTGCAAAAGTACAAAATTGCTTGGTTTTATTGCTGTAGAGAATGCTGGTTTCTTCTTTACATGATTTATTATGTTTTTCTACAAGGTATGTTTGCTGTCACTGGAGGGAAAGTTGCAAGGCTTTTATCAGCCTGTTCACAGGACTGTGATGTCCCAGGTATTTCCACGTTGCTGCAGCTAAAGGAAGCTGCTGAAGGAAGCAGCCCTATCCTGCTCTTACCCACCAGGGAGACTCTGCGTCCCCCTGTTATGGTGGCACAAATGCTATGTGCTGAAGAACTAGACTAGAATTTGTCTGAATTAAAACAGCTTTTGCTTTTAGCGGGGGAGGTGGGACTGCCAGCGCTGTTTGTTGGGCTGTCTTTTAGCTTGACTAGTTCTCTGATGCAACTTATTGAGGGAAGGAGGGTGCATTGTCCCATAAATATTTTTGCAGGGACATGGAAGGTGGCAGCACAAGTTCTAGAACAGGCAGCTAGCTGTGGGAGAAGGTAGCACTGCTTTTGTCATACTCGATGTAAAATAGCTTTGGAAACTGGCCTGAATTTCATTCTCAGGTTCTATTTACCTCCTCTGACTGCAAATTAGAGCTTTCTGTGTACTTTTATGACTGGCACCTGCCTCCTTCTGCGCCATTCAGTTCTCCATTGCCACCAAACCATAATATATTTCCAGTGCAATTAACTGCCTGTTGTGGGACCAGTTCAGATAGATTCAAATATTCCTTGAACAACCTGCTGGCCAGTAAGAATGTGACGAATGCTCATGTCATATGCCTGATGCCTTACAATACTGAACATGGCCATGACCAAGTACTGTGATTAGTTATTGGGATCCCAAGGAAGAAATAAGAATAAATAATTTAGAGTATGTAAGCCAAGGCTGATAACTATGGTATTCTCCAGAATGGATCCAAGTACATGTACATGAAACTAGATGCAGTCATTGATAGATATCATCTTTGAGCCTCTGTGCTCTGACCATAAAAACAGGTTAGTTTTTATGATAGAATTACTTCTCATTTCAGGTTCATCCTTCCAGATAACTAGATATTTCCACTTAACTTTTATTCTGTTTTATACAGAATTGTCTTACTCTCTTCAATAAATGTAGGTGGTAAGACTAAAAACAAAAACTACTTTCTTACTGCATACTGGGCTAAACATACGAAGTCTCAGTCATTTCTACTTCTTGAACTTAATGCAAGAACGCAAGGAATTTAGATTTATATAGAACTGTGTCTTTAGTTTTAAAGGATTCTTTTTTCCATTGAGAACTGTAGTTTTTATCATGACCAGCATTATGTTGTCCAGAAGGCAAGAATATAATATCTGTAAAAATCTATGTTTTAAATTTAGAGAGTATAGAAAGTTGTTTTCTAGCAGACGCCATTGCAATTTCTGGAAACTGTCCAACACAAAAACAACTTGAATGTGGTCACATGGCTAAGTGTAAACACCATCATAAATTCTGTACACCTCCACTTTCTAGTTACTCTGTTATATTTCAGGTAATCACAATGCTGTGTATTTTCTTTTGAGTGGGAGAGAAAATTGAGTATTCTCTAACAATATAAATATAAAAGAAACTGTACACACAACAAAGGGAGAGGGTGAAATAAACCACTATACTAAGTGTCTTGACTACCTTTCTTGCTAATCGCATGCTATTAAATTGGAAGGGATATCAAGAGTTGTTTTACTGCCATTCTCTTTGCTAAGATAGGATGAATAGATCCACATAATTTCAGAGAGACTCTCATCCTGCATTCTCTTAGAGGGACTATACAGCTATCACATATAGTCCTTTTGATTACCCATTAGGACAGTGATTTTTTCCCCCTAATATCCAACTTTGGGCTTCTTTTACTATAACTTAAACCTATTGCTTATTCACTGTAGTTATGAAGAAAATATCACTTAACTCCTCTCTTCAATAGTCTTTTATTTTTCTGATGACGGCTATAATATTGTCTCATCTTTTTGTCTCTGTCTTGAAGCAAACTACTGCAAGTCAATTATTCTTTTGGTATAGGCAGTATTGATTATTTCTAAGTATTTTTTCCCTAGCACTCATGCCATTTAAGCTGTCTTCTGTTTCAGAGGTAATCTCTACCTCAAAAAATTTATCATGTAGAAGTTTAAGGAAAAGCTTTTTTTTTTTTTTTTTTTTTTTTTTTTTTTTTTTTAATGCAATGTATAAATAAATTATGGAAGTCTTTGCAGTGGATGTTGCAGAAGCCAAATTATAAATGGTTTCAAAAAAGGATTAAAACACCCCTTATGGAGATAGATCCAGATGAAAATAATTTTCCAAATGCACCCTCTGATACAGGAGTCCTGAAATTAGTCATTATACCTTGGAAGGAAGAACGGGGGAAAAAAGGCTCATTCTTGTCTTATTCCTTGTATTCTCTCTTTAGGCATCTCCTACAGATATTTCAGTGATGATCTTCTTTCATTTCATTGTTTCATCTATAATAAGCTTAGTATAGAGTGTTTTGCATATGCATTTCATAAATTTGTTGGCTTATTATTTCTGATAAAAGCCATAAAAGGATTATAGGCCTCTTATCTCCTACCAGATTAATTGTGAGCTAAAACAGCAAAGGTTAAGAGGCTTGCCATTTCATTTTTGCTCCTTGCAAATGGCTGTCTGAGACTCTCTAAAAACATTTATCCTTCATCTTGTTCATTAGTTGTTGACCTATACCTTGTAATACAAGTTTCACTCCTTTTTGAGATAGAGGAGATTACATTTTTTAACTATGAAGCTAGTCTCATTCTTTTCAGTGAGGAAGGAAGTTTCTTGAACCTTTGTTACTTCTCGGTTTCACTTATCTTTTCAGGCAGGAAGTTCCAATTTTCAATTATTCAAAGTAAAAATATTTCATACTATTTTTTTCTTTTTTTTTTTTTTTTTTTTTTTTTTCCTCCCTGTCCTCCTTCCCTTATTTATTTATTTATTTTATTAAGAAATTTGGCTGAGATTTGTTTTTTTGGGGAAAGCTAATTTATTCTTTTCAAAGTGGATACTATTTGTGGCTTGGGGGAGACTCAATTAATTTAGTACTGGTGTTAATATCTATCCCTTTTCCAGTTTCTATTTTCTGTCTCATTTTGTAATTTTTGAGTGCTGCTTATCTTCACTGGGCTTTCAGTGCTGTGACACAAACACAGAACATTATTCTGCTTGTATCTGCTTTGGAAAAAGATTGTGTATGTTGATCTGTAATGTCCTTCCCAGAGTAGGTTATCGCAGTTGTTTTCTTTGTGGTCTGCAGATAGGAACAAGTGAGTAACTTCAGCTGGAGCAGATGGCCAGTTATGTGACAGTATTTTATAATCAACATGCAGTCTTCTCATGTATTAATTGCCAACTCACTTTAAAATGAAATTACAATTTGTTTTTGATTTGTGAAATGTTCCTATGCACATATCTTAAAAGTGAAAAAGAGCTGTCATTAGGACTGTGGTACCAGTGCCACTCATAGGCTTTAACTGCACTCACCTGCCCCACCTGCGGCCTCCCCACACCCCTGCCTAGCTTGGGGCACTCTCGGTTCAGGGTGTGACCCATAGGCTCGCTCCCTGCCTTGACTGAGTCTTTTCAGCATGAACTTGCTAGATGAACTGGGCTCTTCTGCTGTTCGCACACAGGTACTGTGTCACTGGGTTCTTGCTGGCTCTGCAGTGAGAAGGCAGAGAGCAGCCAACCCTGGCAATATTGGCCTTTGAGCGTTAAGATAACCGGTGTGTTTTTGGTGTTGTTACCTAATAGGCTTACATGTTTTTGAGTTCTCTGGCTCTGCACTTTGTTCTGTGCTTTGGACCTTCTCTTAGTATTTGAAACATGCTCCAAAGTTTGTTTCCTTATTTGAAATTTCTTTAAGGAACTATTTTGAAAAGAAATGGATTTTATTTGGTAGAGTGCTAAGTGAGGTGTACATTCTTGTTTCTTACGCCAGTGTAGGAAGGTACTAGTTTAAATGCAATAATCCAGATTATAATTAGAGAGTGGAAAATAAAAGAATAATGTAAGAGTGTCTCTCACCTATACTAATAGCTTTATAAAATTGCTAGAGAAGGTAATAATACTGAAGTGAAATGCTACAGCTCTGAGACTCAAAAAGTTAGAACTACTGCCCTGTCAAGAATCTACCTTAAGAAATAAGGTAGACTGCTTTAAAAAGCGTGACGAACATGTACTTGTCTGAAAATACTTCTAAAATAGCAGCCTTCTTAGATTAGGAAAGATTTTGAAATAGAAATCTAGCTAATAAATAATAACTAACAAAAACAGTGTTTTGGTTGCTTATAGAGGGTGGATTGAGCTCACTTAAATCAGTCAAATTAGAAAAGATTAATATTTTTCTGAATTGTTGCAAATATTTTTTACTTTGTTTTAATGACATTCTTAAGCTTCAAAGTTTTGCTGCTTCTGCTCTGAAATAAACTGTGACAAGTGTTGACAGATTTGGTAATATTTTTTTCTAATACTGGTGAGTGACTTAGCTTATTGTTGAGCAATTGGAGGGGGGGTGAGTCTTTCTCTGGGACAGAAATAAAATATGAGAAATGGCCACACAGGACAGTGGAATGCAGAGAATGATTAAAAATTGTCTACATGAGTATGAAGATTCAGTGAAAATTCAGGAACTGCTGTTCATGAGCTGTCTTTCTTCATTGCCAGTTTAATTCCAGTGCAAAATAAAAAATGAACTTGTTTTCAAGATGCTGAGTTTAAATTAGTTGAAATTGTGGACCTTGTAGAGTAGCAGCAGGAATTTGTTCTGTACAAATGATGATTTTTATCTAATCACTATCCCTCCAGTTCCTTTGTTGTGGAAAGGTGTTAGAGGAGAGGGACTGCAATAATAAAAGATGGGGATGGAATTATAAGAAGCCTTTTTTTTTTTTTTTTTTTTTTTTTTTTAAGTTGATGGACAAATTAAAATTAAAAAAAAACCTAACTAGTAACAGATTGACTTTTTATGGAAGTCTAATCTTTGGTATTTGAAAGATAGTTGCAAAAACATCGCAGGATAATCTACCATTTTTGTACCCTACCAATTCAAAAAGTCATTTTGAATCATCCCTAGTGCCATGTTCTTGCATGATTTACACAATATAAAATCTTAGAATATATTTTACTTATTTCTGTAACTACAAAATACCCCGCTAAACAAGCCACAAGAACAAAATAAGTCATGTGCAGGCTTTACATTTTGATTAAACTACTGGATAGCCTGCTGGATAATGAAAAAAGAAAAAGTCAAAAACCTGGACGCTGTTCAACCTGAGAGAAGAAACTGGTAACTTCAGATGCTAGCTCAGTTATGTCAATGCAAACTGCTGCCAATTTCAGTTCATAATTATACGGTAGATTAAAAAAAAAGTTGTTACAGTTTACGTTCCTCAGTTGTCCCTGATGGAGTAGCATAAATCTTTGAAGGGGGAATTGCGGATAGCTGAGGATAATAATGCTTAAATATTTTAGATTAATCTACTTTGAATTGTGAGTCAACTTCCTGGAATTATAGTTAATATTTTTTCAGTGGCCTTCACTTTGTCTTTATATTATTTTGCTGACATACCATCATTTCAAAAAGGGAATATTGTTCCTCTTCTACTGAACAAAAAAGTGAGCTGGCTGTTGAATTTTATAATGTGGTTTACATGTTAATAAATCCTGAAAGTGCAAGTTCATGGAAGTGATTGAAGAGGAGATAGCTAAAAACTTGCATTTTGTAATCATTGTGTTCTTACACAGCATTGCACCATATTGTCTGTTTACAGAGGCCTCGAGCTTCACTGAGGTTTGATCCAGCCATTAATGACCAAGTTAAAAATGAACTTATGACAAATGGCTGGTCACGTGGCGTTTTTTT
>CM021768.1:5783085-5826870 GCA_011076525.1 Nettapus auritus
ATATTATATAATATTATATAATATTATATTATATATAATATTATAATATTATATATAAAATTTTCTGACTTTTTATTTTGGAAAGTGTGCTTTCAAAAGCACACTTTATTTTTAAAATATCAGTGCCTGAATCATAAGATGCTGACCCAGAACTTTAGTGGATATGTCTTGCTGTAATGAAACTTTAGTTTATCTTTAAAAAAAAAAATGTAGGTGCAGTTAGTGTAAAGCTCTTGAAATTAGACTTGCTTCTCCACTGTTCTCAATTTTCATCATGATGAGAGCAAGGATTTGTTCTGCATCACAGTATTTTCTTTTCTGTCCTGCTATCATTGAGAAGATCAAGTGAATATATTTTATATGCAGATTGTCCAACTGCAATTATTTTCAATGTACTTTTCTGACTAAAAGTCTAGTGTCTGTGAAATAACCGATACAAGACTTTCTAAAGAAGTTCAGAACACTGAGGAATCAGTTATCACTTATAGGGCCTTTAGGACATGCTGGTTCAGAAGTGTGGCATTCTGCCATCAAAGCACTCTAACATTTTTGCTGTTACTATAACACTGTTCAGCAATTCACATAGATGAAAATCTACTTGATTTCTGACTAGTCTATTAAATGGGCAAAGCTCAAGTGTCTATACTGGAAAAGAATAGAAATATTGTCCTGGAAAGCAAAAGCAAATTTATATATATAAAAATATAAGTATATAAACTGTATGCTGTAATATTCAAATATTTTTCATTTTTTGCATTGATTTTGTTGAGGATTTGGTCTTAAATAATGTATCTGTTCAACAGTCCTGTCCTTTTTTTTTTTTTTTTTTTTTTTTTTTTTTCCCCTTGCCTTTGAGGCCGGATTAACTGGACATCTGGTGTTGAAGATTTTCTCCTTGTCTTTAAAAAGACATGAGTTGCTGCCATGCCATTCTTCTGATGTTTGTCCAGAAAATTCTGTAGTCACTGAGACACGCAGAGTTGTTGGTTTAGTTATCTTGGCAGGTTGTTAGAGACAAAACAAAAGATAGGAGTTGCCACTCTGATAACAGAAGCCTGTATTGAAAATTCAGGAATAAACAAAAATGTGAACTGCACAGTAATACAGCATAATTTCTATTCAGGAGAGCTCCCTAAATGTGTTCTACATATTTCTAGGAATTACAGATTTGTGGTTGCTTAATAGATGTTGCTTAAAACAACTGGAATGAAAAATACAGCATTGCTTTTCAGACACAAAAACAACCAAATACCAAAGCATTGTTAACTAACACCAATCAAATTTAGTACTAGTGTATATTGGGTTTGGTAGACTGTCGTAGGCCATGAACATGTTGTCATATATTTTATATGTTAAATATTACTGTACAGATGAATACTTAATACCATATTGGATGGTATTCCTGCCCATGGCAAGAGGGTTAGAACTAGATGATAATTACAGTTCCTTCCAAACCAACCCATTCTATGATATTTAAAATTTAGTTCATGTTCAAAGTGTTTTGGTTTTCTTAAAGAACCTTAAAACTTTGAATTAAGTCTTAATCAAGATCAAGGAATTCAGGCAGCTATTCCTACTGATGTGAACCTGTTACATTTCATATGGTTAAGTGAGAGATGTTCTCCCTTCGAGCTTTAAGCTCCATGGAGGACTCTCCAGCCTTTGTTCCATCTTCTGTGTTACTATTTTTATAACAAGCAATCCTATATTTGAATAATTCCTGTAATTACTGTATAGTCTGAGATTGGCACTATAGTAAGTTTGATAATCATGGCTTCCAAAAGGACTCTGCCAGCTCATGCTTCAAGGGTCTTCTCCTCTCAATGCAGCATGTTTTGAAATGCATGGAAATAGACAGTAACAGACAGCTTTTGAACCACAGGATTATATTGCTCAGCAGCAGGGATTTACTCCAAGACTGTTCATGATTCACAAGAAAATTCTTACTACATCCTTTTTATGTCTTTTCATTAGTTATACATCAGGAAATATATGTGGGTGTATATACATATATGTGGGTGTAATTTTGTAACCAATCATACAACTGGACAATATTACTGTTTCAGTATTTCTGATGGCTTATTACACTTGAATAACTATTAATTAAAAGCTTACTCAGGACTTATGATTTTACTGTGTTCTAATCCATTTACATTTTTAGCACTTCACCTGATGTCACAACAGTCTGACATTTAGCTTGTCCACAGATAGGGCATTCTTGATGGGTTACATATGCTTTCATTTATTTATTTTTCCATTTCTTTCTAGTATATTTGTAGTATATTGTCTAAAAAGGTTTATTCAGTGATGACCAACACCTTCATATTCCCAGGGAGACAACACACTAAAAATTTACAAACACCATTTTTTATTTCTTTATTTTTTTAAAGTTAGTTATTATTATCCACCAATATATATATATATTTGTATTTACAGTTTGCCTTGCTGAAGTAATATTTGATAGTAATTGGTGCCATTATATCTTCAATGCTTTCTTCTCAATTTAAGAGCAGACTTCTTTAAGCCTTATTCTTTGGTATTTGGGGAAGGTAAACCTAGAAGATCTGTTATTTTGAAAGATATTATTTGGTGAAAATAAATGAGTTCTTGCCATCTTTTTACTGCAGGACTTAGAAATAGGCTTGCTGTCCCACCTATTTTGTGTATGGCACTTTTTCTCATATTTTCTTGCCTATGGTATGCTTAGTCAAGGAGAATATTTCAGTCTGTCTTTTTGTTTTGACCCCATGTATACAACATTTTTTTTTTTTGGTGATTTTGTTGTGTTTTTTTTTGGGGGGGGGGGATTTTTGATGGACAATAATATGCCAAACTAACATACATTAATGTATAATGTAGGAAATATATTAATAGCATATAAAGACCTTTCTGGACTTGCAAACTGTCAAATCTCTGTATTTACTCTTACTTGGAAAATGCTATTGAATAGCTGTTGCTTTAATTGTTGTTTTTCTACAGAAAAGTGAATTGTTACAATAGTTCTGCAGTGAAAATTGCCAGTTGAAGGCTAATTCATAAAAAGGATTGAAGTCTATTGAATTACTTCACTAGTGTAGTATCTGGAAAGTATTCCTCTTCTGTGAGTAACTGTGACTTAGAGATCTAAACAAGATAGCTGCATACAAATTAGTGCATCAAGCTGCTTGTTTAGCTTCCTCAATATCAAGCTAGTGCATAATCCATAATCCTTGAAAAAAGAATGATTTTTCTGGTGACAGTAACCAGTCATCACAGAGGGACCAATACTTAGCAAGAGGATAAAGCTTACAGTTTAACAGTGGCTTGAAAATGTTGACTGTTAATTTGGCTAAACGTGTATCTCAAACTGTCAAATACTTCCCATTTGAGGGTTGTTTTGTTTTGTGCTGTAATTGCTAGACATAGTAGTTATGACTTAGACTTCTTGAAATTTGTGGAAACAAGAAGTTTGGAAAGTTGCTTTCTGCTTATTCTCTTTTTCTGTAGGCTCTGACAGTGGACTTTGCTGTCCATTTTTTTTTTTTTTTTTTTTTTTTTCAACAAGGTGGTCCGTGATGTGAAGTAAATCTTGTTTTACTTAGTTATAGGTGGTGTAGAAAACCTTACAGTACTCTTGAATGAAAGTGACTATAGTGATGCAATCCTTTCAGGTAGCTGGTAAGAGCCTAATTCTAGATATGCATGAGAGGAAATGTAGTAAATATCTGTTTTCAAGAAGACCTTTCCCTTTGAAATTCTGAAATTTGAAGTTCTGCTTCATCCATTGTTCTTATTTCCTTTATGCACAGGGAACAAGTTGTCTTGAAGAGCTATGGAAAAGTGTCTATCAACCCTGCGTATAACAACTCTGAAAAACATAATTCAGCCAGCAACTCTCACACATGCTTTCTCTAACCAGCAGAAGTACTAATATGTAATCAACAGAAGTGGAAAAATTTAGAGCAGCAGGCCTGTGTTATACACTCAGCATGGTGAGCAATATTTTGCTGCTTTTAGGTGTCTCTCAGCTTGACATCTGGTGATATATCGCAGATCTTTGAGATGAACTGAGAGTAGAGAGATGGGCATCTGGGGTACAATTTGCTAGTTTAGAAGTGTAGTGTGAGGAAATCTTGACACCTGGAGAGGAAAATTTCCATTTTCTCCAAAGCACAATGCAAACCCTGGTATTTTACTGTGATGGCAGATGACACCAGTTTTTATTTCATATCATAAATTCAAGTATGAAGAGCTAATGTAGGGCTGGGAGTATGTCTGCATGGGTGGAAGGAGTAAATAGAGCTTTCCTGTAAATGTTTATCATTAATTTATGCTTCCTGATGTAAACAATAAACCTGTTCTCTTAGTAAATATTCCTGCAGACTGCAATAATTTAAAATAGTTTTGGTACCAATACAGCTAGAAGACGTTAACTCCTGAGTAAGTTTGGAATAAGTTTATCAAACATTCCACTATCCACAAACATTGATTTTTGGCAGTTAATGAAGAACTCAAAAGTATATGTTTTGGCTTTGATGTAGCTAAATATGTTAGAAATTTGAAATAATTTGAGAAATACTAAGAGATGTTCTCCCCCCCCTCCCCCCCCCCAAGTCTAATAAATATTTTTCCTTACTCTTCTACTCTTCTAAAGGCTAATACCAAAACACTAAATCTCAAATGCTGAGCCCCCAAAAAGCCACGTGAGCTTGAAGTTTTACAACAGAGAGATGAAAGATTTGACATAACCTATTACCTTGTAAATTGAAATATCCAATCTCTTTACTGCTGCCATTACAGTGCTTCAACACTATTTATCATAGAGCCGTAGCAGAAACAGTTGTACAGGATCACAGGACATATTGCAAGGATTTCCATACTGAAACCTGCTTTTTGTGATTGTTTAAAGTTGTTGGTGTTGTGATGACAGATTGAGCCAGCTAGGTTGTACTGTGCACCTAGTTTCAGCATCAGAAATTACACTACCACAGAAGCAGCTTTAACAAAGGCAGCGTATATGGAGAAAAGTCAGTAGTGATACTAAATAACGTAACAGTACCTACACTGATTGTTGGTGAATGTAGAAATGGTGGATTAAAATCAGAGTATACTATATACGTAAATGTTTGCAACTGATTTATTTCAGTTGTTGAGATGCAGAATATAGAAAAGTATTTTGTACAAGCTTTTGAGCAAGTTTCCCTACTATGTCTGCTCACTGGATTGATTGGTCTCTACTCCTCCTGGTTTTGCTTACACTCTTGCCACTGGCACTTCAGTTATTTGCACATTAGAGGTAAATAACAACTGTAGTTGTTACTTGTGGTACAAGGTACCACAAAAAGGCAGGAGAAGAAGCTAGGGCTGGGTTAGAAGTGAGTGCTTCAAATGCATCTCTTTTAGCCTAACAATTGTGTGTACTATTAAAGCAAATACATTTCTACTCTGATTGAACACTGAGTTTTCGGAAAGACCTCTCCTCTTTAGCTGTGAGAGCAGTTTACTTGAGCAAACTTGCACAAAAGCCCAAATATTGCTCTTCATTATGAATGCTAGTATGGAAATATGTATGTATGTCAAAAACAGATCATAGCTGACATAAAGCTGTCATTCAAATTAACCTAGCACAATGGAAGATTTATAATGCCAAAAATGATGGTGCTGAGGATCTGATGTTCTGCGTACACTTTACAGGATTCAGTTTCTGAACTGAGTGTCTGTTAGTGGTTTGAAAGCATTAAATATGATTTGGGGTGCATCTTTCAGATTGGATATTTATTAAAGAAATTCAGTTTGGGCACTCTTAGATAGCTCTGCCATGCTAACCAGGGTATAGAAGGAGAATCACTACAAATGTGAGATTTTCTAATCTCACTAAATGAACTAGTGAACTAAAATGCTGGTACGGACATGCCTTTTGAATCTGTGTCAAACCTTGTGTAATAATAAGAGTATTAAAATGCAGAGTTAGAAACTGACTTCATGGTCATTGATACCTTTCTTTTCAAGGTTCTGTAGAATTTTGTTCCATGGTGTGTTGAAGAGGAATATATGAAATACCATTAAAGCTAGAAGAAAAGTCATAGCAGTTCCTGTCACTGGTTACCCATACACGGTGTATGATTTTCTTGTATTTAGCTAATGAATACTATTTCCTGACTAGGTTGTGCAGTTAATTTTTGGCCTATAGATAGTTCACAGAAAACTTACTATGTGCATCTGAAGCAACAAATGAGGAATCAGGACCAAGGACTTTACTGCATATGTTCAAACAGAAAATTAAATCAGCAAACAACTCAAGGGTGAATATTTTCAGGTCCTATAGTATGACAAACAGGTACCACACATGCTGGAAAGTATACTTATTAGCAAGTGCTTAATGGTAAATAAACTTTTAGCTATCATCTTTGAAATCTGTCTCTCAATAGCTGTATTAGATGCAGAGGTTTTGGTGGACTATAGGGTGATGCTTTAATCTTTAGAAGTGAAAATATGAGGGTTGTTTAGGTCAAATGTCTAGCAAAGCCTTCATTGGATTTGATCATCTGTCTTTATGCTAATTATTTTTTAGGGATTTTTCTGTGATTGGCTCTCAGTTCAAGAATTCTTGTATATTACTGTCAGATTTAAATTCTGGGAGAAACAGAAGTTCCTAAAACCCACCTGTCCAGAACAAATTGTAAATACTTAACTACTTTTAAGTCAGTAGTAACATGCACTTCAGAATTATAGTTAACAAGTAGTGATTGTCATATAAAAAAGGTTTATTTGGGCATAGGAATAATTACTAATGATGGATGTCAATGGTTTTAAGTTTCAGTGCACAGAATTTAGCTCTGCTTATAGGATTTTGTTAACACCTATCACTGAAGATTAACCTGATTTCCATAGCATAGGAGGTTAGAAATCTTGTGACAGTCATTTTAAGATTATCAGTGGGAAGGCAAGATGGAGAGTCTTAGTCCCTAGCATGCAACCTTCTCTTCCATTTCCTACAGAGGTAGGAATTTCTGTAGGAATTCAGTGAAAAGCAGTGGTACTGAAAAGCAAGGCATCTTTCATCTGGGTTAAAGATGTATGCACACTTTGTGTGTGTGTGTGTTATTCAAGAAGCTGAAAGTGATTTTATGTGATAATTCAACTTTCAAAGATTATACCTGGGAGTAGGTGAGTTATTTTCTCAGGACTGCTCTATGGTTATATTTTGTTCCTTTAGAGAAAGTATTTGTGTTTTTTTTATTAGCACTGTCTTTTCCTTAAATATTTAACAATGACTGGTACAAAATGGTCTTAGTATTACTGCGATGCATATAATGCATGTAATATTGGTAGTAGAAGAATCTCACCCTCAGTATCATTTTTGCTAATTGACTCACTGGTAAGCTAGTTCTTTTGGTGGTTAGCCTCATCACAACAAAACTAATGAGGTTCTTCTCTTTCTGAAGATTCTATTAAAACATTGTCCTGCTTCTCATCTTCTGGAACCAAGTGGAAAGAGTGCAACATGCTGTCATAGGGTACTGAAATGGTACTATGGTCTTGTGTTTGTACCACTGACACATTTCTGCTTCATGGGTTTAATAAAGGTCCAGATTGCCTCTGTTACTTTCAGGAATTTTTTTCTTCATGTTTGCTAATGGGATGCCTCTTCCTTCCATTTTGTCTGTTATTTCTTGGAAGTCATTCTGAGTAGAGGTAGATTTGTTGCCCTAGAGGCAGTGGATATAAGCAATATAGGTTTTTCTCCCAGACATCAAGCGATAAGATGAGGGGAAATGGCCTCACATTGCACCAAGGGAGGTTTAGATTGGATATTATGAGAAATTTATTTACTGAAATAGTTGTGCAGCATTGGAATAGGCTGCCCAGGGAAGTGATCATCCCTGGAGGCCTTCAAGAAGTGTGTAGGTGTAGAACTTGGTAGCATGGTTTAATGGTGGACTTGTCAGTACCAGGTTGAAGGTTGGACTAGATGATCTTAGAGGTTTTTTCCAACCAGAATGATTCTATGATTCTATTTTGTATGTGTGTGTGATAAAGAGAATTAGGCTCACTGTATTCTTTGTATTCGCTCCTCAGGCCCATGGAAATTGCAGTTTTGTGGCAATTTAGAGGATTAGTAGCTGCATCAGCTTTTGGTGGGTGGAACATTGAGTTTAGAACTTAACATCTCTGAAGGCTGCATCTTTGCTTTTCTGAGACACAGTCACAGCAGAAGATTTCCTTCTCTCTCTTATGGAATGAAATCTCAAAATGAAATTTGATTTTGTTTCCAGAAGAAGCAAACAACAGTGAACTACCCTGACTGTTTTCACAACTCCTTTGGAAAAGAAAGGAGTCCTTAAGTTCTGTCTTCTTACAGCCATGTCCTTGCTATGAAATTGCTTAGCTTTGCCAACAATGAAAGAATGCCTTTGAGGCAAAGGGTGAAGTGCCAAAGTGGTGGAAAGAAGACAGGAATGGGTCAGGACTTACAATGACTACTGCCATCCCTCTCAAGGCTAAATGTTATACGTTAAGGGCTAGTAAATTTAGTGTTTAATATAGCTGTATTTTCTCTGTTGCATTTCCTAGTTTTTCATTTTTATCCTGCTCTTATAAATAGAACAGTTATGTGGTGGATTTACTACACACCACAGGAAGCAAAGATAATGGGGAATTTGGTACATTTACAGTGAAAGACACCCAGGGGTTTTAGGTGCATAAATTAAGAGGTTTGCCACCATTATTTCTTTTTAGGTACAAATAAAAGCTGTAAGTCTACCAGTGCTCCTGTAGGTATGACAGCTAGGATTTCCACGAACAAAGCTTCAGGTAAAAATAACACCATAATGTCTAGATGGCTAAATTTATCTCTTGAGGTAGGAAGTGGCACAATGTATGTTCAGGCAACAGTTCCAAAATCATGTACCTGCTTCTTTCATACAGCATGTAGCTGAATCTCTCCGTGGTAGAAAAATTCAAAAAAAATGAATTATGAAATGAATTATGCAGACATGGGAACTAAGATGCTTAACTCCCTTTGATATCCTATTTTTTTAAAGCACTTGAAACTAGACCCATCTGTTTTGTAATCCTTTGGCTAAAATATATACCTTTTAGACATAGCCTAGGTAACTAAGTCATAAATTTGTATTATTCTTAAGAATTTAGGAAACACAAAAGCTAGATTTGAGTTCTTACATTTTCATCTCTTGCTTTCCTCTAATATCGCAATTGAAGTTGCGTTCCAGATGGAAACTGGAAATGGTTATGCTTTCCTAAGAAATAATAGAAAGTGATAAGTTAAAGGTACATAACGACATATTAAGTGACTTCTGTGTTTGTCTACAGAGGTATTCATCTGCTTTGCATGTACAGAATTACTGTTTTCAATGATCATTTGTCCAATTTCATGATAGCAAGTTGCTTAAAATTCCTCACAGGCCTGGTTTATGTCTTCTTAATTCAGCCTGTTAAAACAACAACAAAAAAGTATCTAAATTTAGTGACAACAACAGAACATGACGCCATTCGTCCCTGACTAAGTTCTTGATCTCTTTCCTCCCTACTCCCCTCAGTTAGGTGCAATTAAGTGCTATGAGACAAGGTGAATATTATTTTAAAAGCTTAGATTGTTGGACTGGATGATTTTAGAGGTCTTTTCCAACCTAAATAATTGTATGTTTCTATATACCATATTCAATGGTAGCTGGGAAATCTCAGAAGTTACAGCAAACAACCTGGAGTTTTAGAGATAGCTGGTACTAGTTTATGTTAAAATAAAAATGGGGAAGTTTTATTAATTTGAGTGAATTATCTTTAAACATCACCTTGAAGCAGATACATTGAATGAGATGAAATCTGGAAGTAGCACAAACAGAGAAAGAAACAGGTCTTTATTATAGTGGCCATTTTCGCTACTTTGATGTACAGAATATGAGATACTTAATTGTTAAATGAAAAGGAATAGAAAAATCAGACTCAAAAGGAAATTCATTTTGAAGGTCACAGTCTTGAATGTCAGAAATCAGATATAAAGAAAAAAACATTTAACAGAACATCTAGTTTTTTGTACATGATCTAACTGTAGATTTGTTTGAAAATAAAACTCTTGTATGTGTCATTTGTTGCCATTTCAAATCAACTGCTATTTTATTTTGTATAACAGAATAAGAAAAAGTATAACAGAAAAGAAAAAGTATGAAAGAAGAAGAAAATAATTATGATGAATGAGATGAGAATGGTTTAACCTTTCCTTTGACATTTCTATAAGAAACCCACTTAACTTTATCTTTCCCAAAATGTTGTAGAGAAGGAGATTTAAGATTGAAGAGAAGATGGGGGCAGGGAACAGCTTTGGGGGGGGGGCGGGCAAATCCCCTCTTAAACATTTAAGCATTGTTCTCTTTAAGTGGGTAAGTTAGAATAAATTTAAAGTTTATTTATACCATGTGGTGACACAGACTGCAGAGAATCCTGAGTCTGCAGGCTCTGGATATGCAAGTAGCAGGGCGGTGTCAGCAAGACAGAGCTTACCAGACCAAACCTGACTGTTAACACAAATGTTCTGATTCATGGCACCACCGAGCTATTCTGCGTCATATCTTAGAATTTTGTCTGCCCTGTGGGGAACACTGCACAACTTTTTTTTTCCCTCTAAATAGAAGTGGACTTGAGCAAAAATAAGCTTTTTGAGTAACTCACTGCAAGAGATATTAAAAATCTGAATCTTGGTTCATTATGCTAGCACGTAGCCTGACAATTATAGAATGAAGAATTTATAGCTGACACAAACTGTTATTAAATTAGAAATCTGGGTAACTATCTCTAAGATGCTTAAAATCAGATTGAGACTCATCCAAGGCATGCCTTTCTGGGCTTGAACAGATTGGAGCTTTAATGACCTCACAGATGGAAGCTGGAATATAAGAACTCTCATGAGATTTTCTTATCTAAAATTTTTAGAGACCTAAGTCCCACGTAATTATAAGACAAAATGGAAGAATGCTTTTAACTACTGAAGGTAATCTTTCTTGATTGTCTTTTGCAATTGGTCATGCTGTCAGTCTCTTCGGTACTTCAGGAGTGTTCCTCAGTGAGATGAGTTCTACATATTTTGCATCGTATATGAGAGTTTAACACCAAAAGTAGTTCTTAGTTTGACCAGATATATTTATGGATTTCTTCATTAGTTACAGAACTATTTTTTTAGTCTGCAGAATATTGCTTGAAAGAACTTTCTGCTTAAACAGATAAACTTTCTGTCAGTATTGTACAACAAAAAATAAAGTTCAAAAAAAGCTTTAACTGAGCTCTTTATAAAATATTCAAGTGCAAAGACGGTCAATTATTTGATCAAAGAGGTAAAAACAAAAACAAAACAAACAAAAAAAAACCTCTATTATGTCTTTTTCTAATATGAACACATTTCAGCATTAAAACTGGAAAATTGCAACACAATCAAGCAACTGTACAGATAATTCTGTGATGAGAATTGCCCCATCCTCTCCCCCTTTTCTGAGCCATGGACGGATGAAGAAATGTCACAGTGACAGTTCTGAGCCAGATTCTGTATACATAGAAAAATCTCAGTGTTAAACATCTGTCTCCTCAGGCTGTGGAAGCAGATCATTGCTCATCCCAGTCCTAGCAAGAGCTTTCAGCTAAGGATGATGACACTGAGAAATTCTTTCTTCCTTTTGCTCCTTACCTGAATTTTAGCTAATAGTGACAGAAGGAGGGAAGAGATTGATACTCTGCAAATTCAAGCTGGAATCCAAGGCATTATTCAAAATCAAGTTCCATCCATGGAAAAAAAATATTCAGAGGTTGATAGAAATTGATTATATTTTTTGTGACCTATACTGTCCAATTCTATTTAGGGATTCTACAGTAGAGTTTTATGGAGAACTTCTGAAGAAATGCATGAATTTTCAGTGTAATTCCAGCATTTCTTTAGAACTTTGTGGAGTAATTGTTGCAATAGGATGAAGAAAGCTCTAATATGTTAACACAGTTTCAGTTCTAAATTATTAATTGAGATATGAGTCTATGAAGCTAGAGACAGAATATGTAACATTTCTGGCAAATAGCCTCAATTTGTATATCAAAAGCAAGGGTTCACGTTTTAACTGCCACTGTTTTGTGTCCTCAGAACAAATGATAGAGGCTGACTTTTTCAACAGTGCCTGCAACTGACATGGTCTTCTATTGTATATTGAAGAATCTAAGTACAGCAGTTTGGGACAGGGGAAAACTTTGCTCCTATTGCCCCTGCTCCGTATCTTCAGTAACTATTCCAAAGTTCAGTCTCATAGAGATAAACTCATGTGAAGTGGTTATTTCTATCATATTAATGAGATGAGGCTGAGGACACTCTGTCTAACATTTCAGAAATGGTTAACATTACAATACTTTTCTGCAACTTAAGCAGCCACAACTTTAGCTGTATGGGGATTGCAACACGAACAGATGAGAAGCAGTGCAAGTGCATTGTTTGTCCATCTTTTTAAGCCTACCTCCACCTGGATTCTTACAAAATGGTTCATGTTTGCTGTAATTAATTTCATTTTGCTATGTTGATTTACACTAATAAAGATTTTGGCCCAGATTTTTAAAAGCCTGGCTAACTGAGAGGAAACATCAAAAGGTATTCAAAGGTTCTTTTTATAGCCTCTATGGAGTAATTGGAATATTTTGGTAGATGGAAAATAATAGCAACTCACTAAGGGAAATTAAGCTAATGAATGAAGGCCTTTTACTTAGCACTAATAAAATATGTTAGACTTTGCAATAATCTGTCTGAAGTGGTTTTGAAGCCCTGTGGCTTGATTTCATTCGAAGTTGAATTGGACAGTACACTTAAACACTGTGGGAAACTATTTGAACTGGTGTGGAGAATAAATTATATGTTAGATTTTTTTTTCCACTTAGTTCTTGCAGGTACAGAGGAATTCATGGAGTCTAAAGAAAATAGCTGCATGAGTGATCCAGGCTTTGCATGTTTGATATATATTGAATTCTTGTAGAGGAGGGAGTGGAGGGAACCAACTGAATACATCCAGAGCAAAATTTCTTTCAGTATTTCCCCAAGATGACAATTGCTCTTTTAGTTGAGATTGTATGTAATTTCTGATGGTAAGACCCTTTATACCTCTCTGCTATATGTCTTTGCAATCATGGTAATCATCTGCTACAATACGTTTTGCATATTCAAAGGTTCTCACCACTATTAGTAGGATATTGATCTAGATGAGTCATTGATCTTATTTATGTGTTGTTGTTCCTCCCCCAAGATTTTCATGCAAAGCAATATTGACGTTGGTTTGTCCAAGTAGTAATGAATATCTAATAGAGGAGTGGGGTGCTGCTTGACCATACTGGGCAGACATGAATTGTCAAATTTTACACTTCCATTTTCTTTTCTCTTTCACGAACTAAAGCAGAATAATTGTATCACAGAATCACAGAATGGCTTGGGTTGGATGGGACCTTAAAGATCATCTAGTTCCAACTCTCCTGCCATGGGCAGGGATGCCACCCACTAGATGCTCCAGGATTGGGGCATCTACTACCTGAAAGGAAGTAAGTTGTGGGGAGCTGGGGGTCGGGCTCTTCTCACAGATAACTAGTGATAGGACTAGAGGGAATGGCCACAAGTTGTGCCAGGGGAGGCCCAGGTTGGAAATGAGGAGACATTTCTTCTCAGAAAGAGCAGTCAGGCACCAGAATGGGCTGTCCAGGGAGGTGGTGGAGTCCCCGTCCCTTGGGGTGTTTAAGGAAAGGTTGGACATGGTGCTTAGGGACATGGTTTAGTGGGTGATATTGGTAGTAGGGGCATGGTCGGACCAGATGATCTTGGAGGTCTCTTCCAACCTTAACGATTCTATGATTCTGTTTCTCTCTGGGCAACCTGTTCCAGTGTCTCCCCACCCTTACAGTGAAGAACTTCCTCCTAACCTCTAATCTAAATCTCCCCTCTTTTACTTTAAAACCATCTCCTCTTGTCTTGTCATCATCTGATGGAATCACAGAATCACAGAATTTCTAGGTTGGAAGAGACCTCAAGATCATCGAGTCCAACCTCTGACCTAACACTAACAGTCCCCACTAAACCATATCCCTAAGCTCTACATCTAAACGTCTTTTAAAGACCTCCAGGGATGGTGACTCTACCACTTCCCTGGGCAGCGCGTTCCAATGTCTAACAACCCTTTCGGTAATGAAGTTCTTCCTAAGATCCAACCTAAAATTCCCCTGGCGCAACTTAAGCCCATTCCCCCTCGTCCTGTCACCAGGCACGTGGGAGAACAGACCAACCCCCACCTCGCTACAGCCTCCTTTGAGGTACCTGTAGAGAGCGATAAGGTCACCCCTGAGCCTCCTTTTCTCCAGGCTGAACAATCCCAGCTCCCTCAGCCGCTCCTCGTAGGACTTGTTCTCCAGGCCCCTCACCAGCTTCGTCGCTCTTCTCTGGACTCGCTCAAGCACCTCGATTTTTCTCTGCACTTCGATTCTTCTCTGGACTCGCTCAAGCACTCGATCAAGCACCTCAAGCACCTCGTATCCTGTTTTGCAAGAGAGGCTGTTAACTGTGGGGTATGTGAACTATATTTTTGCATGTGCGGTGAAATACATACTTAGAATGCCCAAGTATCGCAATGTTTTAGTTTTAGTACAATAAAGAGTTGCTACTTAAAGTCTTATCATGTTTCCTTAAATAGTATATGCTCTGTGTCATGCAAAGGAAAGGAATAGCAGCTAAATATATTTGTTCTCATTTCATAACCTCTGTTAAGGTATTCTACCTGCCTAAAAGTTGTTTTTATCATGTCCTCTCTATAAATAGAAGGCATACAATTTGGGGCTAGCAAGAATGTCTCGTGTATACAACAATTTCTCATGCTCAAAACGCCCTCAGAAGACACCTTACCTTTGTAATATTGTGTGTCTGATTTACAGCAATTTTAACCTAAAACAAGCACACTTCTTGTAACTTCCATGCTTTCTTAAGGAAAAAATGATAATCCAATGAATTTTATTTAGCATTGTTTGATGATTACAGTTGTATTTGCAGAGCATGTTGAAACAAATGAGAAGCAGAAACTTTCTTAGTAACCACTACTTCCTTTAACTTTTATCTAACTGACAAAGTAAGGGATGTTTTTTCCAGTGTGCCTGTGGCTTATCAATGCTGTTGTCAGAAGGCAGGCACATTTTCAGGCAGACTACAGGTGGTGTTGACATTTATGGATCCCATTTTCTCTAAATAGGCTGCTTTAGAATCAAGATCACATTCAAAAGCTGCCTTTCAAAACAGTTTTATTTCTCTTTGAAGGGAGAATTTTGTGAATTCAGTCAATTAGTGTTTTTAACAGCTTGCACTTTAGAAAGAGGGTAAGAAAGTCAGCACCCACAGCTCTACCATGAGGGATTAAGTAACTTTTAAACCGGAGGCATTCTCTGTTCACTGTAATTAGCTCTCCTGTAAAACTTTGTTCCAGAACTCAGTTAGAATGGCATTAACTTCAACTTTATCTTTTGAAAACCAACCCCCCACTGGAATGCTCTACTGTTCTGGGTTTTGTGAGGAACATCATTAAGTATGAATGATGACATTGCTTTTAAAAAATATTTTTGGTGAAAATTATTACATGCCAAAAGAGACAAAACTTGTCTTCCTAGTACTAAAGGCCTCATTTTCCTGCCAGTCATCCCTGTACAGCTGTGCCACCTTTCATAAGAGTCCAGTATCACTCATTCATATTTTTTGAAGCACCATCTGATATTTTGTTCAACGTGTTTGTATGCAAGCATTTGTGGAGCAACAGAATTTGCAGATGCTCTTAATGGATGGGAAGATAATGGGATGATACTTTTTAAAAGACTTTTTAACATAGGCATGTATGAAGTCCATTTTTCTTAACTGCTCTGATCTTCATATTTTCTAGTGATGCAATGGGTGAATGAAAGGAAATGAAGAAGGACACAGGATCAGTAAACACAAAAGTCATTTTGGCACCGCATGAACAGTATATTTACTATTTAATTGTTTAACTGAGGTAACTAGCATATCTAACCGAAGTATGTGAGCCAAATCTTGCTAGACTTGTAGGTAAGAGGAATTTGAAGGTTCAGGACTGCCTTCTTTTTAAGGTATTCTCCAGGTACAGCATGACTGTGATACCAAGTATCTCCTATATGAAAATCAGACACATATGAACACTAAATAGTTCCTTTTGTGTTACATAATTTAGTGAAGGTATTAATTTACCATGCATTTTACCACAGTAACTGCCAGGCCCATACAATTTTTGTGCAAAGCAATTTAAGGTGAATTATCTGTCCTTAAACCTTCCTTTTAAGGATAGATGAGATGATTAAATTGCAATGAAGTACAAATATTTGCAAGGCAGATGAGATTTTTGTTTGTTTGTTTGTTTTGCCTGTGCCATAATAGTTACAGTGCTAATTCTTATGTTATTAATACTAGGTAATTCCAACAATTGCAAGGATTTTTTTTTTCCACTCTAGTTAAGAAGAAATTACATCAGAGTCAGAATAAAAGCAGAAGAGATTTTAGTCTAACTTGTGTTTCTTTTTTTTTCTCCAAAAAGTAATGTTACTAAATTTAATGACTTGGTGTGAAGAATCATCTTGTGAATTCCTGAAGTGGTTTCCTATATGATATTGTGGTTTTTAAAAATGTTAACATGTATTTTGTTCAGTTGTAAAGCCTAGCATGAAAAAAAATGACTCATCTATGGCATTATCATATGCCTCAAGCAATGTAAGAGAGCAATTTTTATTTATTAAAGAAATCACATATTTACAAATAACAAAAGCATAAGAAATTTCATGTTATAACAGGAGTAGTTGCTGAAGTCTTTAAAGTTGAAAATCTAGTTTAGAGAACAGGAAGTCCCAAAATTCTCCCTGGACAACTAAAAAAGGCTTATTTAAATTCAGTTGTTTGATATGCATCACAGTTTATAAACTTGCAATATGGATTTGCACTTCTATTTAAAAAATCAAAGACACCTTTTTTTGCTCCTCAGGTGAGAGTGAGTTTCTTCTAGACGGGCAAACTAAGGCATGGACTAATTAATTAGTTGTTCAAGGTCAGTTAACTTAGGCCAAAAGTACAATCTACAATCACAAATGCCCTAACATGCAGCATAACTCAGTAAACAGGTTTTGTTTGTTTGTTTTTTCCCTTGCGGAAAAGCCACATGTATTCTATACACTTCTGCTTTTTGAGCTCTTTGTGAAGAAAGCGAAAGTTCTTCATTTCAGTTCTATCTCATATTAAGTGTCGAAGTTTTAGTGGATGATTCATTGTTTTTCCTTTTTCATCCTCTCTCATTCCTCACACATGAACTGAAGCAAAGTAGTAATGTATAGTTTGGCCAGAGAGGCTGTTAACTTCTGTGGGGTATGTGAACTATACAGGAAATAAAAATTTTCTGCATCAGTACCTCAACAATATGAGTATGCAACTTCAGAAGAATTTGTCAGTGTCCCAGTCCTTCACTTAAAGGAGTGTGTTGATAGCAGGGGCTCCTTTCTCCTCCTTACCAGGAGCAGTGTGATGTTGGTGGCTTCTTGCTCCTGGGCCTATCTGGGGATCCGTTTTGTGTGATTGTTGTTTGTATGTCTTATTCAGTGATCTTGTGTCACTGGTCTGCAAATCTACATCTTTTAACATCTTTTATTGTGTGACTATGCTTTCAGAGCCTCTACTGTTATCCTGTGGTGTTCCTTTAGTATACTAGGATCATAGCTCATTCTGTACAAAATAACTATTTGCTATTACATTCTACTGGCTACAGAACTGTGTGTGTTTGTGTATATATATATGTGTATATATGTAACAACAGAATACAACAAGCAAAAAAAAAAACATACAGGAAAAAAGGTGGAATAGATCGCTAGATCTCTGTAGCTCTGTGCTGACCTAGCTTATGTTAAAAGTTCATATGTTGCCTGAAGAAATAAGCATAGTTCTTTCATCAATTTCAAGATTATAATTAAGTCATATTTAATGTTTTCAGTCCTTTTCTTACAATGTCTGTATGAATAAAACATCTCACGGTGGTATATTGTCTTTTTTTTTTTTTTCTAACATCCTTCTGGATTCCTCTCTAAACCCATTCTAAATAAAGATGTAATTTTAAACAGTATAGTAGGTCAATTTGCTTTTTAACAAATTAGGATTTCTGCTATTAATTAGACAGTTTGTAAAATACGGCAAATCAAGTATTCATTATTGTGTCCTAAAAGACTTGTACAAATACATGAATGAATTTTTCATGCATTCTTGATTTGCTAAAATGTGTTCATTTCTCAGTGGATACAAAATAAGAAGCAAGATACTAAAAAAGGCCTTCATTTGTGGAGCATAGGAGTGAGGGGGGGGAAAAAGGCACAAGGGAATCTTCTTTGGGGACTTGACAGAGATAGAGTGGGGGGACATTCTCAGAATTAGGTTATGAAGGAAAAGAATTGTAAGAGGTGAAAGGGTGACCACAGATTGATACAAATACCCAATGATTGTAGCAGATGTACGTAGAGAAGGGTGAAAGGGAGAAGAGAAAGAAAAAAGGAAAGGATTTTGTAGCTCAGTCTGTGAATTAAGTTTGTTGCTAATCAACTCCAGCTGCATTTATTAAGGTAACTAACTCCTGAATCAAGAGCCCTTTCTAGAGATTTAGGTTGAGGAGTTTAACACTTCTGGCTGTCATATTATCAAGTGATTGAGCTAAATGACCTGAATTAGATGCACAGGCTCCATATACATATAGGTTTTGCTGAAACCAAGAAGGTGGCCTATGTTCTGTATAATTTGACAGCAGAGAATTCCTGTGAAAAGAGAAATTTAGTTTGAAAAAGGGGAGAGGGAAATTCTGCTGAGGAGTACAAATTGGTATTTTACAGCTTTGGGAGGCTGGGGAGCTAATGCCTGTACTCTTGGCAGAGTTTTTCAACCAAAGCACTCCTGCTCCTCAGCTAGCAGGTGTCACATAATTTGCTAAAAACTCCAATCTGTCTTCAGAAACTAAGTCCAGCAGTTATTTTTGTTTTCATGTTTGTTGTTGTTTTTGTTGTTGTTGTTGTTGTTTGGTTGTTTTTTACTACAAAAATTGAGTTCCAATAAAAATCTTATTCTTTCCATTGTGGAAGCCAGATTTATATTTGCAATGACATGCAATGAAAAAGCTTAAAATTCACAGTAACTAGATAGACAATTAGATAGACAATTTGAACACTTATTTTTAATCCAAAGGAAGACAAATAATAAGGTTTTTTTTTTTTTTTTTTTTTTTTTCTGTATGTTATGTTTCTGTATGGTGGGCTGCAAAAAAAAAAAAAGTTTATTTTGCATGTAGAGTACAGCATCATCATTAAATAATAGATTACCCTATTGGATATCTGCCTTATAATACGAGATAGTATCAAAAGCAGAGTACCTTTTCCTTTTAGTTGAAGTTCTTTTGTTTTACTGTTAATGGTGATTCAGATAAGCTATGGAATATTTTTATTTTACATACTTTGAATCAAGATCTTCTTTAAAGATTTTCACTTGTTGATACAGAAAAGCCATTTTCACTGATGTTTGTTTCATTTACATTTTGGAAGTAGGCTAGCCAAAAAAAAATAAATACTTTCCCCTATTTAAAAACAAACAACAACAATAATTGAAAAAAAAAAAGGCAACAAAAAAGTGGTTAGTCTTTCAAATCTTCAAACTAATTACACATTGGAAGTTTGTTGCAAACATACACTTTTAATGGAGTTGTGTTAAAAATATTACTGTTCAAGTTGCTCTGTTTCAACAATGACTAATTTTAGGAGGAAATCTCCTTTGTATGCATTTCTTTCAATCAGTTTAATGCTACTTGCTTTGTCTGTTAGGGAGCTAGCTTCCATTTCCATTCATACCTTGGGTGTAGACATGTCCTAACATTCACAGGTGAAGAGACTTCCACTTTGTATTGCCTACAGATTTTTTAAAATCCTCTTTCATTGTTTCCACACCAAAGGCTATAATAGAGTAAATTCAGTGCTACCTTTCTTCCTTCCTGTGCCATCCCTTTCTGAGAAAAGATGGCAACACCTGCAACTGTTTGCTGGAGCTGTGTAAGTGTGCTTGTTGGGTAGTCTGCTGCTAACAAATGCAGTGTGTGCTTTTCCCCATACCTATGGACTTTAGGTCTCTATTGTATCTGACAGCCAGATTTTCACAAAACCTGTAGGAATAAAACAATGTCTGAAAACTTTGTCAAAATTAGCTTGCTTGAAGTTGCATCGGGACAAAAGTACTGGCAGGTAGACAGATGGACAAAGACAGTATTATTGCTTTAATTGTCACTTCCTCTAGAGGTAAAACTGAAAATAATGCAAGAATGGTTGTAATTATTTCATCAGATTTAATCTACATGTAGTGGAGTATTCTGTTTCCCACAGTGGTCAGCAGTGGGTGCCACAAGAAGCTGAGATATAAGAAAGGAGCTGAGATATAAGAAATGAAGGTACGTTTGATAATTTCTACTTGCCACTTTCAGGAAATAGAAACCAGTAGGTATTTTGTATGTCCATCATTCTTTTGATTTATAGGTAAGAAGGTGGGCAAGAACAAAAGAACAGTTTTTGGCTTTGTATTTTAGCTTCATTTTCTTACTATTATTTTTCCATTAATTTTGTCCAGGTTTGACATAGCACTCTGTAACAATCTTTGTGTCATACTTTGGTACTATAGCTATAGTGACCTTTTTGTAATGTCCTTTTCTTACAAATAGTTTATTGGAGTGATGAAGCGAATGCTGAGAGACTTCTAATAAAAGGGGACTTCCTACTGTATTCTAACTGTAGCTGGTGATTTATGATAAAAGACTTGCTGTGCTGGGGGTTCTATTTTTCTTCATTTCTACTTCATACTTTAACTTGGATGTCCTACACATTTCCCTGTAGGAGGTACCTTTTGAACCTGGATACAAGTTTCTCGCTATGTTGGCAGAGGGAGGTGTTTTACTGTCAGATGCTCACCTCTGTGTAAATGTGCAGTGTTGGATTCTGCAGAAGTCCTGAGAGCACAGTTTTTAACTGATGTTTTACACAGTCAAAGAGCGAATCCATATCAAAGAAGAAAATTAAAAAGTATGCTGCTTGAAAGCCATACCCTAAGGTACTTGCATTCCATGTCTGTATGAAAATTAAAAGAAAATAACAAACTATTCATATTTGTTATTTAATTTGACATATAAATGAAACAAAAATCAACTCAGAAATATATTTTAGCATTTCACTTTTAATTCAGTATTCCTTAGGATGGGAGAAAAGACAGGAAACTAAATATTTTAACATTATGAACTTTCAGAGGTACTAACAGCTGTTGTTGGGATTGTAGTCATTTATTACATTAAAATGTTAACAAAACTAATCTGGCACACATCCGGCTACCTACTTTCACTGTGGCAGTTCCTCCAAGAAGCATGGAACGATGCTGTCACTTCCTTCAGAGCTTTTAAATGGTGTGGATTTTGTAGAGCTATAGAGTAATGATTTTTTATCATCTCGTTTGTGCAGGGGAGGAGGATCCTAAAAGTTTTGATTCCTATCTGACTGTCTTCTCTGACCATCCATCCATGAGCAACCCCCCCCCCCACCCCCACCCCGCCCAGTATCTGCTCCTTGCAATTTTTAAAAATAGTCTTTTTCATTTTCATTACAAATTGCATTTAGGAGACAACCTCTGTGAAGGGTTCAGATTCTAATTAAATCATGTCCATTTTTACCAATTTGTCTTAACTACATGGGAAATATGAACTGAGATTAGTGTTGCATGAAGAGAGAAATCCATCTCTCGAGTTGTTGAGCTTTCTAGGAGTTAAATTTTTCCTCACAAATCTGGCTATTCTTGCTAAAGCTAATTATTCACTTGTCCATGGTGCTCAGATGCTATGAAAGAGACATGATAGACTGCAGTTACTTAATGTGGACAGGGACGGCCAAAAAATGTACACTTTTAAGTGATTCTCCAGCCAGTTATAATTTATTGCAGTACTTGCCAAAGTATGAGAGGTTCTTTCAGAATGCCAAATACGACGCAGTTCCTGCTCCAAGATGTTATGCATATGAAGGGCAGAGATATTTAGTTGGAAATGTTACAAAATCTTCTGACTGTAGGATACCAAGGACTCCTTACAGTTAAGTTTCCTGTGTGCGCCAGTATGACTTTGCTTGCCTGTGGACAGAAAGGCAGTTACCTTAAGCTCTATATTGAGACCTCTCTTAATAACTGTTTTTACAGAGCAGTTCAAAGGTAGTGTTGTTTTAAAGTAGCACAATAAATTATTATGCTTGGGGGACGAGTGCAAACTGTCAATGCATTTTAAAAGGTGTTAATACCTTCAGTGTCTGGGCCTGTATTGCTTCTGTTAGTGCAATAGATTTTCTTATCTGCGAAGTCAGTGAACTCTTCTTGCAGGACTTGATACTCATTTTACTTTGCAATGCTTTTGAAAATGTGGCAAACAGAAACAAAACTACTTATTCTGTACAGCATTATCTTTCCATTTGATTTATTCTGATTTCCTGCAATGACTTAGGTTACAACAGTAGCACAAAGACTGGAAAAAAAAGTAGTCATAGTATTACAATTAGCTTGTATCCCAGTGGAAAACCAGGCTTTTCTTTTTTTTTTTTTTTTTCTCTTTGAACTGTAGATGATGATGATATAACGATTTTTGCATTCAATAACCTTTAAATGTGTTTGATAAAATTCATGGTTATTTCTTTATATTAGGGTTTGGGTTAACTATTTCTGACATTACCATTGTCTAGGAGAAATAAGATCAAATGGTATGAAAATAAACTAGGGAAAGTATAATTTCATTGAATAGCATAAAGTTGGGTTTTTTTGTTTGTTTGTTTGTTTTTCTTCCTAGGAGAGCTGTGTATTAAGCAGTATCAATGACGTGACTGTAGTGTGATGGGAATTTGATGTGCTTCTAAGTGTGACTCATCTCTAGGCAATAAACACAGTAAGCAGGGAAAGGAAAAATTCAAGTGTAGCGCTTTTCATTATTCTGGGTCAAGACTCCTCCCTGTCAATGCCTGAGGAAGCATGGAATGATTCAAGGCCATCAGCAAGGCGATGGTCATGGAAGGGCTTTACACGCACAGGTTCCGTAGTGTGTCTTTTTTTTTTTTTTTTTCTTATTTTTATTTTTTATCACTAGCCCTTTTTTACATTGCTTCTTCCTCAGAAGTCAAATCTCAGTACATCTGCAGGTCACATTGCCAATATCCTGTTAGATTAGTATCTGTGTTAACTGATGATAGCCTCATAAGATAGCCGTTGGTACCACAATAAGCACAGCTGTGACTCATCTGTCGGGCTGTTTTCTACTGTGTTTCTGAAGAAATGTAATTAGAAAGCAGAAGACATCATTCCAGAAATACTGACTGAAGATTGTCTACAGAACTTGTGAGATAAGAGAAATACAGGACAAGAATTTTGTGCATCCTGGTAACATTATTAGAATCATGCTTCAAGGGCAGATGTGTAATCAGACTTGCGGGGAGGGGATGCAGACAGGTTCTAGGAGAGAGTTCATAAGAGTAGTAAAGCTTTTTCTTAGATATTCAAAGTGAAATTGAAGCATGAGAATGCTAAAATATGTCTGCTGTGGTGTTGATGAACCAGTGAAGGTGCTGCATTTCTGTTCTTTTTTTTTTAATGCTAAAGTTTGCAGCCTTTGAATGCTGTTATTCTGAACAGTAGATTTATTAGTACTATCTAAATGGTAGACTATAATAGACAAGTTTTCATTACTGAAAGTCTCTTGAAGGTAAATGTTGTGATATAAGTCTTAATGGTGCCATACTTAGCCAAATTACTGCACTAATCTGATTTCTTGACTGGTTCTTGTCACTGTTTCATGAAGAGATAGTGTGCTAAAAACCCTATTAAAGGGATATTTGACTTTCCTTCTTACTGAAAGAGCAAATATAATCCAGATGGGTAAAATACTTAGCAGATTTCAGTCTAAATTTTTCCATAGGTATTTACAGTACCTGGGATACTTGCTTTAAGAAGTCTGGTGGATGACCTCACAGAAGTGGTGGAGTGGTGCAAATACCCAAGAAGGACAGAGATTGTTTTCAGTAGAACAAAATACTAATCCTGAGAGCAGCAAGGAAGAATTGACAAAAAGAAGACCTGGTGTTGAATTTCAAGACCAAAAATATCTTACATGTGAATTTTATTGGATGATACAACTGTTTCCCAAAGGGAAATGATGAAAGTCTAGTCTCATTGTAAATGAACTAAATAGGCCAATGCACTGTTAATAATAATTTCTGCATCATCTTTTGACCGACACACTAGTGACATAAGTCTTTGATGTTTTAGACTTCTCTGGTTCCAGAAAAAAATTCTAATGAAAACAGATTTCACATTATGAAACACTAAGATTCAGGGAGCGTATTAGCATATATCAGGTAGTATTAGAGAAGGCTATCTAAAAGAATGAACTTGAATGTTATGGTTTTTGCTCATAAGATATGTGCATCAATGAGCTCATTAGTTATTACAGAACTTCATAATTTTTTGTCATCTTTGAATGTTAGTTTATTTGTCGGTTAATCTGTTACTTTAATCTGATGATATATCAGTTTGCCTGAAGGAAGGTGGAGACCTCCTGCTGTTATTAGAGTAATTTGGCTGTGTTTTAGGATGCTGGACACCATTCAGGACATTTTAATAGAAATGTGCCTAAATTTTCTTTTTAAAATAATTAGAAGATATAGGAGGGAGGTAAATCATTGCAGTATTCTGTATGCACTTGCTGAATACTTGCTGAATGAAAGTACTTAAGGACTTTCCTAGGGTCTTTTATCTTTAGCTGGTAAAATTTCCAGTTGCTTTGACAACTCTATGAGCTAAGCATGGATCTGGTACTAGTGACACAGAAGAAAAGAATAAAAGCAAAGAATTCTGCAAAGAATTCATGCATGAGTATTTCAATTTTTTATTATTATTGACTAATGTTATAGGATCAGAAGAAAGCAATTCAATTTGATCCATTTAGGTCCTGGAAATAGTTTGAGAGTATGTATGTCCCTGAGGTAGCTGTTTCAAGAACCTCCTTATTTTGCAATTCTTGTGTTTACTTTGAGTATATGATGTATAGAAAACATCAGGAGCTCACTCTGTGAATCTCTGAGTCAACAGAGAAGACAGTGATGGCAAATGTACAACCATAATTTAGAGAACATTGTCATACTGGTATAAGATTGACAATATATACCATAAGCTATGGTATCTTAGAACTAAATTAGCTTGCTTTTATTACTTCTATATAGATTTTTTTTTTCTTTAAAAAGACTGGAATTAAATTTTTCAGGGCTTAAAAATGTTAGTATTGCTTTTTAATCCCATAGGTATGTTTGTGGGTTTTTTTTGTTGTTGTTAACATGATATGTCTAAGGTATGGTGATACAATATTGCTGTTCCTACAGAAATTATTTGAATCAGAAGCCCTGTACTCTTATTTGAATTTGCGTTTGTGAAAGACTACTTTAGAAAGGCAAGGAGAGATACAAATGATGTTTAAATTCTGTTTATTCAAATAAGCAGGCCAGAGGACATAAGTGATGTTAGGATTGCTGGAGGTATAATCATGTGTGGGTTTTATTATTTAAAAGAAGCATATGTTTCCACAATTCATGGTGCAAATGCAAGTCTTTTTGTTTGTTTATAGTAGTTGTTTATTCTTATAGGCAAAGACTGTGCATAAATTAGGATCAAAAACTGATGTATAAAATACTGCTTCCCCATGTACTGAATGTAGAAGTGTTGAATTCTTTTAATGAAAAAAAAATGTATCAGTGTCTCTGGAATATATGACAGATCATCTTGAATTTTGTAACTACTTCCCTGATGGAAATTTCACCTGCACAGAGAAAACAAATCATTAGGGCTTTGGGGAAGAGGATTCTAATTGCCAAATACCATTAAAAATAGAAGTCTTTCTTGTTTTAGAAGAGACAAAGAATATTTTATCTAAATTATTAATATAAAGTGTTTGTACTTTACAAAGAAATAGTAGTTAGATTTCAATAGCTAAGAATATTTTTCCTTTTCAGCTTCCTCAAGTGAAGTGAAATTTGAAGAAATGTTCAAATTAAGCCCTGATTTTTCTTATTACACTTTTTCCAGCTTTTTTTTTTTTTTTTTTTTAAACAATCTAGGCAAGGTTACAAAATTAGTTATCCAGAAGATTAAAGTTATTAAATAATGTTTGTTTCATTTGGGTCTGTACAAGGTCTAATGAACTTATATATATATATTTTTAATGACTACAGTGTTCAGTCCTTCATTCCCAAATTAAGTTCAAAACTCTTAATTACAATTATTTCTTGTGCATTGTTTCCCATGCTCACCCACAGAACAGTTATAATGAAGAACAATTCAGAAGAAACAAACCAAACACGTGAGAATAAGTAGCTTGAGTAATCCTTACCTTTGTTTCCTAGATCAAACAACACCATTCTCGGCTTGGAGCTCTTGTGAGCTTGTATGACTGCTCCCTGGCTAGGAAAATGGTCTTTGCAACTCCAATTTGAAGACTGTATGATTGGCAGGTGAAAGTGGAATTAGAGTGAGGATAACAATATCAAAAGAATTCAGTTGGTGTTCTGTTTTTGGTTTGTTTTAATCTTGTTTTGGAGGAATAAACAGAGAAGTTACCATTCTGGGGCTCACAGGAGTGTTACAGTCATCTGCAAAAAGCATTTCTATTTCCTTTCCCTAAACTGACTGTAAAAAGCTGCTTTAAGATCCCATAGGACCTATGCAATGTAATATAAATTGCCTGACTAAAGTAAGTGTACGCTATTCATGTATTAGTGCTGCCTGAGGCTATTTCTATTAAAATATCATGTGATCACCGTACCATATTGCCATTCCTTAATTTTTATTAATAAACAAGCATAGATATGCAGTTATTTGCATACTTTTTGGTATTCTCTTCTCATTTTGATTTTAGAATAATTGAGCAAACAGAAATGAATGCATTGTGTGAAGGGTAGAGGGAGGAATACAGAGTTGCTCAATATTTGTAGTAAATTATGCAGGAAAATAAACAAGGCACTACTAATTTCAACAGCTGAAATCAAGGCCTGTATTTTCTCTAGTTAGAGTAGATGGATATTTTGTCAATAAAGAGGGACATAATTTTTTTTACAGTTCAGTGTTTGTTTATGTTCAGTCTTCTCTCACCCTTATTTGCACTGCATGGTACCTTTCTCTGCTCATTTCAATTGTATTTCTTGCAGAGTAAGATACCACTGAAGGGTTGCAAAGGTAGCAAAACACACCTTTCAGTTATTAATGAAAACTGATGCTTTTTTTTGTTTGTTTGTTTTCTCCTGTCCTGTATGGCTTTTAAGTCTTCATCTCTTACAGTGGTCGGGTATCTTCTAGAAGTTTAGAAGTTTATATTTCTATCGATGATGACCTCTTTATTCTCCATAGTGATATTTTATCACCACTAGACGAGATAGTCGTTTAATTTGTGAGACCTCTAACGAAAGGCTGTGTGCAGAGTACATTTTTAGAGCAGCATGTGATAGAGTAACTGCTAATAAAAGAACCTTGTACCTAGATCAAAAAAAAAAAAAAAAAAAAAAAAATTGTTGGAGCTCTCACATGAAAGAGGTTAATGGATTCCAAGGAAGAAATGAACTGAAGTGTGTTGTCATTCAATCATACTGAGGTTTGATTTCTTTTATCAGACTGAGTAATGACTGTAGGCACTTGCCCTTTCCATATCATTATAATTTGCAATAAAATTAAATGCTGAGGACTTTCCACATTAGCTGAGAAAATAGTAGTTGACCATTTGCTTGCATGGCTTGGTCTCTCTGTGCTTATTTCAGAATAAAGTGAAGAAATAAAATAAAAATTTAAAAAAATATATAAGAAAAGGTTGGGTTTTTCTGTTTTGGAAGAGATCAGGTATATGGAAAGCAGTGTATCAGCTTGTCTGTACACATACACTTATCTTCTCTTATAGCTTTGTCTGCATGCATATGAAAAAAATGAAGTACTCATAAATTTCTTTGAGGGATGAGTATGTAGGAAGCAACCTGTACATGCATCCTAAAAACAGACTGAATGTAATTTACATATGGTAAAAATAATAAGAAGGAATCTTTCTTTTTTTTTTTTTTTTTTTTTTCCCCTAACAGAGGACAGTCACCTGTGTCATTCTTTAAGATTTTCTTAATTGTTTTTGGAGTTCTCAGGGTTTGATTGGCAGAACAGTTTTGAATTACGTGCACTGATATTTTACTGACATCAGAATTGTTCTGAAATCCCCAAAGAAGGGATGAGGCATAAAATGAAGAAAAACCCCTGAATATCCCAAACTAACTTAATGCTTTTGTTTGTATGTCAGTTATAGAAAGCCTTCCTTTAGCTTTGATGTTAATCAATGTGTAGATTAAATGGATTAAAATTGAATTGCTCATAGAAAAGCATAATCTTCTGCAAACATTGTAAGAAATACATACTATTTGCTGAAAAGCACTTTATCCCCACAATATTAATTTAAAAAATAAAAATGCAGATCCACCACAGATCGTCTATTTCTAAGATGCAAGTCTATTACTTTGACTATCAGGCTATTGTCCACATAAAGATACTTAAATTCTTGTGTAATGATATATGCAATATTGCTTAGTTGTACCTATTATATATTATTTCTCTCAAGATAAACATACATCAAGTTTACTTACTATTCCTTTCTTGTATTCTAAAAAAAAAAAAAAAAAGTGGTTGCCTTTTCAGAAAAACTGTCTCTTTATATTTTCTAGTTGATGCATTGAATTACAATGCTCATGTCAGATTGTATCAGTCCTACAAGAGAACTGAATGATGCACCTTCGAGAAAGGAAGCAATTAGATGCCTTTTTTTTTTTTTCTATAGTTAATATTCATTTTATAGTTACAGTCTGATAGCAGGGTGTATGTGTACTAGGACAAGGCAGGAATCTACGAAGCAGCTGTAAGCAAAATGCTAACAAGAAAGCAGCCACAGACATCATCCCTTGATTAGGAAAAGGACAGATGATGGTTGTTTTTTTTTGTTTCCTTGCATAGTGGAACTTTTCAATTTTCTGTGATTCTATGTGCATGAGTTATTTCACTTATAAACTGAGAAAACAAAGCTTCAGAACAGACAATGTTAAGGAAATTTACTATATTAAAGAATCTTTCCTTCCCTTTCCCTTGCATTAAGGCCAATTTATATTAAGCTAATTCTTGCCGTTCTTTAAGTAGCTGTTATATATACATTGCTTGTAAACTTAAGAGAGTGCCAAACAATGTTTGTAGGCATTATGATCTGTACCATATTGGAGTTAACAGCTACTGAAGTTAATAGTGAAGGTGGTAGTTCTACTTGTGTCAGCAAGCAGCTATCACAGTAACATTTGGAGTCCCCAGCGGAGATCAGGATTCAACTGTGTTAGAAACAGTAGTGTAATATAGTAAGCCAGTCTTTTTTGAAACTGCAGCTTCAGTACAATCTTTTAGACAAAGAAAACACAAGTGCATACAAATCCAAACTAAGACAGTTTAGTGAAAAAGTCAACACTAACAATGAATCTCCTTAATGCCAATAAATTGTATTTTCTCCTGAAAACTGAGAGAGACATTTTTTGGTTAGCTCAGTTCTATCCAGAAGTGTTGCACATCTTCCAAAAACAACCATCTAGAACTGGACATACGTCCATTCAAATGGAGTGATTACCAATAGGTATGAGTGTTTTTTATAACTGAAACACTAGTTGAATCTATAAATATCCTGATTACATTGAATGTTAAACTTTCTTCAGTTTCAGAGGTGTCTGAAAGCATATGTTTGGATCCACATTGCAAATATGTGCTAGTCATGAGAATGAGTATAAATGCATCTTCAGTGCAAAATATTAAGTTTAGTGTGTTTAATATTGGCAGGCAACCAGATCCCACTCCCAATGATAAGATTTATCGATTGTAGCAGGAACTGGAACATGTACCATTGTAATAAAGTACAAAATTCATCAGATGACTTGGTGATACTGGGAAATTGGTATCAAAGCAATCATTTCATAAGCTAACAGTTTTGTGAGAAATGCAAATAATAATATTAGAATACATGTGATTTCTCTCTTTTAATAATAAATATATATATATTTATTTATTCTGCATCTGTTTATCCAAAATATTTTAGCCTTCATCTGGAATCCAAATAGGGGAAAAACAAGCATTCTGCTCTTGGGCTTCCAATATTAATATATATTACCTCCCAATTCATTTATCCTCTGTTATGTTAAAGAAATGTTTTGTTCTCTGAATCAGACACTGCATTCTGTCATTTTGGAATCTGTCTTGGATTTGTGACATAATAAATCCAGAATTTCAGAAGTATGTATTTTGCCCTCCATTCCTTCTTGCTGTCATGACAGTGGAACTGACAGGTCTGGCCCTCCTTGTATAAATCATGTGACAGCTCAGCTTGACTCTGTTCTGTTGACAGCTTTGAGCAAGTCTGTCTTTTACTCAAAGGGGGTAGAAGCCATATTCGGAGCTGAGTTTTACAAAAAATGTTCATAAAATATGTTTGCTTCCTTTAATGCCAGGTTAGAAATGTGCTAGGGCAATTTTAAAAAGGGGAAAACAGATCACTTACACTGTAGCAACAGAAAATTTAAAAACTGTATGAGGGTGTGAATTGTCCATTGTGATTGGTGGTGGTATGGTATAAAAGTTGGGAGAAATGGTGTAGTCTGGAATAGAAAAGCTGTCTGGAAAAAGAAAGTACCGAAGCAGGAGTCCAGGTTAATAAGCAGAGTGCTGAAGTTGACAGACGTGGTCCCAGGCTGAGTACAAATGAATAAAATGCTTTTAATACATTATATATATATATCAAGACCCTTTTAATAAAAAACAGGAAAGTTTCTTTTACTGATGTCATTTGCCAAAAGAGAGAAATCCGACTGACTGAATATTTGGTAAGGTTTGTAGGCCTACTTCTAATGTCTGGATCTTAGTTTTCCTATGGATGCTTTTTCTTGTCCTTTAGTTTCCCACAATTAAAAAAAAAAAAAAAAAAAAAAAAAAAAAAAAAAAAGAATTATGATATGATATGTTGCTTAATCACAAAGATGCTGAGAGAGTAGTTTGTACTCAGTTCGTTGACAGGAGCTACATATTGTCACTCCTGTTTGTAGAAGAAATAAATGGTATCTGATTCACAATATAGTTGTTATTTTTGATGGAAACATTTTTGTTGAAAGAAATAATTGCTGAGCTACTTCACTGAAAGGAGTGAGACAGATCAGGACCTAGGATTTGGTCACAGTACCCTACTGTCAGGAATTAATACAGTTGAGATTTTTGCCAGCATAATTCCATTATTGCCTCAAAGACTGAGGACAAAGAATAAACAATCTAGTTGCCAATATTGGTTGCAGAAAAATTTTCCCAAGAAAAGGCTGTGAGATTGTTTCCAGAGGGAAGAAAACAGAATAGGGAAATCATTCAGGACAGGAGACTTAGGACTCTGAGACTCGATCTAGACAAATGGTCACAGGACTTGGATCTCCTTGTACTTACTGGTAAAACTGTAAGAGATTTTAAGATTTATTTTTTCTTCTTCTTCTGAGTAAATAATCATTCAAGATGCTCATATTCCATATCCTAGTTACTTGGTAGTGTTTCAATATTGTTATGCAAGGTATGATCTGGACAGTAATTACAGCTTACAGAAAAGAGCGCTGGCTTAGTTAGACGTTGGTTAAACACATTGAGAGAATTTTTATTGAAAAATGTGCATTAGTCCAGATTTAACTGCATGCAGAATCCTAGTCTTTTGCCTTGCAACTAGAAATGAAATTTCTTGGCTTTGTTCCCGACCTCTGTCTCCTCTTGTCATTTTGGTTGGTGCCCTGCTTTAATGGTAATCTTTAACTACCTTTACAGAAAGCTTTTGTATTTTGAGTTTCTTAGGTGAAAATTGTTATAGAAATGCACTTTGCAGTTAAGTACTTCCAGCAGGATCACTTAGGAGTTCATAGTTATCTTTGTCCATAATTTCACCATGCACACACATCTCCTTCCCCTGCTTCCCTTTCTCAGTCGGAACATGTCTGTTTTCAGTGCAGCCATTTATAATAAACAACAGGTGTTGTGGGTGTTTCCAAGCTTTTACTTGCCAAGAGGAAAGTACATAATCCAGTACTTGAGAGCAGGGACAGTCATTTTTGCCATTAGCAGAGAGTGGAGCCTTGGCTCACATACTGAATCCTGGCAAACTTTGCTCTGTTAAGTGCAAATGGGATTTTATTCATTGTGTAGTCTCCAAATAAATATATGTGCCTGTCCAAATGTATTGTTAAATTCTTCAGAGGGAAAGAGCTTAGATTGGGATACTTGCCATTTTTCTCCAATTAGGAAACAAACAGAACAAACCTGTATAATTAAAACCTTTGTTTATCCAAAAGAAATAATATTAAAAAAAATAATAATATTTAAAAAAAAAAAGAGAAAAGAAAAAGAAGCTATGATAAATATATGTGTATTTTGGTGTTCAGTCTAGATTTGGAGCTTTTCCTTCTCTCAAACTAAAACAAGAAGATTTCAGTGTAAGATGATTAAATCTAATCAGTTACATATGCCGTTGTTATCCAAAGTGTAAACTGATGCAAACTCAGCCTCTGTTAAATGCTAGATGATCTTTATTATTTAGGAATCTTTATGGGGTATAAATCAGGGAGGAATAGCTCATGGTTTAAATATTTCATATGGTGAGAAGTATTCTCAGGAACTAGTTATGGACTATGAAACCTCAAATGGCATTTTAGAACCTAAAGGTGTGTAGGATAACAGATCTACCTCTTTCCCTACAAACTATTTAGCATATTTAATATTTTGCCCATTCTAATTGTTGGAAAATAGTGTTTTGATTGCTAAGTACAGGGGATTGTTCTAACTTGATTAAGATTTAACATAGGTAAAAATGATGGGAAGTGACTGTGCACAGCTACCAAGGGAATTGTGTGTCCTCCTTGCACTGTGAATAGTATTTTATTCACCTGTTAGACTGAATTACAAGTGCAGTGTTCCAATTAACGTTTCTGTATATATCATACTTTCCACACAACACATTATAAATAAGGTTGTTGAGGCATTATATTGCTTAGTTATTTGGTGCTAAATATATGTTGAAAGTTTTTTGTTTCTTGCTTTGTGTTTTTCTGTGTTTTTGTTTGTTTGTTTGTCATCCCCTCTGCCTCCCTCTTTTCATTTCTCAGTATGTGCCAAAAGATGATTGGTGTAGACAGACTGCTTTTGAACTGGATATATTTTCAAATGTGATGATTTTTCCTCCTTTATTTTTTAAAATATTAAGGAAAGTTCTCATTACATTATTCTTATGAAGTATCTTAAAAAAAATAATAATAATAATCTCTGAAATGTGAATTGAACAATCTCTTCATAAATCTTCTAACTCAGTAATATATGAATGTCCCATTGGATATTCTAAGGACTTGACTTGGGTTCGGCATCCTAAAAGTGACCTGTTTAGGGGACTGTAAAATTTTTTGAGTAGCCCTCCTACTAGTTGGGAAGAATTAGGGAGTAAGGAAATTAAAGGCACATCTATTGAAAATTGAGTTCTTGATTTCCAGTAAAAAGATTTTCAAGAGACTCTAAGCTCAAAAAGATGCAAGCTAGTATTTTGAACTGGTATATTTTGAGTAGTACACAGGGCCAATATACACTTTAATTGCTGTCAGTTTGTCTATATCTCCTATATCTGATGAAACAGGAAATTACCTAGTTTACCACATAACTTGCTTCAACTTGGAGTAATATAGTTCATATAAAGTACTAGAATCAGCTGATACTCCTTCTGAGTTTATCAGTAAGTTGGCATTCCTTTCCTTGAGTGGACAAACTAATCACTAATAATTAGCATTCAGGTTTCTTTATGTCCTGTTGCTTTCAATTATAGTGATATCTGTGCTTTCATTACTACTTTTGACAATTGGTCATGGTTACTCAACTTGAATTTTGAAGCTTTAATATAGTCTTAATCAACTTATATCTTGCATATAGAGAGACTGTCTAGCAATCAAATTTTTTATTTGCTGTTGAAGAGGTGGGTATAAAGGCTTAATGTGGGTGGTCTTTTGAGGGGGGATAGGCAGGGGAAGGGGTTATAATAAACCTTCCTTATTCAGTGCACTCTTCTTGATTTCTGCATTACCTCTGTTTCTGCCCAGGCTGAGAATTAGGAATGCAAGACTACACAAATTGTTAGTAAAGAGATGGTTTAAAGAAATAGTAAAGAGTGTTTGCTTATTGTTAATTGTTGATGATTCATTGCTGTTCTTCAAATGCATTTTCTAGGGCAAAAATTACTCTAAACTGTCAGCTACCCAGCTCCTAAATTAAAGATAAATCTGATTCAGAATGCTTAGTTGAATTTCATTCTTCTTGAGGTTGCCAATTCTGTCTTTTTTTCTGCATTCAATTTTTTTAAGGTTACCTTGAGGTTTAGTTCAGCAACAGGGCAAGCCTGACTTGGCAGACTTTTAATGAAATTGTTTTAAAAAAATTGTTGGGACTGGTCTTGTGTTCAATTAGAGTAACTTTGCTCATTAGCACCAAAGGTGCTAACACTTTCTACTCTCTATGAATATACATATGAATGATGACTGTTCAAAGGGCTGATAATTCTCTTAAGGCTTGGTTGAAAGCTAATTGAGGTCAGTGTAGAATCTCCTGTTGCCTTGATTGAAGCTCGGATCGTTTCTTAGTAGTTGTCAAATCTATGAAACACTCATCAATTTTGAACAATTTTGCAATGCTAAGTTAAAGCATTTCTTGAAAAAACTTGCAAATTTGTATATAAATTGGGAATTGTTTTGAAAGCACACAGGAATGTGTGTATTTTGTGGTTACCTTTTAATTATTTCAGTATTTAATTTTTTTCCTTGTGAGGCCTGATTTTGCATGTTTTTAATAAGGTTTGTTGCTCTTGTCTTAGTTTAGTTTATTTAAACTTTTGCTACCAATCATCAGATACTTGTAAGACATCTGATTCTCGAAAGATTGACACTTGATGTGCAATGATTTTTTTTTTGAAAGCCTGCATTAGCTTTGTTAAAAACTTGGCCTTCATAGTTTTTTTTTTATCAAAAAGACACATGAACAGCAAGTTACTATCTGAAAAAGCATTTTTCCATACTAATATTGTAAAATATTTTTTTACATTACACTCAGTTTTAACTCCTCCATTGTTATCTGTTCTTTCTTTGTGGTTTTTCATGAGCCTATGATGTCTTGCATTACCTCATTCTTTCTCACAGGGTTTCTCTGAACAGTCTTCCTTTCTTCCAGTGAACATGGGAAATCATTTCATAATGGGTAGGTAAATCTGATTTGCTTATAATCCTCGGTCCTTGGAGAGGATATACTTTACTGACCTATGCTTGCTCTGTCTTAACGTCTTAATGTCTTGCTGCTATTGTCTCACACTAATTTGTTGACTACAAAATGTGTTTGGAGCTGGCTTGGCACATCTTCAATTTATGGCAAGGATGTGCTTAAGGTCAGGCTATAATGTAAACTTTTAATGTGTTCATAAAATTAAAAGAAAATCAGCATATTGAACGTATTGCAATTGCTGCTGGTTTATGGGTATGTTTTAACAATTTTATGCAGCTCCGTTTGCACAGGCCTAAAACTGAAAACAGTTTATTCATTAACATGTTGAGCTATAAAAGACATTTTTTGTCCTGCTTCAGAAAATGTATTGCATAGAAGAACCAAAGGTAGCACAACAAGATTAAATAAAAGAATTATATTATAAACTGTTCATATTCAGGAGGAACAAGCTCAGTACTGTCTCTTAAGTGAGAAGAAAATGAGACAGGAAACTGCAAATATAAAAATGTTTTGAAAACTGAAAGTGACACATTTTTTTATTTGCAATTCTTTTCAGGAACAATATGTGCCCTTAATTCATTTTCATGTTTGAATACAATAGACACCATGTATGTGTCTTAATAATAGATGCATACATACTGATAGTATCACATCTTACAAGCACTATACTAATCAGTGGGGTATCAAGACAGAATAATGAGATAGGCTGTGTGTTGTAATGAAGAGCCAGTTGTAGATGCACACCATACATGTATGTCATTTCTTCCATGAGCTGTGAAGAGAGGACTAGAAGAGGGGGGAATATAACCCACAGTATGTTGAAGAAGGGATATGTGAAAGAATTCACTAGCTTGATCTTGACTTGAATTGATAGCAAGAGAGTATGAGTAAAAAGTATTTTTGGAAAGAGAGCCTGATCCTGATATAGATAAGAAATATTTGTAGGAAGGTGGTTTTTGCAATTAATGATGGCCTGAAAAGAGGACAAGTTAGAAGTAAAGTTTCGAGGTCAGTTTTAGATGAGGAAAGGATATATAAATACTCTTTGTGCTAATGTAGTTCATATGGTCCAATCCATGTGCTAAACTGTACATAGTTCTGTGTTGTAAGCAAAGAAATCATAACGGAGCCATTTAATGTAATAGATAATATTCATAACTAATTATGCAAGGTGATGGTATCAGAAAACAAAAGGCAGAATTATAGAATTTGTGAATACATTCTATTTTGAACAGCCATTCATTTTGCAAAATAATTTCTGAATTTAATTTGCATTCTTATATTCTTATTGTAGCATTTTTACACATTTCAGACCATAAATTGTGTTGTGGACAGCTGTAGGTTCTCAGTGCACAGTTTATCTAAAATATTTTACTATGGAAAAGGATAATCTCTCCAGGAAGGCTTACAAAATGGGTCAAATCCTATGAAAAGCTAGTGAGATACAGCAGTATCTCATCAGTTCTTCATCTGTGAAGTTAAAAGGTCTTATTTTTTTGCCTTTGTCCTTCACTCTGTATCTCTATGCTAAAGATCCAACAAAAATACTAATACTCCCTGTCAGCATAAGCAGGTCAAAACTCAAATGAGCTCTGAATATTGTTCCCAGGGGAATGAAGAACCATGTCACACTTGCTCAATTGCAACACACATATGTTCAGAAATTCTGGAATTGAGGGTATACATTGAAAGCTGTATTCTTAATGTAGTCAAATATGATGAAATATTGTATTATGTGACAGCTGAGCTTGAAATGCTTGCTTGAAAGGGAAAATAATAGTTTTTCTTCCCATGACTTATTTACTTGGAAGGGGTGGGGGGGGTCAGGGCAGAAGTAAAGAACTACTTAAATACTGTATAATGCTATTAATATCTAAATATTGAAAACCATATAAAAGATGGTTTAATAACATAAGACAATAGATGGTTTATAATCATATAAATGATTATAAACTTTAATTATGAGTTCAGATGAATGGACAGTTTCTAAGATATAATAAGGGTCTGTAGAAGGGAAGTTCTTATGTATGTAAGCAGAACAGAAACTTGCATATGGTTGAGATCTTTGTTAAGTGGATGCTAGTGAGAAATACTATTTAATGGTGAGACTTCAAGAATGGCTGCACTGTATAACCTGTACAAACAGAAAAGAGCGTTACAGAAAGTTTCATGTTTACAAAAAAGTCTTGCATGCAGTTGCCCAGGGCAACAGAATGGTTTTTCTTACTAATTTGGCTACATTAGAGCTCTAGAGTGCTACGCTGCTGCTGCTGTGGAGGGAAAGGTCATCATGTAGGAGAGGAGGCTTTTTACAGTGGTGGGATGGCTGCTTCTCAGAGGAACAGTAGCTGTGCTTGAGCCCTCTGTTCGCATTAGTGACAGTAAGGACAAGTCAGACTGGTTTTTTGTTGCTGTCTCATCCATTCTCACATCCCTTCCTGTAATAACAGCTGCCTTTACCTAGCTAAAGCTTAGTTCCTTATTTCTGAAAAAAATGAAGCTGAGTTTTGCTTATGCATTAACGAGACTTCAGCCAGCAGCAGCGGCTGCCTATTCAAGTGGATATTTGTTATGAATTTAAACATGGTTTAACTTTTGTTTACTCAAGAGTCAATTTGTAGTGTCTATGAAAGTGTTCATTACTGGAGAATATACGGAACTGAGAATACCTCAATTCTTAAGCAGTGGGGAAAAAAAAAAAGGTTCTTAAAGTTCAGTACATTATACAGAAGAATATATGACTGTATGTTCCCATTTTACTAGTAGAGAGGACAAAGGCATGATCTCCTGCACTGCATTGTATCTCTCTCTCTTGTCTCTGATAAATAACATCTGTGGTGACTTCTGTATTTTATTTTCATCAAGGTAAAAGTCTTCCAGCCTCAAAATGCCTTTTGAATTAGATGATCGTGTCAACAGAACATAAAGTTATCCGTAATAATATAGGAGCATGCTCCTCATGTGCCCAGGTACATGTGGTTTCTTTGGTAACAGTGAAAAAGGAAATGTCTGCCCCCTCCCCCCCCTTTTTTTTGTGTATGTGTAAAATTTCTTGAAGTATACTTACACAGTTTGAAAAAGTGGAAGTAAGTGGTTATCTCACTAAAATTAGGAGTTGAAAGATATGTGGCATGACATTTACTACATATGAAAAAGTATTTCAGTGACAAACCTATTGGTTGACAGCATGGGCACTCAGAAAGACAGACTTTGAAAGGAAGAATCAAATAAATAATGCCTGCTCAAAGTGAAGATACCAACTGGTAGACCTGGCTCCAGTTTATCACTGTTGCCAGTTTATCATTGCTATTTTACTACTTTTTGATTAAATCTGCCACAATTCTTTTCTCTTTCCAGTGTTTGAAGAAGCTCAGCATTTTTCCTGCCAAAGTTGCATCTTAAAGTGGCAAATATGTACAAGATGCTTCCATTTCCTATTATACCAAATCCAGTTTGTTAAAATCAAGTACACGCTTTCTTGATGTTATTTTTTTAATAGTTCATTTCTAGACATTTTTGTTTTGCTTTGTGTTGTGTTTTTTTTTTCTTTATTTTTGGTGGCAAAATATGAAAGATCAGTTCTTGCATTGTTAAGCAAGTATTTCTGCCTAGTATTTTTTGTTTCCTTAGACAAAACTACTTTCTACTGCACGTTGGGAATATGCATGTAAAAATGCACAGAATTATGAAGTATTGAATAAATACAATATGCCGTAACTAATTTTGATCCAAGGAGAATGAAGCCATTAAATAAAGATGTTTCCAAAAATGAACTTATGAACTTCTAGCTTCTGTCTTGAAATCAAGGCACAGAATATTGTTTTCAAATGGAAATAATTATAAATGTATTCAATGCTTTTTTTTTTTTATATATATACACAGGGGGAAGAAATTCCCTATTGTTTTTTGTGGCCCATTAAGTAACAATATAAAAGGTATGAAATTCTAGAATGATTTTAATTTTAACTAGTGTTCTATACTTGCTACGCAATAGACAACACAACACGTGTTTTAAAAAGAAAGTCTTTTATAAAGCATGATCAAATTAATACTGCTGACAAACCAAAACGGAAGTTGATAAGATACAGTAAAGCATACAAATGTCAGAATCGTATTTTCTTGCTCTCACCTCTGCATGTCAAAAATAGTTTGTAAGTAATGGATTGCATTACTTCCTTGTGCTGTAAAGATTAGTGTAGAGATTTTTTGCAGTGGAAATGGGATTTCTTGAATTTACAGTGGAGAGGAGACAGTGACTAACAAAATGTGGAATACTCCTTTAAGAACAGGAAAAAGTACAGAAGATGGAAAATGGTGGATAGAAAGAAACAGGTAAGAAAGATGTATAAAAATGTGTACAAGTAACAATAACAATGGAGATACAGTCGGGTCTAAATTATGTGGAAACACTGCAGAGTGTTTCAGATTGCAGCAGATAGATAACAGTAGACTGGCTGAGTCTGCCCCAACTCTTAGAATGAGGGGAAGTGCTACATTTTAGTGCTACATTTTAATGGTACATTTTAATGGTACATTTCTTGTGGCTTTATCCTAATTTATTAGAAGCACAGAGAATTAAAACAATTGAGAAAGAATGTCAGCTTATGCATAGTAGATGTTTCTGGACGTATAAAAAAAAAAAAAAAAAAAAAAAAAAAAAAAAAACATAACTTGAAAACATGATCCAACCGCAATCTCCTGGTTTAAAAGCAGGACAAAGAATACTGTAGAACTTTCTCACTGGTGTTGAGAGAAGCTAAAGATCTTTTTGTTGTTGTTGTTTGTTTGTTTGTATGGAAAACTGCAAATGACAAGAAGTATGCTGGAGACCAGGGGTGGGGGAAATATGTCAGAAGTTTAAGGTACAGAGTAGTTTTCCATATGTGCGATTAAGGAATACTAAAGATGAATGTGACTTTTTGACTACAGATGGAAGAGAAAACATTCACTTTCTGCACTAGAGTTTCGCTCTCCAAGAACTTAGTCATTATGGGTACTACTTGGAATAAATTTATTTGAACAGGGAAATGTTTTTATTTATTTTCATTTATCTGCCTGTCTAACCATATTAAAGGCTTTGTTTTCCATCTGTCTTTATGGTTTATTCTGTCTTGCCTCTCCTGTGTCAGGCAGGAGAGGCTGTTACTGCCAAGCCATGCTGTTGTTTATGGAATCTCAGAGAAAGTTGTTTATCTGCAGTGCCTTGCCTGCCGTAAGTGATCTCAGACATGCTGAACGGTGGTTCTCAACAGGGAAAAAACTAAGATCAAATCAATACATATCATACAGGGGGGTGGGGCAGAAATCACGTTTGCAGAATATGCAGTGGTAGGACGTAGTGGCTCCACTGTCAACACCTCTTTGTGAACATAGGTCAGTTCAGACCATAGTAAGAATTTCAACTTTTGCACTGTTATGTTTCGGTTCTCCATGTCAGGAGGACAGAAGATATTTGTAAACAGAGCATCTTGTTATCTACAGTGGGAAAGATAAATCTGTAGTTTTTCAAAACAGGCAGCTAAAGCCAGCTTAACATAAATAATCACAAACAGTATCTGTCAACCAAAAATCACACACAAAAGAAGTCTGCTACCTGCAGTCAGAAAACATAGTCAATGAAGCACTGTCCCAATGCTCAGTCACAAATGTAAATGTAAAACTGTACACAGAATGGGACAGGCTGAGATAAATGAGGTTGTGTTACAGTGTGAACATACTTGGACAAAACTGCGATTAGGTGTTGCTTTTTTTAGGGACCAATTCAGCCTCTGCCACAGGCAAGAACAGCATTAAAGGCTAGCTTTAGCAAGTTTTTATAATTGCTTGGTAACCCTGTGAGTTATTTCAGGAGCTGGGATTGCAATTTATAGTTGTAGCAGTATTGTCATTTTCTCTCTGTTTTATGATGCAATATCTGTGTCACTTTACATTATTGCTGTTATATCCATATGGAACCATATCCTAAGACTACTAAATAAAAACGTGCAGGGAAGATATTAACTTAAATAATATCAAAAGGTGCTAAATAGCTACACTTGCTATTTTATCATTATAGAAATGAGCACTACATTTTTTTTGTTGAATAGTGAGAGTAGGTATTATAGGAGTGTTTTTATAGTTTAAAACTGTATACATGAAACATATTTTCTCCTATCTTTCATTAATCTGGTTCAATATTTTTGCAGTCAACACTGAACATTAGAAAACCAAGATGCCTACTAACATCAAATTGTAAATTCCCATCATATTTCTTGTTTTTTATTGCTTCCTTACTTGGCTTGATGATTTCATGTGAATAAAGTGCAGTACCAACACCAAGACGTTCTCATATGGGTTTACAAAGGAAAAAAAGTAATTTGATAGACATGATGAAAAAGTGAAAAAAAAAAAAAATACTAGAAGCCAAGCTACAGATGAAATGGATTTTGCATTTTTTTTCCTGTTGTTCTTGCTAAAAATCAGATGAACCCGTGAGTTCAAAGAAAGCTAAGTTGCAGTTAGCACTGTTAGCTGCTGATATAATGCATTAGTTCCTGATTTATGAGATTATCGTGTTGCCCTTTTTAATGTGAAATAAAGAAAATGTGAGTGCATATACTAGTTTCTTTAAAGTGTGGGATGATTCTTTTTGTTTTTCTTGTTGTTTCTAGACATTGAGAGGAAGTGTCAATCTTGAATTTGTCTCAGATCACAAGACCAAGTCAGTGTTCTGTCCTTGAATGTTTTATAACAGAGTAAATCATATACACTGGATTAATTTTAAAGAGTACAATTATCGTCATATAAGCATAGTTAAAATGTATTAATTTAATTTGCAAAAGTTATCTTAGAAAATCTACTCTGGATTCGTGCATTCTTCCAGCCTCTGTCATATTTAATTCTTTTCTTCCCTTTAATTCCCTCAAAGTCAATTCTGTTAAAATATTCACGTATCTTAGCGGAAACCACCATTATGTTAAAGAGCAATATCTAATGCTCATCTGTATCCTGTGGATCTTCAGAACAGGATTATAAAGATTTTGATACAGTAAATTTGCATAAGAGTTTAAAGAAACTCTGGTGCGGGTTTTTATTAGAGCCTAGGGGATAAAAATATGAATAATCTGAAGTACTAATTGAAATGCCACTTACTCTAGAATATGTGATTAAGGTTCTCTTTTGAGATACATTTTTATTTGGGCTTAGGTTGTTCTGTGTGTGTATGGCTGCATGGGATTGTGTGTTGTTTGTTTTGCACACAGAAATAATGTGAAAAAGACATGCCAGAACATGCAACAGGCTCCACATTGCTTGTAAAAGTTTGCTCTTGAAATGAATAAAGGCTACAACATTTACATTCCACTTAAATCTCAGAGGGCTCAGAGTGTTAATTTAGACCACTAGCTAATTGATAATGCATAAAATCATACTATAAAATACAAATTTCCTTCCAAACATTTGATGAAGACACAATGTACTTCACGTATTTGCTGCATAATGATTTCTTTGCTAGATCTTTTTAATTATTTTTGAATTAATAGATCTGAATAAATGTTTTCTCAGTTGGATAATGTAGTCTAGCAAACTGCAGTTTACTTTGATACAGGGGTACCCGTATGCTTGCCTTTTTAAAGAAGGTGTTTAGCAAATATGCATAACAAGCCAATACTTATATGGGAATATCTTTTATGGTTGTCTTTTCCTGTTACAGTTGCCCTGACCCTGAGGTGTCTCCTCAACAACAAATGTTCCTAGATGGCTTATTATAGAGCAAGGTAGACCTAAAATCACATTCAGACCTCCCTAAAGTTCAGAAATGTTGGGTAACGTAGTGGTTATGTTTGTCTTTAGTCTCTATAGACTCCATAGTACATCAAGTTGGCACCAACAAGGAAAAAACTTGAAAGAATTTATTTCATTATAATATGCTGAAAGAGAACAATAATAATAATAAAAATAAAAGAACCTGTTTCACCATAAAATATATGAAGTCCCTAACTGAGCTATATTTGTTTTGGAGTACTTTGATTCAGATTTGACTCTCAATTTTATGTTACAGGATGCTAACTGAGAGAGTTCTGAACAGTTTCAGTTTAAATTTTCCAGTTTCCGTTGTCCTTAGTAGGTAATGGCTTTAACCAGAGGGCAGAGCATGCCAAAAATTGCAGTGGGATTTAACTGAGTGGAGGACAGCTGTTAGTTTGTAGAAAACTGTTGCACACCCCAAAGAAACTTCCACATTTTTCGAAAAATAATGTAAATATAAGAGCTCTGATTGAAATGTTCCTGGCCATGGCTTTTTTTTTTTTTTTTTTTTTTTTTTTTTTTTTTTTTTT
>CM021768.1:5826970-5966968 GCA_011076525.1 Nettapus auritus
TTTTTTTTTTTTTTTTTTTTTTTTTTTTTTTTTTTTTTTTTTTTCTCCCTAACAACACCAGGAGTATCTCTAAAACCAAACCCCTTCAAAGATATCATATTGCTGGTTGTGGAGATGATGACCCCATCCAGCTTTTATGAATAAATTACAATTTTTAAAACCTTTGAATGGCTTCTGCAATGGAATTCAATATACAGAGTGTAAAAGAAAAAAAAAAAAAAAGGAACAGAAAAACCTGCTGTGAAGCCCTGCAGAGATGAGTGAATAGGGAACACAAGAAGTTATCTTTTTGAGCAGAATTTTTATTGACTCTTCAAGATCATATAAAAGTATTAAAAGGAAGTAACGTCTATGTTAGAATGGAAAGCTCCTTTAAGGAAAGGTTATTTGAGCTGGTTCTAGAATTTGGTCATTTTAATATTGTTGCTAACATTGAACATCCATAAATTGTATCAAATAGTCAACACGTAACAAAATAAAATTTAATCAAAATCCAACATTATTCCTGATCCAGCTAGAATATATGTGGTCTGTCCAAGATTTATGTGATTTATGTATTATTTTGATAAAGATTTTAAAAATCACTACGAAAAGGGAAATTGAATATTAACTTTCCTTTATGATATTTTCAACTTCATTTCTTGTTGATTTTCCAGAAAATGTCTTCAAGAATAAAATACTAGTTCTGGTAATATAGGGCTCGTGATAACCTGCTAGCCCTGGAGATTTAAGAAATGTTACCCTGAAGTTGTAAGTGGTGGCAGGAAGATGTTTCTATTACATTCATCGTATGCCAACTACCTCTGAGAGAAAGGAGTATTTCAGTCTTCAGAGCCCAAATCTCTCCTGAATCTTTAGAATCTCTGCTGGAACTTCTGTCGGATGTTTTAGAATGCATTTATTTTATCTGTGTTAGTGGTTTTGTTGTTGTTTTTCTTGTTGTTGTTGCTGTTGCTTTTTTTTTTTTTTGAAAGTATACTAATTCCAAAGTTGTTGTCTAAATGCCTGCTCTGACATGATGACAATTGTTTTGTCATTTCACGTTCATTTGCAGAAATTTGTAACGCATGACCACAAATACATTTGTGGATACTCAGCAATGCCTTGATGTGTTGCCACTGACCCCTTCTTTTCTAGCTGTGTGAGGTGTTTTTTTCCAAACCATTCTTCCTTTTTTTTTTTCCTTTTTTCTTTAATAAGAACTAAATGATTATTGATCATATGTTTTTATTTTAGTCCTACTTTTTTTTTTTTAGCATTCATGGTTTTAGTCCTTCTAGTGACTGATCTGCCTTGGTAAATCTATTTGATGGATTCTTTTACTCTGCACTTGTTTAATAGTCTAAAATGATATATTTGTTCTAATAATTTTGAATCTCCTTATCAGTCTTTATAATTTTTATATTTTTTATTAATATCACAATATTATGAACTCAATTTCTGCTTCATCTCTATCCTATATATTTTCTTGCTTTCTTTCCTTGTGTTTATCAGTACGTGTGATTTTCATCTTCAAAATTTGTCACTTTAGAGATGAATTTTTTGTCCTACATTCTTTTGCCTTTATTTTAGTGTCATAATGTTGTCAGGCTATGTTAGCGATGCTTCATAATTTACATTTGAACATTTTTTTTCAATACTATACATGTGGATTAGTTCATAAGTATTCACAAATCACTACCACTGAGACGCATGCACGCATGCTTTCATAGCCCAGGAAAATATGTCAGCTGAAACATTAGCAATATGTTTAATCAGCAGCAGAGCCAGAGCTCATCTGAGTAACAGAAATTGAAGGTCTTAGGCAGAGCAGTAAATTCTGCAGTGCAGAATAGTTTTCAAGAATGGAAAAAAAATAAAAAAATAAAAATAAAAAATAAAATTAGTAAATTAAGGGCGTCAAGCTAAATTTATGGTATTAGCAAATGGGCTGAGTGAAAAGCAGCTGGAAATTTATACCCATGCAAATGGACTTTAAAAATGTTTAAACTGAGCATGAGGCTGAGACGTCATCTCTGTCTTGTTGATGAGTGTGGCTTACTTCAGTACCTAGTTGGTTTTAGCATACTCAGTATCCATTTTGTACAGTGAATTAGCTACTCGTTATTAAAATGACCATGGTAGAAGAAGAAGAATAGTCCTGAGTGTTAAGTTTATTTGCCTTCTCTACAAATGATCACTAAACTGTAAATCATTGTGGTGCATTTAGGCTTTCCCAAGATTAGTAGTATTGCCATCATATGGATGTCATGGGCAATCAATGTAATCACTTTTACACAAATGGTTCCCTGGTAATCTTATTCTCATGTGAACAGAAATTTCCATAAACCAAAGAACTGAGGAAAAGCAAAAACAAAAAACAGAGCTAATTCTATAAACCCTTTGCTGATTAAAGATCCAACTCAGAATGCTTCACTATTTACTTCATTGCTTTGACCTAATTTGCTCGTGAAAGAAAGAAAAAACACTTCCTTCAGGTTGTTGTTTCTTTATTGAAAAAGTATCTCAGAGTTATGTGCATTCTTCAAAAAGTTAAGACAGCCAACAGCTCTGGAATAACGTGATTTATTTACTTTTTCTGTTTTCTATTTTTTACTGTTTTCTCTAGGATCTCTTTGGGGACTGAGATCTATGTAGATTCCTAAATAGATTTAGAAAACAAAAAATTACATACCATGGCTTAAAGCAGTTTTGGGGGTATATTTTAGCACGCTGGTCTTAGAAGTTCAAGTGCCACAATGTGGCATGTTGTGGTACCAGAAGAAATTTAGACGCTTAACCGTTGAAATAAAATCATTATGCTAGGCTTGGAGATTTTCATCTTTATGTTAGATGTTACTGATGTTTCAAAATGCAAATAAATGCAGAATAAACCATCCTGTGGATTTATTATATTTTGTCACATGTAGTCTCTAAAAGAGTGTTTTCTGAAACCTTTTGGATTAGCAATTTAATTTTTGCTCATGCTGAGTCAGCGGCAGTTCAACTTCTCTAGGGTATGAGAATGACAACTAAATTATTTATTGGCTACAGGTGTTTATACTTGCTCATTTTATCCTAAAGCATATGATTTCCTGCTAGCAATTAAAGGTAGTTAGCAGTTTTCACACTAATGTAAACATTTGTATGCAGTAATTAGAGCTTCTTGCCATACACTCATAATGAAAGAACAAAAGTGTTACTGATAGCTACTATGTAGTACTTGAAAACTGTTTTGACCTGAACAGGGTCATGTTCAAGAAATGCTACGCTGATAAAATAAAGCAGTTTTGATTTCAAATTAAGAATTCAGTTTTATTCTCTATCAACTAGTAAAGTTTAGACTATAGATGCATGCTCCTGTGATCTACTCAGATATGGGCTATCTGTTGAAATTCCTTTTACTGCTTCTTACATTAAAAATAGGGACCTCTGCATTTGGCCCTGAAATTCTTGTCATCTCTTTTTGAAACAGATTGTGAAGAATCTTGTAGTCATCAGTGGTTATGAAGTCTGTTTGCATTTTTCCCTTTTTTCAAATAATATGGAAAAATCAAATGAAAAGTGAATTGGAGCAGCAGAAAACAATTATTTATAGCAAAAATAACCCTCAGTTTCTATGGAAAAAATATTTCAAGAGCTATTTCTGTACACTAAGCTGTACACTGTATGATTCGTTATCTAACTGCGGAAGAATGAATACCTCTTGTTTGATTTAATGCAGTTTCTTCCAGAGTGTATGACATAAAGGGCAGCAAAATCAGGTTCTCTGTCCATTCAAAGTAAACTTTTGATATAACTTTAATAAGAATTCCATGTAAAACGAGAAAATTTACGTCCATGCTCAGTGTAAAGACTTCTTATACCAAAATGCTACATTTTACCTCTTCTGTGTCCTATTCCACAGTTTTTTGTTGTTGTTGTGCTGTTTTGTTTCTTACTTGGTTTTAAATTGCTCCTTAGGGCACTCAGCACTACTTCAGAATGAGTACAGCATATCCTTCCCCTCTACCTGGTTAGGAGAACTTGATTTAGCTATAATGCTAATTCAGCTAAAAAATTCCACATTTACAAAACAATAGTTATTTAATTCTAGGTGTTAATAATACCTTAGATAATTATCATCAGGATGATTGCTAGCAGAAATAACAGTGAAAATTCAGTGCAAAAGTTAGAATGTGTTCTGTGTAAACTGGAGCAACGGGAGTGAGTGAGATAGTAATTTAGCTGGTGTGGAAACACTAGGTTTTAAACACACTGATTACACTGAAAAAATATGAACAGTCTTGGTAGACGGCTCATCTGAATCTAATAACTGCTTTCACATAAGTTTTTTTTGTTTTGTTTTTAATAAAAAAAACTAATAATATCTCCAGGGGCTTATTTTTTATTCTGTTTAGTTGTTGTTTTATTTGTTTGTTTTAGATTATCTCCTAATATCCCTCAAAGAAAAGAATTTGGGAACACTGTAGTGGATTGTTTTTTTCTTGTTTCTTAGTGACAGGTCCATTAGCTAGATATTTATATACTTTCTTACATTTTTTAATATTCATTTCAATTGGTGACCCAGACAGTTAAGATGTGAAACCGCTTTCATTAAACTGAAGTGTGCATAATTGTCAACATAAGTTGCCTCTAAGCTAAGTGAATCTGCAAATGGAAAGGGTTACAAGCCTAATACAGACAGATAATACAACATGAAGATAGGCTAAAAGGGTAAGAGAAGGAAGAACAGAGGTCAACGTGAACAAAAAATGAATGAACATTTCCAAACTTCACTAGTGCAGAAGCAAAAAGTAGATAAGCTATTTTAATTACATATGGAAGATGCTTTTTAACAACAAAGAAATATTTCAGGTATGTACTTTAAGTGATCTGAGATAGTATTTGTTTTGACTGGGATATCTTTGTTACACCACTAGTTAGTGGAATTTACCAGTGAAGTGTAAAATGAAAGAGTGACTTTGCAAACATTTGCATGTGGCTGAGTAGTCCATGTTTGTGGTCTGTGTGGATGCCCCACTGTTTGATGGATCCTTCCAAAATTAATGTGAGGAAAACTGTGTTCTGTTATATGACAAGAAATGGGGCATTAGTGTTAGTTGCTGACATTTGCTTGCTTTATCTTGTTTTCTATTACGATCACATGTAAAAGGAGCTGTTTCATTGCATGACATTAATAACATGATTTCCTAAGCATGAATCTAGGTCAGCTGCTGCTGTGAACGTGTGACTAGAATTCTGAAAGTTACCAACTACATAGAAGATAACAACTTGCACTGAAACCTAAGAAAACAATTATGGTTTAATTTGCTTAGTTTGAAAATTGATAGGAAAGCTACTAGAAATTGTACAATACTCTTCCATTAGAAAATATCAGCTTAGCAACACATATAAAAATAAACCAAATTCAGTCATTCAAAGAACATTTAACAGGTCTAATTGGGAAGCAGTATCAAGATGGATTTTTTCTAACTTGTTAGACAGTGTTTATCACAAACAGCATAGGAAACAGTCTACAGGGCATTGATTCTGTTCCAGTTTAGCTGTGCCAGGATAATGGCTAGTCAATTTTCTAATAAAAAAAAGTTTGAAAATAAAATGCAAGTGATTACAAAAGCCTTAAGCAGCTAAAATTGTTCTTAATGATGTAGCTACAGTTTCTGTTACTGGAATAGCTTTTCCTGATTCATATTGGTTTTTACTCAAATGGTTGTCTGGTTACAAATGATGTTTTTATCTATACTGAATTAAGGATTTACAAAGAACTTCTAGAATTAGCCTAATTAAATGCTTATTAATATTTTAATAATAATTACAACATTATGTTTTTACCTGGGGTTTTTTGAACTAAAGATCTGAAAGTGCTTTACACTCTGAAACAGGCTAGGAAATTGAGGTAAGGAAAGGTTAAATAACTTGTTTAAAGTCATTGAGCTCAGATGACAATCAGGATTTGAATTTGCTGAGCCATGCATTGCTTCGTCTTAGGACAGTTATTAGAAATAACATAATCTTTCATTGAACTGGAGGTTCACTAAGATCTGGGGGGAAAAACATTGTATTTTATTTATCTGTTCATATCAATATAGCAGCTTCTATTCCTGCTGTTGTTTTAAAATGGTGTGAAAAGAACACAGATCATTACAGATAAGGATGTACTGTTCACTTATATTACGGTTACATGTTATCTAGGTGTTTTTTATCTTATATTTGATTTTTTTTCCAGGATTGTACAGGAAATAGATGTTTTTATATAGTTTTCACAATAATGTCTGGGCCTTTTTTCCTAAGTTGTTATAGTTGATTGAGAATCTGGCATTATATGCTAGCAGTTAAAATTTCTGCATTACCTTGCACTTGTAAATGTTGAGTATCTACTTGTGTCGTGATACTCGATCAGCCATCTTTTTATAGGTCCCTTCAAATTTCTTCAACTGTATTCTATTCTAACTAATGCAATTTTGTACCACTTAAACATCTTGTCACTTTGATTACTCCTTCCCCCCCCAAAAATAATAAATAAATAATATAAAAAAAAAACTTTATCTGCTTTATTCTCTCTTTAAGTATTTTCAGCCAGCAGAGGTATCATACCTCTGTTCTGTAAGTGTATTTTCCTTGGCACATTTTGCAGTGGACTTTGCTACAGGCCTTCTGAAAGGATGAGTAGGTCAGGTGCTATTTTCATACTGTTTCAGAAGAAGAAGCCCATGTGAATAGAGGAACAAAATTCCATTGGAATTCAGAGAAGTAGTGATACTTCTTTCCTTCATCTAGATTATGTAGATTTACAAATAAAGATAGTATAGGAACCTATTTTTCATTTTAGCCCAGCAAACTATTGAATTATAGTTCTCAGAGCTCATTTGAAAATTGTATTTGTATCTAAACAATTTCTTTTGGATGAAACAGGCAAACCACTGGTTCATTCATTTCAAAATAATTCTATCTCTGACCCTTTATGGATTGGGTGCCAAATCAGTACTTAGCTTACACTCTTTACAATAAAGATTTTAAAAAAATAAAATAAAATAAAAAATAAAAAATAAAAATCATCAGTTTAAGTAATTTTCATCGTTAGCTTTTTATTTTCATTATTTCCTGTAGACTCTGGTTCTGTCACAAACTGAGCTCTTGATATGATTAGAAACATTCTTTTCTTCCTTGGTTAATTTCTTTCTCAAGAATTTATCTTTTTGTACTCTTTAAACTTCTGTCATTCTTTAACTTGGTGTCACTTTGTCCCTTCTACCAGTTACTTTCCAATAAAATGCAGGTATCTGGGGACTAATGGCCCCTACTAGGACATGTGATTATTGTCTGGATATTGGGCTAGTTGTGGGCAGATTACTTTGGGAAGTGTTCAGGGCTGAGAAATATATACTTTGGGGAAAGTGGTCCTAAGGAAATAGCAGTCTGTGGCTTGAAAACTTTTCCCTTCCATAGAAAAGGGCTTTTAGATTTAAACAAAAACATGGCCCTTCTCCTCCTCCTCAAAAAAAAAAGAGGGGTGGGGGGATGGAGGGCGGGTCATGTAGGGGGTAATGACATAGCCAAAACCAACAGCAAAAAAAGAAAAGGTTTCTATGGTTTAGGTGAAATACCTGCAGAAAAAGAGTCTATGGAGTCTGCGGACAAGAACTTGTATGATGAGAATTTAGCTGCATTCAGAGTACAAAGAGCATGGCATGGAGAGCTAGGATCTAGCAGCAGGTGTTGGCAGAACTCTGCTTCTAATTTCCTTAGTACTCTGCTACCCTGCTGCTTCATCATTCAGCTGTACTCTGGCCCGTGCTTATCAGGACTCACATTTTGTGTCAAAAGAATAACCAGAGAGGCTTTTTTTTTTTTTTTCTCTAGCTCTGAAACTTCAGATTTCATGCACAAGTGAAACTTTATTCATACAGACTTTTCCTATGTAAATGGAAAGAAAAAACTATATAGTATATATAGTTATATATACTAAAGTATATACTCTGTCTTTAAAGGTAGAAGTTCTTTACCTGCTGCAGCAACATCTGTTTGCTTTTTTTCAATTAAACAGCTAAAATATGTTAGAGGAGTTTGTGTTGACTTTCCACTTCACTATGATTTATTCAGACATCATCTACAACAGAAGAAATCTTTACATTGCAACTAGGCACTTTGGAATCTGCAGACAGACAATGAAGAAGTGTCCTTGCTTTTCTATGTATGTCATTATTTAGCAATTATTCTAGTCAATCAGAGCAGACTGTAGTCTTTGAGTGTTTTCATTTTGTATTAGCTTGTTACAACTAAAAGGGATGTTTATCTCTTTCTGACTTCCCTGGCATCAATCCAGCATGAGGATCTAGACTACTACTAATCCAGCCACGGTTAGTACTGGCATACTGGTGACTGGCCTTTCTGACTAGAATAATTCTGTTTACGTTGTGCATTGTCTTTTATCTAATGAGTTACTGTTTTAAAGTCTTAAAACATTAGTTTCTGGAATTAAAATATATAAGCCTGAACATCAAGTGATGAACTGGCTCATCTAATATGTTGTTATTAATAACATCTTTAGAATTCTTAAATTTGAGTGCCTGCCATATAATTTTTGAGGTTTGGGCCTAGCAGTACTTAACCTTATTTGCAAGGATAAACACTGACCCACTCCTGTTTTCTCACCATGGTAAAACTGACAGCACTGAAGTGGTTGATTGCAGGAATAGGAGAAAGATACTGAACTGAACTGTGCTTAGGAGACTATTTGTGTCATTCTTGATATCCTAATAATTAATTTTTTCATATTTATATTAGCTTTTCTTGTTACAGGTTTTGTCAATGCAAGTGATATATTTACAAACTGACTTTTCTAACTGTAGCTTTGGTGATTAGCGATTATTTAAGTCCACATAAACAGTTTTCTGAAATTAAAAGCTATTTTTGCCATCCTTCAAATGAGGATGGCCTTGTAGAATAGCTCCAAAGGGGGAGGAAAAAAAAAAAAAAAATCTGGTAGTTGAAATGCTAAAAGATCCATAACTTTACCCCCATTATTATCTAAATCATTTTGTAGATAGTCAGTGTAGTGTCTTCTCAAATTCCTTTGTGAGTTAGCTTCCCCAGTGCAAAGGATCTTGATGAAAAGAATCAATTAAGCTTGGAAAAGCTCTGATGGTATAAATATCCTCAGTAAATAAATTGTTATTGTATTAGATAAAACAAGCTGATTTAAAACAGTTGATAAAACCTATCTGTAGTCTGTGGTATATTCTCTGGAAAAACTCCCAGATATTTTAGAATGAATAATGCATGAGTATCTCCGTATGTGATTGAGTTGACTGGTTGCAATATATCTGAATATTCTATTGTTTGACTCTGATTTGTTCTCTATTGAGAGCTCCCTAACCACTGCCTTCTGAGGCAGCACTGAATTCTGCTCTCAGATTAGTGCAGTGCATTGTCTTCACATTAGACAGCATCAATGATGAGAGCAATATTTAATTTTGAAGGTAGAGTCATCTTAAAATCAAAGAGGTGAAGTGATGAGATCAAGCATGTTCTGGGATGTTAGCATAGCTATTACTGTCAACCCCTTTGTCAAACAGTAGAGATAATCCACTATGTTCAGCTTCCAACACCGAATATTGGTTTTGTTATCATAATTTTCAGGTGTTGAGATGCTATTTAATTCTTGTCTCTTGGATAGCATTCTGTCTTTTCTAATTTATCTAGAATCAAACTTTAATATCTTATGTATTTGGTCTCTCTACTGCATACATATAAACGGAAATATTATTAAAATATTGCATGTATATTTTTATTGTTAATAATAAATATTACTATAGGAATGTATACTTCCGTTAAGATGGTCTTAGGGGCTTGTCCTGTAATCCAAATTAAGAGAAGTCTTTTAAGTTCAGGATTGGTTTCAACATTAAAATCATTGAGAAAAAAAGGGTCAAAAGATAATTTTAGTGGTTAGAACCCTGATTTTTAATTTTTTTAAGATTACCTAGACTTTTGAGTTCTATACAGTTGGGGGCGGGTGAGAGCAAATTCAGAAAGAAAAAAAGGGGTGGACTGAAAAAGAAAAGTAGGTTAAATACTGTAGGAATCAGTAGGTTGTAAAGATGGAGAGAGGGAAACAATGAACAAAGAATGTACTGTAGATTGTAAAATGGGGTAAAATACATGTACATGTTTGAACAAGGACGTTAGGGAAACTTTCAAGGGCTGGAAAGGATAAGGAATTATAAGACTAGGAAATATTAATTCAAAGACGATAGGATATAAAGTTGCTTATGACAAAAGTAAGGAGACTAACACAAAGCCAAAGCTGGTTAAATACTGCTAAAACATGTCTTCAATTTTGTAGTCGGGTTTCTAAACATATCTTGGCTTCATTCCTTTTCTCCTGTTATTTCTACAAAGAGTCAAAATGCTGCGCTTAACTAGGGTGAATGTTTGCAGAGAATGAATGGAAATGTTGTCTAAGTGTTAATGGGTATGTGTGATTCTGGCATGTACTTATTGCATGGAAGGTATACACAGGTCCTACATCACACAGCTTATCTTGTGTAATGTGAAATTTGAATATCATCTTCCAAGGAATTGAGAATAATTCAGTTTTCCTTAAAAAAAATAAATAAATAAAAATAAAATAAAATAAAGTTCAAGTGGAATAATGAAATTAGGTAGAGAATGTATGATATCTGTCTAGTTCAAAATATGTACATATCTATACATATGTACATATCTTCCCATTGTGCTTCACTGTATTATTCCCTATGCTCTAATGAATGAACTTGAAAGCATAAAATAATAAAATTGAAGACATTAGTAATACTGAAAGTGACAGAACCAAGACATGAAAGGTCAGAAAGAAAGCAAAGTTGTTTTTTTTTGTTTGTTTTTTTTTTTTTTTAAAAAAAAGGGGGGGGGGGGAGGGGGGAGGGGTTGGACACAAATGAAGAAGCAAACAAAACAACCTCCTCCACCTTCCCCACACAAGTAAACAGAAACAATAAAACAACCCCGGTCCTGTTCACAATATCCATGTAAGTAGTTTAACTTCTGGGAGAAACTCTATAGAAGTCAACCTGGCTATTCCCTAGAGTAAAATTATTCATGAGCGTAGAAGTTTACCAGGTCAGGCCCTGAATCAACAAGGCAGTGACTGTGAAAGACAGTTCAGAGCTGGCAAGTGAAAAGGAAGGTTAATGAGAAGCACTGGAAAGACGTTCATTAAAGTGGAAATTGAAGTCACCTAGGCTGAGAGTAGTCAGCTTGAGAGACGGGAAGAAAGTTAGTTTTATTCTCAAAGTCAGAAGGAAGGTTAGAAGAGAAGTCATAGGCAGCAAGTCCTGCATGGGCAGTCAGTGCTGTCAGATGCTGCTGAGTGGCAGCTGACCAGCGCATTCTCTTTTGAATTCTGAATAATGTGTGCTGACTGGAGTTTAACTGTCTGTCTTGACTAGGAACTGAAATACAGATTCTGAAATTAGGTGACATTAACTGTTAAGTGCTTTGTGGATTGCTAGGCTATATGCATGTGAAGAATTTATTTGTGGGGAAATAAAAATATTGGAGATAAGAGACTTTCACACTGAAATAAAATTTTGTCAGGATTTTTTCTCATATTCTTCCACTTCAGAATTCAAAATTTTATTTTGATATATCAAATTTAACATCCAAAGTTATGCAGAAATGTTGAATATTCAAGTTGTAGCAATAATTATGTTTAACAGTTCCAATTCCAGAGTCATAAAATAGACTGTGAATTATTTTTTTTCCTGTGATTCTTCAGTTCTACATTTTTAGTAAGGCATAGGCCTGTTATTGAGCATGAAGTCTGGTTGTTCACTAGTCTACTTTTCATACTGTCCCTGTTCTCCACAAGTGATGTACTAAGGACTTAAAACTTCTCTTAGCACAGCTTTTATGTTTCTTGGAACACATTAGCCTCAGGTGGTCAAGAGGCTGTCTCCTGAAAAAGACCGTAATATCAATATCACCTTTTCTTACAGAGTTCTGTTATCCCCCTTTGTGTTTGATACGATAGCAACATTCATAAGTTGTAAGGGTGTGGAGGGTTTTCTGGTTGTTCCTGAGTGTGTCTGCAATGAAAACCACTCACTGCCCTTTCTCTTATTATGAAAAGCTAGGACATCAGAACTGACAGCCTGGTATGTGCTGGGACAACATACCAAGAAAAAGAAATGTACTGGAAGAAATAAACCACAAATATTGTACTGCAGGTCATTCAGTGAAAACAAAAGACAGACTGGGGAAAACAAACAAACAAACAAAAACCTCACAGGATGGAGCTTTACAAGATTAGCTCTGTTGATAATGTTGAATAAACACTGCAAAGCTCAAAGATCCTGTTTTTTTTTTTGTTTGGAATGATGACTAGCTTCTGTTACACTTTTTTAACTTGCAGATATGTTCTGCTGAAAAATTTTACAGCTGAGTGAAGCATCTCCATGTTCTTGTGGAGTGGCCCGTATGAACACTGGGGTTGTTGAAAGGCTTGTGCTTGAGAGTTTAGGATTCCCATACAGAATGAAATCCCATTAGCCACTTTCCAGCAGAGACAGAAAGCTGTTTCTTCCTTGACAGTGGAGCCTAGCAACTCACTGGCAGAAATAAAGAGAACACTATTTCACTCTGTAAAAGTTACATCTCTCCATACTCTTATCTCCAGCAAGCTGTCCAGGTACTTTAATGGACAAGTGCTATTCTGAAGGTGAGAGAAGGTGAAAGGATTGTAATCATGGGAAAGAAGGGAGGAAAGAGGTTGTCTCTGTGAAGAAAGAACCATAAAACAGAAGTTAACATACTGATTGTAAATTAGAGGAACTGTGCTTGTGATTACGTGTGCAATGGGTGTGCCTAAATCTTTAGTTAAGCTTTATGACCCGATTGTGAATTGTTTTTCTATAAGATATATATATATTTTGTATTTCAAATTTTGTATCAGTTTTTAGGGCTATGTTTAGTGTTTATTGCTGCATGTGCTCCATCTTATGTGTTTATCTCCTTTTTGCCCTTCAAGGCAAAGACTGTTGAACACAGAAGAAAATCTCACGTGCATCAGAATTTCTGAAAAGAAATGCCAGATGCAATCCAAATACTGAAAAGTGCATGAATTTCTTAGATGACTGTTTTCATTGCATGCAGTTGCACCCTGCCTGGTGCAGCTGCCTCATGTGCCCTTTGGCAATACAGTTTTAGAAAATAAAAATATTCATCCACCTGGCACTAGATAAAATAATAATTTTTCTATAACTTTTTTTCATTCAGAATCTGAGTGTGGCAGATGCCTCTGGCGCAATGACGGCATGCTGGCAAAGGGAGGAGAAGGCCTGGTGGAGGCCAAGGTTCAAAGCCAGCGCATTTTGTGCGTGGCTGCTGCAGTGACTCCCAGATTCAGGGAAGCTGATCTTTGCCTTCAACTTCCCTGTAGGCTGATCACTGTTTTCCTGTTGCACCTAAGCCTTTCCAGCATGATTGCTCCCTTCATGTTCTGCTTACGCTTTTCTTAACCCTCAGACAGTCTCACACATAATGTCCAACGCAGATTTCAAAAGGGGGTCCATACCATTCTCATTGGTGGCAGTAGCAATGCCTTGGGACCAGCTTCTTTTCTCTTGTTGGTCAAAATCTGACATAGCCAGTGTTTTGCAGCTGAGGTGCTGCTTCAGATTTGTTAATCTCATTAGATAAAAATGCTTGCTTTAAAGATAATAATAAGTAAGCACTTTCTGAAAGATTGATTGATCAAACTAGAAACAGAAATGTGTTCCTGGAGGGCATGTACTGATTCATTTTTATTATTTATTGAAATGCAATGTTTTCTGTTCCAATTTTTATTGCTTAACTTAACCCAACATCAAAACCAGTTACAGTGATTATGAGACCTTGACTTTTTCTTTAGGGGAAAGCTATCTAAGCAAAGTCTTATGTCATTTTTATTTTTTTTTTAGTCTCTATTTAGCATTTATCCTGGAGGAAAAAAAAAAAAAAAAGTGACTGGTATTTTCCCAAAGCATATTTTTACTGAATCAACTAAATTTAAATTTCATGATTTTATTTTCCTGAAGTCATTCATAGGATCAGTAATTTAAAAAATCCCTGATCTCGGTTCATCATATAGAGAGCTATAAGAAGGATCATGAAATGTTAGAAGAAGGAGCCTCACACAAGAGACTGTCATCTTTTCGCTTGAACAACTATTCTTTTCCAAGGACCTCCAAAGAGCTCATTCATTGATTTGAGAACTATAGCTGTCAGTCATCATTTGTCAAAATACATTCCTCCTGTGAAGGGGGCCCCTCTGTTTACTGCCTAGAGGTGGCACCTCCTCTGTAGCATGCAGAAGATATGAAAATGAGATTCACTTGACTTGCCATGAAGTGGGGTTGGTGTGCGTGATTATAAGGCTGTTTGCATTACTTGCCTGGGAATTCTGAAGCTGAGGATTTGTATGTTAATGATAACATTTTTAAAACATGCTTTTTTTTTACTGAGTTCTGTTTGTAAAAATGTTAGGTAGAAGCCACTGTTCTTCAAGATCTCATGTTGATTGTCTCCATGACTTCAGTGAAAATTGTTTACTTCACAGTCCTAGAGTTGTGTTTTTGTTGTTGTTGTTGTTATTGTTGTTTGTTTTGTTGTTGTTTTGTTTCTTAAGTTAGCATCTCTAGAAAGTTTGTGTTAAGATCAGGATATAGAGTTGTATTCCTTCAAGCTTCTGTGTACCATTGCCAGAAAGAAAGATCCTGCCAGCCAAATCTATCATTGGTTAGACTTCTGAATTTGCATCAAGGACTAATCGAGTTGCATTGATTTTGCTTTACAATTTGATTTTTGCCTAACAACTCTGTTGGTGAGTTGCCAGAGTCTTCTTTAGCTTACAGAGCTTTTTTGGATCTACACAGCCCATAGTGGAGAAGGGGCAGGGAATGGGTTAGAGGAATGCTGATTCAAATAAACAGCTACAAGTTGGAATGTTCAGAGGGAGCAAATCCATACTAACTGCATTTTGTAGAACACAGTCACCAAAAAGCTTTATGAAGAAATATACAGAATGTAGAGAAGCTGGATTACCCATATACTGTCTTCCGTTTTTTGGAGATTTTTGTCATTGTGTTTGAGGTGGCTTTACTGTGGACACAGAATAACTGTTACAAATTATTACAGCTGTATAAAACTGGACTTTACTCCTTTAAGAATTTGTAGCTACTTTTCAAGTGAAGTACTGTTCCAGATCTGTAATAATTTTTAGTTCTATTAATACAATAGTTCTGAGATGGGTACTTCTGTTATAGAGTTGAAATCCAAATAAATAAGCAGAACAACCTGTGCTATAAGTATATATTTGCAGAAGATTTGAGCGTTGTTTAAAACCACTAGAGCTACAGAAGCTTCTCGCAACATTAATGATTTCTAGCCAATGTGTTTTGTAAAGAATTAATGAGTGCCTAGGTTATGGGTTTCTTCACTTTGGTTTGGGTCACTAACATGCTCATTAAAGCTTAAAAATTGCTCTTGGCCTCTGGCTATTTTATTTTTCCTCCCTGAAAATAATTTGCTGAGATAACTATGCACTGTGTTACTGCTTAATGCCCATGCAGTGCACTGTAAAGAGCTGACTATTTGTGCCTCTGCTTAAGAATGGGTGTGAGTGATACTTTGCCAATTCATTGAGCAGGCGGGAATAGATTTTGTCCTGTTCTAACGTAGTTGAGACCATGCTTATGTCAGGCAGCTGATCATCAAAAAACCTGAGTGCAACATTTGTTGCAATACCTTTCTTTTTGTCTTTTTTCTCTCTATAAGGAAAATTTGTGGTCTTCTCAGAACTGTTAAGAGAAAAATACAGATTTTTAAAATGTTATAAGATCTCATGTGTAATACTGAGAAAAACACTATTCCAAAATGCAAGTTTTGCACTTAGTTGTGAAAATGCAATTGGGTTTCCAGCCTCTCTTACTTTACAATGAACAGCATACAATATTTAGTCTGGAAACTGCTTTGTTTTAGTTTATTTTGGTAGGAGCTTACACTGTGATTTAATGGTTTTAGTAAGTGGTATTTTTAGATGGAGATTTATGATAGTCATATAATTTCTTTCTATACATAGAATAGTGTTTTGATAGCAGTCCTAATTTTTCAGTGAATAGAACTGCTCAGGGATTTTTATTTTTATTTTTTTGTCACTCTTTTAAACTCAGCCTTCCCTAGAACTTACTAATAGGTGAATTATTCCTCTAAAGAAAAAGAAAAATGCAAAGGAGGATTTCTTTTTTTTCCCTTGGTAGAGTATTAAAAAGACATTCAGTGCCATTAGAAACTTAGATCATTGGATGAAATGCACCATTCCTTCATGATGATGCACCTGTCTGTGTCAATCATGCATGTTCTCCATGTTTCAGAACATGGAATTGGGAATTGATGCTTTGTGTATCTGGAAATTTTAAAGATCCTTTTTTGTATGTGTGCTAAAATTTGGCTCTTTGAGCAGTGTTTATATTTAATGTTTCTGCAAACAGAAGTGTATTCTAGTATTGTGATATGCTGCAACATAGGCTCACAGCTGGAAAAAGCTTTGTTGTTGTTGTTGTTTTAAAAACTTTGCATTGGAAGAAAAGTTGCCTTAACAATATACAAATTGCATATGGAAAGAAGTATACATTAGATTAACACACAGGAACTGTATTCTCAGGGTAGTATGGTTCAATTGCTGCTCTTTTCACAAATTACATGGTTTAGATGGGTTTTAGTGAATAGTTATACACAAGGGAAATGTACCATCCAGATCAAAGTTAATCCTGTTAAGGCATAGCTCCTTCAAAAACCTAAGGGGTACGAGCCCCACAGCATTGTTAACTGCATATAGCAAGCACCTATTCTCGACTATTATTTTATGCATTTGTAGGCCAGCATTGTATTTCAGACACTTAGTACAAACTTTTGTGACTTTATTGTCAAACTGTGTATCACCTCACAGTTCAGATTTGGACACTATTACAGCTGTCATTTCTATTCTTTTCTCTTCCCAGGTAATTATAATATTGAACCCTTTTCTATTCAGATACTATTATACTTTTTAGTATACTATATTCAGATAGTATCTGAAATACTGTGTGGCTTGCATAATAGTAAGCTTGAGTGGTCAAGGATTATTGATTTTTAAGAACTTTTGATTTATTTATTTAAAAACAAACAAAAAACTTCATAATAATTGTAATCTCTCTGATATATGATTTTGGCATGCATAGCCAAGGAAACAGTCTTTAGCAACATACAGTGTGTGTCCTTCATTGTACTGGTGTGACATTCATTGGAAAGGACTGTTTTCCTAAGAAAACAACTGTGATTTTTTTTTTTTCTTTCTTAATGAAAATGTCAACCTCATTTAGACTAATTTATTTCTGGGATGCTTTCTTTAATATTTTTCCTCAATGTTTCTCTATTGTTACTGAAGAAATAAAAAAAAATATAACCTACCAACGCTCCTTTCACCCTTCTAGCTTTTATACTGAGCTAGTACTGAAAATCAGTTGCTAAAAATCTGGGGACAGTATAGACTGATACTACACAATGATACATAAGTGAGAAAAGTGCAGCCATGTATTCTCATGCTGTAAAACAAACAAACATACTTAAGAATTTTGCTATAAAATGGCACAGAAAAGAAAGACAAGTTAGAAATAGGGAAGTCTTATTTAGAAAGTTGTATATTTCAATGAGATCGATTCACTTCCATATTCAAACAGGCAATTAATTTCTTATTCTCAGCTCCTGTTAAGTCATTCCTTATGCTTTAGCTTGTTGAGTTTCTGAAAATAGCTTGTTAACTTAACCTTTGTGTATTTCTTTATTATTTTTCCCCCAGACATTTGAATGAAAAGCAGTGAGATAGGACAGAAGAAACAATGTTTGGTAAATAGTTTTTGTTTTTGTATCTGGTGTGAATTGTTCCTAAATATCTTCTTCCCCAGTTTCAGCATTAGATCAGGCAATATCTTATACCATGCACATCCAGAAAAACTCTGTACAAATTGTTTTTTCTTCCACTCTGCGATTCATGCCATCTTGAAGCTCTCATTTATAACAATCATATATTGTTAGTCCTGATGAAGTTATGACAATGCAAGTGTCATTCCACCAGTGGACTTTTCTGTTTTAGTTTGCCAGTCTGCTATCCATTTGCTTGTTATAACCTACTGATATCTTTTTTACATCTTTAAATCTGAATATGTTACTTTTCTCTTTCAGTACCTCTTGGGAGAATAAAGAATTAATTGAAAATTTAGTTCTGTGTTCCAGGTAGCTAGAGTGCCATCTTGCTTTTCTGGGTGTGACAAGACTAACTTGTCAGTTATAAAGGTTCTTGTTGAAACTGATTTGTTGACATTACTTTTGTTACACCTGTGTGCAAAAAAAGTCAGTGCAAAGCTGCAAATTTACAGAAATTAACATTGCAGAATACATGACTTCAGTGATGAAAGTTGAGCCAGGTGCTGTCTTTTGTTCCTGTAGAAACTTTGTTCGCTTAACAGTCTTCTTGTTGTTGAAGGAATGGTATCAGTACCTTACGATGACATTTTATGTCATGCTGGTTTTAACTTCCTCAGTCAATTTTGGTTCCTCTTAGTACTGTACAAATAGAGCAGTACATTTTTATGTAGTTACAAGTAGGCACGGTATGTAAAACTTTTGTGCCATTATTTTTAATTAAATGATCTGTGTTAGTTGAATGAGGGAAAATCAAAGTGCAGAAATGTAGTCATCTTTGCAGTTTTGATGACTTAGAATCTTGTACTAGAAATATTAAATGACATTTTTGTGTACATTAGCAGAGTTTATTCAAGATAGGAAAAGTGAACCATAACTGTCTTTCTTAGGTTATGTTTTTTTGTTGTTGTTTTGTTTTTCTAGTGACTTTAAGAAGACCCATACTTTGTTATTAATTGGCCAACTAGGGAAATCTGCCATAGGAAAAATGCAGTTCAAGTAGTCTTTCCTACTGGATAGCATTTGTTGGGAAACTTTTTTTTAAACACTAATAAAACATGCATGAACAACTATCAATTATTTAGTCCAAGGAGAGTTTCTTACAAAGAAAAAAAAAAAAAAAAAAAAAAAAAAGGTTTTAAAAAAAAAAAAAAAAAAAAAAAAAAAAAAAAGGCATGGAAATTAACATACAATAATAATAAAACCTGAGTTTATCACCTAGGGCATGAGAGTATATGCTTCTAATATTTTCAGGCAGTAGACTGACTTATTAAGTTCATCAATGGGCTTCAATATCAGTTTAAATAGTTGATTCCAAATTGAGAAAAAATAAAATTTATTTGTGGGAAATGTGCAGAGCTGCAAGTCTCAAAGTGACATTGGATGTTTATCCAAAAGGTTATTTTCTATTTTTGTGAAGTGCCTCTCTTCTCCAGCTTACATTAAAAAATAAGTATATATTGATATAGGTAAAGAATTGTTTTTTTCAGGGTGAAGATTTTCTTCGCCTGGTTGAAGAAATTAAGGTAAACAGATATATGTGCATAGTTGAATAATGTAAAATCTTTTTCCACTCTTCAAAGTCTTATGTTATTCTTGCAATATTGAGACAGAAGCTGTGCATGAAGTATGATTTTAAAAGTTTCAGCATTATATGTTTTCTCAGAAATTAGTCTTGGCCCAGAAAATGTATCAAACCACATGAAAAATCTTGTTTTTTTATGCAGACATATTATTACAAAGAATAAGCACATGTTGTGTTGTGCAAGCTTGTCTAAGTTTCATCAGAAAACTCAAAAGGAATACGTGCTCTGTTTCCAGAAGAACTTAGACAATTTATTTTATTATTATTATATATTTTTTTTTTATTGAAGTAATGTGTAATTTGTGAGGCTGTATGGGTTAGGTGTGAAATCAGATGAACTTCAGTATTTCCAGTTACATTACACTGTGACTAATGTCAAAGACACCCTGTGAAATGAAATTGCTGAATTTCACACAGTCCATGTACATAAGAGAAAAGAAAAGGGACTTCACTTGACAGCTGGTAGAGAAAAATCAGCATTTCTCTTGTTCTGGTGGCAATAGAAAAAAGGATTTCTTTTCAAAGTAACATTATGTGGATATTAAATAAAACCCAACCATTTAATTCTGTGTTCTAAAGTGGTTTAGTCTCCTGCCTGATAGATTCTGCCAATAAATTCAAACCAAATCCAATACAGCTTGCAAAATCTTTCAACTATTTTGCTATCATTAAAGAGGCTGATGCAGTATTTCTGAGACTCTACTCTGCTTTAATTATTTTTTTTCCAATTACTGCATGCTTAAGATTATGCAGAATTTGAGCCCGAATGTAATTGTTTCCTAAAAAAATAGGAATCAGAGAACAAGATTAATATTTACCCTAACGCATAAAGTTGTAAGAAGTTAATGCTTAAAAATAAGGTTATGTTATGTTGATTTGTTTATTATTCTGTTTTGTGAATTTATTTTCCTCAAAGTTATGCAAGTTAGTTGAACTTCAAGAAAGAGGATTGATTAATCTAGCACATCCAAGCCCTATTGTGTTGCTTTCCATATGAATGGTCAATATTAATTACATCCTGATATAAGATGAAGCAAACCAAAGATCCAGTGATTACTTCTAACTAACAAAAGGCAAATGAGTCAGAGAAGGGTCAGTTCAACAGGCATCAAATTGCATAGATCCAATAAATGTAATTCAGTTAATGCATGGCAGACCATAAAATGCTCCTCACACAAGTCTGGGAACATGGCTTGGTTTCTGGCTAAGGTTTCTACATTCCCAAAGTTTGTTTGGTTTGGTGATTTGGTGATTTGCATTTTCAGTAATTGTTTATACTGGATCACGTGCGTAAATCTCTGCTTCAGGCTAAGTGAAAATAGTGAGACTACTGGAAAGGAGCATGTGCATCTGTAGTGCAACACCTGAAATAGAATCATATACATACACCCTGATATGCTGTTACCTTGTAATCTAATATCTGCAGGGGTTGAAAGACGCGTACCAAGGCATAGAATAAATTTGGTATTCAGAAGTTAAATGCTTTATTTAAGCTTTGAAGCCTTAATTTTTCATTTATATTTGGGGTGTAAATTCTTGAGGTTGTTATACGCTTTAGGATACTAAACTGTTGGTATTTGGTCATGTATTTTTTTGTGACCTAAGTGATTTTAAGCTCATATTAAGTCCATGTTGGAGCCAAGCTTAAAGAATGGACATTGTGTAATATGTCATCTTTATTTGTATTGTAGGTGAATTCTGTACCTTTAAGTCAATATTATTGCACTCTGTTAACTTTTGATTCTTGTGTAATGTTGTAATTCGCTATTAAAAATGCCCAAGAGTGGCATGGTGTGATCATAGTAAGTAAAGGATCACTGAGCTGCTTGTTTGAAATAAGAACACTGCACAGCTGATAAATGGACTCATATTGTTTTGCCATGGTTTCTATCAAACCTTCTGTCAGATTCCTGAAGAGACTGGAAACACATGCCATGTCCCTTGTCAAGCATTCTTCTCTAGAAAGGATATCTAATAACTTCGTAAAAGCATGTGCAGAATTATTGCAAACCTTCTGGGTCTGTTCCACCAAAGCTGTTAGTGTTCAAGCACCTTGTTTTTGAAATTATAAATCTGCCCCTTTAACTTGTATTTGAAGGGCAAGGCTAAACACAGGAAATAGAAGGAGCTACCAGGGTATCCATGTGGTGCAACTCTGAATCCCTACATAGGTGAAAAGACAAGTAAATGCACAAGATTAGGATTGTTCGATAGAGAACTATTTGCACTGCTGCTAATTCATCCGTGCTGAGCTTTTACAGTATAGAGGTTCCCTAGGAAAACAAAACTTGTCTCTTGTCCCAAAAGTAGCCAAAAAATAACTTTTTCAAAAAACTAAGATACCAAGCTTGTAAGTTAGTGTATTTAATCTTTAAATTTATTTATTCAGTCAGTCTGCATAAGGAGAAGTGATATCAACATTTCCTCCATATAAACTTTCAAGTTCAACTGATGTATTTATATTTGTTCTGTGTTTAGATTTTTTAAGGGGAAATAACACTCAGGCAACTTAAAAACATTATTTCTATTTACTTTAGGATTAGAAATAATAAACATTAAGTTCACACCTTTCTACCTCTCTTTGCTTTTCCTATCATCTCCTTAAGAATTGTATTGAAGTGTACCTTGAAACAAATTTTATGGTATGAGGATTTGTAGGAAAGTAGGTGTCATGATGGTAAGAGAAGGATATGTTTAACAAATACGCCCAGGTTCTCTTAAACAAACAAAAGCCCCCACAATTGATTTACATTTTTTTTTCTTCTCTGTTTTAATTCTCTACCCTAAAATTTTATGCTTATATGAAGTACATAGCTGCTCTTTTATCTGTCTTCGTAGTTTTGGAGAGTATATTCAAAGCATAGATATGACAGTACTGCCTTGTAAGCTGAGCAGAAGAGACAAAATAGCATACTACGTTTTGGAGGAGTCTTTTATTGGTGCGGGATAGGTCTGCTTTGAAATTTGAAGGGGGAAAAAAAGGGGGGGGGGGTGCAAAAAAAATGTATATGTTAAGGAACAGCAAAGGCAGCCAAATGGGAAGATGAACTAAATAGATCCCCCTCTAGTTCTAAACCTGTTTTTTACTGATTTTTATTTTATTTTTTTTTAAATGCACTATGTCAGATGTGAAATCAGCATTTTGGTGGGAGAAGGAAGTACTGCTGTAGGAAAAAAAACTAGCATGCAAGTAATCTAGGGCTGATAGAAAACTATTAAGCAAGATTTCATAAAATCAGAGAAACTTGGATCTTATTTCATATAATATTTAGTTACACGCAGATGCAGAGAGATGTTTAACAATTTTGTTGTTGCTTTGTTTGTGTGTGTGGTGTGGTGTTTTGTTTTGTTTTGTTTTTAGAAGCTCTTAAGATCTAATTTCCATTTATTTTGAATATTCTTTTAAACAGAGTAAAAGGAGGAAATCATGAGTACTAATCATTTGGAAGAGAGGATGTATGAGGAAATCTTACCTTTCCTAATAATCGTATTATTAATTATGAGTTAATCCTAATGATGACTCTTGTGTAAAATGTACTCTTGATTCTATGATTCTTTGTTTTCTTGTGAGGCAAACTTCATTAGCCATTATTGGTCAAGAGTTTTCTGCCAGAAAATCTGTATTGTCTGTTTAGTGTATAGTGTTTTGGTTGTTATGGACATCTAGCTGATATATGAAGTAGAGGAAAGTTGGTTTCCAATTTGCCTTTTTATAAGAACAAAAGCTGGAGCTGGTCTGGAAAGCAGGAAAAGTGAGCATGTTACATGTGTGACCAGAATAAAGCCTTAGCAAAGGGGAGCTGATTTTCACTCTAGTTGTTCTGGTCTGAAGTGCTAGTGCCATGGGCTATTGATTTTTCCTTGTATGTGCCACTTTTTGTTAGTCTCATTAACAACAATTCCTTTCCCCAAACTCAGTTTTATCCTCTTTGATCAGAAAACTCATGTGTTTTGGCCCAGTTTCAACAAACGCCTACATATCTGCTGTTGAAAACTTTAATTTCCTCCTTTCTCTTTAAAACTCATATTTTCAAAGCGCATGGAGAACAATTTTTATCAGTAGTAAAGAGAACCTAAGCAGCAGATGTAACCACACAAGTATCTTATATTGGTTATAAATAAAACTTGAATAATTAAGAAAACAACGCTTTTAATTTAAAAGATGCTTGAAGAGCAGTGCTATTAAAAAAAAAATAAAAATAAAAATAAAAAAAATGCATCTGAAATAACCCATGGTAAGGGAATCTCCACTACATTAGTTACAGTTTTGATTAATTGTTCTGTATATGGCTTTTTGGATCTTAGTGTCATCTTGATTCTAATTTCAATTGTTCAGTAAGAATACCTGATTAACATATTGTTATCCCATTCTGTGGTTCAGTGTTGACTACTCTTACATTAGCAGTGTTCTGTTGATAACTAATGGAATTGGTATACTGATCATGAATTATGAATGTGTGTATGCATTTGTAATAAATTGTATAATCACTGTGGTCTCATCTTGCTTACATTGTATTTTTACATTTCATTCAAACATTACATGTAATTAAACATAGGAAGTGATGGCCAGTGTGTTTAGAAAATTGATAACTTCATTTCAACCCTTGAACCTTCATCTGAATGTTAATGTATATTTTACTTTTGGAAATCAGAAAAAGGGCTCTTCAGTTCTTTCTTTGCATGTTTTCCCATGTCTTTTTCTGTAATTATCAGAAGTAAAGCAGAAATGTCTCTGTGTTGTGAATCGTGGCTTTGGTACCTTAAGGAAGGGGCATTTGAAGTGATAGAAACATTGCTTGATCTAGTACTCTGGCTGGCAGAGGGAGAGAATTACTTGTTTCTTTTAAGTGAAACTTCACTGGATATTTTTTTCTGAATTCAAAATTTTCCAAACTTTCTTGTTGCAAATGTAGAGCTGTGAAGAGTTGATAACATTGCTTAAGAATAATTAACATATTAGTGGTACTTTATCCTTAGTATTGTTTTCTATAAATTTTAGTTTGAATGTTCATGGAAACATAGAAGTCTTGTTTCTTCATTATCATAGATAACGAGTAGGTAAGGAAATTAATTATTTTGCAGTTGTGTAAAAGATGTCCATAGGCACAAAGGGGAAACGTAAGTCTCTTCTAGATGGGCCTGAGAAATGGTGGTAAATCATTACTGCTTCTTACTTTCTCTAATATCAACAAGGTATTGGCAAAAAGGTCTTTTCCAAAGAACGGGATGCCCATATTAAGAGTGAGAAGGATGTTAGTGTTATTAAGGTTAGTTTGTAAAGAAATGTTATAAACAGATGTCTAAATGAAATTAGCTATGTTTTCAGTAGAAAGTGGTCACCACACCTGCATGAAGAGTGTTTTCAGAATGGGAAAAGATTCACTCACGTCACACGTGCTTTTGAACTGAATTGATAGTCACTGTGAAAAAAACTGCACTCAGAGACAAAAAGGAGGTTGTGTGGCATGAAATGTCAGTTCTTTTTGTAGAAAAGAACTAAATAGGAATGAGGACTTAAATTAAAACACTGTTGAGTTTTCAAATCCAACAACTTCTGTAATGAGGAATATATTGTGAATTGGTATTACTTAGTTATAGGGTACAGTAAATAACATTAATATGAATGACATAGATAATATTGTAGTGGTTGCTAAGGAAACTATATTCACTGAATATCTTTTTTGTTGTTACAGTGAAAGTTGGCATGTATTTTAGAATGATCTGGACAACTGAGCATGTAGTTTTCACACAATTTTCCTCTGCAGATCATCCATAAAGCTCATTAGAAAATACTTTATTATTTGTATTTCTTGAGATAGTCATTGGGAAATCTTGAAATTTGGGGTCCTTATTTTGTTTCTTTACCCCAAAGATTTTGCAATGCTCCATGATATCTTGGTATCATTTTGCTTTGATTTTATTTTATGGCATTTTCTAAATATTTGATGCAGAGGTTTGATTTCTCAATTATGATACAATATTCTTAGTGCAATTCATTATCAATTGTGTATTCTAGGAGGTGTGTAGACAGATTGTCTATGGTTTGTACAGGATATCCACAGGAATCAGTCAGTCCTTATCGATGTGTATTACATGTTTGGTACAGACTATGGCAGTTCTTGTGTAAACATGTTGCACGCATACAAACATTTTTGTTGCTCCTGTATACTTCTAAGATAGAACAGTATGCTGGCAAATCAGTATTACGTTTAGGCGAATTTCCATGAACATGACCACTCTGTCCATCTGTGCTGCTTTTGTCAGTAATACAGCTGCACAGTCTCTCCCAGCAAACTGGTTTGTGATGACACTTTCAGTCTTCTCCTTGAAGTTGATTTCTCTCTAGTATCAGGAGTTTGTCTCCTGCTGATGGGAAAAAAAATAATCAACCCTCTCTAGCAGGAAAAAAATAAATAAATCTTTTAACCTTTGATACTTTGCCATATAGAAGTATGCTGTGATTGAACAAACTATTTTTTGATATTGTAACTTGGCCCAGTTTCTGGAAGAAAAATAAAATTGTCTGAGCCTTGATATGTTGATTTTTGAAATTTGAAGTATAGCATACTTGCAAAAAACACCTGTATCTGACAGGAATTTCAGAGCACATAATGCAAGAGATTCAAGGCCCTGTTCTGGCGACAGTCATAGTGTGTAGTCCCAGATACACTTCATACCTGCAATTTGAAAGGTTCTGGTTTTAAGTTCATGATTTTTCTGTAGTGTATTTACAGAAGCAAGAGGTGCCATACAATTTTCCTGTTGCCCAGAAGGCATTGACTGCACAGGAATTACTTTAAAGAAAATCTTATCTCTGTTGTCAGAGGCAGGAGATCTCTAAGCTATACAGCTGCTGCTTCTGGATGATATGCAGGCTCGTTGGATCAGTTACATAGTGGATATATTACAGAATCATTTCATTAATTTGAAAGTACATCTCTGATCAACAATTAATGTTGTGAAGTAGTTTTTTATTAAAGGATGGAGTTGTTGTTGCAAAACACTAAAATTTTATAATATTATTTAGATACTTAGAAGTCTGAAGATGTTTATGGGTCAGGTCACAGATTCCAAACAAATATTTGTCTGAACAAAGATTTGTTTTGGTTTTCTCAGGGAATTACATAATATGTTTTGGCCAGGCATTTCCATTCCTGACACACAGATGCCCATGTTACAGAAGCCAGGTATCAATTGGTATCAATTGGCTGTCTTGTTAGTGTTCACAGCTTCAAGGAATGGAAAACTCACACAATGCATACTATGCTTCATTTAGAACTAATCATCATTAATATTCAGAGAGAAGAATGTTCTTATGGCTAAAACACAACTCAGAAGAGAGTTTTAGGTAGCCTGACTAGTTATCTAGATAATCTGAGTGCTGAATATTATCAAGAGTTCTGTTCCTTTGGGCAAGTCCCTTGCCTCTCTGCTTTTGTCTTTTAGTCTCTAATAAATGAGAGTTTTTTATGTAAGCTTGTGTGATTAGTGTTCTTTAAGTGGACATAAGGTGAGACAGAACACATTTCTATTTCCTCTCCGTTTTCTCTAGCCTTCCAGCTTTCAATAACATAACACCCACATAGCAAATGACCTTACATAGAGTATATATTTCAATAGGAGTTTTCAGGGTAGACAAAACCATTCTCTAACTGTAATGTGTATTGCTACAAAGTGTTTTAATAATTAAAAACATATTAATGTTGCTAGTTTGTAGTGCTACCTTGCAGTTGATGTTCAAGCATTTATGTAACCTCTGAAAAAAAATAACATAAGCCAAATCCAGCTGTTAGGGTGCTAGAGCAATGTTAAAAGTCAAAAATATAAAACATTATGGATGTTTCCACCTCAATAGATACATTTAAATATTGCTGTCTTTTTGAAGAATTTTATCATAGATGTTTTAGAAATGAATATTTGGTTTTCAAGACCTATACTCTCAAATATTTGAGGCAGATGCACTAATGTGAATTTAAGGCTTATAGTCTTTGTCTGTTCATGAGTCACAGAATATATGGAAGAACCAGTCAGAAGCAGGAATGTGTCTTCTTAAAATGGGGAATGGAGGAAATCCACGATATTTAGGCATGTCAATAAAGGGAAATTAATCTTTTACACAGCTGCTTTTCTTGTTCCAATCTCTTGTCATTAAGCTCTTCCACTTGGTTATACTCTCAACTACATAAGTGTAAAGAAATGAAATAGCCTTAATGATAAGTATTAAAAAAAAACTACATTATATATCCATTTGTTCACATTGATCTTCCATTCACATAGCTCACAGCCTTAAAATACTCAAACTTTACACTGCAGAACAACCAACTATTTGTGCCAGCTCTTGTGCTCTTTTTTTTTTTAACCAATCCTTTATTTTCTTAATTTTCTTTCATTCTGTACACACTCTGAACATGACTTCAGAAGCTAATATTTGAGCTGTTTAGCAGTCTGTTCCACTGAAGACCTTATATCTTTGTCTCTACAATATCCTGGAACACTTTATGTGCAGAATAAACAGCCTTCGCAGTACATGATTGCAAAGCTCTACTTTGAGTGCTCTACTACTTTACTGAATGCAGTAAATTTTAGGATAGATTGTAATCCCATTCATATTTTGGCTTTTAGAATGTGTAACAACTAGAAACTGCAAATCATTACGTAAATGCAACAGAATTGTGGTGTGCTGAATGTATAGATGTTTTACTGTGCAAATTTATAACCATTTATTTCTACTATAAATACACATATGCCAAATATTTCTTAATGTAGTACATAGAACTTTACCATATTAATTCATTTTGTACTTACAACAATCATGTTTTGATATGAGCTGATTGAAGCTACGTAGTCTGCTGTAAGAGTTTCATTGGATTCTTTAAAAACTTTTCATAGCAACATATACTAAACCATATATTAAAAATAAAAAAGCTTTTGTGTAGGAATAAATCTAGCACACTAATAAGAGGTGGAAAGGCAGCATTAAGATTGCTTCTTAATTTAGAAGCTCTTGCTCAGCACTGATGGAAACTCATAAAGCAGGTCACAAGGGGAAGAATCCAGTATGCTTCTAGTCAGCTAAATTCTTTGTGGTCCAGATAAATGGACTACCTAGATTTCAGCTGGTCTTGGCAAAGATGCATGATGTAGAGTTATTATTACTTGCCTATAGAGGACTTAAATTTTCCTCGAGTCTGTCTTCCATCTGTAAATTTAGGCAAATTGCAAAGATTAAGTCATTCATCATATGAGCCTGGTCTTTCCTCAGTGTCCAGCTATAGACTCTGTAATGTGAAAGTGAGAAAAGAAAGAAGAAAGAAGAAAACTTCTAAGTTATTTTTTTCATTTATATACATTTTTTTAAATTTTTATTTTCTGTGGTCCTGCTCAAATCTTTACACAAGCAGCTCATGTTAAAACAAACTATGTGAGATGCTAGGTAAATATTCTGACTTGAAACACAGACTAAGAACTATTCTGCTATGCTCCAGTTATGTAGCTTGAATTACAAACAACTTGGAATCAGTTTGTTGTGGTTTAATACTGCAAATTGTTAATTGTGTTGAAAAAGACTGAGACACAAGCTGTTTACTTTCTGAGCTGTTATGTGAGTTTTCTGCATGGTGTCATGTTTCAGAGCACTGGACTAGTTTTTGTTAATAACCAGCAATGAACTAAAATAGTTGCAAATGTTACTTGTGGTAACCACGTGTATTCTATTCATTTTGTGCATTTCTGTCCAGTGCCAAATGTTGTTTCAAGATAACGCTTGTTTCCATGAGAGTTAGAAAATAAAATAGTATAGCATTTCCAAGTAAAATGAAGAAGGGCATAGTATATGAATGGTTTCTATTTTACCTTTTTCTTCAGTGAGTTAAATTTACAAATCTTAAATTTTTGAGGCCATATATACATAGTTGGTGTTTTTTTGTTTGTTTGTTTGTTTTTGTTTTGTTTTGTTTTTTTAACATGTACAATAATCTGTTTCTTTAATGACATTACTTCGATTTGTTTGTGTGTATGTTACATGTATGTGTCCAGGAACAGTTTCAATACCTTTTTCAGCATTAGCAGCTATTCCCTGCAATATGACAAGGTGCATGGTAGTTCCTGTCACATGCTTCCTGAACATGAAACCTCACTATTTATCAACTCCTAATAATCCAAATTGGCTTTACAGCTTGGCAGTGTAGCAGAGTCTTTTCACACAATACTTAGCTCTGGAAAACATTAACAAACTTTGCTAACCTTTGTTTTGTCTTTCACTCCTTGAAGTTAATTAAAACACTGAATTTAGTTATTTAGATGCTGATCTTGCATACACAGTGTATTTTGTATATTTGAGTACAGACAAGTTGAACAGCGCGAGATATCTTGCAAGTATTAAGAAGCATGTATTTGTTTGCAAGAAAAGGTTATTTGTTGCTGCTGCTGAAATTGCAGGTCGGGTCATATTGTGAATTCTAACTTGGGAAAAAATGTATGTCTGCTCATGTGAGGTCATCAGTTCAAGTTCTTCTTGCAGTAGTAATCACCCACAGGTATTTCTGTCCATTCTGGCCAAGAATTTAATGAGCCTGGAACTTTTCTATACATTTTCTACTCTGCTTTAAAGACAGTCTTCAGGTTAAGCTGAAGGACATAGGAATAACAGCATGAGAATCCTGAAATTGGACTAGTTCTGCTGATCACTAGAGACTTTTTTGTTTGTTTGTTGTTTTTTTTTTTTTGGGGGGCGGGGGGTTCTTTTCTGATACTTTCCATGGTTTCTTAAGGAAAGCATGCTTCCTCTATTCCTCATCAATCGTGCAATTATTTAAATCGTTGAAGCAGGTAGTTTACTGCTCCTATTTGTACTGCTGATTTAGCTTGTTACTCAACTCCTCCATGCCTGACAGCTGTCCCCTGAAAAATACTTAAGACTGGTTACCCTTAGAAAGTGATCCTCAAATTCAAGGTCAGGTGACTGTACTGTAAAAAGCCAACTCAGGTACAAACACTTTCCATACAGAATCTCTATTAGGAAGTAGCAGATTACTTGGGCAAGATTACGCAAGTGCAAAGAATGTGCTTCTAATTCACTGTCCTGTTAAAAGATTTTGGAGGAGTTCCTTTTTTTTTTGCTGTTTTGTACTTAATTTCCCTGTGCTTAATAAAAAAGATAACAAGCATTTTCGTTCCTCTGTAAACAACTTCTGGATATTCTTAGGTGAAATGTACAAAATGCTGGCATGTTTCATAGAATAAGAACTGTTTATTATTATTATTATTATTATATTCCCTGTTCTTATATGATGCGTAAATTTGTGCTGAAAAATTGCTTTAATTCTGTTTCTGATCAGCTATATTTTCTTGAAAATTTTACTTATCTTCTTAATGCAAAAATTAACTTGATAAAATCTATATCCTGAAGTGCTTATCCAGTAAATATTTTGAGCCCTTCTACGTTTTAGTGGAAGCCATTTTTTGTCTGGAAGATTTTAAATGAGGTGATAAAGAATCACTATAGATAAGATGTACTTTTGTGTTTCTGTTTTGTCTGAGGAACTTCAACTTTATGTGGGCTCTGAGAGGCAGTCTGATTGATAGGCTTGTGGTGGTTTTGAGCCTCATTTGTTAGCTGTTAGCTCCTTTGAAGTGCTAAGTTTTCCTAGTGTGTGTACTTTTTTTTTTTTTTTTTTTCAACAGGGAATATTGAGAGTGTGAGAGGTGTGTCATCTTAATAAGATATATCTGATTGTGTAAATGTTAATAGCATTAAATGTGCTGCCAGGATATAAACAACTCACTTAAATCAATTAATCATAATTATAGAGGTCTGTAGGTCTTGGTTCTTCCTTTGACCCTATGAAAGCCCCTATACATTCTCCTTCTTTCTGTAACAGTACCCAAGAAAATTAATCTGAGAAAATTCAGACTTGTAACATGTTCCTTCTTTTCCTGCTCAACAATGTACAAAAATGATAACATGAATGTATTTCTTGCATTCCTTATCTAGATTTCAAGGGTATATTTCACTTTAAATAACATCTGGTTTATCTAGTCTACCATGCATTTATTTTATTTATTTATTTATTTATTTTGCTATGTAGAGCATATGTTTCTTCTGTCTGCAAGGAAGTTCTGTAGATTTTATTCTTTTCTATTTTCCCAGCTTTATGTTGCCCCAAGTTATAGAAAACAGAGGTCATACAAAGTGACTTTTCAGAGTTTGTCTACTGTCACAGTTATGAGCCTCACACTTTCACTCCCTGCTTCTCAGCTTTCACAGTTTACCTGCGAGATTCAGGATTTCTCAGACACAGAAATGTCAGAGTGACAGTTTGGCTTAGTGTCAAAGTGTTGTGGGTTCTAAACTTGAGCTGTCAAACAGACTGTAGTCCAAAAGGAAATGGAATTATTATTCCTCCACTTAAGATGGCAGATCATAGATACTTGCCTGTGTCTGGTTCTCTTTGTGTCAAAATAAATGCCTCATTCATGTATAGATATTTCATACACAAGTACTGAGCAGTCTTGGAAGAATCAAACTTGACCTAAATTCCTGACAAGGAAATTTACCCCACTGAGCTCCTTATAAACTACATGGAAAACAACATGGAAATGAAGTCCTTTTGGGGTATATCATCACTGCAATGTAAAGTTGTGGAGTATCTGAGAATCTTCAGAGAGTAAGTGGTGAGAGAGATGTATAAGGGAACAGAACGGTTCAGTTGGAACGGACCTACAAAGATCGTCAAGTCCAACTGCCTGACCACTTCAGGGCTAACCAAAAGTTAAGGACATTACACAGCTACCTGTGGGGAAACCCCATGTGCAGAACTATGTAGAAGCAGATCAGTGTGGAGGCCAAATCACATGCTACGAGGTCTGTTCACACACACACACCCTCCCCCCCCTACCCCACCCCTTTTTTTTTTCTTTGGTGGAGGCAAGCAGCATTGGAAGGGCTGTGGTGTATTCTTCGCATAGTGCAGCGCCATGGCTACTACTGAGCAGAGAGAGAAGAGCTGAGAATAAGCAAGTGCAGAGGCACCGTTCATCTGCCAGATCACTGACCAGTGACTTTTCCCCCCAGCAACACCATTGTGTTCTTACACCTCCCTCAGCTTCCATACTCTGAGCTTCAGACCAGTGTTTCCTTAGCAGTGCAGCCTCCAGAGACTGTTCCCTATAAAACCTTAGTGTCACTGCTCAGCTGTGGTGTCTTGTGAATGGTATCCCCTGTGGGCCAAGGCAGAGTCTGTCTCTTTTGGAATGAATCTGTTCTAAAATATCTCGCCCACTTCATCAAGGAGGTACCAGTCCATTTGCAAGAGCATTTTTCCTGTGTCTTCCTGAATAGTTACATTTTTGTTGTCATCATCCTCTTCCTCAGACTCATATGAATGCATCAATGACAAACAACGGGGAATAAATGGGAGAAGAGTAATGATCAGGCATTGTCTCAATGACAAAGTAGTTTTTCAGCCTCTGAAAAACAAGCATCTCCTCTGAGTGTTGATACTGTCATTCCTACTATATATACTCCTTGTACAAATCTATGTGTTTCATAGGTCCTTGCACATATCCAGTTTTCTATTACATTAATTTTTTGAGGAGAAAAATTGTTTTGGACATGACCACCCTGTAAGACTGATGATGATTAGCAGAGCATGGTATTAAGTGATCAGTGATGGAATTCTGAAAAAAATTAGATGCATATGCCTGTCTTTTACCAGCATATTTTTATCCTGTGACTTAGTTTTGAAAATGCTGCTTTTAATATAGTTCCGTAGAAGATCTTCTGTACGAGAAGAAAATAGCTGTCAAACATCTTAGAGTGCTTGGTGGGGACATGATTGCAAAATTGATTCACGCCTGAGGAGAGCTAATGGACTTGGACTTCCTGCAGTTTTTATGTTAGTCTCTTACACTTCAGCACAACACTTCAAGAGAGGTCAGAAAATACAGAATATTAACAGGCTCATACTATTCCTTCCATTGCCACTTCTTTCACAGCATTCTCAAATCCTTCTCACGTTCTAGTTGATAGATAATAGATAGACAAGATAGATATTGTTGATAGGCAATGGATAACAAGTATCATAATTAATTCCTGTTAATTCACTTTTGGTTGAAGAAAGAACTATTGAGCTGACATGGAAGCCTTTCCTTCTGCAAGGGGCACTAAATCTGATGATAAATCTTTTTCACTCTCCATCCTTCTCTGCCCCCCCCCATCAGGAACTTAACGGTCTTTGAAACTGCTGTGCTTTTGTCATATTGGTTTTAATTGGCCAATCAGTTCAAAAGTTACTAAGTATGACTGACATACGACAGCATCACATTGCCAATTTATACTTCTCAGTGTGATCAGGTTAGCTTTCTTTTCTCAGAAAAGTGGGTAAAAAAATCTGAAATGCCCTTCTAACAACATCTAGAGACAGTTTCTGGTGAATAAAGATATTTTTTGCAGTATCTCTGAAAACCTTTACTTTGTTAGGTTGCAGGTCTGTGATAGACATCAGGGCAAGGATAGGTAGTCACTTGTGATATTATTATCCCATTAACAAGTTCACCCTGGTCAAATGCCACAATTCTAATGCAGTTACACTGTTAACATAACCAAATGATAGAGACAGCAGCTGAAATAATCACACTGCTTAAATGTGGCGGTCATATATAAGGGCTAGGATTGTATGGAATATCAAAATGGGTTTTGGCTGAACATTGATAACTATGTTAAAGAACAAAAATTTCTTGAACCGTTATTTCAGTGTTTGCAGTTTGGCATCCATATGCCATGTGTGTAGTCCTGTCATATTCCTAGAATACAGTAACTTATACTGCAACAAAGGAAACTGGATAGTGATCCCTTTGTGTGTCTCTTAGTGTAAACTCCGAGTTCTGTTAATGCTTTTAGTACAAAATGGTGGTCATATTTAGTGATCATGGAAGACAAATTTTAAAGGAGATGACTATTTTAAAAGCCATTTAATCTTTTTTCTTAATTGTTGGTTGATTGCTCAAGGGCTTAGAAGAAATATAATGTACAGTGCTGCAAATGATCAGTCTTGATTTGAAAGTTCCATTATCTGTCTGGATAGGTAGTAAAAGGTTTTACTGTGTCTAGTACTTCAGCAAAACAACTACTTTTAGTTTGTTTTCTTTCAAATTGCATAAGGCCATATGTTTCAAATAATTATTGAAACCATGTAAAGAAAATAATTTACTTTTCCCAACTTTTCTTTGTGTGACAGTCAGCATTGATTTTCTGTGTATTAATGTTCATTTCTGCCTGTATATTATTTTTGCTGAGAGTCTGGCATCTTCTTATGCATCTTCCAGGTATCTTCTTTCTAATGCAGCAGCATGAGTGCTTGAGCTGTCTTAATAGTTCATTAGACCAGTTTATGATATTGGCTTTCAGAAAGCAGAGGGAGCTAGGAGTTGGGTCAGTGTCTGCTTACTCTTCCATGGAAGGCTGGGGGCCCTCATAACAAAGTTCACTGAAGCATGGTACAGATAGGTATAAATATTTGGATGAATTGTATACTACAAGCCTAATGCCTTGAGTGGAAGGGAAAGCAGATTTTTAATTATTGGCAATAGTAAAGAAAGGGAAAAAAGGGGGCTTACTGAAGTGCATGTGCCCTGATCCCCATTATTAATGAGCTTATGGCTATCAGCAGCTGAGATTGTCTAATATATTGGGATTTACATGATGGCACATAACAAATACAGAACTTAAAGCAGCATATTAATGAGAAACTTGTATCCATAATTGAAAACTTCTGAAAAGAAATATATTCTTCTCTACATTTAATCAAGCTAATAACCTGAAAGTGTGTTTTCAGTGACTAAGCTCTGCTAAAAGCATTGTTTAAAAAAATAATCTTTTAAGAATTGATTTGGAATCTCCAATCCATGCACACATTTATCTTGTTCTTCTATCACTACAGGTTATTTATAGCATTTCTTCTGTCTGTAGTTACTTTAGAAAAATTCACTTTCTTATCTTCTGAATAAGTATGATGAGGACTTGCACATTTTAAAATTTATTTCTCATTGAATTCCTTTTTTCTTTTATTCTTTTGCCAGTTTATCTGTTTACATAGGTTACTGAAAAACATACTCTAAATGAATTGATAATTCAAATTAAGAAAAAAAGGTATTTGCAAGATTAAATGGTGAGCCTGATAAAGCTATTCCAGTTACATGGTTTTAAATATTTAAAAGAAGATCTTATGCAAAATTCATTCAAAACATAATTCTTCCTTTTCTGTGCTGTATTCTTTCATACCTTCTCAATCATTGCCTTCCTTTCCCTTCCCATGTGGGGAAAAAAAAAAAAAGGTAAATTCATGACATACTGTATTTGTGCAGTTACAGTTCTGAAAATACAGGGTAGTATTTACAGTCTTAAAGTCACGTCAGTTTTCAGTCATAGTTTCATACTTTGACATTCCTTTTCATGTTGAAATAATTGCAGGAATAAATGATTTCATTTAGATGTCTCTTACTGTATCTGCATATGAAACAGTTTTTAAATGACAAGAAACTATGTTCTAATTAAGGGGTAGGTCTGCATATCCTTACTCATGGGACTAGCTCTCATACATCTAGTAGTATGCATTTATTTGCATAGAATTACCTGTGAGGGCAAATGTTCTTATGAGTGCTCTGCACCCCACATTTCTGAGGGCCATTTATATCTTCAAGTGAGAAGAGTTGATGAAAGAACTCTGATTACGTGGTTGAAATGAAGTCTCCTGAGGTAGCATTATAGACTTTTTTTTTCAACCAGCCAGACAGATTTTGTGAAGTAGTTGAAACGAAAAAGCTACATTCTTTTGCCACTGGAGGTCCAAATCACAGAATCACAGAATAGTCTAGGTTGGAAGAGACCTGCAAGATCACCAAGTCCAACCTCTGACCTAACAAATCATCCCCTAACCCATATCCCTAAGCTCTACATCTAAACGTCTTTTAAAGACCTCCAGAGATGGTGACTCAACCGCTTCCCTGGGCAGCCTATTTCAGTGACTAACAACTCATTCAGTAAAGAAGTTTTTCCTAATATCCAACCTAAACCTCCCCTGGCGCAACTTTAGCCCATTCCCCCTCATCCTGTGATACCCAGTTCCTCCTTTGTAGATTTGACTGTGATTTATTTTGCAGAAGTGATTAATTTGTTTAAAATAACTGTAAATTGAGGAGGATGAAATACTTGCTCAATTACTCAATGTGACCTAAACCCATTTCTCTTAAAAGAAGAAAAGGTCTTAATTTCTTCTTTTTTATTATTTGGACAGCTTTGCAATTTTATTCAACGTTAATATTCTTTGTCATTAGAAATAGTGTGAAGCTGAATATAACTTGAAGTATATTTCATGGTCACTGCTATCTCCATGTATCTACAGAAAGAGGAGACATTTTGCATTAATGTCAGTGTCACAAATTGGTGTTTATACCAGAATTATATTTGTTTCCATGGTAACTAATTATTTAAACAAGAAAAGGGGAAGGAAGATTTAGGTAGCATATTTGAAAATAAGGTCAGGTCATTAAAGTGATGACAAGCCCTATGGAACTTTACTGTGTTCTTTTTTGAGTGTTTTAAAAGACACTGCAGGAAAGTATGAAAAAATCTTTGCTGAAGTCTCTGTCATTAAGATGCATTAAAATTTTGTGTGGCACATGATTCAGTATTTCAGGGGAAATGCATCTGCCACTATTACAGTCTGCCCAGCCTCCAAGTTTTCTTGCTGAGTGATGCTGTTGAAGCAGTCTCATTTTCTCTTTGAATCTTACCGTCTTGGGCTACTTTCTGAGATCCATAGCCTGTTTGCGCACCCATGTTCCAGCTATTCGTACAACCCTGGTGATGGCCACTTGCTTAATAATAATAACAACTGCCATTGTTATTATTATTTCAAGTTTCAGATAAGTCCAGTGTAAGAGTTCAATTTCTGAGTTGACTGCAAACATCAAGGATGCCTTTGCTTGGTGACTCAGTCAAACAGCCATTGGCAGAGATCATCTTAATCATCCCTGCCAACAAAGCTCTTTGTGACTGATGCCTCGTTTTTGAGATGAGAAGCTATGTGGACACTTTTCTGGCTTGGGTCCACTGATTTGTGAGGGACTGGTCCCTTTCGCAGTGCTGTTGAGGTTTGGGCAAGATTTACTTCCTCAGCAGAATGGGGTGCATACCCCATACCCAACATACACGGTGCGAAGTTGCATATGCCACAGTGTGAGAACATATACCTGCACTCTGCTTGGAAGAAAAATGTCCTGTTAATCTGTCATTTCTACTCTCTGAGATGTACAGCCTCTGCCAAAGAAGAAAGGGAAATGCAAGTGAATATGATATCTTTTACATTTTCTGTGCTGAGGAGTAAGAAGAGGAGTGCGTTTTTTATGTATGCAAAACTTCAGAGTCACATGTGTTAGGGAATGCTTATGCATATATGTGAATGTACATGTGGGCTGCATATCCCAGAGAACACAGGTGTATGTAACGTTAGCTTTAGATGTATGCAGTCACATGAGCTGGGGTTTTCAATTAGAATTCTGTTCTCTATTATTAATGAATAAATGACTGAATCTACCTGTGATCTACTGCATATAATATATAAATATTCTCCATATGTTTGTTTATCCATTTTCTAAGTATGATGCATAACAAAAATTACCTGAAGACTTCAGTACATCAAAAGATGTCAATATATGAACCAGTGCATTCTATAGTACAATAAAAATAGATAAAATTCAGTATACATCAAAGAAATGTCATAAGCCATTGCTACATTTCAAAAGTAAACATTACTTAAAAATTTATAAAAATCCATCAAAATTGTTTCATGGAATAACTTGAGAAGGAACTTTGTGTAATCTACATGTGACTTTATGTGATTGTTTTTTAAGAATAAAGTGATTTTATCCATAAAGCCCATTATTTCTAGAAACATGACCTCTCTATGAAAGAAAAATCTGCTGTAACCATAAAGTTAAAGGAAACAAATACTATGCAAAACCTAAATAGCTTTAACAGCCTGTTTTTTTTGTTTGTTTGTTTGTTTGTTTTTGTTTTTGTTTTTTATGGAAGTGTAGTTATTTGAAATTTAAATACTAGATTTATAAATCAGGCTCTGGAAAACAGTAACAGAGATTGAACTTTATGGATGACTTAAGGATACTTTTTCTCCCATTATTTATATTTATATGCATGTATATGTATTCAGAAGTTTTCATTACCATGCTGTTGCTAAGTAAGCAAATGGTTTAATTTATTGGCTTCTGTGTAATGTTTTCCAACTAGTATTTTATCATGTTCACCAATTGTGGGGAAGGATTTCATCAGCAGTTTCTGCAAACTTCACTGTTTCAAGGATGGTGTGTAGAGCGGTGGATACCACTCTTGATAACATTATGGCTTATTTTTTTGGTTTTCTACAGTCCATAGAATGTCAGGCAGGCAGGATTATACAAGGGTACAACAGAGAGAGAGGGATAAGGATGTGTCTGGGGAGGATGCGTTTCTGTTTGTTTGTTTGTTTTTCTGCTTGCATCTTGCCAGTGGAGCTCTGTATCAGAAAATGAGCTCTTGCAGGACTTTGTAATGCATGAGGTGGGAGAACCATCTTGTGTGTCTCATATGCACTGTAAAATGTGTACGAATGATACAAGCATAGAGAATATGCTGGCCCAGAAGGAAAATGTGAGAGAGAGGGCCGTGGCCTAGTGTCACATCCTAGAGAAAATAATCCTAAATAATTTTGTTTTTAACAGTAAACAGGGTTTTCCTGTTGAATGTTTTGTAAAATTTGTACAGAGATATCTGATTTTAATTTGTAGTGTTTGGCACAGTCTCCATTTCTTGAATTTGTCTTTAGAGAGATAAAACAGGATAAAGAATGTCTTATTAATTATATTTATTTATACTAAATTATTAAGTATAGTACCCTTTTTTGATATATTTTTGTTTTCCTTTCTGTTGTTGTTGTTTTTTGTATTCTACTAATCCAGCACGTATTGTTTGCATTTCAGTGCTGGGTTTGTTCTTGCTTATGAATTTGCAAAATGCACAGCAGAGTCTGCCCATTTTGGAGCAAAAGTTCTAGGGTATTCAGTCACCATAGAATAGATGCATGTCTGAGGTTTGTGTGTGAAAATTACATGTTTTGAAAGGTCTGCTTTTTTATCAGATTCTTTTTTATGAATGTAATAATTTTCTGGGGTGATATACGGTAGCATTTTTTGTTCTATCACTGTTGTAATTTCCATCCAAACCAAAACTTTTGGTCAGTTATTGACTTTTGTTTGGCCATCAAATTGTACTTCAAAGTCCCTTCCTCCCTGCTGATGAGAAGCGTAAGAGTGTTCCTTCACGCTTGCATAACCTTTGTCATCAAAGCACTTTACTGGCTTTTATTCTATCACTTCATCTATTTCTGATGTTTGCCTTCTCTCTTTCTGTGTAGTGAAAGTATGGCTTGTAGCTAATGTCCCTTAAATCCCAGAGGTATACAATGACTGATGATAAAAAAGAAAATTCTTACATTTTTTAACTTCCTGACCCAGCATTTCTCTGAGAACAGAGAGGCAAAGGAAGATAGCAGGGTCGGCAGACTTGTGATCACCAAGTGGTTAGAGGGCAAGGAAAGAGAGAAGCTATTTTTGTGGCATGGGCTGCTAGCCACAGTTTTACTAGTTTGAGAAATCATAGCCAGAGGTTTAAATAAACTTTTGTTTTTCAAAAAAGTCAATGGCGGTTACGGGTGTTGAAATTGGAAATCGACTAAGCCATTGACTTCTAGACAAGGAAAGGCATTATTAAAAATTCTCTGAAAAACAGGAAGAGACTGGTTTTAGGATGAGGTAAACTGCAAAATGAAACTGCTTACTCTCTGCTTTGTGGGATTTGAAATTGTCTTCCTAAAGCATCTCTTTCCTGTCAAATTTGCAGCTGTTTCTGGCAGGCTATTCAGTATTTTTGATGCATGAAAGCAGAAATATATTGGCAATGAAATAGTTGCAAGTTCTGGAAACAATTGAATCTTCCAGTATTACACTGCTGTTTTATTGGATTAACTAATGTTTATGAGTTGTTGTTTTGTTGTTGTTGTTGTTGTTTTTAAAAAAAAGCAAAGCTGTGCAAGACACATGGCGAGTTAATGCAACAAAGGAATGCTTGATGTTCTGCAATGCACAGCAAGATATATGTTGAGTTCGTTCAGTCATTTTCCTCCAAAAGCTGAAATCAAATGCAAAAGCATAGAAAATAATTTGCTTCCTTTTTTTTTTCTTGCTTAAAAAATTTAAATCACATGAAGGCATACAGAATTTAGAGTACTCAGATAGGATTATTAGATGGCTAGAGTACTTATGTCTGCATTTTTATGTCTAAAATGGTCAAAGCCAGCCCTCTCTGATGGCTGATATCAACTGATGCTTTCTACGGTCTTTGAGTTTTCAGTCACAAAGTAGAATAGTCATGTTTGGCACAGATTAATGTTTTTACTTTTTGTCTTTGAGGAGCAACTAAAGTCTAAATGGCATTATAGTCTGAAATGTGGCTTTTTTTTTCCACTGATTAGGATCTTATATTGTAGCAGTTTTAATATTCAGCGGCAAAGCATTAAAGAGATTCACATCTCTGATATTATCTATTTTGTGGCTGGAGTTTTTACACACCCAGAAGAGTCAATTTAATGTTTTTCTTGACTGCTAAAAAAGGCATGTATGTGCATTTGCGAATATTAAAATGTGTGCTTAAAGAGTAGAGTATGATAGAGAGAACTTCAGCCAATCAAAAAGGACGATATTCCAGGGCAAAAATACATTGTTCAGGAATGTTAAATAGGTCTTTGCTTTACTTTGCTTTTTGTGTTTGTTGGATACTGATTAGTAGTAACTTCAGTTCTGATTCATCCTTCCCTCTCAAAATGTGATTGTGGAGAACTGGCGGAAAGTGTCTTGACTAAAAGAAGAATACCCGCTTCCTATCTCACCCTGAAAATATGTAATCTTTGGAGGGCCAGAACAGGTGATACTAATGAGAAATTCTTCAGTTTGTGAGTCTCAATCCTGTTTGTTTTTTTGTTTGGTTGGTTTTTTAATAAAAATAATATATATATATATATATATATTTATTTTTTTTTATGGAGCTGCCTCTCCAAGCCATTCTGCTACATCTTTTCTTCTCTCGGTGGCCTGTATTTTTTTTACAGAGTTTTAATCTAGAAAGTGGTTCAGGAAAAACAAAAAGACGACAAGATAGGGTTAATACAATTATGAAGAATCTGCAGCTAAAAACGTCTCTGTATATGGCTGGAAACAGCGTATAACATTACTATTAATGTTTTCTGCCAATCTAAGAATTTCTCAGAAAGCACAGATGCTTTTGTGACAATTTTTTTTTTTTATGACCTTTTTGAACTAAGCCATGAGCACTGTCTGTATAGAATGCTTTTGGGTGCACTATCGAGCAAAAGTGGTACAATTTATATATTGTGACAGAAATTTGATGGCTTTCCTCTTAGATTTCTCATATGACTTGCTTTCTCCCAAAGCCCAAAAAAGGACTGAGGTGAGTAGAGCTATGCAGGTATAGATCCTCTATTCTATTATGCACCCAAAAGTGCCTTTATTATTATTATTATTATTATTATTATTATTATTTTGTAGAGGGTTTACCCTCTCAAAAGTTGTTCAGAATTAGAAATGTGAAATATTCATACAAGAGACACATCATCAGAAGTGACCTCCAGACAGTTTGCTTTTAGTTTTACCAAAAATTTTAGGAAATCACTGATCTGTATAATGAATTAAAATCCAGAAGCAAGCAAACAATAAAAAACAACGTTGAAAAAGCTGAAAAAAATAATTTTGGAAATGTAAAATTGAAAAGATCACAGAATCACAGAATTTCTAGGTTGGAAGAGACCTCAAGATCATCGAGTCCAACCTCTGACCTAACACTAACAGTCCCCACTAAACCATATCCCTAAGCTCTACATCTAAACATCTTTTAAAGACCTCCAGGGATGGTGACTCCACCACTTCCCTGGGCAGCGCGTTCCAATGTCTAACAACCCTTTCGGTAATGAAGTTCTTCCTAAGATCCAACCTAAAATTCCCCTGGCGCAACTTAAGCCCATTCCCCCTCGTCCTGTCACCAGGCACGTGGGAGAACAGACCAACCCCCACCTCGCTACAGCCTCCCTTGAGGTACCTGTAGAGAGTGATAAGGTCACCCCTGAGCCTCCTTTTCTCCAGGCTGAACAATCCCAGCTCCCTCAGCCGCTTTGTAATCCATATCTGTTTTCACTTTTTTAATAATAGAAATTGTAGAAATAATGCAGGGTATTTTAAAGATCAACCTCTTCTTTTTTTTGGCTTTATGAAAAAGTAATTATATTATTATTATTATTATTTTATTCTTTTATTATTATTTAATTCTTTGAGTAGAGTTGTGTGAGGATGAAAGAGAGGTTTTCTAAGGGTAAAAAAGTTAATCCTGAAATAACTTTTCAGAAACTGAACAGAAAAACATAGGGCTTACCTATGTTATAAATATGGTACAAGTAAATAAATAAAAATCAGGTATCAAACTGAATTCTAGAAGTATGGGCATTTTTGTTTGTTTCTTTGGTTGGCTAGCTGATAGTATGGTTTATATGTTTCTGCAGTCTGGTTTCTTGTAATGCACATTCATTTACTAATGCTGAAAAAATATGTTATTATCTCAATAGTAAAACCAGATTCCTCCTACCCATCACTCCCCTCACTAATTGTATTTATTTCTTGAGCCTTTTGTCTGCATCTTCTTTTATTTATTACGCTGTTCCTTGAAGATACTTTTGTGTAAACATCTTAAACCAGTACAGCTTGTAGTACTGATATTTATGAAGTAATTTCTTTTTCAGTTAATATTATGTCACTGTGGAAGTGGCTTAGCTACGTGTTTGTTTTGTTTTGTTTTGTTTGTTTGTTTGTTTGTTTTCCCATGTGTACAGTTGTGGACATTTCCTGTTCAAATAAAATTTTCGATGCTTCTAAAGATTTTTTTTTTCTTCTTTATTAACATTTTGAAATGGCAGTTGAATTTATATAGTGTATGGCTGCCACAATCTTAGTAGATGTCCTATTACAGTTCAGGTTCACTGAATATCCAAGCATTTCTCTTTCTCTGTGTTTGTGTCTGTGGTGCAAGATCCTTACTTGCAATTTTACTTAGTTGACACTTCTGTTTCTCTTAGTAGTTTTTTTTTAACAGAAAAATTAACAATGACACTGAGGCTATGCAATGCAATTTATCTTGTCTGCACTGAAACCACTCTTAGTTTTGATTAGTCTATCATTGTTTTCCCATGCAACAAGTACAATTCTATGGGAAATGAGACTCCAGTAATTTCCAATTCTTCTACACAATTATGCAAAATTATCACTGCAAAATTAATAAAAACAACATATGGAAATTCACAAAGTAGCTCAATAGTGTTCAATATGATCTTGCTTTCTAACAGTGGTCTGTAAATCATAGACTGAGAACCATGATCAGGATTAGAGGAAAATCCATGCTGTGTATCCTCTGAAGAGGCACAAAGAGAAAGACTTGAGTTATTTGACTTCCTTGTTACTTTGCTAAAGAAACAGTAACCCTCCCCTATCATGAGACATCTGTAGTGTGGGATTTTTCTTCTCTAAATTTAAAGGGCAGCAGCAGAGCAATCTGTTGTTTGTATAGAAGAGAGTGTTGGTGAAGAAAGAAAATACACTCAAGGGAATATCTACTCTGCTCTAAGATGCCACTTGAAAAATAAGCACAGAGAAACATTTGCACAGCATGCAGCACAGAAACAGAGGAAAAGCAGGAGGCCGTGGGTAGGCTTCCAATATAGAACATGAACATGGAGTATGTTCTCTTAAGATCAGATCCATTTTTAAAACTTGTATTTCTGAAATTCACTGATTAGCTTGGGCATGAGGACTTGACAGTATTCTGAGCTACAGCTATGGTTCTGAGGTCATTTAAAAAGCTTTTCTCTGTTAACCTGAACCCAGAGGTCAAGGCCAGGCGTAAATCAATCAGATATTGTTATGCAGAATAATGTAATATTTCAGATTGATGAGAAGGACGTATGTGAAGGTGATTTGACTTTAGACTAGTTATATTCACAGTAGTGAATATAAAAGTGCTAATTGTTTGAGCAAATTGTTGACTATTCTAAGTGTTTTGTAGTATCTTTGTGTGCAGATGGATTACTTGCTAGTCTTAATGTAAGCAAACAGGGCCAAATGAAGGCTATTTGGGGTGAAACTAGATGTCAATTAGTGGTTCTTTTCTCTGGCATAAATTTTGGGCATGTGTATGTGGAGCATGAAAGTAGGAGGCTTGGTTAGCAGGGAATCTCCACAATGGCAATCCCAATGACAAAGAACTGAAGCGTTTTTGGTTTTTTTGGTTTTTTGTTTTTTTTTAATCACAGGAATTCAACAATTTGATTGTTTGTGGTGGTGGTTGTGGTGGTTGGTTTTATTTTGTTGTTGTCGTTCTTATTTCTTAATGTTCTGTTAGTTTCCCGTGTTATTACAAAAGTCTTGCTCTTAGTATCTTTGGATACTATCAATCTTTTTTGAGTCCTTGTATGCTATTTCAACAAAATTTAGCCTTGCTTTTTGTGAAAGGACAAAATGAAATCTTGCATCCCCAAAATAAACAGATGCATTATTAGTTATATTATGAAATCAGTAGCATGATTTAGAAATCATGATAACATATCTGGAGGTTGACATGATACTATTATGTTCTAAAGTCAGTGCACAAACCCACTGCAGACTTAAACCCAAGTACGGTAATGGTAGCTGTATTAGAGATAATTTGTTATAAAAGCTACACACTATACTGCTCAAGAAAGGCAGCTGCTTTTGCAGCACATTCTTTTGAATAATTAGCTAACAACAGTTTGTGCTAGTGATGTGATACCTAGTTTGAAAGCCAAGGGAAAATGAATTTCTGTTGAACTATGCACAAATGGTAATTACACTTAGTAAACATTAATGTTCTATTTCTCCAGATGCTTCTTTGTGCACTACCCACAACACAGTAGGCCTGTATTTTGTTGTTGTTATTGGGTTCTTATGTTGTTGTTTGTTTTTTAAAGAAGCTGGACAAATCTGGATTGCTGGAGCTTGCAATTGTGAAAAATAATAAACATTAGCTGGTAAAATCTTATTAGAAAGAGAAGGAATCTTAAGTCAAAATGCTAACAAGTGATAAGAATGTATTTAACTCATTTACAGCTAATTTTAAATTTCTTACAGGGCCTTACGCTAACTCTGCAATTAGGTGTTGAGGTATTTTCCAGATTCTCATTTTGGCAATCTTAACCTTCTTGAAGGACTCATTGGCTGAATAGCTTCTTTGTAGTGTAAAATGAGAGGCCACTGGAAGATCTTCAGTTGCCATACAGATGGGCAGAAAATACTCTCAATCCTCTTTCAAAGGAAGTGTAACTTTTGAGTTTAAACCAAATCTTCTCAGTTTTATGCAATTTTCTTGGTACATTTTTATGCCTAGTAGAACAATGTCTCAGTAACTTTCATTGTCGCTGTTTTTTTCTTGCACTGTAAAATTGTCTGTTATTTCTAGTAGGTTTAAATTTTATTAGAAAGCACCCTGTGTACCTTAAGTTATATGTAGAAGGCCACATTCTGACATTTAAAGATGATTATCAAAATCAAACCACAAATTTAAATGAGAATTCTTAGTTTCTTATACATTTTTTCTCTTTCTAGGCTAGAAGTTACTAGATTCAACAAAGATATAATTCTATTGAGTTTTCCTAAGTTATGTTTACATGAAGTATTTGAGGTCTACCATGAGTTTCTCCTGATTTAAGTCTTTGGAAATATAAGAATCCATACTTTCCTGTCAGTTCATTTGAAATTCATATTTTTCTAAAATGCTTGTTCTAATTTTGGATAAATAGATTTACAATGTCAATCACAGAATTGAATACGAATTCTTGACTAATACTTATCATATTAGTTTCCAAAGACATGGAATATTTCCTTGTTCTTTTGGTCTGCTAGCCTTATTTCTAATTGCTCATCTGTTTTACAGATACATTTTGGTATTTCACTTGAAGTTTTTTGTCACTTAGAAGATTTATTTTTTTTGTTTGCTTTTTCCTTTTCATTTTAGAATTAACATATATTAAAACGCTTGCAAAGTAACTCATCAAAGAGTCTCCCCTCAGCCTCCTCTTTTCCAGGCTGAACAGGCCACTCCTTTTACTTCTTCCCCTCTAGGCCCTTCACCATGTTAGTTGCCCTTTTCTGGACACTCTCCAATAGTTTCATATCCTTTTTGTACTGTGGTGCCCAAAACTGCACACAGTACTTGAAGTGAGGCCCCACCAGCGCAGAGTAGAATGGGACAATCACTTCCCTCAATCGACTAGCAATGCTGTGCTTGATGCACCCCAGGATATAGCTGGCCCTCCCAGCTGCCAGGGCACACTGCTGGCTCATATTCCACTTGCTTTTTGCCTAATTTTTAAATTCTACAAGTAGTTTTTCAGCATACAGTGTAATTTTTGTGTGGCATAATAAGGTAAGATGTTTATAAACATCCCTTTAGCTAGTAGAATTCATCATTACAGCAAAACATTTTAAGTTTAATACAAAAAGAGTTCTATATGAAGTTTTGTTTCACTTTGTTCCCATAAAAAATGAAACTGATTTTACAGATAGACTTGTTCATAAGGGAAGTGCTTGTCTCATTGTCAGAGCTAGTATTAGGAAAACATGCTTGTCTGTTTGGGCTAGAATGTAATCGTTCAGGGTTTAAGTTTTCCTGTTTATCAACGTTAAATTAATGATGGGTAGATATATAACACTGTTAGTTTTGGAGTAAAAAGAAAAACAGTTTTTTTTTTTTGTTTTTTTTTGTTTGTTTGTTTGTTTGTTTTTTTGACAGTGTCGTTAATACCTTTTGCATGTGTTTTGTTTCACATGGTCTCAAAGTCTGTAGGTCTCCCTTAGTCCACTGTTAATACTACTTCGAAGGCTCAAGTCTACACAAGACTTTAGTATCACTGTTTTCATTATGTCCCTAAGCAGTAAACCCTGAACTGTATTAGGTATTTCTTCTCTCAAAGAGGGATCAACTGCTGTGCAAACAATTGATTGCAGCCTTTGAAGAGCTGCAGGCAATGCCTGATAGTCCTGTCCCATTGCTTCAAAGGAATGAAACAACCAAGGAGTATATTGTTGCATTCACTGTCTTGGTTGCATTTATTGATGATATAGTAAACATTATTGTCTGTCAGCTTTTCTTGTAGATAGTATCCAGCAGTGTGTTGGTTTGGTCCATCCAGTACATACAGTCTACTTTGAGAACACGAGGATTAAGATGCATCTCTTTCTTTCATGCGTTCAAACACAGGAAATATTTAACTTCTAGCCTCTGTTTGTCTTTTATTTTCCATTGCTGGGGGCAATATGTACAGTTTCTAATGAGGATGAGCTTTAAAGGTGGAATTTCGCTCAGGATGAAGGCAAGGTCACTGATTTGTCCCAGCATCTGGAAAGCAGGTTTGTTCCTTAACATAGCTAGATGCAAATTGTTCAATGAAACATGTTTTCTATTGGAAAAATGCCAGTTATTTGGTTCTTCCAGATCCTAGATAAGTACCATAGCTGGTTTCTCATTCTCGGCCTTCAGGAAAGTGTTGGCAATTACACTAAGTGCAATGACTCCTAAAGAGAATAAGAGCTCGATACCTTAAGGCTTAAAGCATGTCTTCTGATATTTCACATACTCAGCTTGAGATATTTGCTCCCACACAGAAAATAATGAGTTAAAGAGTGAAGATGTGGGATGATTGTTTTTGTTGTTGTTTTGTTTTTTAAGTAAAAGTTTTGAAACTCCTTGCAACATGATGTTGTCGGTGCAGAGTTTACATCAGTTCCGAGAGATTTGAATTAATCCTTAGAAGAAAAATAAATCCATAAAGACATGCTAAATACAGAAATATTTAAGAAACTCTTGAGCTATGGCTATTGTGTGCTGGATGAAGACATCTAATATATAACATTGCCAGTGATGGGCTAAATAGGATGGCTATTCTTATATTCTTTATATGATTATGAGGAAGAATTGTGATATGAACAGAAGTCTGCAGATGAGGCAATTATCTGTTTGTAGGGGACATAAGAGTGGTACCTGCTTTGCAAAATGTTTTTAAGCTGAGTCTTTTTTTTCCTATTAAATTGAATTCCTGTTTTCTAGTCAAACTTTCCTTAAGAAAAAAAGTATTAGGAAAGGAAACTCCTGGAACAATAAGTAATGGTTTGATGGTGAGGCTGTCAGTTTGTGGTAGAGGAAGTTTATAAGCTGTGAAATAAATTAATCTCATTATATTTTCATGTAGGAGGAATAGGAAAAATAATAACAGCAAGAACAAAGAGAAGCAGGCAATTGTTTCTTAGTAAGAGGCATAGTCCTCAAACAGAAAATAATGGAATAATAGCAAGTGAGAATTTATTTCCCTGCTGAAGTATTTTGCTTAACTAGTGTAGCATTTCTAGTGCCTCCATCTCTGAGAAATCCTCACTATGTCTTCATTTCAGCAGTGCTTTGTTATTTGGAGGCCAAACAATTACAGTTCTAGTACACTGCAGGAGTCAGTGCTCCCATTAACAGTAATGGAGGTTGGGTCTCTGCTCCTGAACACGACACTCAACATTCACCCGTAATTGTCTATGAAATCAAATCATATCCACTTTATTATTTGACATCACTCCCACTGACAGTTCTGTAAACACATCAAAATTGCTTTCTTGGATGTTTGGTACATATAGCCTTTTGTATACTTTGAGCCATTTCTGCTCATTTAAGATGTTCTAGAATGTCTCACTGTGAAATAACTACTGAAGATGGTTAACCTATTGATCTATTATCCCTTTCCCTTCATTGCCTTTCTCTTCCCATTTATCTTTTCTGTTTCCTCATTATCTGTAGTTTTCATTATAATGTCTTCCAGATGAATTCATGCCAAAGGAGAGTTTCTTATGTGAAGTTTTGTAGTTTTTGTTATTGTTGGTTTTTGTTTGTTTGTTTGTTTGTTTTTAATCAGTGAATTAGCTTCATTTGCTTGTGAGGAATGTAATGTTTGGTTGTATTGTTTCTGTTGGATTAACATATACTTTTATATGTGCTAGTCATGAAAACAGATTTTTTTTTTTATTTTAAATTCTAATAAAAGGAAGTAAAATCTTGTTAAAACCTTTCAACTTTCAAAGTTCCTTCTTTTCATTGTTTATATATTGTTCTGCAGCCTAGATACTTTTAGACCAGAACTCCTGTTGAAACCATGGGTTTTCAATGTTTAAAGACCATATGAGTACATCTTTATAGAGATTATCTTTGGTCCTATTTTGTTCTGGTTTCTTAGCATCTATTCATACAGTACACTTGATGGAAGCTTTTTTCACTTTTGCCTAATTTAGCATTCTTTTTTTTCCCCTTGTCTTCAGAGATATAAATGTTGGAATATTTAATTTCACAGTAAATAATCTGCCATCGTGGATGAATATATGCCTTTTAGATGGTCACCTAAAGACCACTTTAGTGGTCCTTTTTTTTTTTTTTTTTTTTTTTTTCTTTTTTTTTCTTCCCTCCCACTTTACAGAACCTGATTGTGAAAGATGTTGAACCAGCCTCCAGTTCTGTGGAATTTGAGGGTACATCGTGAACTGGATAACTGGGATAATGGTGCCTATTTCTCTTTTCTCTTACGTGTCATGCCTGATAAAGGATGAAACTTTCTTTTCCTTAATAGACATTATTGTAGACAATATTGTACAGTGGTTTCTCAGTATGGGACACAAAGCAGAGCTTGAAAAATGGAACAGTTTATTAAACTTGGAATGAGTACCTTGCTGTTCATTTGGCAAAAATACACTACATCACAAGAAGGCATTTTTATTTACTTTTAATAAACATTTCACTGTAGTATTTGCTAAGGATGCTTTTCATAAACAGTTAAAATTTAATTTTCACATAAATGAATTTTCATTTTCACACAAACAGTGAAATGTTTGTTTTCATGAACAGTGGTTTATTTTAGTACAACCTTATTTTTTGTTATCTCCAATATTTTTGCCAGCCTACCAAGTCATTTCTGTTAAATGCCATGATCAGTGAAAAATGATATAGTACAAGTCTCAAGGTGATATCAGAAACACTGCTGCAGTTAAAAGTTCCGTGTATATGTGAAACCCACACAGGTGGACGTTTATTTTATTACCCTAACCACCAAGGAATAGAGTCAAATTTAGTAATATAATGGTACTTTATCACAATAGATATGTTGAAGCTTTTTTATCTGTGCCTAAGTCTTTGCAATGTTAGTAAGTGTTGGCAATGTAAATGCTACAGGCTTTTCTAGGTCATTTAGCATTATATGAGAAATCACAGCTCTGACCCCATATGGTGAAGCGTCAGAAGCTAAACAGATTGGCAGGGCAGGGTCATAATGAACTATAATCCTTGAGGACATCAGATGCTGTTTAGCCAATTCAAAGCAGCTTGACATTCCTTTCACCAGTGACACTGTTTATTTCTCTGTAATAGTTCTGTCATAAAAACTAACTGCACCAGACAGATTTGATATGAATTTCCTAAAGTAGTTTCAAGAGAGGTGGAAAAGGTTTAATTCTAATATATATTGTGCATTAGTTGGTTCATACAACAAACTGTATGTGTTGGCAGTAGAATAAATCTCTGGCTCTTGCAGTTGTTTTTTTTTGTTTGTTTGTTTCCTTGTTTTGTTTTGTTTTGAATTGTATTAGCAGGTTGTGAGGGAATAGGATACATGCTTTGAGGTATTGTGGTTTAGCAGTCAAATCACAGAGGTGATAGACCTCCTACATTCTATTTTCATAGCTAGTATTTGCTAGTAATAAAAATCCCATTACACTTTCTCTGATTTCTCTTATGCATTCATAGTATGAAGAAGAAAAGTGGAGCTGCAGAAAGATTGCCTTGGAAGGGACTGCAGGAGACTGTATAGTCTGTATGGATGCAAGATGGAATCAAATCATGGATAGATGCTGGTTGAACTTATCCTTAAACATCTCTAATGATAGTAACTTCACACCCTCTGTAAGCAATCTGTTCCAAGGCTGCAATAATATAATTTTTTAGGCTGGCTTTTTAGTTATTCTAGCCATAAATTCAGTATGACGTTGCAGGAATAATACTGGTGGATTTTGCATGAGAAACATTCAAGGAAAAACACTGTGATTATTTCCTGGTGAGCAGAAATGTTGTTTCTCTCTCCATTTATTGCTATGATGAATGACCCAGTCGGCACTTGGGCAAACTTTAGTATGTGTGTGCATGTGTGCGAATGCCATTCTGTCCTTTAGAAAAATTCTATTAAAAATTGTTAAAAGTTTGATATTTCTGAAGCTCAAGGACCAGGAATATGGGGATTCTATTCATAGCAATACTCTTTGCAAAAGTTTGAACTTGTTAGTTTGTACATCTCTTTCTTCACCTTTAGAGATGAGATAACACTTAGAGGTGTTGAGGAGCATTAACGATCTGACATTTATGAAATTTTTGTGCTTATGTCTCACCCTCCATCTCAGTTTCTCAGTGTTTTTGCTTTACTTTTTTCTGGCTGTTTTTTTTTCAGGCCAGAACTGTATTTAATGTTGAAAATCTGTATTAAACTGCATATTAAAATATTTCATGTACAGCATACCTGTTTTCAGGTGTGTGCTAATGGTATTATTGTTTGTTTGTTTTCCCTCCTATGTACAGAATGTGTTTAGAGACTGTTTTATGTTACTCATCAAGGTCAATTGCTCATTTTAACTCCTAGATCATTATAGAACTGTATGTTTAAAAACTAATCATGATCATGTTAGGATTGCAGGTTGAGGTGTGTGTGGCATGAATATAGAATGAACAAATCTGTGTACACAGATGTATATGAGCTCAAGGTAATTTTTTTTATATAATTTATTTATAAATGAATCTGTCAAGATATTGCATATTTTTAACCTAGCAGTTGCAGTCACAGAAGAATGTATGCTTTTCTGCTGTTATCTGGGATATTCTTGAGCCTGAAATACAGTTTTGTTTAGCTCAGGCACTTCAAAATTTCCTTTAACCTCCACAAAATATTGTATTCCCAAAAGCATCATTGATTATCCATCTCCAAAATTATCTCATTGCCTTGTTCTTAATTACTGTGTTTGTTGCTCTTTCTCCTCTTCCACTACTTTTTGTAGATTCATTTAAATGTTATTGGAGTAGTTCATTTTGCCTCCCTTTAGAAATAAGGTTTCTCTTCATTTTGTCTCCTCATTTTTCCATCTTGCCATGAATTTTAATTCAACCATAAAACCTAGAGTTTTAGATATCCTAGATCCACTTTCTCTCCTTAAAAATATATATATATATTTTCTAGGAAAATATTTTTTTAAATGGCAGTAATTTTTTGCTAACACTCAGATATCAAACTCCCTAGTCTCTTACAGCTTTTCTTTGCATAAAACAACTTGTTCAATGGCATCATTCTAAAAAAGTCTGACATGATACAATGTACAGTGTGTAATATTTGATCTTTGTCTCTGCTTTGACTACTCTGTTCCACATGTAATGCATATAGTATTGTTACATATGACTCTCTAGACTGTCTTAAGAGCAATGCTCCTACAAAAGCTTTTTCAAATTCATGAAGAGCACAAGAATGCATAGCAACATGATAGTGTTCCTAGTCTCATTACTGTAAATAGGGATGTATTTTCCTGGGGTCATTAATAGACCTGTAGTCTCAAATATTCAATTCCTGTTACAACTTATTTTCCTACCAGTAATTGTATTTTATAATACCAAGCTAAGAAAATTGCTTCAAATGCTTAGCTTACTTGGATGACGTTTAAATTTTAATTTGCAGTGATTAACAAGTATGGAATTCTTTTGGTATCTGTCAGCATTTTATATTGTCCAGTGGGAATCTTGTGATCTTGTGTAGCTTCAGAGGAGACCCATCTGCTTTGCTGTTCTTCTCATTATGCCAATGAAAAAGTCACTCCTAATAGTATGAGAGAGCCACGTAATATTTCTGGTATTTCTGTTTGAATCTGAGAAGAATTGCTATACCACCCCCTTCCTTCCCCCCCCCCCCTCCCCCCCCAGTCCATGAGGTGTTGTTTTTAGGTCTAAGAATTTGCATTTTCTGAATAGAACATTCAGCAAGTTACCTTTTAACTCGAATTTTAATTAGTTGATATAACTATTGACTTTGCTGTAGGGATATGCCAGTATTATTGATATGACAATTAAATGCAAAACGATTAGTCTATTAAAGAAGTACTAATTGACTTTTGTCTTACTAGGCTATACTATTAAGAGCTGATTGGCCAAAATAAAGTGGACTGTATCTGCAATAATCAAGCTGTGGATTTCACTTCATATGCTACTCATATTTTTTTCTGTAATTATTTGAATTACCCTCTGAATTGATAGATGTGTGTTTTCAGATGGATTTTAATTTAGTGTAAATAGAAATTGAAGAAGTATTGGTGTTTATTGCTGATGCAATATTGGAACAATTTATGGTCAAAGGAGAAAATTTCTAGATGATCTGGAAATTTTTATATTTTGATGGTGCCGATAGGCTTAAGCATGTTAACTAGTAAGATCATTATTATACTTAAAATTGGGTCTTATTAACTTGACTTGATTTCTCTGTAATAGAGTGTGACTTCCTCAGTTCGGGAAGTGGATCCAAGCTGGGCCTAATGTTATTTGTTTAAGGTTGATACTTTTTGTCATTATAATAGATTTTGTGTAGACACAAATGATTGTGCAAGACATGAAGTACTGTTATATACTGTTTGTTTTTGGTTTTGGGTTTTTTTTTTTTTTTTTTTTGGTCTTGACTTTTTTTTGCATTGTCATTATATATATAATTTTAATATAATTATTTATACAAATAATTTTCCCCTTAGGGTTAATATTTGCTTGTATTGATGTTAAAGAGTCGAAATGTTTAACTGCAAAATTGAAACAAAACTGTTGCTGACAGTTCTTATTTATTAGTTGTAATCGTTTGTGCATGCTAAGTATTGCTCTTCTCTCTTTCTCTCTCAGTCCAGGTATAAAGAACACTGATGTAGCTTCACAATCAAGATCTAACAAAACAAGGTAAGACTCAAAGGACATAACACTGAGTTAATGATCTTACTTTGCTCTTTTAGATTCAATTTTTACCTGGTGTTCCACTGGTACTGTACTCTTGTGAAATTTTATTATTGAGTTTTTATTTTCATTACCAAAAAATGTTTTTAATTCCATGAAAATGTTTTCCATTTGGATCGATGTGGTACTTCCAGTTTTCATAATTTGTTTCAATTTGTCCTTTGAACAGTGGAACAGTGGATGACTGTAGGTGGCTGCTTTTCCTTCATCAAACTAGTTGTCTTTTAGAGTTAAGCAGAAATTTTTAAAGAAGCTCTTTATATTTTTCAAAAATTCTTTTTTAGGTAATTAGTGATGTTCACAGGTTTTCATCACTGCATAGTTTTTGTGCCCAAATACCATGGCTTGAAACATTCACAGCAGTCATGAAAAGAAACAAAGTGAAAGCTGGACGTGTGTGTGTTCAATGTAGTACCAGCAGTGTTGCTTCCCTCTGTTGCTGATGAGTGCTTAAAACTACAGGGCTTTTTCTTTTGTGCTTTTATGCACATATTGTATCACTTCAGGAATACCTGAGGTGCTTCAGTGTTAGCTAGTAGAAAACAGTGATGAGAGAGGATGAGTGCTGATATTGAGATTTGGAGGTGGGTAGAAGGAAATGACATACATGCTCTGTGTCATGGTTGATAACATATCAAAGGAACAAGAACAGATGCCTGCTTTGTTATAAAACTGCCTATACATGCTACTCCCCAGGCAGCCCATTCCCTAGTCCAGGGGATCATTAGGCTAACAGCACAAATCAGACAGCTGTCTGCCTGCTAAATCTGTTGTTCCCCTTCTCCCAGGCCAAATTCAGTGGATCCATGTGATTGTAGGCTCATTATGTCAACAGACAGGACTTCCTGAAGCTACACAGTTCAGAACTGCTTTACCACTTCTGTGAAAGGACAAAAGCTAGCCAGAAGACAGGGAGGTGGTTTAAATTGAACTTAAGAAACTGTAGCTCTAAATGATTAGAACCAGAAATAAATTTTATAAAAAAGAAAAAAAAATAAAAAAGAAAAATAAAAAAGAAACAAGAAAAAAGAAAAAAAAAAAAAAAAAAAAAAAAAAAAGAAAAAAAAAAGAAAAAGAAAAAGAAAAGGAACAACTTTGCCAGTGGGGTTCAGAAAGAATTGTGAAGAATTGTTGGTACAGCAGAGTGTACTTATATCTGAGCAGAACTTGAGGTGTGAATGGATGTTTTACTCAGTTTTAAGACGTTGAATTCTCTACCTCTAATACACTGTAGATGGTGGCAGGGTTCTGGCAGGTTGTGTGAGTGGGAATGGCAATCTGGGAGTAGAAGAATATAATTAGATAGAAGCCTAGGATGCTAATGCTGCTAATTATGCAATTAAGTAATGTTACAGAAGGTTCCTGATGCGGTATCATTTTAAGAGGAAGAAGCATAACATCACCAGGTTTCTTCAGCTACTGCTAAAAAAGAAAGAAAGAAAGAAAGAAAGAGAAAAGGAAGAAAGAAAGAATAAAAAAATGTAAAATTCAATTAACAAGGGTCATTAATACTTATTGGGTTATTCTTATTATTCTTATAGATATACTTATTAATTTCTAACCATGAGAATAATATTTTAAAAATGGAAATAATGTTCTGTTTTCTATGATCTGTTTTTAGCTGACCATTTTGTTCTCCTGCAAAAAAAAAAATCACCTGAAAAATTATATGCTAGGTTTTTTTTTTCATTATGTACGTTCACAATATACTAGTTTAAAATGTACTTGGCAATCTAAAAAAGATCAAATAATTGTCACAAAGGTTATGTTCCTTAGTGGATCCTACTTGGTATTTTTGAATATAGGCCAATGTTCTCCAGCTAACTATTTCAAAAATCTTTAAACTTGCTTAAAAGAAAAAATTAAAAAAATTTGCGAATTGTTTTCAAATTTAAGTAGTTTTCTAATTATGTATTCAGAGTAACTTCTTTTTTCCTTCATTACATTCACAGAACCTCAGTGAGAAACAATATGCTTCATTTAAGATTAAGATCTGAATGTAGCAGACTACAATTTTTATTTACACAGGACTTTCAGTGAAACCTGGGCATTCATTTTCTCAGCTGTAGGTCAATTATGTATCTTAAACCTGAATAAAAGGGATAAATAGTGTTTTAAATTGGAGGAAAGAATGGAACAACTTGGTACAAGGGAGAAAAATGATCTACAAATAAGAATGGCAGCTAAAGCAGATCAATATGGAGAATTACAAAAATAAAATGTTCCTGGGAAGCTTGAAAACTAACCATATTTGGAATGCTTCTAATTAAGATTTTGAGGTAGTTGTTCAACTATGAGATGTAGTGGATCTTTTATTATCCCATGTCAATTTACATAAGTGGAAAAAAGTAAGAAAACAAGTATGAGAAGACCCTTGAATTGTGAAATTACCACAGTTGTCTTTAAAAAGTTACAGTTCTGTCTTTCAGCTTTTCCTAATAAAGGCAAAAAAAAGAAAAGAAAACAAAAAAGCCTGTTGAACAGCTAAGATCTTCTTTCACTGAAATGTAGCTACTGATGGTGTAAGAACTAAACATTAAAAAAGATCAATCCATTTAAAAAACAGCTAGCCAACACAGAATTTGATTTATAGATGTAGAAGTTACTGCAAATGCTACTCTGCAAAGAGGAATTTTATACCTTTTATGTTCAATTGTATTTCCTAAAGCTTTTTTTGGTAATGTTTGGTCACTGTACCACCTGATACTTGGAAATAAATTATCTTATCGAAGTACTGAGTGAATATTTGCATAAGTTTTATCATTCCCATTATGAGAGATGTGAATTTATTTACATGGAGGAAATAACAATGTAAAGGTCAAAGAGATTCTCTAATTTCAGTTTTCACATTTGATATCTTAGATTTTGTCTTCAGAAGTGCTGAACACTACAAAATTTGTAGAAATAGGTTTTTCTGTGGTAATTACCAGTTTGAAATGAAATGTTTATTGCTTGTTATACAGTGATAAGACCAAAACCTAGAGATGACTGGAAATTTTTTTGTCAGTGACTCCTGGGGATCTGTGCATGGAAAGTTCTTCAGGGAAAAAAAAAAAAAAAAAAAAAAAAAAAAAAAAAGTAAAATTCAATGAACAAGGGTCATTAATACTTATTCACTTATTCGGTTATTCTTTTCTGTTTGGCTATAATGATTTTTCAAAGCTGTAGAGCACTGAATGTGTGAAAGGTGTTTGCAAAAACAGGGAATGCTGCACAGGTATGCGCATCCTGCTTTCCCTAGTCTTCTGGGAAAGAAAGGTGAAACCTTACTTTCCCTTGAAAAATAAGGGAATATGGTCACCTCACTTCTGTGCTTCGGCAGGGCTAATCTGAGGCCTTGATGCAATTATGGCACTTAAGACAGGAGAAAAAAAAAGTAAGAAAGCATTACATACATTAGAAAAAAATGTTATCATTGTATGCTGCCTTGAGGAGGATCCTTCCCTTGTACTTCTGACCTTAGAAGCCAAGCATAATTCTGCCTTCTACGCAGGATTTCTTTTTTTTCTTTTTCTTTTTTTTTCTTTTTTATTTTCTTAAAGACAATTCTGTGTGCCTTTTCAATGCAAAGTGGGTCATCTTCAAATGCAAGCTGTTAAGCTTTTGCAATCCAATTTTCAAGAAAATTAACTAGTTCATTCTTACCCTTATCATATGGGAGCCGGTGTAGCCTGAGGATTTCATCTTGGATCTAGTTCTCAAATACGTCTACCTTGGTCTTCAAAATTTTATCTCCTTTCATTAGACTTCCAGAGATGTGACTTTTCAATAACATTGTTCCTTGGCTTGTGTATTCAGGCTTTTCCTCAGCTGTCAAAAAACATTTATTTTTTTTTCTTTCCATTTCATATTCTATGCTTCACAAGCACTTGCTATCCCTCCCACCCAACTTGCAGACTTGGGAGAATTACCTTCAGCAAATGATTTAGCTGAACATACAAAATTTCTTTTAGTATTTTTGAAATTTCCATAATGAAAATACTGTGCCCTGTTTTATTTATCGATGGATGCATCAGCTTGAAATAGTTCTTGAATTATGTTTTATTGGAAATGCTGTTTTTTTGTTTGGCATGGTATAAGAAATTGGAACTATGGTCATCTTTTTTCATGGATGTGTTGACCATGAAGTTCCGCCCCCCCAGTCATAAGCAAATATTTTGAAAATATTTGTTTAGCATTCCAAAACTTGCTTCCTAGGAAAGGCAGTAATTATTCTGTGGTAGTCTCTATAGAAACCATTTAACATACTGAATGTTAAAGGCACTGTGGTGGTACAGGGTAGCAAGCCAGAGGTTTTATACAGTTTGAACAAAAATCTGATGAAAATGTGGTATCTGCTTCAGTAAGAGGCTTCAATGAGAAGTTGGAAAAAAATGAAGGTCTCCATTTCTTTTATGAGAGACCTTCTCAAGAGACAAAAGCCTTGCATAAGGATCCTTTTCAACTCATCTGCTGTCTCGTAGCTATCTCATCTAAATAAGAAAAGAGATTTTCTACTAAAAAACGAACAAACCTTTAAGTACTCCAGATCTATCCACATTAAACATTTGACAACACTGTTTTTCTTAAAACCTACAGGAAGAAAGCAGTTTCCTAGGATTGTTTCTGACCACTCTGTTACTAATTGGATTTTTCTCAGAAGATGGGTACAGTAATTAGATGCTGTAAAGTCTCAGAATGTATATCTGTTTAATATTAATGTTTTAATTTTTACAGTCATATTTAGTTATCTATATATTATAATTAATTACTGTAAATTTTATTTCTATGCATTAAGAAAAAGTAAGTTACTAATGGTTGCGCTCTATGGCTGACGGAAGGTACTTTCCTGTCTTTCTAGATGCATATGTTTTAAAATGACCTGATCTGTGAATAAAAGGTTCTTGGTAGTATAACCAGAGGGACAAACTACAAGAGATGCTATTGAAAATGCTCTTGTTGGGCATGTATTGTTAAATGTATAGTTACTTAAAGATGTAATATGTAAAGTTGTTAACCAGTCACGCACACTAGAGGATGTTTTTGCTTTTTAATGCTTGCATGTTATAATGCCCAGTATGTAAAGACATTGTATTTAAATCTTTTTCTCTAACGAATGTGATATTGTCCAGAAAATGATTCTGAATTGGACTTCCTGAGTATTATTTAAAAATAATAATAATAATAATGTCTGAGAAACTGCAAAACTGGATACATTTTTCTTCATGTCTTGTGCTTGCTGCTATTTGACTGCTACTATACCTGTCCTAGCAAGTTTAATTGCTCATTAGTTCTAGTTAGTTTAACTGTTTTCTCAGCAGCCTTCTGTATCAGAACATGATGATCAGTAATAAAACCACTCGAAAACTGCTACCTAGCAAAATAAATGTCTAGAATGAGAATCAAAAAACTTCAAACAGAAGTAAATTTCTACAAAGCCATCTGTTGTTACTGCTTCTCTATGCAGTTGCAAAATTTTGACAAATATATAGTTATTGTATCAAGATATCAGCTTTTTACATATCTAGTAGCCTTATATGCTTGCATGTTTTCAGATAAATATTTCAAAAGCTGAATTCTGAGGATGTGGTTAAATAGTATTGTAGTGGTAATCTGTTTTTGTTCGGTTATGGAATGTGTATACTGCAAAGATGCTGGAAGTCTGTCCCCTAACAAACAAACAAACAAACATACACACACTTTTTTTTTTTCTTATAATATTGTGGTGTATAGCTGAGAGGTCATTATGCAAATGAAACACTATAAGGGCAACTTTAAGGCACAAGCTGATTTGTGTAGAGTCAGCTTCACAGTGTGGAAAGCTACAGTGGAGGGTTGTCTGCTCTGGGAGAGAAAATATATTGTCAAAACCTATGAACAAACCAGGAACAATACTGGGCAGCACAGAAGGTGACATACAAAAGAAAGTCCAGCGAGTTCAGGAAATTACACAGGTGGAGGGTCTTTGAAATACATAGCAAATACGACCAAGGGAAAAAAAATAAAAAAATAAAAATAAAAAAAATCCTTCATACTGTGAGTCAATAGAAATGCTCTTGTCATCTGTCCTTACATGGCTTCTTCCACTGTCACATAGGTGATCTTGTGCACTCTAGATATTCGTCTTCAAGCTTTTAGTCCTTTTTAGTATTTTCCAGAAGAGTTTGTTGTCGTTGTTGTTTTTTGTGTGTGTGTGGTTTTTTTTTGTTTGTTTGTTTAAATCTCATTATCCCTCTGACATTGCTTTAAAAAAATAGTGTATTTTGGATACAGTTTTTGTTTCCTTCTGGTTGAAGCATACTGCAGCAGTATGCAGTGACACAGGGTACTCAGAACAATACTTCAACGGACTAGCAAGTGACCAATTTCATTTAAGCTGTTGATGAAAATTTATCTCAAGATTCAGTGGGGACAGTGCATGGCTGACTGGCTGGCACCTTACATATACTGCATTATAATTTTTTCAAATGTAACAGTTTGCTGACTAGAGGAATGGTATCAGAAGCAGCAAGGGATTTTCCGTACCTCTCAAAAGACTGTCATGAACATATTTTATGAAAAATACAAGAAATGTAAACTTATAACATCCGGAGCTGTAACTCATTCATGGTTTTAAGATACTTTGTTTTGTGTGTTGGCAACTAAAATATTGGTAGGAAATGCTGCTGTTTGTATTGTGTTTCCATCAATTAATGGCATAGTAATTCCTTTATTCACTATATAGGGAAATAAAAGGACCACTGTTCCTTGGGTGGATATATCCTGTAACAGTTGTGGCCCTTTTATTTCCTTCCCTCTGACTCAGATATATGCAGTTGTTAATAGAGTTGCCTGGCAGTGCTTTATCACTTTCTCAGCAATGTTATCTTCATATCTGTCTTTATCTTTAGTTCTTTCTCTGGTAACACAGCGTGAAGATGATCCTGCTGTGATAGGAACTGCTGCTAATACAGGTTTACAGTCAGGTTTTTGAGTGATTTTGCATGCATGTGGAACAGTGACATTGGTAGAACCACTGTTCAAAGCCACTTAGGAGCCCTGGGAGGAGAAAGCAGGTTAACTATTTATGTAAATTATGCTGCACACACTTCTAGACTAGAAATGAAGTAGAACAGGGGGAGGTGGAGGGAATGAAGAGACAGTCCAACTGTAGGCCCCAATAATGTTTAACTTGTCAGAATTAATGGGAAATTCATAGAATCATAGAAGGGTTTGGATTGGAAGGGACCTTAAGGATCATGTAATTCTAACATCCCTACCCATGAGCAAGGACACTTCCCACTAGACTGGGTTGTTCAAAGCCCCATCCAACCTGGCCAGGGATGAGACATCCACCATTTCTCTAGGTAGCCTGTTCCAGTGCCTCACCACCCTCATAGTAAAGAATTTATTCCTAATATCTAATCTAAATCTCTCCTCTTTCAGTTTAAAGCCATTCCCCCTTGTCCTAGCACTCCATTACCTGACAAAGGGTCCCTCACCAGCATTCTTGTAGGCCCCCTTTAGGTACTGGAAGGCTACTAAAAAGTCTTCACAGAGCCAGGCTGAACAACCTCAACTCCCTCCACCTGTCTTTGTAGGAGAGGTGCTCCAGCCCTCTGAGCATCCTCATGGCATCCTCTGGACTTGCTCCAGTAGGTCTGTGTCCTTAGTTTGAGTTATGAATTTAAAGATGAAAGAGAAAACAAAAGAACAAAAACCAAAATCTTTCTCTAGAATAAATGCCAAGATATGTACCAAATGCAGCCTACTGAACAGAAATCAGGGCTTCCTCAGGAAGGAAAATCACTTAAAAAAATGTTAACATAGAGAAGCAGAAAACTGATTGTAGGATGAACAAGAAAAGGCAAAGAAATGTTGTGGTTCTATTGAAGTGAGATGGTATTGGGCTGCCCACAGAGAAATATTTAAGTATTTTGGCTGGTATATCAGAAAGCTTTAATAGATAAGAACAATAAAGTAATCCAGTTATTATAACCCTTGAGGGCAGTTAAGAAAAGCAGATCATAAAATGTATTGCTGACATAAAAGAAAAAAGTCTGCAAGAGAGCCAGAACTTTGATCACAGATTTTAATTCTTGAGATTTTGATTGTGATAGCTGTATTATTAAATATATATATATATATATATATATGATAATACTGCATGGCTCTGTGAGACAATTTGTGGAACAATCCATGTAGTCAAAGGCTATTTGGGAGCTAATCCTGTGAAAGAGACAAGTCTAATTAAAAAAAAAAAAAAAAAGAAAAAAGAAAAAAAAAAAAAAGGCGTGTAGGATACTAATGATTGCAGTATTATCTGAACATACACCATTTTAAGAATAAGTAAAGAAACAAAAGTTTGATTGTGAAGCAGCTTATGTTGAGGGAATATTAAAATGCCCTAAGGAATTTAAGTATCTTCATAACATATAGTGAACTGTTTAATAGAGAAATTTGAAACATTTAAGAAATTGTTAGCAGCAATTATGTTGTAACTCAATTTAATTAAATTGAATTAATAAAATAAATGAAAATGATTAGTGGGTGAATATAAAGAATAGCACAAACAATATTCATATGATTTCAAAGTATTTGCAAGAATAAGTATGATAAATAATATAAAGAAAAAAATTAAACTTAAGATGAGAGTAGCACAAAAACTCCAAAGAGTACTGAAATAAACACACACAGATATAAATAAATCGACTAACAAAAGCCCTTCAGATTACATTTATCAGAAATACTAAAGATAAAATGATGTAGAGGGGAGGATCTGCTGAAGCACTGTGGAAGCTGTATTTAAATGGTTTTGTATGTGTGCTTTTCTAATCTGAAATAATGAAATAAAATGAATGAATATATAATTGCAGTGATGCAAGGTGTCAGGAATAAGAAAGATTTGAGTCTGTACAATGAGGATATAACCTTCAAGCCAAAGTGCCACTCTGCCCTTAGTGGGGCTGCCAGTCTCTCATGGGGGAAACATGAAACTTTCAGTTTAGGCTTATTCTGAAGCTGCTGTATAAATGGAGACATTTAATATCTGCTATTAAAAGATTAAGATTATAACTAGAATGGACACTTATTTTATAACCCCTTCCCACTTCTTTATAAAAGTTACAGGCATTCCACTATTATGTACCTAATAAAATAGAATATTAGTGGAGAAAAGATCATTTAACATGTCATCTGTTTTGTCCTGTCTTCACTGCAGCAGTCTCCCTCTTCCCCAGTTTTGGATATCTTGTTGGTCCAGATGCTCAATACAGATTTCATTTTCTTACTCAGATGCAGTCTAATAGCAAAAATAAATATTGTATGTATAAGCGTTACTTGGACTTACTGTGAGGATATATATTAATATTGCTAAATCTAATAAGGTTTCTTAATAGTGTTATCTACAGAATATCGTGTGTCTGCCATTGTTTACAAATAGGTGTGCCTAACTCTTCATCTGCTGATTGACAGAGATGAACTGTCACCATAGCTACAGAATAAATAAATAAATAAACCAGTCAGATTGCCAGACTTTAAAACAGGACATGGGAACCGATCTCTGATAAAACATAATTTTCTGTCTCCTGAAATTCAGTGGCTTTTAACTCCCCCATCGGATGAATCTGCACTTGAAGTTGCTGAAGTATATATAAAGTGTGTTTAAGCCCCACATTTAGATTCTAAGGTGTAAATTAAGGCATGGAAATGTCTTGTGAAATCATGGCCATGTAGAGGTCTTTTCAGAATTATGTTTCTACCTTTTAAAAAGAGAAAATATCAGCATTGTTATGGTAAGAGCAAGACTCAAAATGGCTTGGCATTCTGACCTAGGGAATTAATATATCCTGACTCTACTATTTTTCATATCCCATTACAAGCACTAATGACATCCTTTGTATCTTTGACATGGCTGTGCCTCATTCTCCTCTCAGAGGTTTACCTGTGGGAAGTAGTCAAGTTCCAGCAGAAAAGGTTGGGAGACCATCTTCAAAACAGCTGATAGCTTTATGCTTAGGATACTGATCATGACTAGAAATTCCATTATAGAATCATAAAAACACAGAATCATTCAGGTTGGAAAAGACCTCTAAAATCACCAAGTGCATCTGTTACCTTAGCAAATAAATTATGAAGCTGGTAAAACCTTTTGCAGTTTGATTTCATCAAGTCAACAATTGCCAGGTAAAACTTAACTAGATCAACCAAAAATGACTATTTACAAACAATGAACTTGGCTGATGTTAACTTAGAGAAGGTTGTATAAAGTGTCCTATTTGTATGTCATAGTTTTTGTCATCACTGTTACAACTTTTAAAATATTATCACTGGCCATCATATACTATACCCATGCTTTATCTGGAAACTGTCCTAGCTTCTAAAGCATTCCAGCATCTGTGTTTAAAGGCTGTTCTTGAGAAATTAGTGTTAATTCTCTGTTGATCCATTGTTTTCCTTGATCTAGGATTGCATTATTTAGGCTGGAAAATATATTTTTTTTCATAACAGTATTTTCTAGTTCACAGTATTACAAAATCTGTTTTCAAGGTATGATGTATGGATTTTGAGCGTTGCACATTTGAAAATGCAAGCTGTTATATGCAAAGAGAGGGTTCTGAGAGATTAATTGAGAAATGTGTCCTGTGTATATCCTAAATTATCAACGGACATCAGGCAAATAATTAAAAACTAAATGTGTTGCATTTAAAAAAAAAAAAAAAATGCATTTATGTCTGACTCAATAATATTTTAATCATCAAGGCTGCCACCGTAAACTGTGCTATCAATCAGGAATCCAAAGCAAGTTCAAGTTCCCATGGCATTGCATATGGTCCAATTATGTAATTAATCTTAAAATATATATATCATGGAAACACATTTCAAAAGGAAAATGCAGGTAGCCTTTCTTGTGGCATTTTCTCTCCTCTTAATTTCAACTTTTTATTAAAAAGCTGATGCTGCATGATCTTAATGATCTACATCAATTTGTACTTTTAACTGTTGCTTTCCCTTTCCTTCCCATATTGGGCCTTAGTAAGTTTAAGAACACTGCTATGGCATTTACACAGTATGACAAAGATTATAGCCTTTTCAAGAATATAGGTGAAACAAGCATATTCAAGTACTGAACATTGACCTTATCAGTCATGTTTTCACTTACCATGTCCACCCACCACAAAATACTGTTACAACTGTTCTTATTGACTTTACCTTTTTTTTTTTTTTTTTTTTTTTTTTTTCCCCAAATGTCAGTAAAATTACCACTTAAATTCAAGGAAATTCAAAACTTCAGATTGTCTTGTAACTTATGAAGTCAGTCTGGGAAGCAGATGGTTGTAACCTTTATGTGTCTTGATTAGAATAAATTGTGATGCATATGTCTGATTTTAGAAATGTGATACAGATTTATCTGGTGTCACTATGCAGAACTTTGTAAAGGCTGAAACTGAATATACTCCTTACTATATGTTTAACACACCATACATTTTTTATTTTTATTTTTTTGTATCTAGTGGATGCATGGGAATTTATAACAAGCTAGAGAAAAAAAAAAAAAAGAAAAAAGAAAAAAGAAAAAAAACACTTTTTGTTTTACAAAGAGGATATAGGCAGCACTAGCAGTAGTGATAACATAGTAAATATTGCAAGACTAGAAATAGGTGTTCTCTCTTTTCCAATTGCAAAACTGATTCAAATCAGAAATTTTGTTAGTAATGACAACATGTTGCTGATATTTCAGCATAGCTCAGTTTCTTTGATATAACAACAAATTTCAAAGAGGAAAATTTTATATTGGACTAAGTCTGTGGGTCATAATGTCCTCACACCTCTTTTAAAATAAAGAAATAGCAAATATAAAATACGTTTGGAAAATACTAAAATTACAGCAGAGCTTCCTATCTATGTTCTATCTTTAGCTTTGTTTATCCTTCATCTGAATTGATAAAAATGTGTTACTGACATACTAATCAGCTCCCGCTCACATAATTGCAGCTGCACAATATTAGTTGGTGTGTCACAAACAAGGGTTAGAATTTGTACTTCAGGAGCAGAAGGCAGCAAGATATTTGAATGTTACTGTATTTTCAGTACAAGTCCTTTATGATAAAGGAAAAATAAAGCAGAAATAAGTTTAGATTAAGGATTGTGTTATCTGCAATAATTAAGTCTCTTCATTTGTGAAGTTAAAGGTGAATGCATCCTTAACTCTTTTTAACTCTTGCATTGGTATTGACTTGAAAGATTTAAGGATTTTCACATCAAAGTTTTGCTTTTACATTACACATACATGGTGGAATAAAGAATAAAATATTTAGTTTTTTTTTTGTTTGTTTGTTTGTTTTTTTTTTAAGGAAACAAAGTTGAGGAAGGAAAGGAGAAAGTAAACATAGTAACAGATCATTTTGAGAAATCTGCACCAGTAGCAGGCAGAATTGTTTTCCTCATGTCCTGTCCTCTACCCAACCACTCTCCAAATTGGCTATCATTCCAATTACATCCTTTTCCTGACACTGAGAATGGGTTAACTCCTGTGCTCAGTTACTGGATCCCACCCACAATTTGTTGTTCATGGTTAAAGGAAATCAACTAGTGTCAGCTCAAACTGTAAGCAGGTAAGCATATGTCACTGTCATACATCAGGGTTCAAGGCAATATGCTGTCAAACTTCCTGGTGCCTCAGAACAATGAGCCACACTAGCCTAAAGCCCTTTTGACAGCATGGATAACTACTGCACCTATTACTGTTGGTGACGATGGATTTAGGAAGTATAGAGAGTGAGGATCTTGTGGCAGATGGCCTGGTCATACAGCAGCCATTGTCTCTGACAACATAAAAAGACAGAAAATTCATCTTTCTGAGATAGTTTCTGGCTCAGTTTCCAGACCCTTTCTTTCCTCACTCCCCTTGGTCTCTCCCTCAAAATAACTGTGAAAGCACAAGAGCTGTTAGGTAAGAGGGTCTTCCCGAGTCTGCACAAGTGTGTGGGTTATTGCTGCTAAACTGGGCACTGAGTTTCCTGGGCACCAAGCAAAACCTCTTTAGTCACTGCTCCTCTGTTAGATAATACCAGGTTGGAGTTGGTGATCTACACTGCTGATCTTCATCGCTTTGGTGGCCAGGAGCAGGTGTCCCTGTTGTGTGTATTACCAGCTGCTCCTACTGGATCCATTCAGTTTTAGCTGTTACTGCCAGCTTCCTAACTGGGTTCGGCATCAGTGGTTCTTGCTCGCTGTACTCTCGATGGGATGCCTGTGTGGCCATGCCAGCTGCTCAACTTTCTCGGCCAGCTCACTGGCTGCAGCTCTTTGCACTCTCTCTGTCTCTCTCTCTCTTTCTCTCTCTCTCTGCCTTGTTTTGGCAGACCCTCACTCTCAGCAGTCTCAAAAATATTTTCAGACTTTGTGGAAAAAAAATGCAATGCCACATGATACCCACCTGGAAGCTTTCTCAGAACTGGGCCTCTTCTTGGTTCTTGTATGGAAGTTTGTCTTTTGTGAAAGCGAATGAGGTAGAAAAAAAGGCCTCAAAGTGCTGCTGGGGTTTGCCTGGGCTTCAGTACACTGCTCCAGCTTTCCAGCAAGTGTAGCCAGCCTCATTGACCACAGCAGTACTTGGGGGAGAGCTTTGGCTGGAGGCTTACACTGCAATAATGTCTAGTGATTTATTCCCTGATTTTATTTAGCTGTTTGTCAAACTGTTCAGAATTGCAAGTCTTGTCTGTGAACAGTTGTTTTCAAAACAAATGCTGAAACTTGCCACAAATTATTTATAATAAATAGTTCTCGAGCTCTCATTACATCTGTGGTTTGTATTACAAAAGCACCTAAAGGTCTAAGTTGACATTAAGACAACCAGTATGCTAGAAGCTGTTTGTATAGTTGGTAAAATAAAATATTTATATGAAGAACTTCTCTGCAAATAATTCTTGGGTCCAAAAAGCATCATCCCATTTTATGATTTGCTCTTGCATTGCTGTTCCATAGGATTTGGAGTGCTATGACTTTGACTGTATACACAGCAGATTTATAATATAAAGAAATATTTTATTCAGGTGTTTTCCTATGCACCACAATGAATTCAAAAGTAAGAATTTAGTCAGTTACAGTATCATGTCAGTATACTTTTTGTAATTTTAATATTGCATTAAATTAAGTGAAATGTTTGCAGCGATGCTTGACAAGTGTCTGCAAACACAAATCCAGTGGCAAAATATAGGAGTTTACATTTCTTCATGAATAATGCCACTGACTATGAGAAATGTATGGAGTCAAAAAATATATTGTACTGTGTATTATCTGTTACAGTTTTGGCATACAGTTTTTTGACTGCCCAGTGTACATTTTGTGATATTTTTCCTTTTATTGCATTGCTCTGATGGATTATGCATCAGCCATCAACAATCTGTTTATGAAAGAGGGAACACTCTGGGAATTGTCAGTAATACCTTCTGCATATCAGTACATAATAATGAGTATTTGCCATTCAGTAGAACTGCTGTGGTCTGCAAAAGGGACTGCTTGATTCTGTTTCTTTTTTTTTTTTTTTTTTTTTTCCTTGAAAAAACTGTTTGGAGGGGACAGTGACACTTTTTTGGTTTTTATTTTCTTAAATAATGATTCCTTGATAGATAGGAGGGAAGTGTTTGTGAGCTTGTGTGTAGAGGAATGCTTATCAAAGCAGAAAAGGTGCTATTTCTTATTCACATGCACATCTTAACGGTGTGTTAAATATTACCATATTCTGAAGGTGTAAAAAGCTAACAGGTCTTCATGTTTCAGGACATAAAGCTCCATTCAATAACTCTTTATTCACAAATGGTTTGGTGATGTCTTTTCCTGCTTAGGTACATACTTCTATATTTTCTTAGAATGTATTCCCAGTTTCACATTTTTTACATGAGAGAATTTAAGAGGAATACTTAAAAGGCAGTAGTGGGAGCTATATATGTGTTTACATTATAAAAAATATTTGCAAAATGTTTTACAGCTTTCTGATATTGTTGAAGTAGGCTCTTCTCAGAGCTGTGGTGTATGTTATTTTAAAATGTCTCTAGAGTCCATTTTGTTCTTTGTAGTTTGTTCTGTGATGATACTGCTACTGCTTTTCCAAAGAAGATTAAGGAGCACCTTGGTCGTAGTGATCTTTGCAATCCCTAAGAATCTCATATTGAACTTTGTGAAAAGTTAATTGAGTCTAATCTCAGGCAACATAGCATGAAGTAATGCCAAGGCTATGCAGTCTGTTCCTGTTTCTTGAGTAGGCACATACCTAGCTGACTTTTCTGCATGTGTCATTTAAGGGCGTGAAGCCTGTAGGTAAGATAACAGCCCCAGAAAAAGCACACTAACTTCAACTGCTGTGCACTGGAGAAAATCTCCATAAGTAGCACAGTATTGGCTTTCTCTTAAGCTGGCACTTACACATCCTTGTAGTGTTTTTGAGGAACCAATGTGTTTTTATGTGGAATGTTTTCTATATAAATACTAATGATGTGGAGGCTAGGTAAGCCACATGTCAAATTAGAATTGAAGCAGACATCGTTCTGTACGTAACAAATAGTTACCCTGTACTTTCAGAGGGAATGTAAGAACATAATAGTAACTTCTGCCTTGAAGGAGACACTGGCAAATAATTTTATAAATTATTTTTTTCAAAACTAAAAGAAAGCTATGTTATCAAGATTGCTTTAAATTTATAACCTAAAAACAGCTGTAGTAAAATATTTTTTCTGTCAGTTAGATGGATTTCTTCTGGAGGAGGAAGTGAACATATCACCAAAGATTCTAGTGCAGTGGAGATCATTTTACTTCAAGTTTTCTTGTATAACCACGCTGCTTTTATTTGTGAAGTATTTTCACATTAGATAATCTTAAGTGGCATCTCATGTCAGACTGGTCAGAAACAGCTGTAGATCAGTTGTGTGTTCAGCCAGAGCTCTTTGAAAATATCTGTAACTTTTTTTTTTTTTTTTTTTTTTTTTTTAATTTAATAAATGCAACAGCTTAGAAAGTTTAGCCTTGTTGTATTTTATACTTAGGAAACTGCAAGGAGATTTCTGTATTTTTAACAAAGTTCCACAAACTATCAATTTATGGATACTTTTAGTTTTACTGACCATTTTTTAAAACGATGTAGACAATTACCATAAGCATACAGGTCATGAAGATCATTTTAGATCAGACATGAAAGCAGTAAGACCAGAATAATATTTGAGGAAGTTCATTGTGTTCCAAGTCAGCTCAGGCAACAGTCTTGATACTGCATTGTTACTGTGAACATGATTGTTCTTCTAACCTTCAAAAGCAATCCTGTTTATGCTGAAAGTAATTCTGCAGTCTGGACTGACTATTTTACATTATACCTACAAAAGAAAGGATGAACAATATCAACTAGCCAAACTTACTTCATCCTTCTAGTATTAGCTGTTTTAGGACTTTATTCTCCAGGTCTAAGCAGTATACCACTTCTGTCTCTGTCTATTCTTAGCTTGCTAGCTAAGCCCTCAACACAGAATTTTAGCAAAAAGTATTTACAAAATGCTTTTGAAACGAGAGCATTTATGATGAAAAGACTGCCAAACTATTCTACTTTATGGCAAACTGACATTAATGCTATCCATTACTAGTGTAATTCATGTGGTATTTGAGAAATTTAATAAGCTAATTTTTTTAGTGACTCAACCTTTTCTTGAATAACACTGTTATGACCAAGTTTGTCATTTATTTTTAATTATACTCTGTTCTGTTCCTACTATAAATATCATCGAAGTTCTGTCATTTTTTTCCCTTCAGATTGTTAGAAGATGATATACCTAAGCAACTAATGCATTATCAATTCAAATGGAGATGTAGGATGTTCTTAAGAATTTATGGAACTCCATCTTTCTGGTCTTCCTACTTTCCTTGAAACTGGCATCAGCTGTTCTCCTGGGATGTCTCTCCAAATTTTTGCTATGTTATATGAAAGAGTTACAGCTTCTCTTCAGTGCTCTCTGTGACATATCTGTACTGGGAGGTAAAAATGCAGCTATTTCAAATGGGAATCAAAACTGAAAACTGCAAAAACTGTATTTTTTCCCCAGAGAAGGAATCTTATCTCCAATAATTTGCATTGGACAGTTGTGCACTCCTTATTGGAAGTCACAAGCTCCTGCAATTCTATTTCTGCACCTGATGTTCAGTTGGTATGTTGTTTTGGGCAGACCTTCCTAACCAACTTGTCCTTAGAATATGGTTCAGCCTGGTATCTGCGTATAGCTACCAACAACAAAAAAAAAATGTTTTGCAGTAAGATAGAATTTTAAAGAGTTGTTAATCTGTAACCCTTACAGAGCTTTACATGCTTCTTGTTCAGTACAGCAGCTTATTGCTGAGCATATTACTGACAGTGGTAATTTAGTCTTCATGAACCTCAGAAGAGACGGACTGTTCTAAGGGTCTTTTCCCCATCTAATAAATGGAGGTAAACAGATTTCTCCACTCACTCCAAATGTAGGTGAACAGATTTCTCCACACACTCCAAATGTCAGGTATAATTTGGAAAAGTGGAGAAGTTTACTTAGGTTTGAACTAACACCACTGTAGTGTTAGGGCCACCCATGAAGGGTGAGATTTTTGAGACTTCTGCTTACACCTGCTTTTCAAGGAAGTGACGAGGTACTGGTGCTCAGCACCTCTCGTTATAGATGCCAAATTTTCCATGTTAATTTTTTATGCTGCCAGGTAGGTTTTCTTCACAGAGACTTAACTTATTTGGGAATATTGAAAAAATAAATAAATCACCGACTCAGAAATCATAACTGTATCTACTAATTACTTTTCAGAATCTCTTCTTTTAGAGTGCTACTGACTTTCTGTTCTGTTTAATCTAGTGTATCAGTGATGTTAACTGTTTCATAATGATTTCAGTCAGAATCTGTAGGGACCCAGTTGGCACCATTATGATATGAGATTAGAATGGGGAAAATACATAAGGACATAAGTCCATGGAGTATTCATTAAGATGCTAATTTGATACCACTGTGATTATAGGGGAGAGATTTCAGTGTAAACCCTTAGAGAACTTGTGATGATGTGGAAATGAAAAGGTGTCAATGCACATTATACTGTCATTAGAAAAATAAATCAAACACTAAGAAAATCTCATTAAAAGAAAGTAGTAGATAAGGGATAAGGGCTTTTTTTTTTTCTTTTTTTTCTTTTTTTTTCCACATACCACGAAACTTGGTATCACATCAACATAATCATTGCATAGGATTGTTACCTGTACTTTTTACTATTGCTGAACTATCATGCAGAAATCATCCTTTGTTTTAGTGTTTTCTGTTTGTTTGGGTTTTTTTGTTGTTTTTTCCTTCCCTTTCCATCTTGTCATTTTGTAGGTGTAAATTATCTGACTTGGTTCAGGAAAGTTAACTGACAAGTGAATATGATGCTGGATCCATAAGTACTGAGCACTTTGGGGAGAGTTTAGATTTGCCCCCTAAAGTCTGCCTGCTCTAGAAACTTTCATCCCAAGGAAAATCTCCCATCTGGTCTCCCCAGAACTGGAGAGAGGAAAGAGCTGGATTAGAAGTGAGCAGTAAAATCCAAGAACTTCAGGTGTTTTATGAATGGTCGGCATAGAGACCAGATTCCATTTAACCTCATTTATTAGGAACTCTTATCTTGGCATCTTAGCTTGAGTACCTTTTGGAAAGATTAAAACACAGATAGGTATGTTTGTATGTAATGTCTTGGCCTTTTGTGGAACCATTTGTTAAAATATAGGTGTAAAAACTAAGAGTTTTAGATAATTGTATTTATTTATTACTTGAAACATTATTTTTAAGTTCCTATTTTATTGGGAAAAGATGATCTAGAAAAATTTGAGCATCTTCAGGAAAAAAAAAAAATGAGTTTGAGTTAAAGTACAAAAGGTTTTCTGATCATTTTTCTGTACTTGCATTCTGCAAATTATGATTTTAGGTGGCCACAGGTCTTCAGAGACTAGTTGGAATGAGAATTTGTGTTGTATGAGCTCTGTAATCTGATCTACAGTTCTTAAACTGTTTTATCGTGATAATTCTTCACTTCAAAAAGAAAAAAAAAAAAAAATCCATGGAAATGAAGTAGTAATTCTTCTTTCTTACAGGTGTGATATCAGTACTTTATCCATCTTTCCTTTTAAGATAGACTACTGTTATTGATGAACGGAGTAGGATTATGGCAAAGTGTTCTGTAAACTGGAATTATGTCAGGACCAAGATATAGTTGGCCTGTACACTCTCTTTTTGCTGTTAGGTTAATTTTATATACGTTATCTGCTATTATTATTAATTTATTCCATGGAAGAAAAGACTTGGTGTTCGGTCAAGTTGAAGCAAATCTGTCTTGGGCATGAGAAACCCTTTGACAGCAACTGGAAGGGGTGATGGCAGCTTTTCAAAGTGTTCTTAATAATTTTCATTTAACTCTTTACTCTGAAGGTGGGGTTTTTTTGGTCTTTGATCGGATTTTACAGTTCACAATGTGCATGGGATATCTCTTACTGTTGATTTTTACAGGCATATACTTTTTCAGATATGGTATATTGTGAGCTCTGTGCAGGGAATATTTTTGCTTATATACTATGAGATAGAAGATAAGGATTGACAGTTTCATTCCTTAAAAAACTAAGTCATAGACATATTTGATTCCTAAATTTAACAACTACTGCACAAGAGTCCTCCTTGGGAAAGGCACATTTTCTTTGCAAGATAACTTCTGTTTCTCTGGCTGATATATACAAGTTGTATTTATATAATAAATATATAATATACATTATATATATTTTATAATAAATCTAAGTTGTGTTAATAATATCTGTAATATACTAATGAGAGACTGAATTACATTCACTAACACTGAATTCAGTCAAAGCAAAGCTGTCTTTGGAAATGGGGTTGACTTCGGAAATGGAGGATATATATATACAAGCTGATTGTAGACTATGATCTTCTCAAGCTGTAAAATAAACAAATATTTTTTGTTTCTCAGCTTGATCCAGCGTTATGTTAACAAACAATATACCAAAATACTCTAAAAGAAAGCAATATCATTTTATTCTTGATATGAAACCATTTCTACAAGAAACTGTCACAAAGGAGAAAGGCTAAGACAAAGGAGAAATACAGCCTAATTTATTCATAAATACCACTGTAGGATAACGTTTTGATGCTTGAAACACAAACAGTTCTTAATGCACCTATAAAGCGTGGTTCTGGTCCTTCCTCATCTGTAGAAAGGACAATAAATTAAGAAAAACTGAGTTTAAAAATGGTTAGTAAAGCTGAGTTCAATTTAATAATTTACAGATGTATGTAAATATATGTTACATATATACATATGTAACATATATATAAACTTAAAATAAATGTTCACACTCACAGAGATGCAGATAAGTTATACCTCACTACACCAAAAGAAAATCTAGTATAACATTTACAACATATGTGTTTACAAAATAAAGATCCGTGGTCCAAATGGGAAGTTGTCGTCATCATAACGGGGGAACAATGGATGTTATCCTATAAAACTGAAACAGAAAATGTTTAGTTTTATGAAAAAAATATTGGTTAGGTTGTATTTTGATGATTTGTGGTGGAATCATGATCAAAAAGCTATTGATATTTCTGGTTTGGTATCCAGGCAATGATGAAACAATCCTGTCCAATATCAAAGGACTCCATACAATCTACTCTAAGCTTCAGCTAAACATCTTTCATGTTTTGTAAAGGGGCTATTAATTTCTACTTATTTTGATTGACATTGCACTCTATTTTATTTTAGGAAAAAAAAACAAAAATGTATGACTCCTCATGCAGTTGAAGGGTACCAATTTGTGTCATATAAAAAGGATATTGATCTTTGTAAACTTTTCTATTGCTAGGGGAAACAAGAGACAAAGTTTAGAACCTATTTACAGCATATCTGAGGGGCTTATCATTCTAATTTGAATGACGTTACGAAGTCATCCTTCGTTTCTACTGCTTTTTAAGCTTTCAATTCAAAATACTTTTGCCTGGGATTCAAATGTATAGCTTTATTTATTTAAATGCACAACTCTATTTAACAAACAAACAAACAATATCCCAATACAGAAATGGAATATGAGGCAAAATCACACTCAAAACCTTACTCCCCAGTTCTAACAATCTTGCTTAATAACAGTTGTATTGAATTTAAACCTTGTTTAAAACAAGCCTGTAATTTTTGGCAGTGTGTTACATAAAATGTTGTGATCAGTTTAATCACTTTGAGAATGTTTCAGAGTCCTTTGTTTCATGTATTGTGTAGCTACCCAGAAAAATATATAATGAATAACTTTGTACTACAAACTGTTAATTTTATGTCATCTACTGTAATTATAGCACTGTAATCTGTGCTAGTTTACGATATTTTGGCAGAAGCATCTACTGTAATATTTACAATGCATTTCTGGCTCTGTTTAGTTTTCATTGTGCTCACAGTTATTCTCCTGAGTTATCTGGATACTAGTATACAACAATGGCTGTTGTTTACTTTGTTTCTTGACTAGTTAATCAAACATTTTAATATCACCAAGCTTTTCAAGAGAGGAAATTATACTCAAAAAAAATCCATTATACTATGAATGTCCCAGCTGAGTCTAGGAACTGAATTAGGGGCAGCAGGAGTCAGGATTTAAAAAACAGGATACGTACTCTGTATTATGCACAGCAATAATACTTGAGAATAATAACTTAGAATTGGGGCAACTTGAAGACTCAGGTTGATTGGGGTTGTATTTTTTTGTTTCACTGGAAATGCCTACTTAATTTATTCTCCTGACATTCCAAGTTTATACATTAAAGATTAATACTTTTTCAGTTTAAAATCATTTTTGTTTCTGGATTTCATTTGCTGTCCCAATTATTTTCTAAACATTTCTATGCACTGGAGAGCTCTCTTTATCAAATCAACAAATCTGTGATCTATACTAATTGAATTATGAATTGTTTCAAAAGCAGAAAAAAAAAAAAAAAATTATGTCCTTTTGTGTATGTGTGTGTAGATCATTTTCATTTTAGTTCCTTTAACTCATTTGATATGTTTTCATCATCTAGTCATAGAGTTGGAACCAACACTAATGAAATATTTTGTGTGTCAGTTTAAATTTTATATATTAGAAAGCTGAAATAATGCTAAATTACAGAAAGACCAAAAACTGCAACATTTTCATATTTATCAAAGCTCCTGCTTTGGTAGTGAAGGCCAAACATATTAATATTATTTAATAAATTTTATTATTTAATAAATTATTTTATGCAGAAGAAAGAAGATTCATCTGTCTGTAAGAAGACTTCAGTATTTATACAATCATCTTAGGATGGTTTCATTCATTTAATCCCTCCCAGATGCATTGTTTCTGATCACAAGAGTCATCTAGTGCAATTAGTTGTTATGAAAAATGTCAGTACACGATTACTCAGAGTAATAAAAGAACTAAAAGAATATGCAGTCAACACAAGAAATTTAAGGTCAAAGTGGAAAGCAAGTTTTGAATTCAGGTAGCGAAAACCTAGAAAAACTAGGAGTAAATATGCCAATTACCCAGAGATAATACATGGTATTTGAAGGACCACATCTGAGTTTTTGTTACATTGAATGAAAGCATACTCCAAAGGTACAGGCTTTTCCCCAGGAAGATCCTGTTGACATTTATGTCTTGAATTATTTTATGTCAGCTATTATTGCAATGCAAAACCAATGCCTTCTATTAACAGATCCTTTGGAATTGTTTTCCTGATTCTTTTGGGATCTAATAAAAGCATTTGGAAGCTCTTATTTCCTTTGATGGAATTCATAATAGAAAGCGTAAAAGCTCTCTATTATTGAGAACTAGGTTTTGTTCATAATTTATGGCATTTTAAGTAACTTGGGGTTGGGTTGCAGTTCTCTGAAATTGCATTTGGAGTCTGATTTTATTCCATGACTCTACTACAAGTGCGTATTGTTATTTATTTATTTATTTATTTATTTTTCAGCATCTTCCCTATTCATACTATTTTCTTAAGGATTGCTATAGCTGATGCAGGCCTGATGTTTATTTCATAACAATGTCGCCATTTTGCTCCGGTGTGGGACAGCTTCCATGTTACTAATGTGTTTTTGCTTTTCTGGGTATTGTAAGAGAAGGAGAGAACATATGGCAACAGAGGGATACTTCATCCAGTTTGATGTGTGTTTTAGGAAATTACTCAGATGCTGAGTCAGAAAATGATTTTATTTATTTTTTTTTTTTTTTGTAGCTGTTCCAGGCCATATTGGAGGAAGTTATTTTACAACACAAATTCCCCTCAACTTGCCCTAACACAGAGATCATCATCATGACTCAGAGTAGCTAAGCCAATGTTGTTTCTAATATAGCGAAGCCCTTTTTAATGATTCTGTGCTTAGACAATATTTGTGGGCCATTATCTTTTGGCAAATGTGACAGCTGTTCAATGTGCAATGTTTTCTCTTGCCCGTTTCTCTGTAATTTACATGTCTCCAAGCCCACTAAAACAGCAGTTTATTGCACATTGATCAGTGTTGTATTTTGATAGTGTCCTCGCTGCTTGATCTCTAAGTATGTCATGCACAAATAAGTGGCATCAACTGACCCCATTCTGTTCATTTCCTTAAGAAATTAAGCCAATTTCAGGATCAAGTCCCAGTAACTGAAGTTTTCAAACTTACTTTGATAATATCTTCCTTGCACAGCCAGAATGGCAGTAAATGTGGCAGCATGTATTTTGCTGATCTCTGCCCTAAAAGTGTCCAAGCTCACTACTGAGTAAATTATACCTAAGGAGAACCCAACAAAGACCAAAATGTGGTGATCTCAGATGCCTGTATCAGCAAATAATACTTCTTGCAAAATATTAATGAGACTTCTACCCAATGAAAGCTGTATTTTTGAAATACATTATCTGCATGAGATTAATGTTGATGCAGGTCTCCTGACACTATTAAGGTGTTTAATATAATACAACAATTTCCTTAATGTAAAACAACTTTATTGATTTCAGAGGTGGTCCACTCGATACAAAACCATTTATATTGTCATTAACTAATTAATTATTTAAAAAACTGTGTTTTGTTCAGTTTAGATTTTCATGGATAATAATGAATTTAACACCATAATCAAAGTGTGTACTATTTGTTAATTTTAAAATTGTCAATAGTAATCCCAGCCACACTTAATATTATAATGTAGATGTGTTTCCAGTTGGTGCTTGTGATTAAATATAAATGTTTCTTCACACTTTTAAAATTACTCATTTGTGTTCAATAGGTCCTTTTTAAGCTATTGCTGGAATTTATATTGCTTGCAGTTGAACTGGGACTTTGTAATGCTGTGGATACATGTAACCATTTTTAAGACCTGATGTCACAAAAGGTATTCAAGTTTGAATGTGTTTAATTCCATTGAGTGGCATATTTACATTTCTGAGACAATTAGGTTTCAACCTAATTTCCACTTAAATCTGAAACTTTTCTAATTGTTCTTTTCTTCCTTTGGAAGGCTGGTGTATTTTAATTATTGATCCAGTCAATAAATAAATATATAATTAAATACATTAAAGAGAACTTCTAAAGTATGATATCAGTGGTGATAAGAATCCAGCAATGGAAATCCAAATTAGACAGCCATGTAATACATACTGAGTTAAGAAAACAAGGCAGAGTATGAGAAGGAGGACTGGAGCTGAAGTCAAATATGTTGAATCCAAATCAAATGCAATGCAGATGTATCAAATGTAAACAATAACAAGATAACTGCTTTTGTTTGTTTATGGAAATATGTTTCAAATTTTTAAGTGCTGTTAGTATAGTTAAAACTTTTCTAACTTTATTTTGCAGCTGTGAAAGGAATGATTACTTGAAAATAATAAAGCCCTGTAGCAGCCCAACTCCAGAAGCTAGTGCTTAGATAGTATTGTTAAATGCTGTCAGTATTGCAGTAAGACCATGAAATTCTACGACATCACAGAACAAATGTGACTGTATTTCTACTTGACAGGAAATAATTGAAATTAAGAAATATTATTTCACAGCCAGTAGCAGAAGATGTTCCTGAAAGTGAATAGGGTAGAGTATCCTGTAACATGTTTTTTTCTTGTATAAATGTAGTTTTGAGATCGTTCTTTAAATTAAATTTAGAATGCAAGTACTCTATTAAAACAGGCAAGTCCTACTTTCCTGTCCAAAAGCCGACTCCTGCAATGTAACCCGCACCTGTATCTCTCTTTGTAGTCACAAGGATAATGTTAAGATGATAAACTCTTAGGTGCTGTGAGTTTTCAGAAATGGTAACAGATGCAGACTGAGTTATCCTTCTGACTATCATCAAGCACAAACTGGTAGTCCCATGAGAGTGCTTTGGGATATTTAATCAACCATTACAGATGAAGCTGGCAGGATGGAGAATTGGGAAGGATGAGACATGTGAGAATTTCACCTTTCTCATGTGAGCAAACATATGCACGTTTGACAACCTCGTTCTCCAGAGCTATTCTTTTTCCTTCCCTCTGTCTTCCAGTATGCCAATAGGATGAGCTATTAAAACCCTATACTTTTTAATTACTAATGAATTGGTCTCATTTGTCAGATGTCTGAAAATGAAAACACTTCTTTTTTTTTTTTTTTTTTTCAAAGCCACTTTGCTTGTGTGAATAAATAGCTAAGTGGTCTTTACCTCCCAAGGGGTATGCAGCCAGGAAAAGGTGGAATTAGGCAATTAACAAAAGAAGAGAAAGCAGTGAAATGAGAAAAAGTCTTCTGGAAAATAAGGTGTTATTCTGAACTCCCCACAGCCATTCTGTGGGGTTCCTCTTAATTGAGATGAATAACATGGTTTCATAGAGAAACCAGTGGAAAGTGCCTTTTTAAACTTTCTAACTAATTAATAGTTTCTCAAGGATGCTCAGCAGTGGGGAAGTTAGAGAGTGCTGCTCATGCTATTACCATGTTGTCTGCTGTGTCTAGTTTGCCTTTCTATAGAAGAATAAAGAGGCTCTGGTAACATAGATTTGCCTATCTGCTGGGGAGGGAGAGTGTCAGTTATTGCTACCATTGGGTATTTTCCACCACCTAAGTATTATCATGATTCCAAGACAGTTGCCATCTTTCTGACCGTTACGGAGACGATAAAAACAAATGTTACAATATTTTATGCATGTTTAATAGATGTTTTCATCTTTATATTCTAGAAGAAATGCAAACTAACGTTTTTCACTATTTGTATATTTCTCCAAATAATTCACCAAAAAAGACATGTTGCTAGCAATTTGCAGGCATCTGCTGTGAACATGAGATGCTTTCTTGAAGAACACTACACATCTTTTGCGGCCATTTCATCCTATCTGTATCTCAGAGATCTCCACCTGTACCTCACTAGAATATTCTCATAAAAATAGTAATCTTTTTCTGCACATCTGGAGCTTGATTTTATGAAAAAGGTCTTTCAAGTGTACAGGATGTGTACTGAACAAACAATGGTCTATATCTATCTCTTTCTAGCAAATTTTGGATGTCACCTGCACAGAACACAGGTCCTTTAGTGCTTCCAGCAACATAAATGCTTTCTAAAGGGTCTGATTTCTTTCTTCTATATTATCATGTCAATGGTTCTGCTTGCATAACTACTAATTCGTTTGCTTACAGCTTGTCCATTCTGGACTGGCCTTGTGAAAAAGTTTGTCACCCTAATGTCAGAGGGTATATTCATTTCCCCCTTCACCTGCTTGGATGGGTAACAACCTTCTGTTCCTAGCTAGAGGAGTTAATATTGTTTGTACAGGTGGCATGTGCTCAGACATTTAAAAAAGAACATCCTAGGATAAAAGCAAGGAATTGCAGTATCACGGATAAATAGACAGTTCCTAATAATGTCTGAATTAAGGCAACAAATTGCATGGATTTCACATTGCTTGTAAACTTTCCTATTGATAATTTATGAGCTACATTTCATGAAAGCACTTGTGTTTATTACTGGTTTTATTATATATACTACCTCCAGTATCTCTTATTGTTCTGTCATATCTGGTATTTCCTTCTACCCATCTATGGGCCCATAGTATGTTTTTGCACGGGAAGTCTAACAGGAACATACCAAGAACTATTTGCCATATGGTAATTTATTACAGTACATTATTTTTCTTGATGGTTTCTTTGGTTTCTTTTTCATTACTACCACTTTTCTCTGCTTTCCAAATTTAAGTAGACTTTCTGGATGGCTCAGTTACTGCAAAAGTGTTTGGCAAACAAGGTATTTCTCACTAGAAGAAGCAACAAACTTAATCCACGTTATTCTCTGTTCCCTGCAAATAGGTGACTGCTTAATCCTATAGAGAAGTTAATATTGTCTTGTACAAAAAATAAAATAAAATAAAATCCTTTCTATGCTGTAAAATTGCTTGATTGTATTTTATTTTTGTCCAGAAATGAAGAGGGATTTTTGCTTTAACTGCTATATGAAGAGGTGAATCCATGCAAGATAAGACTTCAGAGACCTTTTTTTTCCTCACGTTGAACTATTGGAAAGCCCTTTATCATTTTACACATTGGTACACATGTTGCCTTCCACAACTGCTTTCCACTGCAACTTCTGGCTGTACTAGAGTATTAAGACTTAGCAGAAACTTTGGTTACACAACAGAGTGAACAGACTATAACAGTCAATTTACAAAAGAGTCCTTTTTATTAATAGCCTTTGGTGTTGATTTAGTTGTGTGTGTTCATTGCACGTCTCTGAAATGTTACTGTTCAGGGGTTAATAATGTTAAATAGGCATGTGCATGAAGTGCCAGCAGGTTGATTGCTTTAGTCAGCATCTTTGTCACATCTCTTCTATGGGTATGTATTTTTTCATTGTAAAATTGAAACTGGAAATTTGTAAGAGCAGCCACCCTTCTATATTATTCCCACAGAATAAAGCAGCTGAAGGATGAGAAGAAAACAGGTGTTACCTTTAAAGCCAACAGTCAGAGACAGAGAAGGCAAGGAGAGGGGGACGTGCAAAAGAGCTGTTCAGTATATCAAGAGATGTGAAGATCAGGTGAAGAGTCATTAAAATAAGGACATAAAAATGTAATTAAAATTTATAGACATCAGGTTCCTTTAAAGCAGTTTCATTAAATTTGTTATTCCATAAGGTTGGAGGGGTCCATAGCTGAACTTTATTAATACTGAGGCTCTACTACTTTTCATAAAGCTACACAGACATGATCTTTTAATGTCACTTTTAAGAAACCAACTTGATGTAAAAGTGTTTGACTCTGTTGTTACTATCATTTTACATGCTGATGTAAAATCATAGGCTCAGGTTGATTTTGTGGAAAATGCTAGACATATCTTTTGTTTTTTCTTGGCATTTCTGATCTTCTTCGATTTTGAGCTGTTGTAATGAGCTCAAATACTGTAACACAATTTCCCTTGAAGTCTTCATGAAACCTGCAAAGCTCAATCTCTTTAAAATATGACATGAGAATTCAGTTTTCTAGTTGCTACTGCTATTCCTGCTTTCAGTTTATATGATGGATCTTGGTTATCGTAAAGAGTACTAAACAAATATCTGGGTTAATATTTTTGTTGTTAAATCTATAGCCAAAATATTAATAGGGTATTGTAAAGCTATCGACAAGCAAACTTTACTGTTCTGTTGCTTGTGGGAAATTTAGTAGTGTTACTGTTATTTGTTTTCCTGTGTTTTATCACCTAGATATAGGAGGCTTCTGCCCTCTGGAGAACATCCTTACTTGGTGTTTCACAAGCATGCAGACTAATTTTTATCATCAAAACAGATCTATTATATAGTGTGTGTAGGAAAGTGAATAGTCATTACTGATGCATCCAAAACTGTCAACTTAATTTTTTCTCATACTGGCTTTAGATGGACTTCGTGGTCTTTATTCTAAGAATTAATAACAAAATTAAAAAGAAGGGGGAAAGTTATAAAGAAAATAATTTAAGTGGATAGTAAATAATCATTTATTTCTGCAGAAGATTTTATTGTCTTCCTAATGGTGAGCAATGGAAGGACAGAAATTTGAGAGATTTACTGATTCATGCAGGAAAACAAAACAAAACAAAAACTATGAAATATAATTAATTTGCAATGATAGTTCCTTCCTGTCTTTCAAATTTGTGTTAGTCTTTTTACATGCAGAACATGGATCCAAGTGTACAAATTGCTGTTCCTCAATCATTATTACATGGGACAAAGTTTTCTGAGGCCATTGGGCACCTTAGAGTTTAAGTGCATTACTCTGTTTATCTCCTTGGACATTTTTGACCCTGTTTTAATGATGGAAGACAAGTTCTATATAGATTCCTCCACATACATATAAAATCTTCTAAATATTAAAGATTCTTTTTGCCTCTTAATAGGAACTCTGGGAAAAAAAAATAAAAAAATAAAAAAAAATGCTTCCAGTTAACCAAGAAGTCCTCCCTACCTTCTTGTCATTTCTCTGTGTCATTCAAAAAGTCTTATTTCATGGGAAGATTTTTCTGTGCCAGGAAATCAACTTTTTGACTATTTGACAGATCACAGAGTTTGCTATCTTGCAAAGATCACATTTCTTAGGAAAATGCTGCATCTTGTAAAAAAAAGATTAAATGCTAATGTAATGGCAGTGCAATGCCTGTAGCCTTCTGCCTGTTTTGCCAAATCCTTTCTCTCTGCAACATCAGTTATATTTTCTATGCAGGAATCTAAGGGCAAATTATCAGTTTCTGCTGGTGCAACTTGTGAAGTACCTTAGTCAGGCAATGACATCAAATTCCAAGCTTTCATCGAGCTTTTACCCATTCTCTCTGCCACAATCGATATGGAGAACTGACTGCAGTATGAACAGGGCTGTGTTGGCGTTATGCTCTCTGGAGAACATTTTCTGGTAGAAAGGAAGAGGAATATTTAAAGCATGCATAGGAGCCTCTTCAAAATTCTCTGCAGCTGTAGTTTGACAATATTACACAGACTGAAATGTTTGCTTATCAGAAAAGCTGAAATGTTTAAAGAACATTGATCTACATTTCTTGTCAGTTTACTGTCTCCATTGGCACAACATTTGGAAGGATTCTGATTTTATCAAATGGTGAGTGCCTCAGACTCGCATCTGCAGTGAATACTCGGTTACCTCTTTTTGAGCATTGGAACAATAACTCCTTCCCACCTAAACACTTACAGAATGTGAAACATATGACAGATCTGTGCAAGTTGTTCCTATTTTCCACCTTATGTTATAATGGCAACTGCTGCCAATCAGCAAAACAAGGAAGTATGGAAATAGCAAATTTCTTTGAATGCTACAGATTTCCTTAATTTCTTGGAAATTAAGTACAGGCACTGTTCAATTGCTGACATTTTTCAAAGCTGAGATAGTGTTGGTGTTAGTGACACAAGATGTTTAACCGCTTACATCAACTTGGCGTGTTTCATAAATAAGCTCTGCCAGGTCACATGACTAGTTTTTTTGGTGCTTATCCAGCCCTGTCCAGAAGTTGTGATAAAGGAGTCAGATGGAAAATTTCTATCAGAATGATATTTTTTTCAAATGAAAGAAGCATTTTTTGTGATAGTTTGCAGCAGCTGAATTGCTGAGCAAAACCATGATAAGCAAGGAAGTAGATGGTTAAATTATGTAGGACTTGGCAGCTGACTTTCAATGAGAATTAGAGAACCAATTTAAATTTGGATACAAAATATTAGTTCTTTCCTGTGGCTTCTTTTGTATAACCAAATGTGACTTTTGATAGCATTGTTTCCTTTAAAGCTGAGAAGCTATGGTCTTATTTGGTCTTAACTTGTGGGTGCCTTGTCACTGTGTAACAATGAAAAGTAGTTAATGCTTAAGAAAGTGATGGGGGGCAATGATGGAAGTGTTCCTAATTTTATTACAGTAGTTCTCCATAATCTGCAGAAAACATTGTCTGTTTCTGTCTGCTTCTGAGCAAAGATTTAAAAGCTGGGTGAGTTGCCATGTTACTTAAGACTTTATTATTTTTTAGAGTATACTCCAGAGCATTTGCTAGAACATTATGAAGTATTATCATAAATGATTAAGCCCAACTATAATTGTCAAAATATGTGAAAAAGCACATCTGGCAAGGCTGTTTTTTAACTCCCTAGTTCATACGACTCAGTAACTCACAATGGAACCTTCTGACAGTGCAAATATGTGAGACTCTGTTGCAGGATATCTGTGTGGTTCCCCAGCTTCCCCTAACATTGCAGGCATTCCACAGATGGTCTGATGCATGAAGTATGGACGTGAGCTAGAGTAAGTCTGATTGATGGAATCTAGGAAACAAGCACATAAGCAAGCAGAAACCTTGTAGGCAGTCAAATCCATTTCATGCAACCAGTTTTATGTAATCATTTTTTTGTATATTGATTATCCTAACTAGTTATGGCTTATTGCATCTGTTGTTTCTATTCCTTTTTTTTTTTTTTTTTTTTTTTTCAATTATTTTTCCCTTTCATATTAAGGAGTTAGAAATACTGTAGTTTCTAACCTAAATGTGTTTATGGCCAATTTGAATAATTCTTTTATGTGCCACTATTAACCTTTAGGTGAATATTTCTTTTCCCTTGCTGCTGGCTAGCTCTATGATGAGAAAGAGCGAACAGAAAAAATCCTTCTCAACTTCCATTTTGTGAGGTTATGCAAACCGTGAGACTGTTCTTTCAAAATAAATGTTAATTCCCTCAAACATACTACTAATGCAGATTAAATTTATTTTCCTTGGGTGGAATTGTATACATTACTCTAGACAAGGCCGCAGTAGTACTGTTTAAATACCTCTCCTGGATTAATTTTTCACTGCTGTAGTGTATTACATGCTTGTGAGCATTCTGTGACTGGACATTAGTTCCAAATTTTTTCCTCTCTGTTTCCCAATAATGAGATGTTATTCTAAGCCTCCTATAGCATTATCTTAATAATACAGCTGTCAAAAAGAATATCTCATAAAGGTGATTTGTGATGAGACTGCACTGGGAGGATGACTGAAATGGGAAATTCCTAGCTCTTGTTTGTTCTGAATCCCTGAGACACAGTAATCACTGCTACCTAACATCTGCCTCCTGCCATTTTTTCTTTTTGCTCTTTCTGGAAAGTTGAAAACATTTTTGACAGAATTTCTCTAACATTAAGATCTTTAGCTTAATCCAAGTCTGATTGTGGAGTTCTTTATTGGATCTTAGTATTCTTTTACCGTGTTTCTCTAAAATGATTTTGACCACAGGTGATTTTGCACTGTCATTCCCATTACTTTCCTATTTCTTCATGGTATTAGTATACAACGCTACCCTACTATCATACTGTATCTTTTAATAACTGTGATATGCTTATAAATGCCATGCCGCTATGCTGTAATTATCTCTTATTCACTTTCTGTATGAAGTTGTCCTTATTTGGTCAGCCAGGACTCATTTTAATACTTTTTTTTTTTTCCTTTTTAACCCCACTTAAGGTCCTTCATAACATCAGACTAGTGCATTTTTATTATCTCTGAATTTCTTTGTGTCTCTTCCAATGTTCTTTCACTTCTCAACTCCTCCTATCCAGTGTAACATCTAAAGAAAATGTGTAAAAAAAGACACATTTTTCCTGTTCACTCATCTCCTTATTTTTATTTTTCTACAATTTCACTTGTGGTAGTTAGCTGGTATTTGTTGAAGCATTTAAAAACCCTTAAGTGTGTGTAAATAGTGTTTGTTTCTTCTTGCATGACTTCTGCTAGAAAGAAGCAACATCTGAATGTTTTATAATTACTTAACTCCTCAGGAGCCAAAACAAAATTAGATACTGTATGTGATAATGATGTTATCTGGTCATTTGTTTTGCTGCATTCGATACTAAGCCTATTTTGCATATTTTACCTTTCAAAGAATATTTCAAATAGTACTGAAGACATGGGGTTGAATGATTTACTAATTTGCCTTATGAAATCTGCATCCTCAGAAATGTTTTTGCTGAGGACAACTGTATTGTTAAATCTGTTGCTCTTCTCCCCTGCTTTAACTGTACGCTGTTGTTGACTTTTTGAGAGGCTTTTCTCAGTTTCTGTGCAGAGGAGACATAGCTGAAAAACCCCATGATGCATGAAGTGATCATCACTTCTCTGCCTAGAAAGCCTGTGCTCCAGCTCCCAGTCCAATCTGGCAGTGCACGAGCATGTGTTGCTAAGCAGTGCAGTTAGGCATGCTATGTACAGAGGGGGGCAGTGAGGATTCAGCAGCAGGTTTAAATTATCATTTCCGAGCAGCTGAATAAAATCTGGGTCTGGAAAGTATTGTATACTTTAAAAACAAGTGCTTTTTCACCTTTCCTGTTCAGTGGTCATTGTTGCTATGTTGTGGTGCAACTGTCCAGGTACCTCTTTAGGCTAGGCTTTCTAACGAAAGTAATAAATAAATAAATAAATAAATAAATAAATAAAAACAAGAAGACATACCTTAAGGAATCTGTCTTCTGCTGTACCTGGTTTGCAGGTCCCTGCTCTAGCAGTGTATGGCAATATTTCAGAGACTACAGGCTGGCTTGTGGGACAGTAAAGTGTGGAAGAGGAAGGTACAGGGTGGAAGGCAAGGTGGGTGGAGTGAGCAAGCTGTGTAAAAACAGCCGTGCAGGGTCAGACCAAAGGTCTGCACTGGCTGCTATCCAGCAGCTGTCAAATAATAAAAACCTACAGAAGAACTTGGTGAGCAAATATATTAAAAAAAAAACTCCTAATGAAAGGGAAAGAGATGAATAAATGATTGTGCAGCTGTTAATTTTTTTAATTTATCATGTGGCTACATAATTATTTACTGTACTACACACTGAATATGTGTTTACTTCATTCTCATAGGCTTTCCAACAATGCTGCTATCATAGTGCTTTAGTTCTTCAATGTACTTTTTGTTGTTTTCACAAAACCTGTTGACAACCACGTTTTTCACATGTGGATCTGAGGTACTGAGATTAAAATCAGAAGTGTTATCTAGTACCCAATCAGAGAAATATAGGACCTTAACTTTAAATGAGCACTATTTCATAAAATTTTGTATATTCTAAGATGGTTCCTCTTAAATGCAGATTCAGGTAAGAGAAGCATGTGGTTCTGCCAGTCAGAATACATGTATCTTGAGCAGTTGACTGCTCACAGAAATTTGGAGTGACATACCCACTGTTTTAGCAGAATCTAGCTCTTCTGGATGACACTTGGTTGCTTTTCCACATCAGTATTTCCCATGTATTTCCCTCTGTCATTCATTTTGTTTGTCTTCTAAGTGTTGCAGCAGATGATTTGTAAAGTCCAGAAATAACAGCTTCCTGGTCTATACTGTCCTCCTTTTATCCAATGATTGTCTGTTGAGTTTACTCAACTAAAATGACATAAATGAACTAAAAACTAAAATGACATATACATTTACATGGGGCTAATTAATACTTGGTCAGTAAAATATCATTTAGTAAAACAGTATTTCTTAATTTTTACATGTTTGGCTTGCAAGTTTGTTTTTCTTGTAGGGAGAGGGTGGTGTTAAATTGTTGACATGTGCTATATACTTCTTTCAGGTTTTTGATGAAAGCTGAAATGGTATGTGCTTTTGGATGTGTTGAGGGACTCTGGAAATTTGATTCTTCCTATGTGTTTAAGATCCTTAGTGAGAGAGTTTGATCTGATATTTGTCATTTTGAAACTGATTCCTGTTTTCATTGTGTCTGCTGGTGAAGAGCAGGTCTGTGGAGATTATAACTAGCACTGTGCTTTTGAGAGAAGGCTGTGGTACTGCTTTACTTTGAGGTTTGGATATCACTTGTTAATATAGGGCTATCAATCTATTTATGAGCCTGCTACAGACCATGTACAGAAATGTATGAAGACCTCAGAAATTATTTATGATGCATTTACAGCATAAATAGCTAAGCTGTCAACTGTGATTGTAAAGTTCTTCCTCTACTTCTGCTTTGTGCTTTTCATTTAATATGGCTTTGTTCAGCTAAACAATTCATAATTAAAATAGGAAATGATGGAAACTTAGAAACAAACCAATCCTGTGATGGCTTTTAATAGCTGTAATAAAATATTGAGAATATAATGTCTGCCAGTGTGTTGTAGATGCATGGACTGTCTGTGACTGGGATGTTAGAGCTAGTTAAAAGTGAATTGAGATGGAAAGGAGACTTACGGAAATGAAGGGAGAAAGACTTTGGAAATTTTGTAAGGCTTGAGGTTGAAAAGAGTATTTTTCATCTAGCAGTTTTGGATTGGCAGCCTGAGATGTAATTCACCACACACTGTTCCCTGTAATATTACACTTGGGTGTCCCTGTAGTGCCTTAAGTTAATACAGTTAAAAAGAAAAATATATATGGTTTGTAAGGAAAAATCATTCTGAAACCAAGAATGTGAAATGGTTGGTGTGGCACATGGCAGACCTGCCCAAACAGATGTGCACTGGAAGAGATAGGAGCCATCACAAGGTCATGTCAATTCTTACACTAAGGGTAATGAATTCAGACTTCTGGACTGTACAAGTGACAAGATGATTTGATACATTTCCCTCCTCACACCAGTCAAACATTTTGGTCCAATTGGTAATGGGAGAGGGTTTTAGAATTGCATCACAACACAGGCAGTAGTCTTTCATGTGACTTTTCAGATGCAACTTAATCATGGCTGCCTTATGTCCACTTATTCCTGTATCAGTGATATTTTTCAGCCCGAATATATTTTGTCCAGGTACATTTATGGATAGCTTGGATGGATATGGGCTTGCAGCTTTCATGTTGGAAAGGTAAACATATCAGGCTCAGATAGACTCCCCATTCTCCCCATCCCACTAGGTTGGCTCTGTGCCTATTCCACAGCAAATTCATCTTTCTGGAACACAAGTGATCAGAATTACATCCAGTTTCCAAATATTACAAATGAGTACATTTGCTGAAGATTACATTTGCTGTTTCCACTCTCACACCATGCTGGTGTCATGTAATGTCTTGTGATAGCCTGCACTATTGAGTTCCTCCCCCTTTGTCAGCAATGTTCAGCTGCTAACAGGTTGTCACAAAATTCTTCACAATACTAATAATTATGTATTTCTATTGACAGAAGATGGCAAAAAACGTTTCTGTGAAGCACAGCCATCAAGCTAGATAATCCTTTAAGTGATAAGCAGAAATAACTGACTTTTAATTTCTTGCTCTGTAAGATAAAAAATAGTTAAAGACTTAACTTTGTCAAGTAAAATAGAGTCTTTTTTTGGTGTTTCTTGACCCACACAGCATTAAAAAACTGCTGAAGGAAGGAGACAGAGCAGGGAAGACAGAAAACAACACCCTGTTTCCTCCAGCTTCCCTGCCAAGGAATGATTTCACACATTATACAGTGCATGAGAATTAAGACTAGAGAAACTGTTTTATTTACTAACTTCTGCATGAGATGTTTTACTGGCAATATTAAATGATCTTTTTCTAGACATAGTCTAAAAGTTTTTCCACTTGGAAGACTGGCATGAGAAATCTAGTAACTAAATCTTTACCGATTTTATGGAGACTGTCAGTGCAAATGTGAAACTGGAACTAAACGAAATGCATGATGTTAACAGTAATCATGATATATGGCACAACAAAAAAAAAAAATATTGGTATTTTGTTTTGAGTTACTCTTTTAAACCAGCCTGAACCTCCTTAGTATTCAGAAGTTTGTTGAAAACCTTCTGATGTTGACCTCCTGAAAACAAAAAGAAATATTATTAATACTTTTATCTTCTGAATAGTTTTGAAATGTTGACTTTCCCTGTTTCACTAGTTCTCTGTACTGTTTCCAGGCAGATTTTGGCAATGCAGAGATGTATATAAATATAAAATAAATGAGAGAAGGGGAAAATTTGGGGGAGGGGGAACAAACAAACAAAATACCGTAATACTTTGCAGCTTCCAGGAGGCTTGGTGGGGATCTTATACTGCTGGACAATGCAAATATTTAGTTCTAGAATTCTGACCTAGATGTCAAAACAGTTAAGTTGGACTATGGTGTTCCTTGTACCATGCACGAATTCCTTGGGTTCACATACTCAAGCACTAATTGGGTTGCTTGCATAATACTGAAAATATCTGTATTCCTTTTGGGTCATTACAAATACCATTGTACTTTGCTCTCTGATTCTGCAGGAAGGGGGGCAGCTTAGGAACCTCACTTGAACATAAAACTTTTATTTGTGGTGGGAATGACAAGACCTCTTGTCTGTGGGCCTGTATCCCAAGGCATTATCTCTATGTCTTGGGATATGACAATAAACACAAATTGTACATTTGCTTCAGTTAAGCTGTGTGCATAAATAAGATATCAGTGGTGCCTGAAAAAGACAAGATTTGAAATACAAAATGAAGTGTTTGGCTCAATATTCTTATATTAATCTTCATACCTATGTAAATGCTGTATGTTTAGAACAAAATTGGCCACAAAAACCTGAAGTAATAATAAATTTTCTCACATACCTTATATATGATTGGCTTTCAGAGATATTTGCAGAAATTTTAGTTAAAGGATGCACTCAGAAGTGTGGTTAACAAATCTGAGCATTCAGCAGTTGATGTATGTCTTTTTTTTTTTTTTTTTTTTTTTTTTTTCCTCAGTTTAGTTTGGTGAAAAACACAAATCACTCCTATTTTACCATCAACTTAACTTCCACAGGCATGAGCCGTTCACCAAATGCCCACCTGGCTGTTAGTAAGGCTGAGACTGTGAGTATCACAGGAAACCTCCCGGAATACATGGTTGAGGATAGCTGAAGAAATTTGTGTGCTATATTTTCTCCAAGGTGACTACTTGTATGTGGATATGAGAAACCCAGATTTTGCAGCTTTTCTGTAATGTCCTGTGGAGCAGGATCAGAAAGTTTTAGCTGCATTTTGTTCCTCTAATAGGGATTAGAAAGGAAAGTTTGTTAGCAGTTTTTGTTTTCTAAGCCCACCTATATTATCTAAATATTCTATATTCTGTGCGCTATAATGTATGTTATTATACAGCTTTCCTTTCCCCTCTCTGGACCCTACACAGCATGGAGGGTGAAACACTTTTCTAGAACTTTAAAGCTACTGCTCAGGGAGAAGTTGTAAGCACCTGAATGTACATACATACATTGTTATCCAGGTAGGTGTACCAGTAACTATTCAGCCCTCCCCTGTCTGGATGTCAGTGTAAGGAGCAGTGTTTTCCTGCCTTCACGAAGACTGATGTTACAATACAGCAGTTATTGCATTATGGCCTTTTGTAAAGGAAAGGGAGTTCTGTCAAGGAAACATTTTACAGTTTGGAGATGCAGTGAGATGAAAAATTAAGGAACTATTCTTTTTTATTGTGGTTCAGTAAAATCCCAGAGACCATATTTTCCTCTGCTGTATTCCCTTAAACAAATGTAGTATACACTACAAATTGAAAGGAATTTATATGGGAGAACACAATATGGCTTGTACGAGATTCATATCAGGATAATTTCTTATGCAAAAGAAATTCTCCAGTGACCATTACCAATCAATTACCTTGGGTCACCTGAGTATTTGCGGCCAATGCTCTAACAAAACCAAGACTGTTATTTCTCAGATATAGGTGTAGTTAACTAGAAGAAAAACCCTTACTGTGGCTACCTTAATATCCCAAGTAAGAAAAAAAAAAAAAAAAAAATGTTGTCTCCGTGATTCTTAACCTAGATTTAGTGTGCTGCAGAGATATTTCTCTGACATGTTCAATGATAGCAGAAAAATATGTGGTGGTGCATTAAAAGCTGTAGAGCAAAGGAAGTTTGGAGAATTTAATCAGAGCCTTAGGCAAGAAGAGGATGTGTAACACTGATATGTACATTTTGCTTTTACTGTAGTTAATGAAAAATTTTATGCCAACACTGTTTTTTGTCCCTTATGGTTTAGCAATGCAGAACCAATCCTTTTTATTCTTTGTGTTTTGTGTTTTTCTTCTCTTAATGTTACTTAATCTGTAAATAAAAATGTTTGATTTCTGTCATTTCCCTTGGCTATTTTGCTTAAAATGGTGCTTAATTGTTTTCACTTTAAAGAAATGGTGCCAGGTTTAGAAGTTTTATATATTTTCATGGATTTTGTTTCTAGATTGCCTTTTTATATGTTTTTCCTTGACATCTGTCGTAACATTAGGCTTTTCAAACTTAGCCACAATCAGTCTGAGAGGGATTGTTAGTGAATTGTCAGGTTGCCACAAAGGCCATGTTTCTTTTCATTCTCTAGCAGCTCTAATCAAGACAATTCAGTGCAGTTAAATACCTCCTGTTATTGCACAGGTCTTCAGGAAGACTTGAATGAACTGCATTGGTTTTGTTGGGAGCAATGGGTGCTTATGTTTCTAATTTTTCTTGTGTGACTGCCAACTTCTTTCTCTAATTTTTAGAAAGGGCATTTAGAGGACCGTTTTTGTTCTCTAGCTGACTACTCAGTACCTCCCTAAAATTTATTGGGTTATTTTTTTTTTTTTATTTCTTTGTTTGAGTACAGATGATGTTGCTTGTACTTCAGATACTGGTACATTATTGATCAAAGTACACAGAATACACAAGCATTTGAAGTGAAGTTGTATGGATGCAGGAAATTAACTGTTGTCAGATGCTTACTGTTTTCTATTTTTATTTCAAGATATTTATGATGTTTCCACTAACACCATCTTAAAAATCTGCCAGTTCCCACTTATCTAAGGAATGATTTCTGTTTAAAATTAGCTTTTATTTTTTTCTCTAATGTTTCTCTTGTAGGTTTTTTCCCCCAATCTCATTCCCAAATTCCAGATTTCATTTCCCTTAAAAATAAACAACCGTTTTCCTACCCTGTTGTCTGTTTCAGTAGGTTGCAGTCAAATTTACTTATAGCTAATTACAGAAAACTTGTTTCAGATTGTTTTCTCCTTCATAGCATAAACCGCTTTAATTCTAAAGGCCACATTCACCTCTTGTCTAGAGCACTGAGACCAAAGAATTCACTGCTCCTGAGGTTATGGTTCCTGACCTGAATAAAAGAGCAATAAATCAAAGCATGTTCACTGGCATTGAAGCAGACTCCCAACTGTGTGGAATCATCATGCCTGTTCCAAATTGTAATTTAACTAAAAATAGCATAGTTTAACAATTTGACAGTTGTAAACTTGAAAGATGTAGGCACACTGTCCATCTTGCTATGCCTCATATGTTTTGTCAAACCTGAATCTTCTGAAAATAAAACAAGAAAATCGTTAAACATCAATTATTTATTATTTTTTTTTCTAGTTGTGCCCATCACTGCCCTCTGCATCAGAAAGCACAATATAAATAGGGATTTTACAAAGGTGAAACAGAAGAGTCCTGTAAGGATGGGGTTTTGGATCAGTATTTCCCTTCATCGCTTCCCTTCTCTTGATCTGTCTTATGTTTTCAGAAAACAAACAAACAAACAAAAATTAGCAATTGTGTTAGGATTCATTAATTCTTACAGGAGTCACAGCGTAACAGCTTCTGTTTCATGCTGTTGTTTGGAGAAACGTAGGTGAAAATTTCTACTGTATTTTCTCCCACCAAGATTTATCACCCAATTCATATTTTGTCCAAGCTCATTTCAGCAAACACTTAAGCGTGTATTTAATGTTAGTCAAATTATTTATCCTTCAGACTTTCATTGACTCTATGGGAATGTTAGAGTTAAAAAAACTTATTTAAATGCTTACATTAATTATACACACGTTTCTTTACAGTGATGAAAAGTAAATAAAGTAAGCATGTAAATTTTTGATTCAAATTTGTTAGTAATGCCCAAGTTAACTATTTAGTCAGCCATTTCCCTGCCAGAAAAAGTATGTGCTGTTATATATTGCTTTAATGCCAATTAATTGCTCTCTGCCTCACAAAATGCCTGAGGTTGAACCACACTTTGCTTCATCAGAATTCAACACTGTTATTGGTCTGTGGGGAGGAAAAAACAGGAATTAGAAGAGACAAGAGCACTGGGGAGCACTAATCTTTTATTTATGTATAATGCTGTACATTTCCTAACTGTACTGTGAGTTTTCCTTCTAACTCTCACTAATTATGGTGACTGGCATGTGGCATGTGATGGAGCCTCAGGAGAAGTGGGATACATACAGCTGTTCAGATCTGGCACACAGCATTTGAGTTTGCATTTTCTGGCAGGCAAAACTTTTTCAATGAGAGAAACAGGGATGTTGTGCCTTGCTTCCAGTTGTCTGTTGCACAAAAGGAGAAAAGGAGACTTTATTAGAAGGAGCTGAATTACTTTCTGAGTTACCCAGAGGATTTGTACACACAGAATGAGAACATGGGCTCCAGACCGGTTGCATTGGATTTTCAGAGGTCCTCGCTCATATCTATCACCCACATATTGCTTATCTTGTATCATAACTGGTAAAAATAATGATGGCTACATATGGCATTAAACACTGAAGAATATGCTTAGAGCTATCAGGATTTCTTATTGTTGTCTTTGTTCAGACAAAGGCAAAGAGGAAGAATATTTTCATATCATTGACATTACTTTTTCAAGGTGCTAAAATACTTCACTCGTTTTACAAAGTGCGTATTTGCCAACAGTCATTTCTGCTTCATCATTAGTAATTTTGGGAGCTCAGGCTGAAGCCTTCCTATCTTTCAAATGTCTGTACCTGAGGAAAGCGGTAATGATATACCAGACTTGCTGCTCTCGAGGCTACGTTTATACCCTTGCTGCTCAAATTGAAAGCAAGCCAAATAAATTCTTTCCCACTCATGGGGAATATGTGTTATCCGAAGTGCAAGACTAGAGGAAATGTGTTAATTGTTTGACACTTCATCATTTACAAGACTCATTAAAGGAGATAATGGTGATGCCACAAATATTGACCTGACAAAATTTTGCAGATCTACAAGGTGGCCACTGCATTCTTACTATATAGGTAGGATTTTTTGGAAGTTCTATTTTTGGTATAAAATCTATGTTTATTCTATAAAGATGTAGCCCATCTACCTATAATCCAAGTAAACCTTTCTTTGTTTCCAACTTTTTCCCATCCGCATGATGTTTGTATGCAAATTTTCAAAGATGAAACCATGGATACAGCAGATCAGAGGACTACAGCATTACAGCTGGTGAATACACTACATCCTCTGTGGTGGTGTCCCATTGCTTTGTAATTTTAATTTTGCTATTACAGAAGATATTTTAAATATAGCAAAAAAATACATATTTTTGTTGTTGTTTTCTGTTCCCAAGGCATCAAAGAAAAAAGTGCTATTTTATTAAAATCTGTTTGCTGTGAAACCTTTTTGTAATAACTCTTTTGAATGGAGCATAGAGATATCCTTCATCCTTTTCTCTATTGGTTTCTTCTTACTGTAAACTTAATGGAAGCACTCAGGCTTGTAGAGAAGAGGAAACCCACAGGCGAGTGACAGAAGCATTGTAAGCTTCAGGGAGCAAGTTTAACAAGGATAATTAAAGGGGTGATCAGTTCAGGGCAGCACCAAGTGTGAACAATTGATGGACAAATCTCTATAGTCTGTCTCTAGATGAACAATCTATGTATGAGAGAAGGCCTATCACCTGGTTGGGGGCCTATCTGTATTTATCAGAGGGGAAGAAAATACAGCATCAACTGCAAATTAGTGCACAGAGCAAACCCATGTGTTTGCCATTTCCTGTCTTCAATTTTGGTGCTCTAGGTACAACGAATTCTATAGATTATTTGAATAGGTTACCTGTGGTTTAGTACATTAGCTTCAGTTTAGCCTCAGGTTTAAGATCCAAACTGATGGGGGAAGCTGAATCCAGAATATTCAACTGCTCAGATTAAAGCCTGATTGTATTTAATATTTAAACTGGGCAATTTTGTGACAAATTAGGAGTGTGCTAATGAACTTACTCCAGTCACGTAGGGTAAACTGTAGGGTGAGCTGCCTTCAGGTATGGCTAAAAACTGACTGAACAAAAGAAACAGGAGCATCATTTTCAGCTAGTTTAGATGTCTAATCCAGGTTACCACATTAAGCAGGAATGCTCGTGTTGGCCAAGGCCAGCCAGTGGGGCTGAGCAATTGCTGCTGCTTTTGACAGCACACGTTTATGCGGGATTGAAGTGACAGTGTTACCGGGGTGCAAGCAAAGACCTTTCACCAACTGTTGCACGTTTGTCAAAGGACAGCACTAAGCCTAATGCTAACCAACTATGTTGCTGTATGCTGTCACACCACTGCCACCTTCCACATCTGAAGCCACTGTTACACAGGGGCTCTTTCCATGTTGCTGATTGCACACAAATAGTTTTAGCCTCTTGTCTTCAGACGGTTCTGCAAGTCAGCAAAATGGGTTTGAAATGAGTTTGTGATTCACCTGCCTATGCTGCAGGGTTTCTGGTGATCTACCATAGTAATATATATACACGTGTTTCTCACCTGGGGTTTTAATGGAGTTTATCCAGAATACATAGGAATCATGTTCACTCTTCCTCCTCCCTGACATACTCAGTATACAAAAGTTTTGGGAAGACAGGTTTGTCTGGGGTTTTGGTGTGTGCTTGTTTGTGTTTGTGTGAAGACGACTGCAGTCTTTTGGAGTATGGATGATACAGTTTAAACATACCCAAGTTACAGAAATCACTGGAAATTTGAGGTGATCGTGGTTCCCAGGATGTGATTTTTTGGTTGGTTGGTGTTATCCTTTGATCAGTTATGCTTACTGCAATAGGATTCTCCACGCAGTTCTTTGCTCCAGTGCATTGCCAGGTCAGTAGGCTACCAGTAGTGCTATTTTTACATTAGTTTGATTCTGTCATTAATATTAAAGCCAAAGAGTGCTAGGACCTAAAATCACCTCTTAGAACCACGTGATTTCAAGTGGTCAGTCAGTTTATTTTTCTGAACTCATGACAATAATTTTTAACATTTCTTAAAATCTGTGTACTAGCTATTTTGGACAATTTCTTTTTTGATGTTAAAAATAACTTTTTGAGCAGTACTGTCTTTTCTATTACTTATGAACTATACATTTCTGTGCTGTATGAACATTAACAGATATGCAAAAAATATTTATTTGCATGTACAGAAGTCTATCCAACCTGCAAACCATGGTTGTCACTTACAGAGATGCACTTGAAATCATGTGGTTAATTCATAGTTTTTTGTTTGTTTGTTTGTTTGTTGTTGTTGTTGTTGTTTTTCACGGTGAAGTACATTGTTTATGTTCAAAGTTGTGTATTTGTACTTCATTATGCTATATATATATGTATGTGTGGTATTTTTAGTCCTCTAAAGCTTCCAAGTAAGAATTTAATGGTTTGTGTAGATCGCACCTTCTATTTTCCTGAATTTAGTATGGTGTAAATACCGTGGGGCCCTCTAAGCCCATTGCTGTGCTTGCATACCTTTGGGACATTGTACATTTGCGTGCTACATTTTTCCTGTCTAATCTGTCCTTGGGTAGGAGGAGGAATGCTTGGGGAGAAGCGAGAAGACAGTAACAGCGCTCAGGGTGGAGTTAGGCCAGGACACCAACCCTACCAACTGGTTTGTGTAGGAGCTTCTGATTTCTGAGAACGGAAGGATCTAGTTTCTATATTCTACCTAAAAGACAGAGCCTTTGGTATGTCAGGGCCCCTTTTAAAATCATGTAGAATTATCAGTAGTAACTTAGAATGTCATAAATAGGATTGTTGTCACTTACTAAATACTTCATAACAGAGCCTCAGGGAGTTGAGAAAAATCAGAATTTAGAAGTATCTTTGTTCTCTCTATAAGCAAACAGGAACAGCTGTTGAAATGCTGCACCCAGAATCACAAAGCACAGTAAGAGACAATTTCTGCCTTCCAAAATACTCTCAAAGTGTGCTGAAACCTGGTGGGAAGAAGGGGAGAGTGATTAGATCTCATGTTCTCCTTGAAATGAACACCTGAATTTATCTTCCCCTTTTTCAAAGTGAATGTGCCAAAAAGGGACCAAAGACTTCTAATTTCTTTACGTATGTTTCATGATAATACAGAATAATAAAGCATCTCTTCAGAAGGAGAAAGCACAGATTTTGAGACAGAGAACGAAGGTAAATGAAAGGCTAAAAAAAAAAAAAAAAAAAAAAAAAAAAAAAAAAAAATATGTTTGTCAATACAGGATTTCATCCAGGCTTTCTTTGCAGTCCAGCAACTGTCCTTGTCCTGCTGAGGCTCTCTATTATCTGCCCATGGATTCCTGGTGGAAGGAAGGCTTTCCTCCCCTCTGAGGATTGGCTCAATGTTAAGCCCCTTCTTCACCCCAACATTTAGGTTTCCCTGGCTCGCTGAATCTGAGCCCTTGCCAGTACCGAGCACACAGGGGCTGGGGTAGAGCTGCAAAGCTTCCTAGCCGAGCTGCAAAGCTCAGAGAGAGGCTGTCCTTGGGGGCGGGGAGCAGAGCCTTCCTCCCCTTGTGCTTACTGATCAGCACCACATGCAGCTCTGTGTGAAGTCCAGTGACTTGGCAGATCAAAGTTAGGTCTGGCAAGATAAGGAGTGACAAGTGCAGAGGTAAGGTCCAATGCCAGATTTTCCGAAGATTCTTGCAAAAGCAACTGGAAAGATGGTGGAAATAAGTGAAAGGGTGGAAGATGAGTGTGGAGATGTTTTAGCATATAGTTTCTTCAGGCATTAAGAAAAATGAAAATAAAAACATCCTATGAGGAATTCAGTGACTTCAAATAAAATATTTTGAAATAATGGAAGGGAAAATATTTGTATTGCACTGTACATAATGGGTGTTTATTGCACAGACCAGGGAGGGATTTTTTAGCCTGCGCTCTCTGTGATCTGTAAGCTCCAACAGAGAAGTCTTCTGCTCTAGCGCTGTGCAGAACTTGCATCCGTTTCCAAACCAAAATGTTAACGGTTTAATAAGCATTGGTAAAGCTCAAAAGCACATTTGCTATCACTGGAGATAAGTACACTTTTGCAATATTTTGAGAATTATTGACCTGATGTTTGACCTGAAAGAACTGTGTGTCTGAAAGCTTGTCTGCTTTTCCTAGTAGCATCATTTGGTTTAATGAAGTACATTACCTCTCCCTGCAAACCCTGCTTCTCTGAGATTACTTGGTGAGAAAATAAGAGAGAGACAGACAGACAAGGAAATCCTAGATTTCACTGGAACTGCTCCTCTTTTGCCAGTAGTTCATTGCCTTAGGGTTGAAATTTAATGTACTTTTAAATGATCAGAAATACAGCTTTTTAATTGTCATTAAAACAATTATTGCAGGATGACTCAACACTCTAGTCAAAGTCAAGATATTTAGAAAAGCCACTTCCCGGCAAAGGCAGAGGATGTCCTGCCTTGATTAAGAACACGGGAAGATAAAGTGTGAGTGAGCTTCTTCCAAGGTCCTGGTCTTGAGATGGTTTAACTTCAGCATGATGGGCAGAGAGGAAGGGCCAGATTTTCAGAAGTGTTCTGCATTTTGGGTACCAGTGCATTTTGAAAAACTGTCAAGAAGGTGAGACAATAATATTATTGGAGGTCCAACGCCAGTTTTGTGTTCACAGTACTTTAAAATCTGGCCAGATCTAATCTGAGCTACACTGAGAATTGTCAACCCTATATAACTTAAAATGACTTTCAGCCAGACAGATTAAAAGTACATTTTCCAGAAAGCTAAGAGTAGTGAAATAGGCTGTTTTATTTCTGGCCATGTCTGTGTGGCGCTGAATTTGTGATTATGACTGGAAGTTACTGGGCTTGAATTGGCCTTGTCATTAAAGTCTGACCCTACAGTTGGAATATGAACTAACGAACTAATTCCAGACTATATTTAAGTCTGCTTCTTGTGTGAAGACATTCATATTTCTTCTCCCCTGGTTGGTCTCTGGAGTTAAGAAGGATGAAGTTCTTGAACACTGACAGATTGTGCTTTGTCCTCTGAGTGCTTAGGAAGGAAGCACGTAGACATCTTTCAGAGTGCAATCTTCCATTTTGATGAATCCATGCTGATCTTTTATTTGATCTGTACCATTTGGGTACAGATTTTTGTCTTGTTTAAATGTGTTCTCCCAATAATACAATACACTCTATGAGATCTAAATTTCTTGCTCTCTGGTGACCTGGGCATTGATAAGTGCTGTGTGGAATAAAAGAACCTTTCTGCAGTTTGGAGAGCAAACTGTGTGAAAAAAATATGGAGCTTTGGGATTGTTAATTATTAACATTTTAAATTATTATTTTTTAATTATTTACTCTGCTTACTGCTATAATAGCAGCAATGTCCTTATATGGAACAAGCATGGCTGTAGGGGATTTAGAACATGCTTGATTTAGCTTTTGAGCTTGACAGCCATTTCTCACTTTCTCTAATAATGACAGTTAGCTAGGGAAAATGAAGAATATTAATAGATTTTTAGAAGGCTATGTTTCCAGACTAAAGATAGAAAAAGCTTTAGCAGGAATTAGGAAGGAATAGATGAAAGAATTATTTCCGGTTTCTGTTTCGTTCTTGTTTGCAGTCTTTTATTTATACTGTTGTGTTTTTTTTTATTATTATTTTATTATTTTTTGTAAATGTAATAAAAGAAAAAGTCTCCATCATGATTTATTCTTGCAATTTTCCTAGGCTTGTAGGATTATACTTTCCTTCCTCTCCTTCTTGTAATAACCAGTCACTGTAAATCCAGCTATACAACCTTTGAAAATAAAGGGGGTTGCAGAGGAGAACTGAATCAACCTTAAACTTGCATGTTCAATAAATAAATAAATAAAACGTAGACAGACCGAGCACAGGGCTGGTGAAGCTCTGGGAATATTTGTAGCATGTTATTGCTAGACTAGTTCTGTCTGAATGTGCTGCAAAATAGACAACAACGCTTGGAGCTGATTGTTCTTTTTAGAAAGTAATGAATTTCCCTGGAAGTGTTTGGAGTTTTTGGCTATTTTTTTCCACATTTCCTCTTTCATCTTAGATTTTGTTTTTCTGTTTGTTTGTTTGTTTTAATGTTGAACTTGTATCTACACTTCATCTGACAGACTAGAGAACGCAGCCTGTTTTTCTGAAATATGATGGTGTTTGCCACTACCCAAATATGTCTTTGATAAATCCAATAGTTGTGTATTCATTTTATTTCTACTGCAGCATATAAATCCAGCACTAATATTATATTTATCTTTTTCTTTCCATCTTCTTTTTCTGGTTAAAGTGAAGAGTTGGTGTGTAAAGATACAGTATGCACATTATAGATACTGTGATGTGGTGACACTTGCCACTTTTTCAATGAATAGATAAATGGAATGAGAATGAAAGTTTCTAGAAACATTTCTTTTTCCTCTCTTTTTCATTGATCAGTGTTTTGAAGTGTTGATTATTTTTTTTTGGCACTGCCAGACTACCAAGTGGTGTTTACTGAAAAACACTTCAATGAGCAGAGTTCTGATGGGGTCCTTGCATTCAAACTGAGCACTTTCAGAAAGGCCAGGGGTAGGGGTGGTTGTGTTGTAAACCCAAAGTACTGAGCATTTACCAGAATAGCCAGAATCTCCTTCCTCTTACGTTACAAATTTACAACGTAAAACTGGTATCAACAAGAAGGAAATGACAATATGTACTGCTCTTCATCATGATTCAAGTAAATGTATGGAATTGCTAATTTCTACCCAGATGAAGCCAATATGTACTTGTTTTGGATGAGGAAGGAAACATTAGATGTAGTAGTACACTGCAGACTGTTAGTAAAATTTGGTACCTCTAAAATACTATTTTAAATCATCCCCATGTTCATAGAAAGTGCAATTATTTTACAGTTATTCAGCCCGAGGTGCAGGAAGTGGTTCATCTAATTCCTTTTAATAGAAAAGGGCCCCTACCACAAAACCGCAAATTGGTCATGCTATTTGACAGTGATAAAGAAGCAATTGCCCAGAGCATGAAGAAGAAACTCATTGCTAACCTTCAAAGAATATCCTTATGAACAAGGCTAGGTTCATCAGTGGGGGAGCTTCTACCAGCCTAGCTCTGTACCCAAGATGTGGATAAGTAACAGATTTTGTTCAGGTGGTCTCAATCAGGAAATGATAGGGCTACTAGCACAGGAAAAGGTTTCTTTTTTATATATAAAGTTTGGTTCTAAAAATACTCTGATGGACAAATGAGATTGAGTTTCTAAAAAATATTTTGAGTTCTGCTGTACAATTAGTACTTGTTAATGGTTAAGCCTAAACATCCCTTTTAGGACCTTTTCCTGTTGCTGAACTAGTAAATACAGGTCAAAAGCTGGAATGCTTACTTTATTTTTTATTTTTTTTACCAGTATCAGCTAATGTTTTGTAAAGAGAAAATGATTGATTTATTGATTATTTATTTACTGGCTTGGAATTCTTTTCTGCTAAGCATTTAGTGACATGATGCAGATACTCTTTTAAAGATGGAGAAAAGTAAGAAACATTTGATTTTCTTTAGAGTAGGCAGCATGTATCACATTCTTTATCAAGATCTGAGAAATATTTATCTGTAGCCTGCCACAGCTCCATTCTAAAGTTTCTGTACAGTATCAGTGCACTACAGTTTGTTGTGTTATTATTACTAAAATAGAATCTATTGCATAGCATTCAAAAGAGAAACATGAGATGTGGAAATGACTTCCAGCCATTGATTTGGTGCACTTAATTAGATGCTTTCCAGATAACTGAAGTGGCTGGTACCTCCTTCAGCCTTCTGTGCCCTCCTGTCATCCTCTTCCCACCATGTATACAAGGGACTGTGTACTGGGACTTCCGAGCCACTAGCTTTGTCTGGCTTGTCAGTTTCATTGCAGATGGGGGTTTGTTGCTGTTTTGTTTTGACTGTACTGGGCTTTGTCTTACAGATCAGGATTACAGTCTTGAATAATGCTTGCTAGTCATGTCAAAAAAATTTTGTAAGATCCAGTAAACTTAACTGGCAGTACTGTGTCATGCATGACCCAAGTGTTTTTATATTGATGGAGTATGGCAGGAAAATTACAAGAAAATCTGAACCAACCTCACCCCACCCCCAAGACAGTGCAGACAATAATCTTTTTTCTAACTGCTAGGATTTCTCTTCACATTTCTGCAAAAATGGTCTGCATCCTAATGTGCTATTAGTATAATAGGGAACTCAACACTTTGCTGGTTCCTGTTTCAAGTCTTTAGTCTTGGCTGACATACCCTTATATCAGCATTCATCATCTGCTTCTTGTGTACTTATCTGCACTTAAAGAACTAAGAAAGATATTCTTCCTTGTAAAATTTTATGTCATGCTGCAGCCAAAAAAATAAAAAAAGCTCATAGTTTTTGCAAGTAAACCACTCTGGTGGTATTATAATGGATGCTAGTGTAGGGGAGAAACTGAGTAGCGTTACCAACTGGAAAAAAGCAGAGAAAACCAAGTGAGGAGCCATCTTTGTACATGGCTGACACTAAAATTAGTAAAACTTTAAGTAGCCTTTAAATCCGTTTTTTTTTTGTTTGTTTTGTTTGGTTGTTTTTTTGTTTTTTTGTTTTTTTCTTCTGAGATGTTTTCCTTATTCCTCATCTGCAGCTGAAACATTGAAAATTACTTAGTGTTCGGGAAAACTTTAATGGACTTTAGTCAATGACACTGAGTTTTTTGCTGTTGAAGTGTACTCCCACCATTTATTCTGTTCTATCCTGATTTATTTGAAAACACTTTTCCTGTGAAAGTGAAAAAACCTGCCTGGCATCATTACAGTATATTAGTCAGAAGCTAGGATATAGTGACTAGAGCCAGCCAACAACATTTCTGCATAACAGGAAATTCTGTTTCCAGTTGTTCTTACTGTAGATATACATGCAGCCGATGAATAAAACCAAAGATGTTTTCACCCAAGCAGTGCATGCTGCCATCCATCTGCCACACCAGATATGAAAGTACTCCAGTTTTCCAACCATCTCAACAACATGCCTGAACTAGACTGTCGGCCAGCAAATAAACTCTGTGATTTACCCTTTTTTCTATTTATAACTTTGTTAGAATGCACTTTCCCTCATATTTCAGATATATGGAGCATCTTGGTAATTTTATGCTGGTGTTACTCGCATAACTGTCTAAACTCTGGCAAAGTTGAATGGTCAGATTTTCTTCTCTGATGGCAGAGCCTGTATTGATTAGGGCACTGGCACATACACTGCAGGCACCAGAGGAAACCGCATAAGAAGTCAGTCAGCTACCCATAGTGCTGGATGGCTCAGGCCTGCAGTGTAACCCTTGAATGCTGCATTATCCAGACTAATTTGGGGGAAGAAAAACATCAGAGTTGTGACCGGATCTGTCCTAGCATCTTTAAACAAGATTTAAAGATCCCTTCTCTACTAGTACAGTTTAACTTAGTGTAGGTTTTTTGTTTTAGTTGGTTTGACTTGGTTGTGTTGTATGGTTCTTATTTCTGTTTGTTGGTTTATTTGATTTTTTCTTTGTTTTTTTTTTTTGTTTGTTTTAAAGCTCAACACTTCTCATTTTAAGTGTCTCTTATGGAATTTTGATTTTATTCTGAAGTCCTATACTGGTTGCCAGAAGCAAAGTGTTATCAGAAGGGGTATTCTCATCCATCTATTCTTGTAACTTTATTGATCAAGTCTGCCCTTCAACTAGCCTGGACACTATAAACACATTCCCCTTTCTGCATAATACTTCTTGATGTGTTAACAGCAGGTACGAATCTAGGTGTGTGCCTTGTAACTCTGTCTTGGTCCTAATGAAAGTTATTAAACAACAGATTTTGAGGGAATCCCAATATACTGACATTTTGTAGTGCAATATCAGAAGTAGTGTCCTTGGGTAGAAATACGAAATGGAGCCTCACGCTGGCTGGTAGGTAATCTCATTGCTTCCTTCTGCTGGTCATACGTAGCTAGGCCATCTGAAAACAAATCCTACGCGTGCATCATGCGTACTTTTTTCATACACAGGGTTTCAAACCTTCCTGTACTCACAAGAATCCTGTTCATAGTATGCTGATGAATCTCTAGAGCCATAAATATGGGCTGAGAACAGTATTTGTCCCTGAAGCAAAATGCCCATCGAAAAACCTGATTTAGGGCTTCAGGACTTGACCTTAGGTATATAGATCTTGCCTCAGTACTGTTGGAGAGTCTGGAACGGCTGTGCCTGGGGTTTTAAGTGAAACAAAACAAGAAACAATCTTTCATAATTCTGTGGTGCCATGGAATAAATAAGTAGATGTTTGAAGCTGCCATTTCTCCTACCGGGACTTAATATTGGAAGGTTATTTTAGAAAATGTTTCCATTTTATCACTAGAATTCTTTGATTTTTTTGTTCCTTTCTCTTTCCCTTCCCTCACTCTCCTCCCCACCTGAGGGACAGGCACATATGAATAGTATCATTCATAAGTGTTTCACCAGAATTCATTAGAGTGAGGCTGAAGGTTTCATTATTCTTTAAGTTTGCATTAATAAATTGGGTTTTTTAATGCTATATGAATTATTCTGACAGTCAGTTTGCAAAACCAACATATCAATCATTAAATTAAAAATGTAGTAATACAAATTAGTGTGATTTAGGAACTGTAGAACATGTGGAACAATAGGCTCGCTGTTTGGAAACTAATGCAGATATGTCCTTCAAATGAGAAAAGATAGCAAGCAGGAAAATGCAAAAAAAATTACAGTGACTATATCTGGCTTCCACAAACCCATCTGTTTCTATGTATCAGATACTATTATGTATGCTTTGTCCAGATCTCTGTTATCCTTTCTGCAAATATCCTGGTGATCTTTAATGTATAACTCCAACATTCATTTACAGGATGACGTGTCATTTGTGAATTGCCTGACACAGTGCTTACATCTAAGCAGAAGGCAGTAGCAGCACAGAAAAAATCAAAACAGATCTCCCCACAATTACTGCTTTTGTTTTCATGAGAGAAGATGCACACAAAATATTTTGCAAAACACAAGTTGCTAACTCACCGCTTCATGAAGTAATGCCGCACACAAGGTTGCATCAGTCCTGTAGGCTTAATCTAGCCTGCCCTTGTGGCTTCTGGTGCTCTGGGGAGAGATACAGTACCTGCACCATTTATGTGAGGAGAGAGAAATTATTTTGCCCATAATAAACATGAGGGACTAGATGAAGTACTCAGGACATCTCGCTTTTTCACTTCCTTGAGCAGAGTGTTCTTTTTAAGCATCTTTTTCTTTTCGTCTGCTGATTCTGTGAAAACTCTGTGGCTGTGAATAACATCGGATTTTTGAAGTAGTCCAGTGAATGTGAGATAATGAAGTTGTGGCTAAGGTGCAGGACACTTTCAATGGCAGGTCTTTGCCTGTGGATTTTTCTCCTTTCTGAATTATATTTGAGCCAAGCTGCTTTAAAGGAGCTTGCCTACACTACAGATAAAACCATGTTATGCATAGCTAGGTCTGATGTGCTTATCCAGTACAGTGTGCTTACCCCAGTTGTGTCCGCATAGCATTCATTCTTGGTGACTGTCAGCAATAATCACATCGAACAGTGAAGTCTGTATCAGTGCATTCCTGGTGCATCTGCCTGCCTGCTCCCTACTGCCGTGCTTACTGGGGCCAGGACCACAAGCAGCCTTTTTACAGTACCCGCCTTTCTAATAGGTACTCCTCTGTGAATTTCTCTCTTAATTCTGTGGCACAAGCCCAGTCAAAAATACCAGCAGAAGAAAACATGCTTAAAAAACTGTTCACAGAGAGAACCACATGTTAATGATCCATTGCAGACTCACCACCTGCATGACATGAGGAATCGTGGTGTGTGTCCGACCCGTGCGGGTTCAGCTGCATAAAGGCTCGTGAACTTGTTAAAAATATCTGCAGTCTTAAGATATGAGATGTGACTTATTATTTAGGCTTTCTGCTAACCACAGATTTAAAATCCCTGGTTATTTCTTATGTCTGGTCCTTTCAGGGCTGTGTTTTTGATGCAGTAAGGACTGCAGAGGTAAAAGCTGTTTGTTCTTGTTTGCTCCTTATCTGTGCTGTATACCATGCATGAAATATTACAGTGGTAGAGTAAAGGCAATAATCGTTTCTAATAATGAAATTGTTCTGAGAGGGAAGACCTAGATTTCTTACCAAGATAGTGTGCTTAAGTATTTGCATAGTAACTGGGCTATAATTACAGATTTGTCTCCTTTATGTCTCTTAGCTCTCAGGCTTAAGTAACCAGATCATCAGTGCAGTCGCTCGTTTTCCAGGCAAGGCTGGGTGTCAGGCAGCATATGTTAGGGCTGTGTGCAGTGGTACACTGACTGTGAGTAATGAGTGTTGATAAACTGTTTACTGAAGCTGGCTGAAATTCAGGATTTGTGTATTGTGGGATCAGGAACATTTCCATATTTGAGCAGTAGAATGTATTGGTAGAATTTCTCACAGATTCTAATTTCTGTGAAGAAAATTAGCTTAATTTAGGTTATTTAATTTTGAAATTTAGAGTCTGGATTTAGTTTAAACTTTATATTTTTGTTTTGTTTAAATATCATTAACTTCAGCTGTTAAACCCTCTCCTCTACACAGAATAATGATGAAAGAGCTCTGCCCTGTTATACAAAGAGCTTGTCTGAGAAGTGGTGTAGCAAAATACTGACAGATTGATACCTGTGATACAGGGAATGTTGCCAAGCAGTGCTTCTGCACAGAGCTTTCCAGTTTCTTCTTATTGGTGTGCTAGTAAATTTTCAGTCCTACTAGAAATAATCCATTAACTTTTGGCTATGCAAGAACCTGGATAAAGGGAGTTAGGCAAAAGATTGTTTGCCCCAACTCAAATTAAGCTCTGTTCTGGGTCTGAAGTTGCTCCTTGAGAAATGAGAGCTGACTGAGAGCTGAAAATCCTGGAAGATGGGATTGTTTGGGGGATTTTTGTGTAGAAGAGCATTAGCAGCCTCTGTGCCATTAACTTTCTTCTCCCAGAGAAACCAGCCTGCAAAACTCAGATATTTTTCCTGCTCTGCAGAGAGATTCCTTAGAAATGGGGATGGTGGTATGAACATGAGAGGCAGAAATTGTGTGTCAAGGTGACTGTGAGGTTCTTTCATTTCAGGTGTGTGCCAGAACGTGAATGTCCTCTCTGGAGAGCAAGTGCTTTTTGTTTCCTCCTTACAGTACAAAGTTGTTTGTGTATTTATAAGTGGTGTAGAGCTTGGTAACAAAGGGAACTCTTACCCTGTTGTATTATCTGTGCCAGTTCTAAAATATTCCAAGATTTAATTATTTCATGTGTCTGAAAAGTTTGCATTTCCTTAGTTTATGTAAACTAATTATTACCACAATTGTAAAGGTGTAATCCTCTTGCTCTTCTCTGTCAGTAGATACCAGTAGACTTGCTCCTTTAGTCTGCTACCAAGGTAAATAACCTCTCTCCCTCCCTCTCTGAGCAGAGTCTGCTTTGCTATTGATTATCTGTTCACTCCTGCCTGTCACAGACTTGACTTTCTCACAGGTAAGCCGAGATGATCTTGGAAGGCCTCAGATACTCAGATAGCTTTAAAGGCAATATACTTCCCTCCTTTAGAAAGGGGATTCCATTGAAGCAGGAATCTAGTTGTGGGCTGCCTTCTAACTACAAAATCGAATTAATCTTTGTGGTTATTTTGTTCACTGTAGGACGAATATCACAAGATACTACTCATTGCTAGAAAGTAATGAACTAGCTAGCTAGGCTTTCTTTAAATGGTATGGTTTGAAATAAAAGTGATTGTTGAAACATCATAACGAAAACACAAAAGAGTGAGGTGTTCACCTGGTACATCTGATAACTCTGGCATGAAATGTGTGGAGGTACCTATCCTATATATTATGGGTGTAGCTGAAATAGAAGGCTTGTCATGTGTAACAGATGAGAATGCAGTAAAAAAGGAGTAGCTTTCTGAGTCAGTAGTTAAAAGAATGTTGGAAATCAAAGAAATATCACAGAATTTGATGAACGTTATGTATTGTTTCCTGTTTACAAGTTGTAAAAAAATGACCTGGAAGCTATAGGCAGTTTGGCCTGATATTGATTCTATATAAAATAACAAAACACTTGATTCATCAGCAAGGGATGGCAGCTAAAATTTTAATTAATTCTAACACAGTTAATGCTAACATAGTTATTTGGAAATGCATAATTTGTCAAATAGACACTTAGTCTCTCTTTTTTTTAAGTGGATTATGGGCAGGTTGATAAAGGCAAATTAACTGACATTGTATGCTTGAACTTCTTCAGAACTTAATACTGCACGACATTTTGATTTGAAAGCGTGGATTTAGCTGGGTGTCTTTTAAAAATTGATTGGTTGGTAAATCTCAAAAGATAGTAAAGAAGGGAGAGATACCAGTAAGCAATGCTCTTTTTGTAGGGTGAATAAGGAAGACTGAGTTATGGTCTAACTTTTAATGTGATTATAAGTGATTTTAATTGTTTTAAGTGTATTTTTTTTGCAGAATGTACAGGCTTTGCCAACATTGGTGGAGTAGCAACAAAAGAGCAGACAGGTTACTTTTATTGAGTTATCCAAGTAAGTTAGTCAGTTGATCACAATTGCAAAGGATTGTCTTTAATAAAATGAATGCAAGGTCACTTGCTTGGGAGCAATGAGCCTAGACTTCAGGGACCTGGAGATTTTGAAAGTACGTACTCAGGCCACGTCCATGGGGCTGCCATAAGAAAGCCCCTAAACATGAGCTCTCAGTATAGTGTTGAAAGGAAACATATCTTTTAGGTAAATGGAGAAAGGTATTTTAAATGTAAGTGGGAAAGTATCTTGCTTCTGAGGACACCATGGTCACTAGAATTTTGTGCCTTGTTCAGAGCTTCAAGGGACACAAATACTGAGCAGAGTTTTTAAATGAGTCAGAAATGTTCCTGGGGTTGAAAATGAAGTTTATATTCAGTTTATCAGAGAAGTCGCATTACCTTTTTGTGGAAGTAGATAAGAAAAGAGCTGGAGATGTAATCCTGAGAAGATGGACCAGTGCCTGGGTATAACCCTCTTAGTGAAGAACCTCTTCCTGATATCCAGCCTGAGTCTCTCCTGCTGCAGGTTGACACCATTCCTGCAGGTCCTATCACTGGTCACTTTCTGACTTCTGGGATCTAGAACCAAAGTATTCTGCATTATTGAAGATGGTGGGTTTGGCAGAATTTAACAACCTGAAATGCATAGAAGTGTAAAGAAAACACACGTGGTGCTGTGAAGAAACCCAGGAAGACCAACACTGCTAATCACCATAGGGACCTAAATAACTGTGTGTCACTTATATCACTTGACAGCTGTAGAAATGGATGCATTTTGTGCAGTTCAGGCAGAATCATCTGGATCCATCCCTGTTGTAAATATATTAACTTCTATGGCCTTGTATTTTGGATTCCATATTACACCAGGTCACACCAGACATTTTCAGAAGTCCCTTCTGACTGGATTCATGTCTGAATTTGTCATGCCTTTGAGTGATGTGGAAGTAAAAAATACACTAACAAACGTTGAACTGATTTCTTATTTACATAGCAAGTAATTAAATATAAAAAGAATAGGTTTGAATAAGATTAAAAAAATAAATAAAACATATGTTATGTTGCTTGGTGCCATTTTGAACTCCTCCAGATAGCTCTGAAATAGCTAGTTTCAAGAAATATCTACAGGGATGTAAGCTCAGATCACTCAAGTTATATAGCTGTGACAGCACAGCCTCCATCTGAGCTGGTCAGCTTTCAGTTCCAGTGTGCACTTGCTGGATAGGGTATCTCTGTTTAAAATTGAGTTGTGTGATGCAAATGTGATACTTTGATGTCAAGAACTATCATCTTTCATTTGAGGATATCAAAGCATCTAGATTATATTAATAGAGTTGTCTTGATCTAATTAGTGGGGTGGAGGGACAATACATCATAACATTTCGAGATCAGAGAAAAATTGAGGCAAGGCAGGTTCGGCTGTTGAGTGTTGTAGTAGTGTAAAACACATAGCTGGTTTTGTGTTATTGCAGCAGAAGCATGAACAAAGGATAGTTTTACTGTGTATATACAGTAGGTAGCCTCTAGAGTATTTAGTGCTTTGTACCAAAAATGCACTCCTAAAACACACCTCGGTAGGGGTATAAACAATAGGCCAGCACAGTGGGTAAGAACTATGTGTTTCCAAATTAGTACTCAAACCAAAAATGCATGTATTTGGTTGATAGACTACAACAGCTCCAGTGAATAAGCAAATAATATTGGGGGGGCATGACCCAGAAATAAACTAAATATAGAGGTTACATATATTATTGACTGAACTGACTGACGTGTGATAACACAGGGCTATTAATGTGTCTCAACACAAGTTTAATACTACAATAAAATGGTAATTCAGACAAAGCCTTGCATTTAAATAACATTAAGGACAATGAATAAAAACCCCAAAGCAAGAGATTTTCAGAGTGAAGGCAGGGAATCTGCAATTAGCTATATGTAGGCAGTACAGCAAAACAATGTGTGATAGGTAGCATTTTTCCTAGTTATTCTGCTTCCATCAAATGCATTAATTTTTTAGCAATATTAGAACATGCAAATGAATGGGGATGTACTCTTAACTGTAAATTTGACTTTACATTTGTAGTTGAAATCTGAAGTGGAAGCTGCATATGTTTAGAAGTGTTGTGGGTTTTTATTGTTGTTGTACAGCACATAGTCACTTTGTTTTCTGTTATGCATTTTATTTCCCCTTTTCATGTGCCCAGTGAAGATGAGAAGATGAAATCCCCATACTAAAAAGATTCGATTGTAAATGTATTTAATTGCTTCCTATTATGACCCATGTGTAAAGTTTTTCTCAGACAATGCTAAGTTAGAATAGGGCTTGCTGAAACTTCTGTCCCTGGAAGAACTGAGCAGTTTATGAACAACTCAACGTCTAAACACAGATCAGAAAAACTCCTGATACACAGCCCAAATAATTGTCCCTTAGGTTAGATTGTGCTTTTTTTTTTTTTTTTTTTTTTTTTGGTGTGTCTGTAAAACTGAGAAAGGGACCAGCAAATGCCAGTTGCTAAGATCTGTCAGATCTTGTGTCAACACCTGTTTTCTCAGGAGAGAAAACTCAGCCACTGTAATTAGAAGCTTGAAAATTAAATATTTGCAAAACAGTCCACTCCTACTGTTTAATCAAGAAAAGAATTCAGTTCTCCAGGAATATGCCAGTGCCCTGCTCATTAGATGGTATGTGATTTGTCTTGGTTGCTTCTGTGCTACTTTAAAGTATTTTTTTTTTCCTAAGTACAGTGGTGGGATCAGTTAACTTTCATCATAATAGGTTCTTATTTCTCATAGAAAGCAGACTACATAGTCTATCATTGTGGATCAGACAGGCAGTATATAAAATGTGTCCCTCTCCACCAGTTTATGGAGGATTATAACCTAACATTGCTACTAGCAAATACAGTTATTTCTTGAGGTCAGAAAACAGTAGTTTATATTACATTGCTGCTCGTATTTATCCGGCTCCTTACAGTATTCACTCATCTGTGCCTCTTTGTAATCTGTTAACATTCACTAAACTTAATATGGTATAAACTTTTACGTGAAATGATTGTGTACTTGTATAAAATACTCTTCATTCATGTCACTTGATTGTTCTTCAGTGAGTAGATATATTACTTATGTATTTTTCCAAATCTAAACACAAATGGTTACAGGTAACTACCCCAGTTCCTCTAGGTAGCCTTCTGGAACCTGGAGGCAGATAAGCCCCTAGCGTATGGCTTGGAGAGAGAATGTAATTTGCCCTTGGAGTGGGCTGAGCCCCGTGTGTGAAAGGGCTCCAGAAATATGCTGTAAGTATTCCAGCTGCAAGTGGGTGCTCAGTCTACTTAATCAGGCTCAAAAAGCATGTAGTGCACATCACCAGCTGTCTCACTCTACAGACCCACCATAGTTGCACAGGTCTGGTTGCTGACTTTGCTGCAGCTGCACACAGCAATACGTTGTGTACTGAGAACATCACTACGCTTTCACCCCATAGCCAGCCTCTGGCTTTCCAGGTCACTGGTTTGGTTTGTGTCTCATTTGGTTTCTTCCCCCTTATTTTCTATTTTACAGGTATTTTCTTCCAGTATAGTACAGAAAAGTAGGCAGATGCTGCTTCCTTCATGTGCAAATCTCCTAGGTACCCAGTGCAGTAAACCCTGTAAATAAATAGCATTGACTTTTCAGAAGCAGTCAATGTTTGTGTAGTTATCCTCCTGCTGAAGTCAGTAAGACTCTTACGATAGACTGAGCACAATGGTAATCCTACTTGGGAGAAATAGTCATATTCTGGAATGTCCGTCCATCTCCTTCCCCTCCCCCCCCCAAGTATTTTAACTGAGTTAAAGTTGTGAAATTCCATTTCTGAAGTTTGGGTGGCTTATTTTCAGCTTTATTTTTATTTTCAGCTATATTTTTTTTTTAGTTGGAGTAATAAGAATAATATTTTTAACTCAGCAATAACAATTAACATAAAAATTAATGTTAAACAAGTAATAAGGAATAATTAATTTTTTACTCAGCAAGAGAGTTGTGTCTATCTATGCTTGTGAGTTTGCACTTGCCAGTGAGACGTACAGAGGCAGAGTAATTTCCTGATTTGCAACCATTAGGGAAACACTGATTGCTAATACTGTAACGTCTTTTAAAGGGACTGTAATGTCTTTTTAAGGGTCAGATTCTTCCTTCCAGATATGCCTGTGCAATTCTAGCCTAAGTGAGCAACAGTTTCAAACTTCCGTGCGAGTTTTGCACCAATACTCTCATTTTACAATTTCAGTAAAGCTTTTTCAGAACATGTACATGACAGCAAGATTTGATTTGAAGACCATTCTATTCAGAACAAATAGTAGGTGGCTTTGATGAGTGCAGCCAACTTATCTGCAGTTGTATTGTGTTTCACTTTTTCATTTCTGAAAGGAAATAAGACTATTTGAATTAAAATGCTCCCAAGAGCTTATGTATAAACTCAAGGATAAAATCTGCAAGGGTCAGCTTTGCATCAGTTGTTTGAACACTGTGGTCGACACTACAGACGTGCCATTGGCAGGGGAGTGTGAAGATGCCACAGTAACGGGATGCTGTCTGTGTCTAGGATCCTTGAAGTGCAGCTCATTTTGAAACATTTTTTATTTCTTATGAAAAGTGGATTAAGTTATGAATTCTTTGCCCAACTTGTTGAGTTTTTTTGTTGTTGTTTGTTTGTATTTTTTTAAAGCCCAACAAAGTTAGCTGCTGTAATTTGTAAGAGTACAAAGCTTTTATACACTGGAGATTTCCTCCTTTTGTCCTCTAGTAGAGGAGCCTGTTTTCCTCAAAATGCAGGAGTTTTAGGCTCTCAGAACAGGGGGAGGCAGAGGATGGGTAAATAGCTTTTGTCCACGTGGATGATACACCAGGAAAATAACAGGCTCAAGGGAAATACTGCACTTAGTTGCAGTCTGAGTTGACAGAAAGGGGAGTCATGGTTTCTGTGATGATGAGCACTGTAAAGAGACTCACTTTACCTATTATACTGAGCCAACAGGCTGGGCCAATCACTCTGTTCTCTCGTGATCTTGTGGCTTGGCATCCCTGCTGCCAGTGCAGCCTAAGTCAGGTGCACCCTCTGAGATAAATGCTTATTGGTATCTGAGGTGCAGATTCCAACAATCATCCAGTTAAGGATTTTTATACTTTACTAGCATAGCTTTGAGAAAGTTCCACTGTCTTTCATTTGCTTTTTCCTTGAGGCCAGACTAAAGCCCAGACACTTGCATTGCCTTTAGTGTAGGATGCCTTGCTGATGTAAGAAAGGATGTAATTCCACGGCTCCATGCTGTGGGATACATGATTAAGTCACTAAGCCATTATGCTAGCTGAATGCAAGTGTCTGAAAGTTAATGGCAAACTGAATTTCATCCAGTTCACATGCTTCTAATTATGACCGGCTGGTGTTTGTAGGTCTTATGCCAATAAAGACATCCAAAAACTACAAATGTAACTGGATCAGAGAGTGTTTGGCTTTAACTATCTGTCAATTAGGAGGAGAATGATGGATTCCAGATATCTTTTTGTGTCTGTGTGTACAACTGTGTGTTCACCTTTTTTTTTATTCCCCAAGCTCTCTCTTCATTGTAGCAGTAAAATGTGCTGTTTCAGAACTACTTTGGAGGAAAAGTTCCCTAGACACCTCCTTTTTGGCAAAGTGTGCCATGCTGGTAGTGTTTTAGCTTAGATACTCTCTTCGATTGCAAATTGTTCTAGTTCTCCCTTGAAGCAAAATTGATAATACATTGATTTTAGGGGAATTATATATGGAAGGAAAAATGTATAGCCTGTCTAGATGAAGCAGTTTACCAGTATAGCTGTGTCTGTGCAGCTTTACTGCTGCAATCCGTTGTATAATTTCCCATGTGGATACTCTTAATCAGGAATAAATGTGACCTATGTAGAAATGGGCCATTTTATACCAAAATAAGTGTTATAGCTCTAACATTAAGGGTCCACTTCAACTTTTTGCCCAAAATGCAGCTTTTATAGGTGGAGAAGATAGCAGCCCATTCCAGCCCTCAGGGAGCCAACTGTCCCCTCTGATTTATCTGCTCTACTGTTTGTGACATTGTTTCCCAATTGATTTCATTAAAATAACTTAGGTTAGCATAAACATTTAAAATAGTAATTTAATTTAAACTTTCAAATTGACAGCACAATAACTTCAAGAGTGTTTAGGGGTGGCTGCCATCTTCAACATAACAGTGGCGGGTAGAAGGAGTACGTCTCAGCAAGACAGCTTAGCACATACATGTAAAGTAGTATTAAAATGTTTTTTGAGACAGGGAGGAGGAATATCCTGAAATGTTAATCGAAGCTGATGTAGTAAGTGAAAAAAGAAAAAAATGCCCCTTGTGTAGCACCAGATACCCCATGTTTTAAAGATCTCTTGAGATGTGTGTGCTGGAACCTACAAAACAGTTTTGCAGACCAAACTTCTTAAAATTAAATGTCAGAATGAAATTCTACTTTGGCAATATTCATCTGAAACTTAGAGCTGAATGTATAGTTTGAAATTTATTAGGCAGGTTTTGGCCCTTTCAGCTGTTGGTTGGAAGAGTGTGTGTTCACATTTGTTTTCTCTGTGGATTCATTCAGCACCATTTGTCATGAATTAATTATCAATTGTTAGTTCAATATTCACTTTTACAGCTGCACTGATTAGATGCAGAAATCTAAAATAATAAGTCACATGGCATTGTTTCTGTTGCCAATAAGATGAGTCTAACTTGAATAATATTTGAACAAGTCAATTCAAATGAGCTCATGGAAAGTGAATTTAAAATATTTCCCGTGCATCATCAGATGTAGAAGTTTAACAGTTTGCTTTCTCAAATAGTCACTACTAAGTTAATATGGAGGAATATTTGTATACGCTTTGCAAGCCAATAATTGTGCTCAATATTTTCTATAATTTACCTTCCACCAAGAAATGTCATAAATTAAACACCTTATTTAAAATCTCCCTCTAATAAGAGGCATGTAATCAAGACTGCTGTGATTTTTGTGATCAACCTTTTACACAGGAAAGGGGTAAACTAAGACCCTATTCCACACTGTGGGAGTGTTTTAAAGGTGAAGATGAAAGACTGATGGTCTTTGTCCCAAACAATAGTCAATATCATAGATTTTACTTGAAAGTGGAACTGGCATCTACTAGCAGCATTTACAGGCAAACATGTAACAAAAAAACAATTTACATTTTGCTGTGAAGCAAAATTTGGTGTCTAAAGGCACTAATGGAAGTGGTGTTGAGTGGTGTCACTGCTGCTGTGTACTGGGCTGTGTGCAACCCCCAAAGAGATCAGGCAGTTTAAAGTGTTCTGCAGGGATCAATTCGGCAAAGCCCCATAGGCTTGGCACCTCAAGGAAATGCTGAAAGAGGGATTCCTGGACTATGCAGAGACCTTGTTACTCAGCTGCATTCATCTTTCTTCCTTATTCTGCTAGTAGCATGCTCTAGCATTTTGAAATAACAAGTTGCAAGGCAAATACATAAGTTACAGTGCTTGCTACCTACCTTTGAATACTCTTAAAATAACTGCTTTGGATGAGAATCAACAGTAGTATAAACCTAGCTGACAGAAAGGATTTGATTTAAGTGGTGGCTTAGTGTAATTGGTGACTACCTGCCTGCTGTAAAAGGCTTGTAAAACACATGCATCTTGCTTTGATGTGGTACGTTGCAGTAGAGTTGCAAATGATGTGTAGCTAAGATTAACTGGCAGGAGGATCCTGCAACCTTTTGTTACCTGATTTCAGTTCCTAACAGCTGTCTCTGTCATGACAGTTGTAGCTTTGTAATTTGCTGAGGATTCTTCAAGTGGAAGAGGGTCCTTTGAGGCCCGTTTGGTTTGGTTTGGTTTTGTTTTAATCAGATACACAGTAAGGGGGAAGAAAGGTAAATTGGGATATATTGTGTGCTTTGATTGTTGCTTGACCATAGTAATATTTGTGTGGCTGATGTCTAAGGACACAAGAAAAGCAAAATCTTGAAGGCAAGGTAGTATCCCAATTAGAGCAGGTGAACCAGCTGGAAAAAAACAGACAAGCTTCTAAGACTAAAGTCTTTGAATCTGTGGTCATCTGGCAAGGCCTTGAAAGACAGTGATGATCTGGGCATCCTGTCATCCTGTTTTGGATTTGATATTAGTAAAAGGTCAGATCTGCCTGTGTTTTATCACTACTTGTGTTTACATAGGTCTGAGCCGAACCAGCATAAATGTCTTGTTTTATGGCAATTTTTCACGGATACAGGGATCAGGTTACATCCATGGCAACAGTGAATCAAGCCCTATGTACAAATTTCTTCTTAGTCCACCTTCTGCATGACTTTGAGGTACAGTGTCTTGATAAGACAGTTCCGTTTAGTCCTTCATGTAAATCACACCTGCTTGTTTTATGTTTGATTTGTTTCTCGCAAGGCATTAGTAACTCTAATTGTTAAGTTCTATTCATCTTTGAGTAAATGTTCATGTTTTGCTTGCTGGGAAATAAATTATCACCACTACCAGAGGGGAAAAAAAAAAAAAAAAAAAAAAAAGGTTATTTTCTATTGCAAACTGGTGTAAATAATATCTGTATTCTGGAGTCTTTAAGGGGAGTAAAGGACTGGGCCTCTCCAAGTATGCTTTATTTACTGTATTTTGTCCTGTAGTCTTGATCTCACATGTTAACACTGATGTACAGCACATAAAGAAATACCACTTTCTGTGATTTTTACTGTTCAGTCTGGAGCTGGATCTGTTATTTCTCTGGAACATGCCCTGGTATATTCACACGTAAGCATTTGAAGGGAAGAGTGGAAGTCAGTTCAGTTGGGTGGAGCAGAATTGTTATGAACTGGATTTTAAAAACCACTGCTGTTTTGTTTGTTTGTTTGTTTGGGGGGGGGGGGGGGGTACCCCTCTCCCCCTCTACTGTGCTAGCAGTTTTCAGGCAATTTGTAGACATGGCTCTGAAAAGAACTACTTACACACTTCCAGTGTATCTTGTCATTAGTGGCTTTATTCAGTAAATTACACAATTGAATCTCACAGACTATCAGTGAAATGCTAGCCACTTAAGATTATTTTGTGTATTTGGATTCAGATAATAGTTACTTTTTACCAGCTGTTTCACACAAACTCACAAGAGAACTAACCTCTGTGACATGAGAAGCAGCAGTTTCATGCTATTCTGATCTAAAATGTTGGCAAAGGTAATATAGTCACATACACTAGGGCTTCTTATAAGATATTGTGAATAGTGACGTGATTATTGGCATTCTTTGAAGCAATCAGCCTTAAATTTCTTTCAGCAAAGAAAAAAAAAAAAAAACAAGCTTAGTGGAAATGGAACAAGAGGATAAAATATAAAGGGGGAAAAAAAATCTCTAAGGAAGTACTCTTTCTAAAGATCTTTCATGTTTACATTTCTTTTTTCCTTACTGTGAATAGAACAGTGTGAATGCACTAACAGCAGGGCTTGTTTGAAACCTGTCTAAGGGAGTTCTGTGTATGCAAGGCACACAGAATTTACCTTTTAAAGTAGGCTTGTTTCTTTAAGGTGCCAAATTCCTCATACTTTTATTCAAGTCATTCCTCACAGAAGCTCTCAAAAATCGTTAGGATCCTGGGTGGAGAGTTGCATATATAGTACCTTTCAGAAGTCAAATTCACTCTTGGTTTATACCTGGCATTTTAGAACTGCAGAGAATTAAATTAGAGATTTTGGTCAGTAACTGCCACATGTTCTGTTCTGTTATGATAATTAAATGATGTTTGGACTAAAACAAGGAACAGCTATTCAAGGAATTGCTGATGCTTAACTAGGAATTTCACCCTCCCCTCTTTTGCTGATATGGGGTAATTGACCATGAGTAAATTCCTAGTTTATTGCAGTGTAAGATTATACCTTGTAGGTTAAGCCACTTGTAATGAGGATGTTTCCAGATTGCACACCTTGGACTGGGAATAAATGCCATATTATTTTGTATCAGTTGAGAATGAGATTAATTGCAACCACTGACTTGGTCATTTTTATATGTCTGGTCACTCCTGTAGAAGAAAGTTTCTTCACATACTTTTATCAGCAGTATTACACTGGTAGTAATTTTGATCTTGCAGATAATTTTTGCAGCAGATATGTTTCACCTTGCAACATATCAAGAAAAGAACTACTTAAGTCCATTTAGGCTCTCAGAGTAAAGTTATTTTGAATTTTAATGACCAATATATGTTGAGATAAAATGAGTTGTTTATTTATATTTCTGTTATACCTAGTACAACGATGCCTTAGAAAAAACGTTGAAGCAGTTTTTAAAATATAGAGGCAATCTCACTGAGCTTGTTGATACATTTATTTTAATATGATATTTTGAAAATCTTTATGGGGTTTTAGAAATGCAGACATTTCTAATAAATATACTTAGTATAAATCCATCAAATACCATAGTATCTGAGTGAAAGATGTAAAAGGAACAATAAGACAGCCCTCCTCTGGATATCAGGAAAGAGCCTAAGTATACCCTAAAGCAGTGCAGAAAATGATGAAGACTCTCCTCACGAAATGGTGCTGCCCGGAAGCATGATCTGTGGCTGGGGAAAATTGTTTGGGTGATCTCACAAAGCAGAGAACTGTTTCAGTCAGTGTTTGCTTTCAGCTCAGTGCTGAGCCTCCACTGAGACTCTCCCAACTAATATGCCTTCACTTGTGACTGCAAAAAAGATGTCAAATTCCATTTCAGAAGAGTAGTAATTTACTGGTGCAAATGATTTAGAAAGAAATGATTATTATGTATGGAATTTTGTGTTACCCAGAATAATTCTCTTCTGTGTAGGATCCATTTACCCTTCTGCTTTGGAAGTGAGACTCCAGTGGTCCTAATCTGCACAAACATGAATATTTAGTTAAAATCATATTTCTAGGAATGTCATAATAAACAGGAAAGCAAACCAACTGCACTTCACAAAATAAAATCCTTCGGACTCATGTGGATGTTATTCTAATTATGGAATATATTTGAAAATATTTCCATCAAGAGTATACTGAACCATGTTATGTTTTAAAAACTGCATTAAGAAGATATACTATGTGAATGATATGGATACTATTTGTTTCCATCAATAACAAGAACATAGTAGAAATTTTCACTTCATATTCTCTTTCTGTTCCTAAAATTTTAAGCCAGTCTTTTTATCTTTTATTGCAACTTGTAGGCCTGATAGATTCACCTTGAGTGCCCTACTCTTTCTTAAGAGTAACCTTTGTTAACCTTTGTTCTAGATGACAATTAAGTGTCTAATTAGCTTGGTCTTAAAAACCAAAAAATACAAACCTCTGTCAGACCTGTTACAAAATCCCTCCTACTCCCTTATCATTCTTTCTTAACAGCTGATACATTTTGGTGTCTGAAATTATTCTTCATTACTCCCTCTTTTGTATTACCATTTACAGAATATTTCTGATGTCCTCTTTACCACGATTTAGGGGTTACTATATGTACCACTTCCACAATTACCTTTTCCTGCAATTACAATATTGGAGCTGCTTCTGTTGATGGCTTTTTGTGACTGAGCATCATGTTTGTTACCTGTAAGCTTCTGTAATTACTAGCCATTCCAGAGTGTTTCATTCACGTCCTAACTTTGTTGGCTACTTCTTTAGCAATGAAAAGAGATCCTTTTTACTCTCATTTTATTAATTCTGAAACTTTCCAATTTTGAAATCTATGATTTGTATTATATCTAGGCAACTAGTATTTGCTGTACATGCTTGCTTTTCACATGCTATAGTCACAACAACATACATACCCTCTATTATTTGTGTGTCTTAATGGGAATTTGTAATTAGAGCGGTATTTATGCAGCTATCTTCCGTTATCGACTGTCTAGTGTGCTCCCTTTTTATTTCATGTTGTACTACTCATAATACTTTGACATATTTGAATTTGTGAATTGGGTGGCAGGATCTCAGAATTCTGTCCAGTGATGACTTGTCATGGTACTCTTCCTTCTTTCCTAAAGCAAAAGCTTCAAACTAGCAAAATCATGGTTTTTACTCTGTTGCGTTCTAAAATTAGGTTTCATTTTCTCTATATGCCATGTATCACAGTGTAGTGCTCAAACCACTATTTGGCTTTATGCTGTTGCTGTGTTTGTGGAGGTTTTAGAAAGGAAGCAGCAGATTTAGATGTAAGATAAACAAAAGCTCAGACCTTGCCACAGGCGTACTGATTATTTAAAATGGACAAGGAGGGGTCATCTGTTTTAAGGTTCAAGAACTTCTTTGACTAGATTTTTGCCTATCATGGAAGCCGTGTGTTTGTTTCAAGGATGAATCAGTTTAAAAGTATTTTTTCTTGTGCATATGCAGGAAGGGAAAAAGGAAATTCAGAGTCCTCAACTGGCCCAGGTCATTTGTCTCATAAATGCATTGTTCTGTGTTTTATGTATTTTATTTATATACAGTGCCCTTTCTGTTTGTCAGTACCTTTTGTTTCCCTGCTCCATTTTTACCATGTTTTTCCCAATAGATTTTTTCAGCCTCTCCTCTTTAATTGTACTATCTCTACTAAAAATAAAATGCATCAAGAGTTGAAATTTAAAACCCATAATAATCAAGTGTATTTGAAATCAGAGAAGAGTTGATTATTTTTCCTTTACCCTTAGGCTGATCTTAGTTCACTGGTAGATTATGGTAGCATTTGAGTCTTGGTCCTTGCATGTGCAGAGCCCTCTCCTCCAGGTGCTGTTGTAGTATCCAGATAAGTTGGTTTGCTGCATGAGCATTTCTGATGGGTTATTCCTGTTGGCTGTGCATCACTTTTGTAGCTCCTTTAATGAGTCTATAGTACAGAGAAGCAAAATAATAAAACTTGGTGTCAAAAGTAATGATATATTTTATTAATCACTAACATAGTCCCACTTTTTTGATAGTCTAAATGTGTTCTGTTTTGCTAGATTGTTGTTAGAACCATTAAAATCCTATTTAAACAGCTTGATATTGCATCAGAGAAGCACATCTCCAATTGCATTCTCCTTTGATTGTTCTCACACTTTTTGTATAGTGTGACATGTTATTAAGATAGTACCTGAGGAGATGTTGTTCCTGATAACCAGCATATAGCTTCATGCAGGTTACATGCAGAGATGTGTTGGGCTACCTACATTTAGGATTTAACGCCTACTTAGCTTTTTTTAGGTATTTTTATGTGCTTATTACAGCAAACTTTTCTCATTTTTTCAGCTGTCACAAGCAATTTTGGGGTCAGTCTAAAAGTTTGTGGTTTTTTTTTTATTTGTTTTTTTGTTTGTTTGTTTGTTTTCCTATTAATACACAAGCATTTATAATTTTCAGTAATATGTTTCTTATTTAGTTGATAGCTGAATAGATGGCAAAAATAGTACTTTTATTGACCTGAACAATTATAGAGAAACCATCAGAAACTTGCAGTGTGGCAGTTACTTTACATGAGAGAATTAGTAACTGAATTAGTAAAAAATTAGCACAGAAGAAAGAGAATGCTCAGCTATTACCTGCTTTGTGCTGCTGCAAGTCAACCAGTTTGTAGAGCTCCCGTCTCCTAAAATATTGTTATTCTGTTGCTATCCTGTCTGATTCTTTCTTTTTTTTTTTTTTTTCTTCCTGTGCGTAAGTATCTCAGTATCCTGCATTCCATTCCTTTGCTCTTTCTTGCATGCAGAACATGTTTTCCACAATCTGTTCACTTCTCCCTGAGTGTCTTTCGTAAAGGAATCAGTTTACATTGACACTGAGTAGACAGTAGAAGAGTCCTGCTGGGCGCCCTCACCATAACCTGATTTCTTCCCTATTTGTTCCATGGGAAATTGTTACCTGCAGTGTTTAAACACACTTTTAGACTGCTGATTCAGAACTAAACAACTTAAAAAGCATACAGAAATGAGATTTGCAGGATCATTTGGAATGTTAAGGCTTTTGCTCAAAGCATTTTCAGACAGCAGTAGTTGTAGTTATTCTTACAGAGTGGCAGAAAGTTTGAAACTGAGAAATTAAGTTATTGGTTTTCCTAGTCATGCCTCTGTGTGTGCATTAAAATTGAATTAATTATACCTCTGTTTCCTGACAGTTATGTTTCATCAAATTTCGATATATTTTGCTTGACCAGATGTTTTCAAATACTAATTTCAAATCCTTCTCAAGATCTGGACATCTCAGTGGTGTCAGGAACAGTGGAGCTGTTGACAGTTCTGGGTCTACCTCAGGTAGGCAAAAGTATTTCTTCAAAAAAAAAAGACAAACAAATAAACAAAAAGCCTGCAACTAACTGGCATTTAGCAGACTATGAGAAACGATTTTGGACTTCCTTAGTCAGAGCTGACAGAAAGCTATATACACAAACCATGGATGTTGATATTAATATGCATTTAGGTTAGCAGTCACTTCAGGATTTATTTTTATTTTAATTTTAATTTTTGCAAACCTGGTGTGCTGTGGTCTGAAATCACTGTTAGCTCATCCCACCATAGAACAGGGTTGACTACAGGGGTAGAATAAATAATCTGGTTGACTACAGGGATAGAATAAATAATCTTTCTCTAATTTATAATTTAATTTAAGGTTTTAAAGTGTCTCAGGATGAAAGGCAAGCTATGAATACAAAATATTGTGTGCTCTTCTAAATCTTACCTACTGTAGATGGCGTGTCATTGAAACCCTAGACAGACACCTGTAGAAGGATTAGAAATGTGTCATTTGGGGAGGATAAATAGATCACAAGTGCTTACTCATAAAAGTGTCCTTCTCTGGATTTGTATTTTTAATGAACTGGTATATTTGCTTTAATAATGACATCGGGACTGTGTTCCTTGTGTAAGGAGTAAACATCCATCAGGAATGACTCCTATCAGTAGTCTGGTTTTGACTGAGGCATAGCCACATTATTGAGACATAGGTGAACAGCCCTTTAAATACGTCGTATTTAAATCCTCGCAAGTACAACTTGAGTCAGAGTAGATCCAAAAGCAAACTGACAGAGAGAAGAAATGGAGTTGCAACTCTCTCTTTAATGCTGAAGAACAGATATTTGCCTGGACATGTGCTTGACCTGTTTGCTCAGCTGAAGAGCAACTGGTGCTTTATCCCATACGGTATTACTGCTTTATTTCAAGAGAGCTATTTATCAAAACTGATGGGCTCTGTAATCCATTTGGTTTTCAGCATCCTGACATTTTAGAACCTTCCACTGATTCTTAGTGCTTTTTTGTCACTCATTTAGGACTTTTGTCCTGCTCCTTACAGCCACCAGCCTCTCAGTGTTCAGCTACTGTATGATTTCTTCTTGAGGTCCACCAAGATTTCTGTGCTTTTTTGAAAAAGCTCATAAAGTCAACGTGGAACATAATGGAACCACATACTGTCTACCTCTTACTTTGCAGCAAATACCTCCAAGCAGGTCTTATTAACTTAAGCTTAATGTCACTGCTATGTGGCTTGTCCTGGGCTCACAGTGAGCTCACATCCCTCTGCAAAAGACTCTGCAGACATATCTAACTGTGGCTGTGCAGGGGTATTTAGCTTTACAGATCTGAAGCTCTGTGGTGCCATTTGGCACAGCTCTTCTTTGCCATGAACATTTCCAATTCTAATTAGAACTATGCCTACTTGTGCTCGTGACTGCACAGCAGAATGGGAAAATAAGGGAAGAAAACAAAGATCACAGGAAAATGCCATACTTGCTCCTTTCTCTCTCTTATTTTAATCCATTAAGTTTTTAGTGTTTGCAGAGACTTCACTATATTTTAGCACTCTCTCTCATGCTATCTTGAATTTTAGTCTTCTCTGTGCTTTTGCTGTCTTTCAGAAAATCAAATTTCTGTAAGGAATATTTGATAGCATTAAAAACCCCCACAGCAGGAACGGGTTCATATATCTGTTTTTGCCCTTACAAGTACCGGATGGCAGGAAGTTCTTCACTTACAAAAGTTTCTATTTTAGATAAATTTCACATTAAAGAAACAGTACAATGCAAACTGTGAACACTAGTGCAAATACGTCTCAAGTATTCAGTGCAGACAATACATCTATGATAGCTGTTGTACATTTTGAATTCGGATCCTTTGCCTTGCACTTGGGAGAAATAAACTTACAGCTGATGTATAGTTCAATCTAAGTACCTCCATAACACAGAGAAACTTCATTTAGGACTTTTCATATATACATGCGTTCACAGGAAAAATGTGCTGTTACTGTAATACATAGCAGAAGTAACTGCATTGCCAAGCTATCATTATTCACCTGTAACAAACGGATGTTCAGGAATTGAGGATGAGTTCTGAATATGAAGAAGCAGTTGATTATTAGAATGAAAAAAAAAAAAAAAAAAAAAAAAAAAAAGGAAAATTTTATTCATTCTTCCATTTGTTTAGTTATTAAAAATATTTTTTTCTCACTGCAAAGTACTGAAATATCATTATAGAGAAAGCTACAAAAATGTACAAGTGATATTCTGTTTGGGTTAAATTGTGCGTCTAAACTAGCATAAGTATCTGAACACTTGCTGAGACTCATCTGAGTTTGTCGTACTTACCTTGGGTTTCATACAATAGTCTTATCATACAGTGTTTACAGAGTTGGGTCATTTGTGGCCCATTAAGCTGATTTAGCAGGATCCTGCCAAATTATGCCAAATTTTGCCTCTTGAACTTTGTCAAGTATTGCTTCTAGTATAATAAAACTCTCTGGGAGAAACAAACAAACAAACAAAAAACTGTATAAAAAAATGTATAATAGGGTAGGGAGCAGGCAAAAATTAGAAAAAAAATATGAATTTAAAAATTCCTCATTGCCATTATTTTTATTCCTTGGATCTTTAGAAATGGTTTCTTTGTTGTTTCATTTCTTCCTATTTTGACATAGAATACTTTACTCTTGAGATGTTCATACCTACATTATGTAATAGAGTAATAACATTTTGTATCACAAAATAAGCTAGACATAAACAGGATTTAAAACAGGCCTTCTAAGAGTTTAAGTCAGATCTAGAAGAAATTGAAATATGGTCTTTCTTTATATCTGCAATATAAAGACATTTCTGGAAGGTGGAAAATTACCATCCTTTGGAAGTCAGTCATCACACAGCTGAATCTGGCCCTGTCTCAACCTATTACATTGGTTTAAATCCAGGTACTACGGGATGCCTAAGCTACTACAAGTTTTACATGTAGCAGTCCCAACAGTTTCCTTCAGAGCGTGCCAGAAGTACACAATATGTACAGATGAAACGGTAGGACTAAACTTTGAAAGTAACAAATGTGAATAAATAAAATAAAGCCTAGCACCAAACATAAATAAAATAATAGACAAAAATAAGTAAAAACAGACTTCAAAAATGTGTCAAATAATACTCTGGTGTTATGCAGTTATCTAGGGATCTAACACATTTTGACAGAGTGTATCAGTCTATGTACGCAAAGCCAAACATTTTATTAAAACAAAATATATCAGTTTTTAAAACACGCTATGTGTTCTGTTCCCTGAACAACCCTTTGAGAAAGATGTTGACTGAATTTCTGTTCAAGTTGATGAATGATTGGAGCTAACAAAGCAGAAATACAATTTTCAACAGGTTAGGCTTAGTTTGATCAACAGTGCACTCCAGTACACCACTTCTATAACAATGCATCTATCTTCATGTGTCAAACAAATGCATATCTGTCTATTACAGAAGAAAGTGCCATATGGTGGGTTTAATGAAGTATCGTATTAGTATTTCTACATGTGGGGTGGTTTTTTATTTGTTTTGCTTTTATTTTTGTTGTTGCTGCTTTGTTTTGTTTATTTGTTTTCTGTAGGAAAACCGGAGAAAAAAACTCTGCTAAATGACCATTATAGAGACAGATTGTAGGTTTTATGAGTGTGAATATGGCTATAAAAGACAATATGGAATTTTAAGTGCTATTCATTGCCATTTGTGCTTCTTGCTGCTTTTCTCCATGAATATGCACTCATTGATTCTTATGCCTTTACTGAGTCTGAGCTCAATTCAAAATGCTAAAAGACTACTCAAAATATTAAAACTCCTAATTCTTTCTCTAGTTTACCTCCCAAATGTGCCTGTGGCAGCAGAATGCCATTTGAAAACCCATCTTGGCTGAAGAGCCCAGCCACTATATGTAGTTGGACCTCCAGCTGTGTAGAAGCTTCATACAAAGAAACAGTAAGTAGTGGTTGTGAAATGCTAAGGAATGGACTCTTGAACCATTAAAGCGTTTCTTTGCTGTTTTAGTACCAAAACTGAGGAGAAGGGAACTACATACCTGAACAGTAACCTCTTCTCAGATATGAAAGAGCATCTGAGAGAGTCAGAGAAGTATCCTGAGTTCATTCAAACCTTTTGTTGCTACAGTCGGTGACGTGCAGTGAAAACATGATTTTAGCATAGAATTATCCTTAGATAGAAAATTCTAGTGATTAATCTGTTAAGAAGACTTTTTTTCTGCTACAAAACAGCAGTGATTGATTGCAGGTGGGCTAGGCTGTGACTATTCCTCATAAATACTAAAATACACTCTTGTGAAGTTCAAGGAAATAGCTTGTACAGGACTGTTTATATCAGTGCAGTTCAAATAATCTTTTTCTCTAAATAAACTATCCCATTTATAGACATGAAAAGCAAAGTCTTGCAAACAAAAGATGTATAGATACGCATCCAAAACCTTGCATTCATTTGACCTTTAGAACTTCCACATGCATCTACTTTGTGATCTGTGATTCTTTCTTCAGACCTTGTTGATGTATTATGGTGGTCTGCAGCAGCTGCTATAGATGCACTTCTCCAGTGTTAGTTTTACTGTAAAAATAAGCTCTGGCAATGTGGTGACTAGTTAATTGAACTATATAACCCTTTCTAGAATTTGTGACTCCAAGCCACTGAACAATATAATTCATCTCAGTCTTTTTATTAAAGTCATCAGTAAAACTGTAGGGCTACAGTGGTATATTAGAATGCAGAGAGTACTGTATGTAACCAAGAAAGGCACCTCTCCAGTGGGCCTTTAATAAAATAAACGTTTTCTGATGGTGCAGTACTTATTTTTAGCTTATTCCTGTTCCAGCTCAGAAATATTGCATCTAGAACAATTCATAAAGCTGTAAAATGTAGTCAAGCAGAGGAGGATAAGGGAAAAGGTCATGAAGAAATTTAAATGTTAAAGTAAAAATTTTGAGATCAACATGATTGTTGCATAGCATGACATTGTGATCAGTAGAGTACAGTGGAAATACTGAATTTAGAAAGAATAAACTGCCTAACAGCATGCTCCTGAACCATTTGTTATTTCCTAATTAAAGCTTGTGAAAGGGCAGTTTATAGACAATTATAATAAGCTCAGTGTGGGAGATGTCAGAGTGTAAATCAGACTCTGCAGCAGTAGAGCTTTAAACATCTCTAATGACAAGTGGTGGTAGGTAGATGATACAAAAAGACTGTTTTGACAACATGATTGATTGAGATCTTGAAATACATAAGCAAACAAAAAGTGTGTGAATTCAGCAGGAAACCAGAATTGCATGCTGTACAGTACATAAAGTATAAAGAGAGGTAGAGGAGGCTTGTGGCAAAGAAAGTTTAAAGCCTTACTTGAAAATGAAAAGTCATACTTATGTAATCAAGTGATTACTACTCAACTCAGGATTTTTCTTAAAAATATAAAATCAGTTGTATTAAAAGGGTGCACTTTGCATCTTGAAGTATTACTGTATCTCTTGCTTACTTTAAGGGAAGTAACTTCTAGCACAGTACTTGTTTACAGAAAGTAACATCTAGCACAAGTACTATCAACACTTGCACCAATGTGTGTTAATTCACCTGTTTTAACACACATTATATTTCCTCACGTGTCTATTTCCCCTGTATATCCGTCCTTTTTCTGTTGTTTAAGCCTAACCTCTCCCTTTGCTAGACAATCTGAGAACCACAGATGGTCATATCTTTTGGGGGAGAGTAGAGCCGAGGAGACTGGTGCAGAGTTACCAGTATTACTCACAACTAACTTTTTGTAACCTTAATGCATACAGGTAGGACTCTCAGATGAATCCATTTTTGACCAGTCTGTGTTTTCCAGTTGATTAAAATAGGAGCACAAATGGGTCAATGTTAAGTGCTTTTTCATATACTCTCTTCTATAGAGACATGCCCAAGTACAGTTTGTGATAAGCTGTTTAGTTCAGCACAGGGCTCCAAAATATCACTGGGGACAAAGGGGAAAGAACAGGGCATTTTAGATTACTTCCAGTTTCATTTTGACCTTTGCAAGATTTGAGAAGCAGGCACAGCAAGAGTGATGGGGTTCTCTACACTCACCTCCCTCTTAGCATATTAGCAAAATACCTCTATAATTAGTAGAAGAGTCTCTGTCAGCTGCTATTATAATATCTGTTTTATCTTTATCCCACAAAGATTTCAGTAACCTTAATGGGTCCTCACTTTCCTATTTTTGCCGTGTAAGTCATTGGAATAGTCTGTGACATCCCATGCAACGGATGTAGAAACGAATCTTTCTACATCTGCACATGGCCTGACAGTTAAGATATTAATAAATAATATTTCTTTAGTATTTATTATACCCCAGTACCCCAAATTTGATATTGTGCTGTTCACCCATGTCTGTCATATCAGTTACAAGTCACTGGGGAAGTCCTGATCAAACAGTTTGTATTTGATGTTGTGCTTTATATTCTCTGCTCTGCCAAAGCCTTATCCATACCTCCTTTTTCTTACCCAGAACAAAATTTCAGAGCCAGTTGGGGGTATCTTAGGGATTGGTTCTCACTAAGAATGAGCTCAAACCCAGAAGCATTGAGTTGTACGATTTTTACATAAGTTGAATTCTGAATACACATTTTAAATAGAACTTATTGGAAGCTTCTCTAAATTCTCCACAGTTGTTCTTGAAATCAAACCCTCTTGAAATCTATGTCCTAGATAGGCTTGGAAAAATGCTATCCACTGTGGCTGTCTGAAAGGGGAATATATTCAGGCATAGAGAAGGAGCTGGCGATGCAGTTACCTGGTTTTCCCAAAGGTTTATTTTTCGATCTGCTTTTGTTTACCAAATGCTGATGTTTTATTTGCATTTATAAAAGGCAGGAAGAACAGAAGTTACACAAAATAAGATTTATTTTGAGGCAGTTGACTGAAATACATAAGCTGATAAGATCTGATCAGATCATTCTCTACCTTCTCCTATCCCAGAGTACAGGATCAAGGATTCAGCCACTGAAATAAAGCTGAGCAATTCTGTATTTGAAAATAGCTTGTTTATGCAACATTCACTATCTGAAATTAAATAAAACAAAGGATCATGAAGGCAAATGTTGTCAGGGGATTTCAGAAAGGATTAAAGGCTTTTTTTGCAGCTATTGTCCAGTCTGGAATAACTACAGGAGTAAAATATTGCTGCTCACCAAGGGTCAAGGTGGAATTTATGCCCTCCCATCTGCTGTAGAGCACAGTCTAGCTCACAGTGTTTATGACAGGTGAATGGCGCAATTTATTTTTGCTTTTTACAGATGCATATACATGACAAAATTAGTGGGTGGGTACTACCTCTTGTACCCAGATATGTGCTGGCTTCTGTAATCTTCCAGTCTGAGGCAATTCAACACATGGAATCAGAACAGCAAAGGAAGAACATAGGAAATGACCTTTTTTATTTATTTTTTCTTTTTTTCTTTATTTCCCTTGTAGCTATTTTTCTGTCCCGGTTGCCTAATGTAAACCCATACATCAAAGTGGCACAATTGTGGCACCCAAATCTTATACAGAATGTTTTAGAGCTCTGCACAATTTTTGTTGAGGTTAGCACGTACAGCACAAACATGCCAGGTTACTGAGCACCTTGTAGGAGTCCAGCAGTGGGAGATAACAGAATGGTGGGTGCTTGATATCTACTCCCAGCAGTAAAATGAGCTTGCTGGATTTTTGTCTCTAGCTGTTAATACCTTTCCTCTGTTCATCCTTCACAAATCCTTTCACACGCCCCCATCACCAACTGCAGTACCTCTCACAAAGGCAGGCTGGCCAAATGGTCAGTAGAAGCTGTACAGACTTGGAAGAAAAAAAAAAAAAAAAAAAAAAGGCATTAAACTGTCTGGTTTCTTTGGAAGGGACTTAGTTCTGGCTTAAAACTTGCCAAATGCATCCCACTTCCCACTGTTTTGCACTCAGCTGAAACAATTTTCTACATACACATACCTTTGGCTCTCTTTATTTTGGATCTGTAGTTGAATGTGTTAAACTGTTGAGCTTAGTAAAAAGAAGGAAGTTGCTGAAGAGTTGGTAACTCCATTTAACCTTCCCTGAGATAATGACCATGGGGTGTCTCAAAGCACCTAGATTGTCCTTCAGATACCAATAATGTTAGGAAAACAGGTTTCTTATTAAATACAGTGGCTGATTTTTCTTTTCAAGAGGGAAATCTTTTTCATGCTGCGTCATTGTTGTTATTAAAGGTTTGACTGTCCTGCACAGTGTATGGCTATAATCTCTCAATGGAGAGATGGTCTGCTTTTTTGCTGTGATATCACTGTGTTCATCCAAGATTTATTTTTTCTTTCTACCTCCTGTTCTTTTGCCATTGCTTGCCACTGTTCATAAATACGTGTTATCAGCTGAACCTTTCTGAATTTGCCTGGCAGAATGTATTTTTCTTTTCCAAAGGTCTCTATTTAATATGAACTGTGCTCCAGTCATTTCTAGCACCTGTTCACTAGTTACATGGTGCATCAACAGCAATTTCAGAATTCTTCAATAGCGTGACAGCTTGAAATTGTCATTTCTTTATGAACACTGGATGCACTGAAATCACTTTAGTGCAGTTGTCGTTCTTCTTTGTACTCAAACATTAGATATGTTTTTGTGAGTTAAGATGGGTGGTGAATAGTTTTTCACTAAGCACCATGCTCAGTTTCCATGAAATGAGAAGGGGTCTTTTATGCAGGGCATATGTCAATGGGTATCCATAGAAAGGAGACCCCTTTCTGAAGTGGTAGATATGGACACTTCATCTTACACACAGATGATACTGCTACATGAAGGACTTTTTGAAGCACTTAACTTCATTATAAAAAGTGGAATAACATTATCTTTACTAGCGGGGATTGAAAGCAAATAATGATTTTCATTTAATATATGTAGCACTGAGGAGAGTGATTTTCACTCAAAACTGAAATGAAGATATAAATTATGTGATACTCAGCAGAGGTAGCATTCAAATAATTTTATTTTTTTAACATGTCACACTAGGAGTATCTCAATGTAATTGCGTGAATGAAGTGTATATGCTCTTATGTGTGTGGTTGCAGGGATGATTATGTACCAAAATTTCCATGTTGTTCTTTGGTTTGTTCAGGAAGTGCAGTGCTCAGCGATTTCAGCAGAATATACTGAAAGTACGGAGCTTTGCCCTGGGATGAAACTAGTAAGGAGCTGGTACTAGAGTGTGACTGCTCATTCATGCATGGGAACTGAAAGAAGGGGGTTGATAGTGAGGAAAACCACAGTATTAGTATTTGCCTTGTGTTTCATGTCATCAGCAGAATAGAAGTGAGATGACCTCTTCTCTACAGGATTAAACTTCTGGATATTCATGTAGTATTCTGTTAGGAGGCTGTGGCAGATCTAGACTATTTCTGGTCCTTCTGGTTTCACTTTTCATAACTAAAGAATGATAAATTCTAACACTATTTTACCACTTCCCGGATTTTTAGAAACAACTAAATAGAATAATTATAAATATTCTTCATAATATTGTTACCAAAATAATTTATCGTTTTCATTTTATATCAGGCATGATAAACAATCAGAGAATGAATTGCAGGAAAATAAGTGCTTTCAAAGATTGGTTTAGCAGTGGTAGATTAATCTGCATTGTTGTAGTGGGATTAAGATGTGTTAATATTGTGTTTAATTTTTGGAAAAGATTTTAGGCTTCAGTTCTATATTGGTCCTTAGACTACTACTACAGCACCCTGTTCTATAACTGGGATACTTAAGTCCTATAGTTATTTGTAGTCCTACAAAAGCTGCAATAATATTAATTGAGGTTATTTATTGTGCAGGTTATTTCACTATCAGTAGTTACTTCATGTAGGAATCAATATATCTCTCTCCCTCTGTTAAGGTTATCTGTAGCACAGTCATGTAGAGTTTAAAAATAATCTAAGAAACCCATAATTCATTTGTTTCATAGGCAGACAGTTCAGGTCTTAATTGATAGGCCATCATAGTCAGCTTGCAGGGAGACATCTACTAGGATGGTAATGATGGAAGAATACTTTCTGGTGTTTAAAGTTAAATTACCCTGCCTCTGGCTCTCTTCTCACTCTTGTGACATGTGTGACATAGCCAATACTCATATTCAGATGAATCCTAAATAACTACCTGTTTTCCTGACCTGTCATACAGTTTCTTGAACTTTGAATCATTTGTTTGTTATTATGTCACTATCTGAATATTGGTGCCTTTATCACTGATCTCACTACCTGTTTCTGCTACCTTTGTCTCTACAGGGATGATCCAATCATTCCTTACTGTCTATGTTGTAAATATTATGTTAACTTTGACATTTGTAATGGTTTGTTTTTCTTTCCTCCACTCTATTCATATCTAACCCAGGAACCTATGTACTGATGTAATTATACTCCTCCAATCTGAGTCTCCTTTGCTACCCCTACAGATGTTCAGAAATTGTCTTGTTTCCATTTCAGTTGTTCTTACCTCCTTTTGTTCTCCCTCTTTCCACAGATTCCTCAGTACTGTTCATCAGTGCAAATTGTCTTCTCATTCTTAGAAGCTTTTGTTGTGCTATTTCACTTTATCTATTCATCCCTCTTCCAAATCTGACCTTTATTTCTTCATCTTGATCTATCTCTGAGATAATTAGTTCATATCTAGAATGATCTTTTTTTCTTTTTTACTGAATAACTTCTCTGTTTTTCATTAAATTCTTCCGTAAATTCTGCCAAGAAAACCAGGCCCACTGAAATCAGTTAAGAAACTCAAGTGACTTCAGGATTTTACGGCATGTCTTAAGCAGTCTCTTACCTTTCTCTTACCTGTGTCAACTGCCTAGATTGTGTCATTTAAACAATTGCCTATTATCAAATTGCACTTTTTTTTTCTGTGTGCAGTAGATTATAAGGTCTTGAGGAAGAGTTTCTATTTCAGTCTGTTCATGTACAATAAGCATACAGTGCTAAATAAATTTTATTTCATCATGGAAATAGTCTTTAAACAGTAAAGGAATAAGTTATTTAATTATGTTATTTTATCATTTAAATGGACACAAACTAGAAAGAATGAAAAACAGAAGGAAAATATATGATCAAACATTAATATTTTACTGTAAAAGAATTAAATATCCTAAGGAAATAATGAAAATAAGTAACTTCTTCCAGATGATAGTTAAAGTTTGATGAAATAATAATAAAAATTTAATCTTACAGTTGAATGAAAACTCTCCATATGTTGTTAAATATGGCTAAATTTGAATTCCGCTTTGCTGGTTTTCTGCCTCAGACAACTGCTGTTTTTAGGGATCAATTGGCTACAAATAAGGCCCAAGACATCCCTAGTTCAGTGATCATCTTTAAGTTTTTCACATGAATTTCTTCTTGAATCCTACTGCTGTCAAAGGTCCATGAGAGTAAGACAGAGGTAGGCAGCTAAACAGAGTTAAAATTCATGTGTGAGAGACATTTGCTTGTCTATGTGGTGTATTTAAATAGTTAGAGATTAAGTACTGATTCTTCTGGAGAAGAACTAAACCAGTACATTTAGGACCACTGTAACCATGGAGCAGAAACCTTATGGATCTTAGAGTATTGTTTTATATCTTATTTGTATTTTTCCATCTGCCAGTGCAGCTGTAGCAGTGGAGCTGAATGACATTCTTGCACTTTGTGTTCTGCATCTGCTCCATAACTCTGTTTATCGCTAAACCTTTTTGTTCTGTGCTATTCTTCACTCTGTCTGTTCTGCTCACTCTTGATCTTTCCTCTGTTTATCATTCCTTGCACTCCAGTATATATTATCATGTACTGTATCCTTCCAAGATCATTCTTCACATATGCTGAGATTTTTTACAACGGTCTTTTTGTAATCTTTTGCAACAGACTCACTTCATGCCCTAGACCTTTTATTAAAACTTATTTTTTATTTCTGTTTTCTTGAAGGCATCATTATTCCTTCTAACAAGCTCATTTTTGTAGCCAGTAGCATTTGACTTCATCTAGCACCCAGGTCATTTTCTCTGTGTCCACCATTATCATCTTTGTGTGTCAGTAGTCATGGTAGTTGCATGACAAATGTTCCTTCTGAAAAATCTCTCATCTGCCTATCCTTTTTGTTTTGCATAAACTGGTGATTTCCCCTGCATATCATTTAATTTTATGTGCCATTACTGCAAGATCTACAGATTGCTATAATGTTCCTGCAAATCTCAGATACGCTGAGTTCATGTCATAACTCCTGGTGCTCCAGCTTGATGCGTTTGTTCCTGTGCCAGCTGCCTGCTTGTTTTCCCACTCCTCCTCCCGAATGGTAAATGCAGCCTTTGTGCAGCTGGCAGCTAGTATCTCGGGATATGTGCCTTTCCGTCTATTTCATATGATCAGATACTTGCCTAACAATGAACTCCTTGTTTGTATGAGTATCCTCTGTAATTGATCTGAGCTATTCAATAGTTTGTTCTGGTGGTGTTGACACCAGAATTTTAGGTCAGCAGTAGTTTAAATACAGAAGCATTCACACACTTGGAAGAGCAAATTCATTTTTCACTAAAACTTGTCACTGTCAGCTGTCATACTAGATTGGTAAGCTAGTGAAAGCAGGATCAGTGGATGTTGCCTTGCATGGCAAAGCTCAACAGAATTATTTGTGAAAGTTCAGCCAGCTACAGGGTCAAAAATAGTAAAATACCCCTTGTATGTTTGTGCCTTGAGTTTTACCTTGTGCCCATCCTAAAGTTAAGTTTATCATTGAGCAATTCCATTGCTGCATTTACTATACTTCACGGTCACGTTGCTGTGTAAAGCCTGTAGTGACCGTTGTGCAGCCAGCAGGAACATCCAAATCTGCCAGAATATGGTTTGCTGGATTGGGATGTCACACTGAAGATTCAGTGGCATTTAATAAGTTGGGCAGGGACTTGGGCTCCTAGGCTTTGAACAGAAAAACAGTTCCTTAGTATTCACACTGCAAAGGTAGTTAAAGTAGGCGATCACTTTATACTCATTTATGCATGATGTATCTCTGTACATCTTTGTAAAGGAATCTTCTAAGAAAATAATGCATGTGGCAAAAAGCCAGCCGGGGGATCAGCCAGAGGAAAAGTAACTGAAGCACTTTGATTCACAGGCATGAATATTCTAAGTAGATAGATAGATGTTAACTTTACCTGCCACCTTTAGCACATGCGTTTTGTTTAAACTTGGTACTCTGCAGGAAACATTAGATGCCTTTGACACTCCTGCTGCCCACATTACTTTTAACAACTCAGCTGTGGAAGCTTTTTCAGAGCCTTGGGGTGTTGTACTTCAGTATGTTCATTCTTCTCAACTTTTTTTTTTTTTTTTAAACAAGTTTAATGAAACACATATTTAATTAACAACACTCAAATGAATAAATACAAGCAGATATGCCCCTGTATGCAACCCTATTGAAGAATATCAGTGTGAATGATAAAAATTGAAGCCAACTTTACAAAAGGAAAATATGTTGAATAAATAATGGCTGCTACTATTTACAAAGTGCAGTAAACAAGAAGGGAACCTCCCTTGTTAAATTTGAGGAGATTAGGAGAAAACAAAAGTAGAAAATCTGGAAGTATCCCCAATGTAATTCTCTCTTTCATCCCATCTCTTTGAGAAATGGTTCAGTTCTTTTTATTACACTTGCAAATGTGTTGAGCAACCTGCAATACAATGGATCACAGCTTAGGTGCTGGATAGCAGAGGATGAAAAGGTGCTGCTTCCAGCACATGAGCTCGTTCTTTAAGCTCTGTTCTTTGGCTTTGAGTGTAATGCTGGCTTAACTCCTGCAGGTTCTGTTCTTATTATGAGTGCATATTCATTTAAGAATCTTTGACACTTTTTTGCAAAGAAGAAACTATAGGCCTGTGTTATTTCTTTTATCATATTAATGTTCTTGTTCTTGTTCTTGTCACGTATTTTCAGTGTCTTCAGCTCCTCTTCCTAAACTTTCCATAGTGACGCTGTGCATTGAAGGATGTTTGATTTTGTGTGGTTTTTAGGTCTGACTAAATTTCAGTGGTGGATCAGTCTGTTTCTTCATTGGGCTGAATTCTGATCTATTTGTCAAAGAAAACCCCTCCTGTAATCTCAGTCCTGATTTAAAATAAAAATAAAAATAGTTCTCCCATACATAGGCTATAGTGTCTAAAGTATTTTAGAAAAAAATCCAGAGGGAAACATGCAATAGAAGTATTAACTGTTTGTTAGGATTTATAGAAGTTATTTGTTATATGTATTTCCTGATAAGATACTGAGGTCAAGAGTGATGATAAATGCATAATACAATGCCTTGTGTAATGCACCCTTAAGTATTTAAAGATAATGCTGTGGCCTCCTGGCCATTCGTACATTAGCCAAATTTTGGATCTCTTTTTTTTTTTTTTT
>CM021768.1:5967068-6128755 GCA_011076525.1 Nettapus auritus
AAAAAAAAAAAAAAAAAAAAAAAAAAAAACTTGCCTTTCAATATAATTATGATCTGTACTCAGCCAGCTTGTGTCTAACTGAACTCTTTGCCCTGGGGATTTGAAGATATTAAATAAGTAGTGTAGTGGAGCAGCAACATATTTTCCCTTAAGATTTAAAAATAAAAATAATTTTTTAAAAAGCAAAATAACCAAGAGGTAGTCTCACACTGTATTCTGCAAATATAAACAGAAATATTTCTCTTTTTAAAAACAGAAATATATCCAAAACTGAACCCAGCACTCATTTTTGCTGGGTTTTGTTCATTGCAAACAGATAAATGAAAAGCTTTGTTTGTAACATACATATCATACATACAAGCATATATTCAGGATTTATTCCCATCACTCTCTTTCATCAGTGTAAGTAGGAGAACCCTTTCATGACAAGGGTATGGATCACCAAGAACTAGCAAAGGTTGTTCATACAGCAGTATCAGAAGGCAATCAAAGCATATATCTCACACTTTGAGCTGAGCCATTTATTGCCACCACACTATACAGACATAAAGAGCTCCAAATTGCAGCTTGGTTTATAAATAGTGTAGGGAGTCATTTAAGATTTTCCTATGCAGGGGACACAGCATCACTAGCAGGCTGCTGAGATGTAGTGCTTGCATAAGTTCTTCTACTCTGTCTGCCCTTGTGCCTCTGTGTGTCCTCTTGCTGGGTCTGCTGTTGAGTGCACAGGAGTGTGCTATTGTTGCAGGCAGTGGAACAACACACTCCTAGGCTTGGCTCCCCCTCTTGCCTGGGCTTTACAGGGAAAGAAAAACAGTTGGTATCTATTTCTGTGGCTCTGACAGCTGCTGCTGCTGCTGTCTTTGGATGCAATGAGCTAGTCCACAAAAGAGATGTTTGTGTAGGAAGCGAGTTTATGTAAAGGTAGAGATGCTTTCCTTAGTACAAGAGCGAAGAGAAGGATGTGCCATGGATGTAAAATTCAGCTTAGACTGCATTGCTGTCCTGAGCTGGCTCTGTCCTAAATCTAGTCTGTAGACTGATGGTCAAGAATGGTGGCTCTTGACCTTTTGTCTAAGGCTTGCTCTTTTTTTTTTTTTTTTTTTTTTTGAATAGAGAATTTTCTTCAAAGGTAATTAGAAATCTTGTAATAGACTTTGGAAGTACTATGTCTTTACTGTTTGCCTGCAAAAACAGCAAAGCTAGATCACAGCTGAAGACCTGAAAATCTCACCTGCACACTTCCTTAATGCAGTCCTGCTATTGAGTGGTGTTATACAGTTATGGTGGGAGAGAAGATCATTCTCAGGATCACTGTAGTGAAGGAAGCCATCCATGAGACTGTGTTTTTATGAAGTTCTAGTCCACACTATTAAAAATTATTGAGATTACTCTCCTTTTTGATGGAATGTAAGTTCACTTAAAAATGATACTAAAAATGATACAAAGTGTGTCTGCCCAAAGTATGGTAATTCTCATCCTGTGTATTTATCAAAGTGGTCAGAATGCTGTGTGAAACAAGTATGTAAGGGAATTCTTCATTATTTCTTAGATGTGCTATAGTCAAAGGGCAACCACATAAAAATATATAGGCTGAAAAGAAATATGACAAAACTATTCTTCTAAAAGCTCCTTGAGGAATATCAAATGGATCCACTGATTCAGATGTGAACATTTTCACATTGGTGGTCCATTAGTCCATCTTTTTCAATGAACCTGAAGACAAGACATTGCAATGCAGTCTGGACATGCTTTACCCTCATCTTCTGTTACTAAGCAACTTCAGTGAAAATGGAAAGATGAACTTACTGGTATTGATGTGGTGGGTAGAAACACATCTAGGCTGCAAACCAGCCTGTTGCCTGTGGAGGAGAGAAAAATGATCATTTAGAGTAACAATAAAAGCCCCAATCAGACCGAACCGACTATGATGCACACTTTGCTGTTTCCCCTAGTTTCTGTTTAAAAATGTAAGATAAATCATAGGAGAATTACAGGCTAACACTCCTCCAATATTCCTGCTACCTCAGACAGACGGTAGATAAAAAACTGCGACATAATGTGTGCATTGAAAAGTGCATGTTGTAGCAAGCCGTCACCTCTCCTGCCAGTTATGCTGCCAGTGCACAAGGATGTTCAGTCCTACTTGTGCAGGTTATTCAGTTTGTATGATCATCAGGAAAGGTCTTCAGCAGCAGCAAATCACAATTCTAAAAGACTATGATGGTGTAAAGAGTAAAGCTATTGCTATTGCCAGAGAATGTCTCAGTGTAGGACTGGAAACTTTTAAGATGTACTAGTATACAGCTCACAAGTCAGCCTTGAAAGCTTGGCTAAGAGAATTGGGAGGTAAATACAAGCATTCCCTGCAGTGCTTTATAGTTTCACTTTAGAAGGACTGGGGAGAAACAGAAAGATACTAAATGAATTGAGAACTTTAATCAAAAGGACTAAAAAAGAGATAAGCTGACTAGAGGAAAAAAATGCAGGTTAGCAAACAAAGAACAAAGAGTATGTTTGAATACAATTACCAAGAAATAAGGAATAGAAATAGGGCACTCATGCAGACAGAGAACAGGGAGGGAAGGTTGAGCAGCAAGACAGGATTTTTTGAAGATCCATATGGAGTTGTACAGAAGGTATCGGAGGGAAAAAGGATGCAGAGTTCATCTGTCTCTGGGAACCTAATTGAAGTGATGGATGGAAATTGGGTCAGAAAAAATAACAAACCCCTCCTTCTCTTCCTCCCAATTTTCCTTCTCTTTCTTTAATATTAATGTGTGTTATTAAAGAAACATTTCTGGAAGGCACTAAGAGCAGAAGCTGTAAGTATCCCTGCAGAGACTACCTTACTATAGCAAAATGTTCAACATTTGAGATTGACTTTCTCCGAACACAGAAGCAGTGACTGTAAACTGCAAGTGAAAATAGGAAGATACATGAGAAAGACCAAACTGGACAGATCCTACCTCTGGCTGATACCCCAGGGTGTCACTCTCTCTTGCTTGTAGTTTGGCAATAGCAGCATAGTTTGTCATGCTAAAGCAAGCAAACAAAAACCCGCCTTTCTGAACTGAAGAGTAAACAGGATATTGACAGTCTGCTTTTAAAGAAAACATCTCCCAGAGTGGCAGTAAGAAGCTGCTAACGGGATTTGGTATATATCTAAAAAGATGTAGTTTAGAAGACATTTCTTTTGGTTGCAGTACTGGCTTGAGCAGTTTGTATTCATCACCATGCCACCCTGTCCATTAAGCCACCAACTGCTCAGGGGTACCATCAGGAGCCAGATCGGTGAAATGATACAGGATGAAAGCAATCCAGAAAATTACTTACTTTTAATCTGGATCCATGCCTTCATCCAGGTCAGGATACAGTGCCAAGAACAATTGTACTGGGCCAGTATGTATTAGGAACAGGGGAAGGCTGGGAGTCATGGGGTGCGGGTCAGCTTAAGCTGGCAGTGTTACCACAAGAAAATGCTTAGGTACACCAGTAGTCTTTGGAAAGAAAAATTGAATTTGGTTCACTGAATCTGCAAACAGGTGGAATGTGAACACTGATATACCAGCGTATCTAAAACTTGGAAAAAAATCATGTGCTAGTACTAGTACTCTAGTAGGAACAGAGGTATATGGCTTGAAAGTCTAATTTTGAGACCTTATAATTGTTTAAATGTTTCCATCAATAATAAAGCTGTAATCACTCTGAGGAACCTATTATTTTCATCATGGAATTTCTCTCTGCTGACCTGCTGTTGGATGTTGAGGAGTTAAAAATACATATTCCATTATAAATCTCAGTGAAGCAAGTTGGTTTACCAGCTACTCTTCTTCCATATTAAATGGGACAGGGGAGGAGTTAGGTATTGTTTAATTTTAGGGTAGCTGAAGAAATCAGACTTGACATCCAAAACACTGAACAATACAGAAAGATTTGATTTACAAGAAAACTTAAAGATTTCCCTGAGCCATGTTACAGATGCAGGGCTAGGATGGGTGTCAGATCTCAGGGGAAGTGAGTGTAAGTATTGCCCCAAAATAAGCTTGACAACAGTTTCCTTTGACACAGAATGGGAATGGTAAGAAGGCTTGGATTTCTGAACAAGAAAGTCTTGATCATTTTTCATATTCCTTTTTTTTTTTTTTTTTTCCATTTGGATTTACAGAAAAAGAATTTTGTCTGTACTCTTTGTGTATAACTGACTTGTTCCAGATATGTAACTGGTTCATACAAGCGACTCTGTCTCCCAATGGAAACTCAGTGAAGCCCAAAGTACTGAGTACCTTACAGGGTCAGTACTTTATGATGTGTTTATTGACATATTTATTTGAGAGGCAAAAATGTTTGCTTGCTTCCCAAGGATAAGTGCATCCTTCACACAATGGGGAATTCTCAATTGTGCTTTTCTTCTCTGCAGTGACTCTTAAGATATTGAGACTTTGGTATTCTGAATCAGGGCTATAAAATACTGCAGGATTATTAATTAATGAAATTATTATTATTATTATTATTAATGAAATGTGCACAGTGGGCAAAATGTCTTATAGCAGGTGACTTCCTGACAGATGCTAGTACTTGACTGAGCTTTTGATTCCATGATGAAAATATGGGTTGTTTTGCATTTTTCTAAGCCCACCCTCATAACAGCAGAAAGACACAAACATTCGATTTCTAACTCACTAGACAGGCTTTATTCAAATGCAGGCTTTCTGCCAGTGATTGGAGGTTGCAGTTGGCCAGATACTGTTTTAATTCATTCTCCTTTGGTCACCCAGGAAAGCTGGTGGTAACACCAAGAAAAATGAACAAATTTCTGGCAAAATGGAAATTCACAGTACTTCAAAAGCCAATATATAAAACAGTATATAAAACATCAATACATAAAAGCTACAACAATCCCCTGAGGGTGCCCCATTTCTAGCTTGGAAAAGAAAAATGGTTGAGATCTAGTAAATACCAGATTACTCAATTCATTGCAAGTCAGTGAAAATTGCATTAATCCAGAGAGGTGGCTGTTGTGAAATGTCATCGTTTCAGTCAGCAGGTGTGTGACTCTTTGTTTATTTGTTTGCTTTTGTTTCTAATCAAACATTCTAAGTTGGGCAAAGCAAATAGATTAAGTAGCAAGAAATGAACAATGAAATTATTAACAGGCTAACAGCAGGCCCACTACTTTGGACGAGTCCCGCTCGCTCTCTGCAGGTGTCAGATGATCTGATTTTGGCATCCAGTAGATGATTCTTCATTGCTACTCTAACCTGCTGAATGAATTAGCTCTCCAATTAGTGGTTTTACCATTATATTAACCTCTCAGGGAGGCTGTGCTGCCATTGCAGCTTTTTTTCAAGGCCATTTCTTGCACCTCCCCTAACCATTGCTTTTAGTGGTTCTTGCCCTAGCTGGGGCTCTGGGGCTGGGTAGCATACCCATACCATAGCTGTCCCTCACACAGATTCCCCAGCATCTGCCCTGCTGTCTGTGGAGCAGAAGAAATTGCACAGCTGGGAGTGTGTTCTGCTCACCTTTGTCCTTACGCATCCTACTAAGATAATATAAAGATACCCTGACTTTGAGTACTGTATTCATCTCCATGGGTATCTGAACAAGGTACATGGAGAATATTTTTATCTTTTAACATTGTATTTCTTTTTGTCAAAGACAGTTATTCTGTACCATAGTATACACATGGTTTACAAAGAGGTGATCTTTCTGTAGTGTGTTGTAAAGTGTCCCATAGGACATTGCCTGAAGTCTTAGGAAGAATCTCTCCCCCGTAATGTTTTACTCTGCTGCATGGACCCACCCTTCTGCCATTTATCTTCTCCAAGGACCAGGTATTTCTTACATTGTTCTCTTTTTCTTTGGAGGATATTAGGATGAAAATCTGTCATGACACTGTTCATGAAACTAGCAGAATAATGGAGGTCAGAAAGGCATGGAGGACAGAACAGTCTCTGGAAACTCTGTCTGTATTTCACTCACTAGGAACAAAAGGGCAAAATTGCCCAGAGCAGCAGCAGTGACATGCTGAGCAGGTTGATGAGGGCTTATCTGTAGTCATGCTTGAAGCCAGAGCAGGGCCAGCTGAACACCAACCAGCCATAGTGCAGCAATTGTGTAGACACTTCAACACGTGCTATGTGAGGGAGGTCTGCGTTTCACCTGGGCTCTTTAGCTCCAAGACTAATACTGCTACTCAGTTGTCAGACCAGAGATGGTAGACATCTACCAACTTGGACCAGTGTGTGTTGCTGCTCATACCTGGCTAGGTAGACGTGGCATTTGTTCACTTCCTAATTCTGTATTCACCCACAGCACTGTGTTTTGCCATTTAGATGCATCTTTTGAGTAATTCTGCTCTAATCAGTGACATTATGATGACAGCAGGGGAAAATGAGGCCCAGCACCCTCAGTCAATACAAACATTTTGTCCTATCTACTGAGACAACATTTCTGAACTTGAGAGAGAGAGGTATTTCACTGGGAGTTGTTCCTGAGTGAGTAGGACAGAATTGGGCCAACATTTGTAAACAGGAGAAAAACTGAAGGAAACACCTGCTTTAGTTTTCAGAGAAAGATTAGTGTTTGTGATGGAGATGTTTTTGCAGGGTTAGTCTGGCAGGTCTCTGCAGACAGCACCATCCTCCCCTATGTCCTTCACATTTTCCGTTAAGTATTTCAAATGAGTTTGAATGTCTCAGAGGAACCAAACACTCAGGAGCAAAAAACATTCTCCTGCAGAACAGTAATGACTAAAATAGCATAGATCTGAGAATAAAGAGCAGCCTGTAGTTTCTAACCAGGACTAGCTGACTGCTGCTGGAGCTGGAGTCAGAGCAAGGATAACAAGAATATGTGGGCACTGGGGGGGAAGCAAGAAATCACCATGCACCAATACGTGTTTTTAAGCTCTATTTTGGGATTGTCAAGAGTTTTGCTCTTAGCAGCCCAGGCATGTCTATTGATTTGCATGCTGTGGTTTCTGCATGACAGATACGCTGTAGATTTTGGAATACTTGCAGCTTGAAAGAGAACTCGTATCAGCCAAGGAAAGCAATTCAAGAAAGAGTACTGATCATGCTTTAGTCTTCTCGGGCACAGTTACTATCACAAGAGGAAGAAAGAGAAATAACGATATCAAATCAATAGAGAAAGAATGAGTCAAAAGAAGACTGTAGTGTATGAGGATATAAGAGAAAGGAAAATAAACTGGGAAGTGTGCTGCTGCACATAGGAAATGATTTGGACTGAATCCTGACACTCTTTGAATTGCTATGAAATCAGCAGGCAGGATTTGGCCCTTGATTATAATTCCCTCTCCTCGGCAATTTACTAAGCTTTCAGTGAAATTATTTCTCAAAAATAAAGACGTGTGTGTCAGTGTAAATACTGTGATCAGTTAAATGCTAACTAGCACAGGTTTGTGAAGTTTCATTCGTTAATCTTTCAGACTGTATGAGAGAAGCAGCTTTTGAAGTGCAAAGTATTATCATCATCATTATACGTTCATAAAACAGGTTTTGTGCCTCATTCAAATGTGAGAACACTGAAAGTGGCATGCAACCTTCTGTGCCAGAGCCTAAGTCTCTGCTGGCTTCCCTGTATTCTCCTCACATGGAAAAGTCTGAAGAGGTGACAAATTTTCTGATATGCAAGACCTTGAAATTCCCTTTTTAATTTCCTGCTTGAATTTCTGTGCTTGAACTGCTATGGCACTTGCTCTGTGGTTTTGTTTTGTTTTGTTTTGTTTTGTTTTATGTTAACTTCTTATAGATTATTTCCATTTTGGGAGGGATGTTCAATACAAATACCTCTGACTATACAATACTATTGTAATGCAGTTTCATAGACTCTTTTTCCTCTGAAGGACTTGTATGCAAAGAAACAGATACTTAAAATTGGAAAATTAATAAAAAGGGCAAAGGTCACAGTGGTGACATGAGTTACAGTGAATTCATGTTTTCAGATGGTGATGTGAGATCATCTGTGAGCTTCCTCACAGATCTTGCAGTGAGATGGTCAACAGCTCTACAAACTGGTCACCAATCCTAAACTATTAAGTCCTACTGGGAGTTAAATAGTATTGACCTGGGCTTAGAAGTGTGCCATATAAGCATGCACAAGTTATGAGTATAATCACTTGCTATTACTCATTTTAAAGTGGTCTCTTGTTAAATACACTTAAATCAGAAAGGGGATCAAAATCAGTGTCAGTAATTCATACAGGTCACCCACCTTGGCTAATATGAATTGGCTTCCTGATACCTTGAAAAGGATCTTGATGGCAGACAGGTTAGTAGCTTTACAGTCTCACCAGGAAAAGCATCCTGTGTATAGGGAATTATATGGAAAAGCTGACTTTTTAATGACTTGGATATCTCTGAAGACATGCAGGCATGTGTGCTGGGCTTCCACCATGCTTGTCAAGTCACTGTGAAATTCCAGAGTCTCATAGGAGCAAAGACTGACCTGTTGCTCTTTAAACCATTGCACTTCTCCCATCTAAAATCTCTGAGTCCTTTATCTTTATTCTTAAAGCAGCAGTAGCCAGCGTTTGAAAGCACTACACATAACCCAACATAGCTACTTGGAAGGGATTGGTACCTCAGAGAACCTTACTGTTTTTTTTTTCCCCTCGTTTCATTTCTGTTCTCTAAATAAAATCAGGATATGCCAAGCTCCCTAGAATAATGCTGTGGACATCGGAGGAGGCAGACAAAGGTGTATTGGCTGAACTTCTCCACAGCTATGTTACCCCCCACTGTGCATGAAGGAGTCTGAAGGAAAAAGCTCCTATGTGTAATTGCAATTGTTGATAAATAAGTGGAAATGGATGTTTGGCCCTGGAGTTCAGAACCTAAAAATGCCAATGAAGTAAATGGGGTTATAAAATCACTGACTTAAGCATCTGTCATACTAAAGAATCTTAAGCAGGATGGCACAGGCAAAAGGCATGCTTATCTCAAGGGACAAGTATAGCTCTCAGTAGTGCTGGGTAGAAATGAGAACTCTCTCTTGGGAATTTTGAGAGAAAACCTCAGTGAAAAATTTCTTGAGAAGTAACTTTCTTTCTGTGTGAGAATTAGAGAGGACAGGGGAAGGAAGGTTGGGGGAAGGGGGAGAACTTTACTTATTTTTGTTACTTTTTTCCATCTGCTGGAAAACCATGTGTAATTACAAAACTATGTTTTCTTCTGCTTTCCTGTACTTGGTTTTTTTTTAAACAGCAAAGCTGCAAGAAATTCAAAAAGTGCAGAAAAACATAGCCTCAGCTTATTTACTGCTTTCCATGTACCAAAAGATGCAAGGCATTCACAGGAAGCATAGAAAGCTACATTTTCTGAAAATCATATTTTCACTTTTAAAATTAACTTTGCTGAAGTTGTTACTTCTCTGTGAACGAAAATCTTCTTTTACAAAAATATGTTCTTGTTGAAAAACATTCAGACAATTATAGCACTCAGGAACTTGCCTGCCCTCATTTTAATTTAACTTCATAATCTTATTTCCTTTGTTTTACCTGGATTTTAAGGTTTGCTCTGCTTTAGCAAATTAATTGTCTGGTTTGCTATTATGCTTCATGTCATTCTGCCTGTGTTGCTTATTTATTAGCCAACCCTCTAAACAGCCAAAAAAGATAAGTGAATAAGCAGAAAAGCTGAGAATTTTGAAGATAACTTAGACCTAGAGACAGTAAAACAAGATGTTTCACTCTAATGATGAGTGAGTTGCATACTGAATCTGTGGGTGATCTCCTGAATAAGATGTGCTTTACATTCTACATTGTTGTACACAACAGAAATTTAGCTTTAAAATCTCATACAGCTCCTATTATCTTTAAAAATATTTTTCAAAAATCTGCATAGTCTGAAAAAAAATTGCTGACATGTCTACCATTAACTCTGACCCATTCTTAATAGCCATCAATACTGACTCATAATTTATGCATGCTATTCATTTTGAAAATATTTACTCTTGTCTGTCCATTTAGCATGTGAATCCTGGCAAGTTAGATTGTTCTCTCCCAACTTTCAGGAGCTTTAAAAGAAATAGCAGTTCATTGATTTCTGAAATGACATGGAACCCAGAGATACTTCACAAATTTCCTTTGGTTGGGGTTGGAGAAAGGCACTGGAGACAGCTCTTGCTGAGCGTGCCGTGTGATTTCCACAACAGATCCCTTTTGTTTCTGGTTGTTTCATGCCCTATGGGCCTCTTCAGTTAGAGATAAGAGAGGTCTATCAGTATGTGTGTTCAAAGAGAAAGGCTTTGTGAAGAGGAACTTGTGTGACTGAGCTCTTTTAAACTGTTTGCAGATTGTCTGAGGAGATCAGGATTGTTATGGATGTGTTTGTTCAAACTTGCTCAATTAATAGTTTTTTATTTGATCTGATGGATAAACTGTTTGCAGAGCAGTTCAGTGCATGTTGCATTGATTATTTGATATTCTGTGTTTATCATTAGGTTTACATTCCTTGTGTTATATACAAGACACAAGATTATTTAAGAAATGCCTAATCTATAATGTGTAATAGATCCTCCATCAGGGTAGTGAACAGCAGCTTTCAGAGTTCAGTAAGAACTCTGTTAATGTATTCATGATCACATAAAAGAGTGGTATAACTTTGTAATATAAGAGAGTTATTTATGCAAAGAAATGGGTGAATACTCATGGTTCTGTCCTCATAACTTTTGTCCAATAAATTGTATCACAGGAGAACACAAAACGTAAAGAAGCCACAAGGGAGTATTCTGCAAACGGCTCTGCATTTTCCTGCTTAGGATAAAGAACTGGACCTAGTGCTGCTGAATGGCACTTTTTCTGTATTTTTTTTCCTGCCACTGGGATAGGACAAAGAGTTTATCTTTGATCATAAAACTTGAATACCAGCAGGCATTTAATTAATTTGGAGCCTGTTGTCTCTACAGTAGTCGGATACCAGTGTTGTACATTACAGCTCAGTCTTCTTGAACCACGTAAACCTTCTTATAGGTATGCTCATGTGTTGAGAATGGAACGAAGGAGGAAAACCACCACAGAACTGCAAACCCTAAATAGTATACTGCATATACATGTGTACACACCCACATGTGCAACACTATGCTTGGTAGGGGATCTAGCATCACTACAAAGTCTGGAAAACTGGAGTGAACCTATGTGTCAACAGAGAAGTGTGCTAGTACAGCAAAATTAGTAATTAGTAATGTACTGCCTACCCCACATAACTGACTTTAAAGTTAAAATTGAATGCAATTGAATGCTGGGTGTGGGAAAATCAACATTTATATATTTGGCTTGTCACTGCCATTTGCATAGACCAGAAAAGTAGGATGAATGCAAATATTAGCAAGGATTTATGACAGGTGTTGGTTTTAATGTAAGTTCTTGCTGTGATTAAGTTCCTATTGAAGATTAGGGCTAGAGCTTTGGAAAAGAAGCAAGCATTAAATTATCAAGTCTGTTCCTCTGTGGCCTCAAAATCTAAGGTGGGCACAAGTGACTGCAGAGGCTAAAGGGTGAAGCAGTGGTCAAAGGAAACCTAACCAGTGAAGGGAAAATAGGCCTTTAACCTTTGTGTTTCATTCAGCAGCACCCAGAATCCACGAATGAGTAGAGGTGGCAGTAGGGATGAAAGACAGACATGCTGTTTTCATGTATGTGCTGGTGGTCCAGTTTAGGTCACAGCTATGTTTGGGGCTATTGCATGAGTTAAGGCTGTAGAGAAGTAGTGGGTTTACAGCTGCATTCTAGAAGATCAAACTGGAGATGCATGTAATGCTGCCAGAGGTGACTTTTTGTCTAACTACCAATATCATAGGCCTGATAATCATAACCATTCTGTTTGGAGTAAAAGATTATACTTAAGATTATGATTTGCAAAGGAGTCGTATACAAATTGTTCTTAATTCCATGTCTATATGGACTGGAAATATAAGAGAAATGTAAGAGAAAGTGTTAATGGTGAGGAATGATTGTGACTTATTTTTCCTCTATGCACAGAAGCACATATCACTTCCATGAGTTTTCTAGGTCTTTTGTCAAACAAACTGAATGACTAGTGTGTTTTTCTCTCTGCTTTGGTCACATGGATATAGTTAAATATTGAGTTAAGGTTGGCATTAGGGTTCAATTCTGGGGTGAAAGCAAGCATGTATGACTTTTTTTTTTTGGCATGTATGACTATGTTTTTTAGGGCAGGAAATCAAAAATGAGTGCAGTAATTGCTACTGATCACCTGGAAGTGTCTGGCAATGGGTTGTGGAAAAACACAGATGTATAAATTGAGTTTATTGCTGCATTTTTGGAGGCACAGAAATGTAAGATAACTGCAAAGCTTATCAGAAATGAGTGCCTGACATTCAGTATTTGATTAAGTAATGGTCCCTAAGTTGCAGTGAAAGCTAGGTACAAGGGAAGTCTGGGGAATCAAACATTTCTAAGTCAAATTTATTTCAATATTCTCTAAGGCAGGAAAATGCAGGATGAGTTTGCAGTCATTTTAAATGTATAATGTTTGAGGGGCTGGTATCAGCTTCTGTCTGGGTCTTGAGCCTCTGGTGAAAGTTAATACTAGGTTTGGGATGGGGTATTATGATTAGAGTTAAAAATTTGGGAAAAGAGACATTTCTGAGTTAGGCTGAATGCTGCATTCTATGTGGAGTGGAACCGTAGGATAAGTGAGGTTGTCAGCAGTGATGAATGACAACTGTTTGTTTTTCTTCTGGATTCTGCTCTCCTGGGTATCATTAAGGCTAGTGATAGGATTAGGAAAAGAGAAAAGATGTATTTATGAATCAGGTTTATTGCTGCAGTACTACAGGGTTTCAAAAACTGGGATAAATGTGAGTATAGATATGGAAGAGTAGATAATGTTTGGTTTTTATCAGGGACAAATCATCTGCATTCAGGTGAGGGAAATAGCTAGGTTAAGTTAGAACTGGAAAAGGAAAGTTAGGTTTATTGCAGCATTCTCCCACTCCATGAAATTTGCAATTTGGATGCAAAAATTTGCCCTCTGTGTTATATCTTTTTCATGGGGAGTTGCAATGCTCTGTCACCCAGATTTGCCATATAAACAATCCCGATTTTTTTATACGTCCAGATCAAAAGCTCTGAAACAGAACTGGGTATTATCATTGTTTGTTTTCTTGATCCTTGTTTTCCTTTATTCATTGGAAAAAAAATGCTCTTCTACCTAGAAATATGCAAATCTGAGGGATGAATAGGACTGATTTCAACTCAGGCCCAATTGTTGAAACTTCTCAGAAATCTCTTTAGAGATTTCAGTATTTTCTTTTTGCCCTGTGTCTGTGTATCAGAAGATAAATAAATGGCTAAATCAAGTATATACGATTTTGACACATAGTGATTGTCTCAAGCAGACAAGGAATTATTATATATGTTTTTTTGTTTGTTTGTTTGTTTTGTTTTTGTTTTTTTTTAAGAAAACTATCATTTTTTCCTCCTCTTGTTTCATTCTCTACAAAGTTTCTGGAGGACACTTGTGCAACTGCTCTGCAGTTGTTATCCACTTAAAAATTACATTCATAAAGAATGAGACAATAACTATTCTTGTGAGTTAAATCATCAATGCTAACAACAATTAGCAAATCAACGAAATGAGTATGCAAGATGATGCAATTTGTAAATAGCTGCAATATAGAAGTACAATTCTTACAATTCTCATTTGTGTTCTATCTCCTTACAGTATTCACAGCCACAATAATTTGAAAGGATGCTTTCTTCTCAGAGTAAGCTATAGTTAATCTTACTAGAGTGCCTGTTGAGTGGATATTGCCTCAGTGTGAAACCTGGCACTGCTCCTACAAAGCACCAAAGGCGTGCTCCAGTGGCCAGGTAATACAGACACTATAGTGCCTTATTTTTTCTTTGAATTTAAATTTCTTTACTGGACAGCTGCTCAGTCTTTGAGCTTTGCTCTCTTTTGATTTAGAGGACCTTCACTCTAACTTGAATGACTTACAGTTTCAACATCCATGGACAGAATTCTTAGAGGAGAGGTATCTCTGAAATCTGCTTTTAGGGAAGGGAAAAAAATGATGGAACTAGTTTGCTTTCTGGTATGAATAGGGTATATAATATATTTTCTCACTTCTCTTTCCTATACTCACTGCTATTTCCTGTAAAATAAAACCAGACACACATGCAGTACGCCTTAGAAACAAGCAAAGAAAGGACTAGCTCCAGCATTAATAAAAGTCATTTGAAATGGCAAATACAAAATATATTTTGAAGTCCATTTTCTAAAAAAGGACTTAGATGCTTTCCTAAATTTCTGTAAAATAATTTTATTAAGTTTGATGGGGTCTAGACTTCCTCTGGCTAGCCCAGTTAAGGGGCAAAAGGACAAGAGGATTTATTTTTATTATTCTTTTTTTACTTCTAGGTATTAGAACAGAACAGTCATTTTAGGACAGCTGAATGTCAGATGCCTGATCAAACTGGTGATCACAATCCATGTCCCAGTGAACAAGTGTATCTTCACAAAACCCTCTCTGAGGAACTTAACAGGCACTGGCCAGTTTTATCAGAATTGAGGGATTGTGGCTTTAATCCAGCAAAACACTTAAATACATGAGAAACTTTGAGTATATAATAGTTCCACTGAAATTGATCAGACTGTGTATGTACACAAGTGCCCAGCTGGATCAGTGCCTGCAGAAATGGTGATAGAGCTCTGCTCCCTCTATTTTAAGTATGGTTTCTCCATGTTCTGTCCCTGAAGCATACTCATCAAATGGTTTTGGGAAGTATGTGTTGCTTGTACTGTACCTTGTTTGTGGATAAATTGACTTAATTCTTCCATGCTGCCAGTCTAGCAATTTTCTTGGCACTAAATTCACAGCAAAAATAAATAAAGACATACATTTGAATGCTCTACCTGATTAATAGTTCTTATTTTTCAATTTTTTTTTTTAAGTGAGTCAAAAATTTTGGAGGTCATTGGGAAGGTAGGTTTACTTGCTCCATAATTAGCAGATACCAGAATTTTCAAGACATAAGTGGGAGCTGACTTTGAGCAGGTTGCACTTTTCAGGATTGTTCAAGGCTTCTGATGGCACCTTGCCTGGACTGCAATAAAAACAGACTCTAAAAGCTATAGGAGAAAGAAGAGCAAAGGGAACCAGACCTCAGAGACAATATGTCCAATTATCATAATGCAGAGTCAAATTCAGGAAAAGGAAAAATAATTCATGGTATATCAGACACCAGATAAGTGCAGTAGCCAGAAATCAAGCAAAAGCTAATGTGGAGGTTCACATTAAAATCTCAAGCTATCAAGTTACATCTATAGGGATGTAGCATTGTGGGTAAGGGGAATTGAATTTTTTTTTACTGTCTTCCATAGATAAAAGACTGTTGCAGGCAAATACTATATCTCAGTGCTGTGAAAGGGAAAGAAAGAAAAAAAAATAAAAAGGAGTAAAAAGGACAGGGAGTTTCTACTCTGATTTTTGCCAAGGCAAGTCAAAAAAAAGATCATTTTCAATGGAGTTACTATGGAATAAGAGGGGAGAATCCAGCTCTGAGAGGTCTGTAATGGAATCAAATTGATCCAATTGTCAAAGAAGAACTACACTGGAGCAGAAGAAATTATCTGCAGAACTTGTGCTTTTGAAGCACAACAAAGAACCACAATGGCCAAGCAGGACAATGAACAGGAGAAGAAAAATCACCACAAGTGGTAGCAACTGAAGGATGGCTTTAAATTTGACACCTGCAGAATGGTAATAGTAATTATGTTTTGTTCTTGCTGTTAGAAAGGAGAAAAAAAAAAAAGAAAAAAAAAAAACATTGCAGTAGGGTGACATAAAATCTAAGAATCAGGAGCGGGGCAGACCATGTAATTTAGAGCTATTTCAAAAGGATGCTAAATGGAAAGATGGAAAATAATAGCAGGAGCTAAATTTTCCTCCTGCAAATGACAGCAGTTTCAGTCAGAGTCCTTTAAGTGCTTCTGGCAGCAAAAATATAAAAGAAATTGTTTTTTTAAAAAAGTGGTTTCAACCAACAATTGCATGTGTTGATAATGTAGGGATTTCTTGCCAATTTATTCTGCATGGCTACTTCTCTACAAATCACAATGCTGATGGTGTTTCTACCTGTGTCTCAAAAATGCAGTTCCAACAACCACATATCACTGCTATGTTTGGTACCCTGAAAGCCTTAAAGCAAGGTGTAGTTCATATGAAATACATAAAACTAAATAATAATAATAAAAAAAAAAAGTTTATCTAAATAAGTTAATTCAGTAAATCTTTACTAGTTAAAGCATTATGGGCTTGAGAAAATTAAGGACAAATTAAACAAAAGTTAGAGATTGTAAAAAGGCAAAGGATTCAGTACTAGATTAAAAAAGGAAAAAAAAAAAAAAAAAAAGATTGGATTCTTTGGAATGAAATTCATTTTGAGCTTGGATAGCATCCATCTAAAGATTTTTTCCCCTACAAATTAATAGCATAAAAGTCCCAGGCTGTGATAAGTCTTATTCAGAGCTATTTTGTGTTTGCTAAATGGAATGTGACAGGGATCTGAAACACGACTATACTACAGAAAATAATTAGTTGAGAAGTAACTTGATAATTTTACCACTGTGAAGAATGAATGGAAATCAACCTTCACTTTAATTATGTGAGAAGGAGAAGTATAATTACCTGCACAAGATACTAATCAGAGAAAATGATAATACATTCCCCTCTTATCTAGTAGATAGCAAACTAGCTTGCTTAATCTGTTCACCTCTAGTGTATCAGAGAGAGCAAATTAGTTACTGCCAAGCTATCTATATACTAAGGGTACTTGATTCATTTTATTCAATCGTTGAGATAAATGCTTATGTAAAAACTTTGAAAAAATAAAATTGCCAACTGCTATTTGAATATATCAGTGTTAATGGAGAAAGTCAAAATCACTTTCTGTGGCTTCAGAGTATCAACAAACTGTGATAATGTTAGATAGGCTGAGAGGTAAGAGGTGGTCAAACAACACAGTGCTACTGCTCCCTGATCTATCCCAGCCTTCACCTTTCCTAAACGTGGTAGCCAGAACCCTGTGAGCCCTTTTACATTGGCAAGATGATTGAAGCCTTTCTACCTCCTGTAGGACCAAAATCAGGACTCTCTTCTTGAAAATATAGCTCTGTACTTCAAAAGCAATGTTTCCAGTGGCAGATATCAAAAAGGCCCTTCCGAGGTCTTGAATACCCAAACTTATATCAAGTACAGAAAAATGAGTGCTCCTTTGTCTTCCCTGTCACAGGAATGGGAGGCCTAACAGGAAAATTTGATTCTGTTGCACAGAGGAAGGCAGACAGGACTTTTTTTTTTTTTTTTTTTCCCCCAAGTTTCATCCCTGATATATTACATGTAAATGAGCAAAAGCCTCTGAGATTTAAACACGAAGCCTGGTAATTCCTTGTGTGCGGTGTTACAGTGCAGTAGCAGCTGTAGAAATGCAGTGATCAGGAATGGTTCTTTCAAAAGAGACCTGTGAGAAGGCTTTGCACTAAGCTTGCTTGTAAATGCTGTAATGTTTGGCTAATGAAGCTATGTAGCTGCTGAAGGCACTCTTGCTTGTGTCTCCATTTAAGCAGTAAAGAACAAATCAATAAAGTGAATTGGGAGATCATATAGTTATATTAGGGCAGTAGTCAGTGAACACCACAAGGTCAGGAAATATTACAAACTAATATTGGGGCATTCCCTGTGTAATGAATCTTCTGGAATCAGATATATAGAAATCCAGTAAATACAACAGAGCTTTGAGTTTGAGAAAAATACTTGCATGGTAATCATTTATCAGAATCTGTAAATTACTGATACTGTGTTCAATTTATATGGAAGTCTATTTAATCTTAATCAAGTTTGTTTTCACAGCTTGTGTTTGCCTTCTGTTTGATTACTGAGGTCTTGCTCATGTCCTTATGACATCTTGTGGGTCACCAGAAATTTAGTGGTTACGTCAAAGATGTTAGCTTTAACTTCTGAGTTTGGCTAGGAAGTAATGAAAAGAAATTTTTCATTGTTTCTATTTCCTCTTCATTGTTGTACTGGTTTATTTGTAGCAGTAAAACTGTATCCAGTCTCAATTCCTGCTTTCATAATGACTTCATGCCAGCTTTAACAAGAGGACAAGAACATTAAATGCATCCCTCACTTCATCTCAAGCTTGGCAGAGTTGCAAGAGAGGTATCTTTGGCCCAGTGTGCATTTCTCCAACGGGACATACTGTATTTTAACCTCAATTTGTCAGTGCTATTTAAAAATGAGGGTCAGTTTCTTAAGCCAAGTTGCTTTTCAGACTCAGGCTGTTCTGAAACTCTGAGTGTGCTGGCAAAACTGGTTTTAAGTGTATCATAAAGGCAGCTGAGAGTGGAATGATAGAGATGAGATTAGCCCAAGCATGTAGATGAGAGATAACTACTATTGAAACAGTAGTTTTAAAATGAGCTCTGGTCTACCAGAGCTCTATCATTTCCAAGATATCTTACAATGATACATGTACATATTAAAAAAAAAAAAAAAAAAAGTAAATACAGTTTGAAATTAGTGCTGTCTCAACAGTGTAGCATTACACCATTACATGGCTATGCGTGGAATGAATGCAAAATAAGCGTGAACCACTGTAGCACAGAGAAGTTACTTACCACTCCTCTCTTCCCCACCTGCATTGTTTGAAAACTGTAATAATAATCTTTCCAAGAATGTGTTGCTTTCTGAGCTGAGAAAAAGGTTTTTTCCTCCTGGACTTTGACATACATAACAGGCTACTGATGCACAGCAATGAGTGAGGACCAATTGAAAGCTTCTTCTTTGATGGTAGACGTTTTTCCTCTCCCTTGCTCTACCTCACTTATAGTTTATGTACCTGTAACTTAGATTAGCCATCTCCAGTGCAACTTTTTGAGGCAGAGATTATTACTGGTGATTAGCACAAGGAGGTACTTGTGCCTGTGCAGTATACCTAGTCACTACCATTTAAAAAACAAACTCCTGAAGAATTGACACCAAATGTTCAAGATCTTAGCCTTTTTAATCATAGGGTCTGATGACAGCTTCGTATTTTGAATACACCATTTTTAATTTTCACCATTTATTTTTACTCCTCTTCCAATTTGGAAAAGAGATCTTTTTTCGGTCATTCTTGACCAGAAATAACAAAGTTTCTTTGTTTACTTTTCCCCAATTATTGTTGTAGAACATCATAATTTTTGATTTTATTTCATTTTTTTTATAGAAACATCTTTCTGCAGGTCTGATCCTCTAGTTCATAGACGCAGGATTATCCCCTTTAGTAAGGCTCTGTGTGAGAATTTTTCTACTGTTTTGCCAGTGCCTCTCTATGCCTCAAAATTAAGTTTAAGTGTTCTTCCTTGGAAAATTCATTCTTGCCTTGTGAAAAAAAGAGCCAGATATTGTGCTTTGCACATTAGTCTTAGCACCAGAGAGTCAAAGAAAATTATCAATATAATTTCTTTTTTATTGCCCGTGTAATTAGTTATATGTCATAAAAAAATCAGATTGCATCTGGAGTTAATTCCATGATCCTCATCTTAAATTTTCTCATCAGTGTGCTATTAATCCTATATATCCTTTACATTCCCTCACTCGCAGTTTTCAATAACATTTCATTGCACATGAACTTCTCTTCTGAATCTCCTCAGACTTACCTAGTGGCAATTGAGTCCATGTTCAGGGGACCAGATTTGTAAACTATGTATCTTGTCTTTTAACAGTTTTGTGCTTAGTATTTGCAGTGCCATAGATAATAAACTTGTGTGATATATGAATACCATATTACATTTCTTCTTGATTTAAATATTTAGCATCCTAGCTCTGTCTGAAGTATGCATTTGCTCAGTTTGATCTCAGAGTCTGGGGAAATCTAGTATTTATTTTTTTTTTTTTTCTGAGCTACTGATAACTCCCTTGATTTTGTATTGTGTGCTCTCTCTCACAACCCGAAGGGTTAAAAAAAAATGCGGAAGCAAGCAGGAAAGAAGAGTGCCATCCAGAGCAGAATGAAGGTGGGTGTATGCCTTTCTAAGCTCTGTTTGTCATTTAAAATAAAACTTTGGTTTTACTTGATGAGGAATAAATGGGGTTGATAGAGAGAGGTGAAATAGAAAGTGAGAAAGAACCAGGGAGACCTAGCAAAAACAGAAGTGGATGATATGAGAAGCATGAGACTTAAATTTTACCAACGAGAATCTGATAAACATTAAGAAAACATTTCTCCTGGTGGCAGCAGTTACGTTTTGAAGGTTATGGATTTTCCATCACTGTACATTTTTATAAACATGGTGGTTTTAGAACCACTTCTCAGGAGTGTTTGGGTGTGGCTATTCCTGTTTCAGGCAGCAGTATGGACTGTGTGATTCTCCTGGATCTGCTTTGTATCATTTAGTAAGGTGGAAAGTAAATGTGAGGCAAAACCAAGAGGAAGAACAAATGAGATTTGGAATCCACAGTGAGGAGAAAGAATTGGTGAGTGGCTGCAGTGGCACAATGAGGGTAAAAGGCAGGTCCAGCAACAAATGAAGCCACAGTAGAACAGCAAACAGCTTTAGAACTTTGTAGGAATATCAGCAAGAGGCTGAGAGTTTTTCATTGTGTTTTTCTTATGCTTACTAACAACCAACTTTGTGCAGCCTTGTGCAGTGTTCTGCTTGTCGGTTACATGGTAAAATCTGTCTCAACATCTGTGTTCTTATCAGCACTGCTTCGAGCTTATATAACTGCTTTCAACTTTCAATTCATAAGAACAAGTTTTAGAGCATCCTTTCATTACCCGGTTTTATTGAATACATTACAGTTTTTACTCTTCCTTTCTCTTTTGTGCTCTGCTGCTAAGCAAAGACTTCCCTCAGACCTGTTTCTTACCATCATCCCCTCTAAAGGCAGAGCTAACATATTGCTATACTTCCAAAGGCGGATTTGGGTGATGGAAAAAGAAACATACATGTTCATGTCCCTGTATTCATTGAATAGTTGCTTATTACATTAAGAGGTAAATAGGCAATTAACAAAATTTCCATGCACAACTGGTGGTACTGATTGAACTAAGGAGCATATGTTCAGATTTTTGCATGTATACAAATTTAACACTGGAAATTTTACTTCTGATGCTATATTATGTATTGGCTGTGGGGAAAAAAAATCAAACTGTTTTCCAGATTAGATAAACAAAGCCTTGGGCTATTGCAGTAAGACTTGAAGACAGGGTGGTAAGCTCTAGAAATTGTATTATATAATGCTTCTGTATACAGATTCTCATTTCATTGAATCTTAGATGATAGTGGGACTTCTTATCAGCACACTTATCTGCTGTGAATACAAATGTATTAAGATGAGTTACTGTGTAATTATGATTGCTTCAGACAGATTTATTATGAAGTTACCAGATTGTTACCCCTAAAAAAGCCTGTCTTATTTCATGATAATTATGCAAACTGGTGTCATTTTTGTGCACAAGTTCTTAAATGATAATAAAGCAGGCACTCTGCCAGTTTAAATAAGCAGTAGAAATTAGTTACTTGCAAAGAAAGAGTAGATGGGAAACACATGATTTAGGCTTTCAAAATGTTCACCTGCAGAACATGCAGGTGAAATTTTACAGACTAAGATGCAGAAAGTGCAGGTGGATAGGAATGCACACACACACAAAACTGCTGAAGTAGTTCAAACTGGAGGACATCACACCTAGTATGGTGCCCTTAAGTTTTGACTTTAAAATATGGTTTTTTGTTTTAGTTCTTGCTGTTTTCAGTGTTTTATCTAGGGGAGAGTGAGGGTTGTACTTATTTGTGCATTATTTTGTATAGACTCAACTATAACTTATTTAGTCAGATATAGTAGGTTCCTGTTATCTTAACGAAAGCTAAACTTTCATGAGAGGAAGGGCAGTGTTTTTTAATGAGACTCAGTGTCTGGCTCCATGAAAATTCAACACTGGTTTGTCAAGAGAAATAACCAACCCAAAATTTTGCCAGAAATTCAGATTGAATCTCTGAATTCTGGAAGATATCTGTCACTTCCTTTCCCATCATCTTTCATTTCCATGTTCCTGTGCTGCCAGCTTCTGCTCAGCTAAGAAGTGTTAAAGTACCATTTGAAAGTCTGTCTTGACATTTTGAGTAACCTGACCAGATGCAAGTAATATCTTAAAAAATGCAGGTAGAATATTGTTTTAAACCTGGACTCAAAAGATTTTCCACCAAATCTTGTAAAGTTAAGAAATTGTAAAATAGTTGAGGTGGGAGTTTGGGAAGGAGACCGTTGTGTTTTGTCTGTGGTGTTTTGTTGTGTGGTTGTTTGATATTTTGTGATTATCCACATGCTCCCTTCGAAACTTTGGAGCTTTGCCAATGACTGTTTTAATCTATATTCATGTCCTTTTGTAAAAGTTAACATCTGGTGCTGATATTTAGTTTTCCAATGACTTTGAGTATAACAATAGCTTTCAAAATCTCATCACTTTTCAAAATAATATAAATAATTAACCTAAGAATTCATTGAAAATACACAAGGACACAACATGAGTAAAAATGCTGACAGAATGGGTGTTGAAAACATTAAAAAAAAAAAAAAAGCAAATGATCTATTACCATCTGTCAGGTCAAGTCAAGATGAAGACACTGAAATCAGCAGAAGTATAGAGGAGATATCAGCCACATCTTCAAGAAGTCATGCTGGTCTCTCTATGTATCTGCCATGCATGCTCATCTGCACTACTAATGAAAATCTGACAAACGACATTATGACTTCTCCACACAAGGTTATCATAATCAGGAATGTTCAATATTAACAGTGCCTTTTTCTCTGCATTTTATTTTTTAATAGCTCCAAGTTCAGGTCCCACATATCTTCAAATTGCAACAGTTTCTCTGTGTCTTGAAAGAAGGATTTCATAGATTTTTGTCTCGTGCTTAGGTAGAAATCCACAATAGTTTTGCTTGTTATTTGTGCTTTGGAGTGCAAGTTCTTTAGTGTTTTTGTTTGTTTTGTTTTGTTTTAGTGGTTTTAATCATATTTTGGAAGCAAGTGATTAAAATCACTTAATTAACTAAATGGTAATTTTGACATTACTCCAAATTTTGTCCCAGAGCATATGGAGAGAGCTCTGCAAAAGTCTCTGGTTCAGCTCATGATCGATTAACTCCACTGGACAATGATTCATTTGTGCAAGATAGTGGATGCCATTACTTAGGTGACCAATTAATGTAGCCCATTGTCATAGAGAATGCAAGCACATTTTAAGAATCAAAAGCACATCTCTCTAAGAAAATGCCGTTATTCATTATTTAGAAATTCCATAAATATTTTATTCTTGGCTAAGGGAGTGGATAAGGGTTTCATTGCAATAGGATTTTTTTTTTTCTTTTGTTACAAGAGAAATGTCTTTTTCTGAAATGCATTTGCCTAATGTACATATCACACACAGCCTACCTGTTATGAAGAAGTAACAAAGCCAAGCATGTTTCCCTACGAACTTTTGTCACCTGCGGTGTGTTATGGCACTCTTTCTCTCAGATAGCTAATCTCAAAACTTCTTTGCTGCTTTTTATACAAGTTGCATTGAGGTTTTTTACTTCCATGGTAGAAGAAAGCTATTTGAAGATAAAGTTAAGTTGTTTATGGGGGAAAGATACCCTCTGCCTTGTATTTTCAGATACATTTTCACTTGAGAATCACAAACCCTTTAATTTCTGGGTAAATAAAGTTGCAGATTATTTTTGTTTATATCTATAACAGTAATTATATATATATATATACTTCTTTGTAAGTAAAAAATTGCCAGATAATCAAATAAAACCAAGCATTTTAATATCACTGGAACTTTATATTTTTATCATCCCATTTGTGCATATCATAAAACCTTTACTCCTGAAACTCCCCGGTAGGGTAAGCTGTCCTCTCAGAATAGCTTTGGATGCTTGTGCAGGGCCAACTGTGCATCTGTGTTTCTCTAAAGTAACACAGCATGCTTGAAAGAAGGCTGCACCCATTGTGTTCAGCAGAATGTTTTGACAGAGAGAGTTCCCACCGTGTATAAAACTTTAAATTGTATTTTAAATTAAACTAAACCTTCTGTTGGTGGCAAGGAAACCATGTTTCTGAAAAGAGACATCATTTATGACAAAAGCATTACAGACCTCCAATGTCAGACGCTGTAAAGCAGTTTCCTTTCTGCTTTAATTGAGTGCTTTCTCAAACAGCTGAACCTCAAAGGAAATCGCAGTGATTCCCGTTTTTCCACAAACAGTTGAGCTGCTTTACTTAAAATCTAAGCTGGAAGTTGTTTTGAGGATCACAATTTAAAATATTTTTCTCAGCTGTGATAAGGAATACAAAACAGTTACCAAGAGTAACAGTAGGAATGAATAACAATGCTTGAAAGGATTTTAGTTACCTCATCAGCTGTATCTGTTACTACATCTTTTAAAATAACAGTTTAAAGAAGGTGAAGAAAGTTTACTACTTTTTTTTTCCTTCATTACATCACTTGTAAGATCTAAAATCCCCTTTTCCATTTTGTGCACGTGCATATTTTTTAGCTTGAGTGATCACCTGGCATCTGAAGATCAATGGGGAGTATTACACAACCATGTCATTACATATAATATTTCAACAAGCAGATGCTAGTAAGAAGAATTCTTTGACCAGTTTTTGAATCTGTTGTCAAATTGTGGCTTAAACATCAGAAGAACATTCTGCAGATTTACATATCCTCTACAAAGCTTGGAAATTAATTTATGGTGAGCATCACTCAGCACTCATTTCTAGAAAAAAAAAAAAAAAATACTCTTTGAATGTCCTTTTCAGTTGAGCTCATATTTGTAGAATTGTAAAGATAATAACAAAGCAGATTGAAATTAACAGCAATAGCATATGTGAAAGAGCTGCTTCAGATGAATACATTACAGAAGTCACAGTGAATTAGAAGCACACAAAATGTTGCAGCCTAGGACTGTCATGGGATATAATTGTGTCATCCTTGCAGCTAGATACTGGAAAGGAAGATTGCTGCTAAACAGGATACTGATGATCTCTGCAGATAGACCTATGCTCTGTTTATGGTTTCATGATGCAAACATCAAGGTTTCATCCTCAAATTGTTTTCTACCTGTTTTCTTTTTCCTGCACCTCCTCTGTTTTCAGTGTGTCTCAGTTCAGTGCAAAAAAAAATAAATTAATTTGTAGACTTCAAAGCTGAGTGTTAAATTCAAAGTGGTGATGGACAGGAGAGCCTGTTCTGATCTAGATTAGCACTGTCTTCTGTGTATTTAAGAAAGCTGGAAAGAAGTAATGTTTCGGGTTTATTTTTTTCAACAGTGAAAAAAGCACTTCATGAGCTCTGAACAAAAGTGGTGAAATTGTCATGATGCCTCCTGAACCTGCAAGGTATTTCTTCCACTTTGAATCTGAAATAGTCTTTAGATTTGTAAGTTTTAAGGCCAGAAAGGATTAAATCATCTAGTCTGAATTCTTAAATGGCATAGCTCAAATAATTCTATTTAGCGGCTATGTGAGTCCAATAAATGTGCATGATTTAAACTTTTATCTCAAAAAGACATCGAAACCAGGTTCAGAAGACACACATGAGTTTTGTGAGCTAGACACCAGCCCAGAGGAATCAATCTTCCTCTGTGTTCGGATTTTGTGTCTTCCTTTTTTTTCTCCCTGAAAACACAAAGTTCAATTTGGATATTCTGTGTTAGCTTCTTTGTCTCAAACACAGGAAGACAAGAAATTCTGAATTTCTTTACATTGCAGTGGAAGAAGCATTTTGATGTGTTCAAGACTCAAAAATGTCAGGGATAAAAGGGCTTGCTTTGTATTTAATCCAGGAGAGAGTTAGAAAACTTAATATTAGCAGAATTGCTTTTGTGCATATTTAAACACTTCAGTAAATGTGTTCTTAGTTGGATGTAAACTTTCCCCTGTAGTGTTTCCAACCCAAGAGAATATTAAAGTAAGAAATGACTTTAAAAAGTTAGAGAACTGTAAGTGATTTTAAATATATTGCAGTCTTTAGGGTCCTGATTTTTCTGACTGATTTTGATTTTATTCCATATTTACAGCTTAAGTGAGAGGAGAATCAAATTCAAGAGGTCCATAACAGTGCATATGCAATTACTATTTATGAATATTACTAGACATATTATACAGAGGATGGTAAATCAAGAGAGATGAAGTGAAAAACTGTTCTGAAAGATGTCTATGTATTTTACTCACAGTGGTGTACCAGAGGGGCTTAGAGGTATAGGCAGCTTTTATATTTTCCATTTGTATGCTATTTGCAATTGGGCCTTTTAGAGGAAATTCTGCCATCTAATTTTAAGCATTTAACTTAAGAGCTAATGTGAGCAAGGCCATCACCATTGGTCCTGTGTATAATCAGTGAAGATAAGCAGATACCTTTAGCTTAGCATCCAGGTGAGGTTGATTTGCATGCTGGAGCTGCCAGCCTCCTGTCTGGAGGAGCCCAGGGATGGCTGAGCTTTTAATAGAAGCACCTTGCGTGTGTAGTGAGAATCCCTCTACTTCATTTGGCATGAGCGGGAGATATAAAAGGCAGCTACATGTTGGACCTTCATCTGCTGGGTAATTTTACGAAAAGTTTCTTCATACTTGCTGTAGCGAGCACACTGATACTCGGATACCCGAAGGAGGAGCTGAGAGAGAGACAGTTGTGACGTCAGCAAGACCCTTTGTCTTAAACGGTATGTGTTTATGGTACAGAGCACTACTCATAGCTTATTCCTCATAGCGATACCTGAGAAAGTGCTGAGTGGCACAGGTACACATAGGCACAGCTACTCATTTATGTATATATGCTCACCAGAGTTAATTACCTACTGGTACTGGGTGGTACTAACCCAGTGCAGGTAGCCCTGATAGTGTTCAAGCTCATAAACTCAAAGACATTTTGAGTATTACTGACAGCTTTGCGTTTGTGTCACATGCTTTTTACATATTCACTGAATCTATGCTTAATTATTACAGTGAAAAATCTAATTTCAATTTACAGATAAAGATGTAGGAAGTGGCAAACCTGAGAAAAGGCTAAAGGAAGATTGAGCCTTGTTTCCATTCCCTAAAGTGCTATTTGAATTTGTACCAGTTTTCACCCAAAATGTATTCTGTTAATTTTATTAATCTGTAATAGTTACTTGTTTGGGAATTTTTCTGTGATAAAAGGACTTTTTAAGGGTTTCCAGCAGTTAGGGGTAAAGTATGAATTTTTCACTTGAAGGATTCTATACCATACTTCTTTATACTTCTGGTATATTGGAATTTTTACAGAAGTACTATGTAAGGCAAGATTATGGCTTTATTTGTATATCTTTGACTGCAAGCAAGGCATTAAGCCCCTGACCACTGGACCAACTACTTGCACCATCTGGAAAACAGAGGAGAAAGAGGCTGCTGACTTGCTTTCCACAGAGCATAGGAAGAGAGGAGAAGTAGGGGGGAGGGGGTTGATAGTCTGACCTCTACATTTAGCTCCATCCACACATATCATAAAAGCAGTAGAGTAGATTATGTGGTAAATTGCTTTAGGAAAATTACTCTCAGAGGCTGGTACCTGTAGGTTTTTTTTACCTGCACCTGTGATCACATGGCATGGTAAAATGGCTGTCTTGCACAGATGGAGAACATATTCCTCAAAGACTGCCAAGTTTAAAATGTATTTAATAAAGCAAAGACCAGTAAAGTTTGAACATAGATGTATAAATATTTATGAAATTACAACACAAATAAATATTACAAAAGCTCATCTGATTAAGACAAGAGCTGTGACAATTCTTGTGAATTTTTAATATTAAAAATAAACATTACATTAATGAGTGTTCACTATATCATTAAACATTTTACTTTGTTTTCTTTAGAGAATTTTATTTTTACTTGACATACTTTTTAAAGTATCTAATGGGCTCTTATGACATTTGTAAATGAGGCAAAACATAAGGAATATAAGAGTTAATTCTTTATATTCATCACTAATTCAGGCTAATTCATCATAGGGGAAATAATAGGGAAATAATCTTTTCCTTTTTTAATTTACATATAAATAGGTCTAAATTGCAAAATTGGGATACAGATTTTAAATACTCCAGAGTCCAAGCTGACTTAATGTGGGGTTTCACTTTAATTTATTGTAGCATAACAAGGACCTTGATTTTCCTTTAAAAAAATTTCAAACAGTTCAGAGATGCTAGAAATTGGGGTTTGTCTGATGTATTTCCAGTAACTTATATGGAACCAGGAAATATAATCTGAGTCCAGTTCTCTTATGTCTTAGGGACTAAGCTTTTACAGACAGACTTTGTCCCACTTACTATACAGCATTTATGTTAAATTGTTATCCACCAGTTCCCTCAATAGTCACAGAAGAGAATAAGCAGCTCTGGTGCAGTCTGGGAGCTTGTTTTTTTGTGGTTCTTAACCTAGGTGCTCAGTTGGAGGGCTAGCTCCACGTGGGATGAATTGCTAAAGCCAATTTAGGTAGGAGCAGTGAGCATAAAGAAAAGGTTTACAGTTCAGTGTCTGTTCTCAAACACTATCACCTAAAATGCTTCATTTCTACTTCTACATTGGGTACAGTATACTATGGTGATATCACAGTTAGTATGCTTATTTGCAGGTGTACTGCAGATCTGATCATTAACTCTTCAATGGTAACGTGAGCAGTAATGTGATTAATTCAGGAGTGCTTGTGATCATGTGTTTATATAGCGTGTCTAGCACAAAGGGAACTCAGCATGCTTTCAGCGTCACTAGCCTGGCTGCACAGGAATGTGAAGGTCCTGATTCTGTCTCACACAGTCATATGGGCTATTGGCTACTCAACAAATAGTATGAAATGGATGGTAGATGGGCAGGGTGATCTTGTCCTGTTAAAACTGGGCTTTTGCCATCTTCTGTCTGTGTGGGTTAGGAAAGAAGGGCATCTTTCACTAGCAAGTATTATCATGACATGGGTAGTACATTTCAAATGTCCTCCTACAACTCCTTCCAACACAGCTGCTAGCTCCCAGATATTCCAGCCAGTGACAGACCTTCCTGTTTGGTCTTCCTGCTCCCCAGGAAACCTGCCTTTTGATGCTGCTGGTCTTTGCACTCCCAGAAAGAGCGTGACTCAGGGTAGCAGCGTTGTCAGTCCTTATGCAGTTAATGCAGCTGCTCATATTGCTGGTGGTGTTTCCATGCATGATATTCACCCAAAGTGATATTAAGAAAAGTTTGTGCAGCCCAATACAGGTGGTGTTACTTCTTAAAAACAGAACCTGATTCAAGATATTTCTTTAATGTCTCTATTTAGGGTATTAACCATCTTTACATTTTTCCCCAGGCCATGTGTATTGTATAGGAATTTACACTTCAGTGCTTACATTAGTGTGGTTCCATCAATGTACCCTCCAGTAATTTACTGGATTAAGCAATATCTTTGAAAACCTAGGTTTGCCCCAGTGCACAGTATCCATGTTAGTGGTTTGCCCTGTGCATTCACAGTGATGTAGTTAGAGTGGATCACATTTCTTTAACAGACAAAGAGCCTCAATTTTATGAGTTTGTCTCAAATCTAATACTTTGGTAAGGCCTCTTCTGGCATTAGATTTATGCACCCAACTAAGCAAAGAAAATACTAATGCTCTCTGTGCATGGAATAACAAACTCATTTCCTCACAAACATTTGAATTTCTGTCAAACATTTTAGCACATTTACTTTTTGCTTTGCCCTCCCTCTTTGTGCATTTTTTAAGCAAATTAACTTAGAAGAAAAAAGTAGTTTAGAGATCAAAAGGAAATGTTGAATTATACACTTTCTTATTCTCTCTCTCCCAAGACTGGTAAATGCCTCTTCTAAAACAGAAACTTGAATGCTGCCACATTTTTCACACTTCTCCACTGATCCAGTTCCAATGTGATTATCTTACCCTGTTCATGCAGGAATGCAGTCTTACAAGAAAGACAAGGGCCAGAAATCTCCCTACTCCATATGAAAGGTGAATTTATTTAGGAAGCTGGCTGACCAGTCCTCCAGTAGATCCGTATTGGTTATACCTTCACCTACTTTTCTGTTGCTCGCACTTTCTGGAAATATCTGAGACCTCTGTTGATCATTGATCTTTCTGTGATGCCTCAAGAATTCTGGTTAGAGCTGAATGCTGTATGTATTGGAACAACCTAAAGTTGTGACAAAAGAAGAGGAATCCCTCTGGCCCTTGCATTGCTTTCAGATCAATTTATGTAGGGTTTCTAAAAAAAAAAAAACTTTTTCAGGCTATTGAGTTACAGGATTATTAGATGTTTTAGATTTCTCCTTCATTTATTCTTCTTTTTATTAAAAATATATATATATATATATATATTCTTCCTTTTATAAAAAATCTTTCTATATAGTATCGTGATGCGTGATAAAGACCTGAAAAGTAGAAACCCTGCTGTGGTTTTATTCTTTCTCAAGCCTTTCCTACTCTAACCTCATCCTCTGTCTGGCCTAGCTGTTCTTTCAGAACTCTTGGGTCCCTGAGTCAATATTATACAGAGACTGGCTGACTCCTACAATTGAATCTAAACATGAAATGTCACTGAGCTATGGGCTGGGGGAGAGAAGAGGGACAAGTGGGATGAAGACTTGTATTTGCCCTCTTTTGACATCATTTTTTTAAAAATTTCCAAATCGTCCTGTATTATGAGAAGAGACTTGCAGTGTTTTAAATAATATTAGGGGAGATAATGTGGTGTATAGAGCTCTGATTGCCCCAGTTCCTTATCTTTTCCTGGTCTCGGTATTTCTCAAACTTTGAGGAGGATGTTTGGCTTAAGAAAAATGACTTTACTACCTGCAGAATGATGCTGAAGTACTTCCTTGGCTAGCACAAGACATACCGATGTTTGTGAAGCGTTTTAAGAGCCTTGAAAGGGCAATATGTTATTTTGTCTAAGCATCATAGAACATGGTTTCCTGATTTGTTACCACTGTAAAGCATAACTATGACCCTAAATAAGCTATTAGGTTTGGATAGTTTACATATCAAATAACATCACTGTCAGAGCCCCAGAAGCTGCTATTAGAAGAAAAGAAAATAAAAAATAAAAAATTTTAAAAAAAAAATGTAATGTTAAACATTTTATTTGGAAAGAAATCAGAGGTCAGAAGAGGGCAAGGACTGAATACATTCACAGATTTTGTTAAGCTGGCCTTAATGTAACTTCTGAAGCATATTTGAAATAATTGGGTCTGCTGGAAACCTTCCAAAACATTTCAAGGGGCCAACAGATGAATTGGCTATGCTGTATCTAAACTTTAGTTACAGAGTCTTAATTCTTAGATGTATAAAAGTCTTTTTTTTTTTTTAAAAAAAAAAAAATAAATAAAGGAAAAGGGGGGGAAGAAGAAGAAAAAGATTTTCTTAGAACTCTTCACTTGGTCTTATTAGACTAACACTTCTCTGTAGAGACGAGTTAATCATGATTGCCAGACTAAAGATTCTGTTAAACGTAAAAGCTGTCACAGCCCTTGTAGTGAACTGCAGCTTAGAGAGAAAAAAGACTGAGATGATGCTGTTAGAGAAAAGGTTGTTCAAATTGTACAGACACCCATCATAATTCGTGCTAATGATAAACAAACAGGCATCAGACTGACAAAAAGATCTGCAAAAGGCAAAAGAGTTCCTAACATGCTGTTCTCTCAGTCCAAATGTGCTCAAAGAGGGAATCTGTGCCTTATCTAGAGGAATGCCAGAGATGTTAAAAGGTAGAAAAAACAGATTTATTGCAGTTATCTGGGCTGGTATCATGATTACACTGTCTTATCTTTGAGCAGCCTCTTCTACAGCAATGTCTTCTTCAAGATCAAATGCCACCAAAAAGCACTGCTTCTGGGGTGAGATCAGTCTGCTGATTGTTCATTTCTACAAAGTACAACAGCATGCAGACAGAAGTGACTTGACATCTAATTTACTCACACGAATAGCCGTGCATTTACTGACTGGCAATTTCCCTTAGGCAATAGCAGCTGGCTTGCTAGCTCTAGACTTTCTGGTTTTGCTCTGTTCATCCTTCTGAAATCAGTCAGACTAACCTGTAGTTTCCTGTAGCAGGAGATCACCCTTTGAGCTAGCTGGTGCTTCATCAGTTATCTTTCAGTGGGCAGATATTAAATCATTACTTTACTACGATTTCTTGATAGCTCCGAGATTTCACAGTAACCTTGGCATCTCTTCAGATATCTTTTTGAGTAAGCCAAGCAGTCTGGAGAGACATTAGGCTGAGAACAGTCTGGCTTTGTAGAATATTATGGAAAGTGTTATCATGAAGAGGTATTTCTGTGAGCCAAGCAGAACTAGATTTTACATCATACAGAAGGTAAGATGTAGCAGAATATGTCTGAGGGCTGATCGGTAAGAACACAGGCATTTTGCAGTGTTAATATTTTCAGTTAATTTTACATTCAGGTTTGAGAAGTGCTGCACTTCTTGCAAAGAGTTGTGTAAGAGCAGCTTTTTAAAATTACAAAAGAAATGTGAAAAAGACAACTTGCACTAATCCAAGATTGAAGAGCCCTCCTTGTGATCTTTTGGGATGGAGTCCCAGAGAGAAAAGATCAGCTTGTGACTGAGATCTGAAACAGGGTTTTCTCAAGTATCTACTCAAAGAGGCAGAATGTAGCCCTTAAGAAAGCAGTGAGAATGTCTTGGGCAAAGCGATTTGCATCACATGGGCTGAAGTTTCTGGAGAGCGTAGAATGCTTTGGGTATTATGCAGGGTGAACTTGACAGTGACTTCAAAATACTGCAGCAAAGGAGAACTAAGACTAGTACCTTTGACAAGTGCACTAAACCTGCAGGAACTGGCACAGATTGCCCTGCTATGAGAAGGTGCCACAGGAGACAGTCTATCAAAAGTTATGTTGGCAGAGTCATGTTGTCTGTGTGAAGATATGAGGGAAAAGTGGATGCTGTTTGTGGAAAAGGGCATGTGCCATCATTTAGTAAAGGGCAAATATAGAAATTAGTATGAATAGACAAGTTGTTTTATTCTGCTGCTCATTGCATAAACAATTTCCAGGAAGTTAAGCCCACCGTTACTTACACTGTTGCAGGATCTGGGTGGGTCACCTTGTTTATCTCCTTTTGTGTGCCCCAAGAAAATGAGTGTTGGACAGTGCTTTGACCTACACATTGTCACACTGTATTTCTACAGCTGTGTTGTTGTACCTGCTACTTTGCATTGAAGACTGGAGAAGTAGGAAGTGTTTAACCAAGAGAAGAAATTATTGCAGGAAGATCTTGCCTTGATGTGTATGTCTTAGTAAGTGAGTCTATTTAGTGGATGGAAGCAGAGGATTTCTCAAAGCATGTACACAATTGTACTACAACTCACAGCTGCTGGTTATTAAAAGAGGAATAAAATAATCTGATGAAGCAGGTTTCTGTAGTTTAGAAATAATTTTTCTTCATACCTGTTCTGTCTTTCAAGATATACTGTATTTCCTCCCACTACTGGGCCGCCAAGGTTTTCAGACCCACTGTGATAATTACCACTTCCCTGATTGCCTTCACTAAATGTTACACTTCTATCATTTGAACAATGGAAGATGGAGGAGTATGGTAAAATATGTATGTGTGCGCACTCATGTGTGTGTGAAGAGTTTTATTAGACACTGCTGTCACATCCCTAATGTGACACTTCAGACCTGAACCTGCTGGGTGCCTTCAACTCCCACAACTTGATTTTTCAGAGGTGGTGACTCCCTGCAGGTCTGATTGATTTCAATGGAATTGTGGCTGCTCAGCACCTTTCTAAAGGCTGTCCCCTACTGTCTTCAGTGAAGGTGCTCAGCACCTTGCAACATCAGGCTTCTCCCAGCACATTTTCAGTCATGCGTCAGGGCTTAGTAACTCCAAAACTGCCGACAGCCTCTTCAGTGTTTTAGTCAGTCCCAGATTACCCAATGAAATGCACTCATTCCTGAGTAGCTTGTAACTGGTAATAAATACTACAGTTATGAGATAAAGTTCAGGCATATCAGATAGCTCCTTTTCTTGTTCCATCATTCAGATATTCTGGATAGTAATTCTCTTCCTTACTGTTTCTCTCAACCGCTTTCCATCCCTTGATGCTGAGCAGTCTTTAATGTATTGTCAGCGATCCCCTTACACTGCATATCAGTTCCCCATCCTAGCTCTCAAATACTCCTTATAATACCACATCTCCCTTCCCTATAATCTCTGAGGTACTTAAAATGCTTCTTTCCTTGTCATACCTTTCAAATGCTCTATATGTTATAACCTGAACATTTCTGTGCTCACCTAGCCAGAAAGATTGCCAATGCTCTGAATGACAAAAGTGATCTAAAGAAAGATGTAGTGAAAAAGTAAAGGTTACATCTTACTGCACTCAAGAAGGATCAGTGTGGCTTTTCAGGTCTACTAACCAAGCAAGGACTGCAGCTACAGCATCATTTGTAGTTCCAATTTGCCTGGCAAATATCATGAAATTTCACAGTTCTGGTCATTGTGTTACAAGTAACCTGCACTGGCAGCATACGAAAAAAGCTAGACATTGATAAAATTCACTGAAAGGATTTTCCTGCCTATCAGACAGAGAATTTAGTCTCCACTAGGTAGTAACTTGTATATCTTCATTCAAGCTATGGAACTAATTCTCCACAGCTTAATTTGGCAAAACATGCTCAGAAAGACAAATTCTCTGCAATCTCTCTGAAATCAGTGGGGCCAATCTGAGTTTAAACCAGCACGCAGTTTGACCTGAGCACTCCTGAAAGTTATTTGACTAAACCTGTTTCTTCAGTGCAAAGCTTGCTTATGCTGGCACAGAGATATGAAATACATCTCCTGCCACTTACCTTCATCCCAACATTTTGCTGTGTGGTTGTACAAGCTACCATTGCATGTGGTTAAAGCAGAGTGAGACAAAATACAAAGACCCAGTGCACCAGCTAACCACGAAGGGAAGTGAACTGGAAGGGTATGCTGCTTTATTCCATTCAAAAACAAGAAAAGGAGATACTTTCCTCATTCATCACATAGAGCATGCTCCCTAGGCATTGTTTCCTCCATCAACATATTTTGCTGCATCTGCTTTGAAGTGATAATATGGGAGTTGTCTAATCAGAGCCTGATTATCATTTTGCATGGAGGCAGTACCATTTCGATGGGCACTAATCTCATTAACACTACTTTCATTGTCTCCATCCCACTGATCCACTGATGACATCTGCAATTCCATCAGTATGATTAACACCTTAGTCTGGCTTTTGGCATGTTAAGTGCTGATTTATGCCTGTATGGGATGAGAACCAGGCTATCTGACTTTCTCCAGCTTAGGAATTTGATCCTTCTGCGGAGTGGTGGTTTTTTTGTTGTTGTTTGGTTGGTTTTTGTGGATTTTTTTTAAGTTACTACTCTTTAGAAGAAAGTTTATTACTTTCTTAATTTTTTTGTATCTGGTCACTGAAAATGGTATTTCTCCATTGTCAAACAAATGTAAGATTGCTCATTGCAGATCTTTCCTTTGACGACAGAAGTTATAAATCAGTTAAGAAAGTGGCATCATATCGGTGAATATAAGTGATTTTGTAAATATTTTTATCTGTGTTTATATATTGAGCCATGCAGAGAGGCGACTCAGAAAGTACTGATTTTATGAGTGACAGATAATCTAGTGTGGTGAATGCACTGCGATTTAGTTCCACAGCAGACTTGTTACCAAGACTGCAAATTCCTTTCCTGAAGAATTTGACATTCACTATTATTAAGTCAAAAAAGCAGCACTTGCTCTAGATTGCAGAGCTGACATCACACTTATGAATATTTCCCTGTTGAATCTTTATTCTTTGTTATCCTGTAACTTTTGCTTTAGGTAGACCTCTTTCTCTTTCTAATTTCACTTTAATTCCAGTATGTTTTTTGGACATTGGGCTTTGCGGAGGTATTTTACCCTGGCACGTGCCATGGATCAAGTCTTTGCAGTAAAGGAATGTGATTGAAATGAATGGTATTTTTCAGTGAATGTCAATCTTACCACAAACTACAGGAAGAATAGTTTTAGTAATTTTTTTTTCCAGAAAGTTATTATCTGAAAATGGAAAGTTAGTTTGTTTCTGGAGCATACCCAGGATTCTTCTGTGGTGGTATTTGTGATGCACCCAGTCTGCCAGATGTGCAGGCAGAAACATGAAGAAGAAACAGAGATACTGTTCATGCAGCCTTTGTGTTCATACCAGAAAATGAGGCAGTAATGACTAAGGAAAGTCCTGGAAAGAAGGTTTAACAGTACAGAATAAAGAGAAGTGTTTGCAGATATGGTGTTAAGAACAGCTCTTAAACTTCCCTGTTAAGTATTAGAAAGATGAGAATTACTCTTTCTTAGCTTTGCCATATGACAAAGGCATTCAGTTTCTACCCTGTTGACCAAGAATCATTTGCTACTTCATCGATAAAGCACTTTGTATCTGAGAAGAAATAGTGAGTGAAGGTAATAAAGTATTCACTTTCAGTCCGCTGAGTTGGTGAAAACTGATCAGGTCTCTGTTTATCAGCTGACAAACATAATTGCAGCTTATAAATCAACTGTGCCCACTTGAGAATTGGCAGCTCTTCCGGTTTAAGATGTTTACTAAAACTGCTAATACTGTGATAATACAAGAAAAGTTATATAAATGTCATTGGGTTTGTTCTTAAATAAAAATAACAACCATCTATAGTTGTTCTTCCTTGTTTCTTCGTTGTAAAGAAATGGCATTGTAATGTGGAAGTGGAGCTGGAATAGTGAAGCTGGCCTCCCTCCTCTTTCTTTTTTTTGAAACTATGAGAAAAGATAGGGCCCACGGCTGGCCATGGCAGGGGTCCATGTGGAGGTGTGGGTATGTAAGTATTAATTTTGGGAAGGAAAAAAAATGAAGGGGAAGGATTTTTGGCACAGGAAAGAGGACAGGAACAGTTTCTGATATTTGTGTTATTTTAGAAACGAGGCTCCAGCTGAGTCAAGTGTGCTGCTGACCTGGTGTTTGGCACTCCACCTAAGGGCAGGGACATGTTTCATAGGAGCGTTTATAATCTGAGTAGGAAGTGGATGGGGTAAATTACATACTTTGCTCTCTGATTTTTAGACGGGTAAACAGAAGCAAGTTGAATTTCAGTGACTTGTCTAGAGTTCCTTGGTGGTTCTGTGGCATGGCTGGGAGTAAACCCAGATAACCTTTCAAAGAGCTGGCAGTATTACCCATCTCATTTTATGGGGTTGCTGGGGTCATTGAACCCTAGTGCCTCTGCGGGCACTGAGAAAACTCTCTTGATTGCATCTCAGATCTATTTCTCTTTCCTTATCCAGAAGCATTGCCAGAAATCTCTCTCAGTTTCTCTCAAAATTAAGCAATTTTTCTGTCTCTGCTCTTTGCAAGAATTATGCAACCCCAGTAGTTTTTCAGCTCTTACAGTGTTTTGAAATACTTGCTTTTTCTCCAGTGAAGATGAGAGGATCCCTTCGGCATTCTTAAAGAGAAATGAGTTACTGTAGGGAGTAATGTTTCTCCTTCATTCTCTTCCACCAATTCTTTTGGAGATGGTTTGTCATAAAATGGCTTGAGAACTACATGTAGTTGGTGGAAAAATACAAAACACAAATTAAGAACAGCTATGTTAAACAAAAGAGGTCATAATCCAAGGGGAGCAAGAGACACAAATATTTCATTTCGCCTTTTTGCTTTTGGTCTCAACTGAGCTTTTAGCATTGTGAAACTACTGCTCAGATTTTTTCTGTATTTCTGGCTGTCACAGGGAAAAACACCTTCTTTGTTGATGTATGTTTTGTAACTCTCAGGTAACTACATGAAAAACAAAAAGAAACAAAAAACAAACAACAAAAAAAAGGTAAAAAAATCCTACTTACTCTTCCTATTAGAATAAAAAAAAAAAAAAAAGAAAGAAAAGATGGACAAAACGGACAAAGAATAGTCAGGAAAGGATCAAAGAAGCTGAGCAGACCCTGAAAAACATCCAACTACTTTCTGAAAAATTAATTTGATTGCAACTATTGTATAACCTTTTGGCTGCAAAAAACAAGTCATGGGACCCATCTCTGTTTTCCTCAGTTCAGTGTGTACACATGCTGAATTTCCCTGAGAATAATGAAGCTGTAGGTAAACTTGAAAAAGACAACAGAGGCCAAAAGCGCACAGTTGTCTTCCTTCTGTTGCTAAATGCCACATGAGTCATTGCAGGCTGTTGCAATTCTTGCATGCTGTAGACTTCAGAACAAAGCTGAGGCTGTGCCAGACACTGATGAGTGCTGTAGCATGGAACATGAGGTGGCTGGACAGAGCTCCCCCAGCATGGGGACACACAAGCCCAGCTCCATGTAACCTCATCCCAAGACTACAAGCACTGAAGAATGTGGTGCAGAGCAGACATCTTCAGCTGCTGCTGTTTCAGTGTAGCAATGCAAGCATGGGCTTTTGGACACATGATGCTAAATCTACATCGTACTATGTTTGTCCCCTGTGGTTTTCCTAGCCTGGGTCTTTGCTTTATTGTGTGGGAGATACTGAGTCGGTCCAGTGAAGGGATCCACTGGAGCTTTATGTGATCAACAGTTATACTGTTGTTTAATACCATCAAGTGAGTGTTATTCCTTGTATCCATACTTGTTAGGTGATATCACTTTCAAACGGACTCAGTTTGAATACCAAAAGGATGCTTTTATATTTAGAAGGATGCTTTTATAATTAGAATCCTTCAAAATTCTATATGGGATCATCTGAGATTCTTGCTAGTTTGTATTATTTTTTGCATTGTCTCTAATAAGGATGCCAGAAGGTGAAGGTGCCCAGTAATTTTGCCTCTGGTTCTTGGGGGAGTCCAGGATCCTATTTCCTCATATATTGATTGGTTCATTGAGGCAGTTGTTTACCTTATGTAAACATGAAGTCCAAAGCATTTGGAGTCCACATGGTGAGTTCCACTGTGAACTCCTCAGCAGTAGTTAGAAATCATGATCTGTGTCTTTAAGAAATTTACAGCAAAATTAATAAATAAGTAATCAGTATTGGTATGGGGGTAAATGGACACTGCTATTTAGTGAGGTAGATTTATGGGTGCTCTCTGTTTCAATATAATGTAAATACAGAGGGTAATTCACATACTGAGAATTTGCAAACTAGTGTCTTAAATACAGAGCCATTTTTTCTGCTCATATAAATTGGCACCACTGCTGCTTGTTGTAACTCCACTAAATTTGAGTCATTTAGTCAATGGAACTAATCCAGTTTACCTCAGCTCAGAATCTAATCCACAATTAAGTCTTGTTTACAATAAAGGTTTTCTCAATGCGAAGTTCTTATGTAGAGTTTGAGGTGATCAAAATCTTCCCTTCCCTGCTTCTTGGTTCCTTAATCCCCAATTAATTTTCAGATCTAAACACGTGTGACTTTTTCAAAGAACTTTCAGAAAGCACTCTGAGTCACTCCAATCAGTTCTGAAGCACAAAATATCCCTTGGTTGACATTCCGAGATCATGAGCTGTGGTTATGTGTATTTCACTGTTCACATGGTAACAGAATCAAAAGAAAATCATAATGAAACACAATGGTGGGATTCAGAAATAGGTTACAAAAACATTCTTTTGAGCAGCCTTAACAATGGAGAAGAGATGAATTTACACTGGGACAAATTCATCCTTGTTGCAGTGCCAATTAACTCATTGAAGTTACACCTTGGAATAACTCAATAATTAATAAAATTGTTTCAGTTAGACTTGTACCACCCCCAGCCTCTCTTCAATGGTAACCTGACAATAATTTGGCCATGAAAAATCAGGACTCTATATTTTCATTAACTCTTTGTTTGCTTTTACTTTTTTAATCATTAAATATTTAATGCAAATTTGCATTAGAAATTGATATTGAAGCTGGATTTATCAGAAAAGATGAGCCTCTGATGGTTTAAAACAGAAACATCTTCTGTATAAGCATGAGAAGAAAGGGATGAAAAAGACTTAATTCTGTAGCTCTAAGCTGTCCTTTGTCTTAAAAGGTAGGAAAGGAATTACCATGGAAACCTGCTCACTCACATCTTTTCATAGAAAAAGGGTTTGACTTAATTACTATGAACTTGTACTATCTTATCTTAAAATAATATTCCAGGTCTTTTTCCAAAGCAATGCATTTATATGTCAGAAAGAACTAAGGGAAATGCTATCAGAAGGGAAATAAGCATTTGTCTATGTTTAAATCATACCTTGTGCTCTGTAGCAAACATTTTTACTGCTGTTGTGAAATTCACACCTCTCAGGAGGAAACCTTATAGAATCTGCTGGTTTCTTTCAGCTCCTATACATGTATGTAAGCAACTGTAGCAAATCTCTTTTAACTGGCAACAATGAAGAACAGTAATTGCACACTTTAATTTAAAATAATAAGAATGTTCCTGCCTTTTCTGGAGGGAAACCTCTTCTGTGGGCCACTTTCCAGAACTGAATGGCTGAATCTCAAAAGAGAAAAACAGTGTCTTGTTCAGATTTACAGAAAGCACTACAATCAAAAAGCAGGGCATTCAAAAAAAAAAAAAAAAAAACAAAAAACAAAAAACAAAAAAAAAAAAACCAACAACAACAAAAAACCTCATAACATTCTGCTTTTTCACTCTTAAATTTGTTCACTCCATTTATGGTACTGTCAGCTCAGGTGCTAATGAAATACTAGAAGACTGTTGTGAGATGAATTTATACCTATGGATTTTGGGTTCACCTTTGAGCAGTGGTGTTTGCTCCTGAAGCTTTATTGTGTCATGAAGCAGCCCCCCAGCCCGCCGGCCCCCCCCCCCACTCCCCCACCAGGGCAGTGGTTGCAACACTGAGCCTGCTGGAGTTCAAGCAGCGTTTGGACAGAGCTCTCAGACATAGGGGCTGATCCAGGTAGTGCTGTGTGGAACCAGAAGCTGACTCGATGATCCTTGTAGGTCCCCTCCAGCTTGGGATATTCTGCGGTTCTATGAATCACACTGATGTTCACACTGCTTCTGTGGCACTGCTCCTATTGCTCACTCTCCTTTCCTTCCTACAACTCCTCCCTCACTCTGGGAGGGAAATAAGATCCTAGAGCTCTTAGAAAGTGTAGGTTTCTTCATATATTTCTTCTAAAGTAACTTACCTTAGTCAGTAAGACCTGTACTGTGCTCCTCACTTGAGAGCTTTATCCAAATATCTGTCAGTCTTACCACACTTAGCAGTCACAGAAAGTGGAATCAGTTCTCTAAGGGAAACCTTTGATGGTGTAACCCACAGCAAATGTATTAAACATCTTATACTTCACATCTAAAACAGTAGCTTCCCATGTGTCTCAAAGTACTGCACAAGCTTTTGCTAATGTAGCTTCAAAAATGTTTTCCAAATAACTGGCCCCAGGAAGAGTGGAGTCTGCGTGACTGAATGACGTAGAAACAGAGTGTATCATTATTTATCTCTGAGATAATCCTTGGTTTTCATATCCCTTCCAATCTTCTGCAGTTACAATGCCAAGAATTATATCTGTGGGAGTTACAGTTCCCTAGAAAAAAAGGCAGAGAACTTTCAGTTTAAAGTAATTTAATTTAGTGGAAGAAACTCATTAGAGATCAACAAAAACAATGTTTCCTTGATAGGCCATGGAAAACACATCTTTCCTGAAGCTTCCTACAGTAATTTTAAACCAATGGCTGATGCCTTTGCACCCCTTAGAAATGTGTGAACAATAACTTCGAGGCACTTATTTTTAGAATGATATAATTTTGCGGCAATCATAGATGATTTCAGGTGCTAAAGATGATAAGGTAAGTCCTTTTTCCACACAGTTTTTGCTCCCTGTGTGTTGTAAAAGCAGTCTGGAAGTTTCTTTATAAATGAAAATCTACCCTAACACACTTAACATAAGAAGATTTAAAGTGTTTGTATCTTCTGACTGAGTTTGGCCATGATTTTGCCCTGTGTTTCTCTTTGTTGAAAAGATGGTAAAACACATACAGAGAATTTGGTGAATTTGAGTTACGTATAAGGAAATTGTTGTAATATGGGTTTGATTGCAAAACGTTAAAACCTGAATGCACTGTACTGGTATGCACCATGCTCCCCTGTATCGTTATCTTTATGTGCCAGGAAAGTTATTACAAGCCTTTTTTGCATCTTTGCACCAAAGCTGTAGAAGCATCAACTTTCTACATTTTAATTCAGCTGATTTTAATAATGCTCATGATATACAGATCAACTCCAACTTTACTGAAGAAGAACTGTATTTTCTGCTATTTGCTAAGCTGTGTGTCATGAGTTTCTGTAATAACTACCAAGGATTAGGTTAATAGCATTACAGCTGGAAGTGTTACTTCCGGCTTTGTGAGACCTGTTTACAATTTACAAGGTTGGAGTGATTAGTAGTGCAGATGCAGGCTCCACTGGTTACAAAAGCTTATATTGGCTGGGAAGCATAGTAGATTCATTTTCTGGAAGAAAAATGTGTTATGTTACAGCAAAAAGTGTTGCTGTGTGTGGAGAATCTTGGGCTCGTTAAGAATCTATTCACAGAATAAAATAACTGTTGATAACACGCTGCTAAGGGACATCCTCAGTTACTGGGATGCCACATACATTCCAGAAGGTTATGAAATACACTGGAAATACACTTAAATGGAAAATCCCTATCATCCACAGATTAACATTAAGTCAGGTCTTCCAGGAATATAGTTACATGGGAAAATTTCTTCATTATGAGGCATAGCTTAAAGATTCTGGCAGTCACGACAGAATCTGATTTTTGGAGAAAGAAGCTGTGGCCATCCCTCACTTCCACCAGTCCACTTAGAAGGAATGTAATGGTAGCTTACACTTCTGTAAGGCTTGCACAGGTGCTTCTCAATTTCCACTGAACTGTATCTTCACAGGTAGAGACTCCCCGCTGCTGTTCAGGACACCCTCACATCTGAACTAGTCCTCCCAGTATGTGAGGCTTTTCATCTAACATCTTGATCAGCTTCTAACAGCTTCATACATGAATTGTAGCTTTAGACTAGCATCCTGACAACTAAAATAATGCTAATTATATTTTACATTTGCATATTCAGACTTACTGATCTAAAACTTTGAATCAAAGTCAATAAGAATGTTTCATCAGTGATGACCTAAAAATACAAAAAGTAAATTCTGTCAGCTGTTACATTAATCCTCCTCCTTTAAATTGTTTGCACCAGTGTCCATGGCATTGGTAACCCTGATTTACACCATTAGAGACAGCTAATGCTGTCCTTTCCTATGTGGGTTTTATCAGCTCTCTGGTGTTCCAGTAATCTTAGTTCAGCTTCTTTGTTCCTAACTGGTTTCCAAAGATCAACTTTTCCTTTAGTACATTATAAAATGGAAAACTACTGCTTCATACTGACTGTTCTTCAAAACGGGTAGGAGAGATTAGACTCTGACCACCATGGTGAAAAGTCTTATGTCTCATTTAATTCCCTTTCTGATGCATTTTTCTTAAGGATATCTTGCTAGCTTCAGCTTTCTATAGATAAACAGGCACCATGTTGGAAAATTTCACACTCAAAGTGAAGCCTACAAAATGTGCATTTGTCAAATTTTACAATGAGGTGGAAAAATGGCACTCTTTACTCAAAACAAATATGAGACTTAATTGCTTGTAAGCTAAGCAGAAATCAAATTCATTTGGTCAGGATTTAAATCATGCTTTGGTTTTGCAGACTGCAGCTCGCCACCCCACCCCCAAAAAAGGCCACATTTGCTACTGTTTTATGGGGAATTTAATATGATCAGAAGAAATTGATTGTATCTGATGTGTCTAATGGAATAAAATACCAAGACTCCTATATTATTATTTTTTTGGGGGGGGGGGCATAAAGACAAAATGACTTTTCACAGACTTCAGGATCTATCCGACATTTCATTGTGGGTCTAAAATATTTCACCAGTCACAAAGGTTGCAGTGGTAATGTACTGAAAGGCTTATTAGTTGATCCTCTACTGTGCAAAGTTGGCTTAGGAAGACCATTTTTGAGCTTCAGTTAGACTGCATCAGGAGAAGAAAATAAGTGTCAGGAGCGTGAAGGAATATAGCTGTAGATTATAATGCCTCAAGGATTTGTGGTAAAACCAAGCTGTCATATAAGCTATTGCTATTTAGGCAGTAGGCTGTGCTGACCTCCCTAACTTGTATGATCAGGAAGGTGAAAGTATGCTCTCCTTTTCTGTTTGAAGGCTTTTGTGAATCCCTTGAGTAGCAAAAACAAAAGCCTCATGCAGTTGCAGCCAGGGTTAGTATTGCTTACTTCAACCAACCTGTCCTGCACACTAAATGCTTGCAGAATAAATTGGATCCTTCTGGAGAATTTAAGTCTGAAGGGTGTCCTAAATTCATCTTCCAAAGTACTAAAGATTGCACTCATTGGAAATTCAGCCCAGCACTCAAGGAGACTTTCTACCACTGCTGCTGGGAAGCTCCTATGCCAAATGATAGTGTGATTGAAATGACAGTGACTCTTAGCTTGCTACCATAGCATAGGACCTTAAAACCTCAGGGGAAATTCAAATCACAAGAGAAATTCTTTCAAATTTGCCTAGAGGAACTGAATGATTTAACTTTCTTTTGTTTTTCTTCCCTTCAGGATATATTTTTTCCTGGAAGAAAAAAAGAGGGAAAGACATTGTGACTGTGACTCTATTGTCACAGACTTGAAGAAAGAGTAGTAGGCAGAAGAAGGGAATTGAAAGTGCTTTTTTGTTTGTTCATATGTATGTTTTAAGTGCTGTACTGCTGATGCTTCTAATGCCATATGGTGGAACAGCTGATGGCTAAATGCTGATGCTGAAACATGATGCTGACACAGCAGATGCTAAAACATGATTATGGCAAAGCTGATAGCAAAACACTGAAGGTGAAACACCAGTGCAAAAAAAAAAAAAAAAGATAAAATAGAATCCTCTGAAGTTTCTCTCCTATAAATGATATTTCTGGAGTCGGCAATAAAGGCAGCAGCCCAGAAGAAGTTTGGAAGGGCAAACTGGAGAGGTGCCAGATGCCTGGAAAACTAGTGGAGCTGTCAGCTGTTTGTTAGAAAGAGATAGTGAGCAAAGTTTCTCACTGTTTCCTCTATAGAGAAGAACACACAAAACCTTTTTGAAAAAAGCAAATCACTTGTGAAACTTTCTTTCTACCTTGTACAGTCCATGTAGCAGAAGTTTGCATCAGCTGTCTATAGGTCTCATAGAAAGTCACGGGTTGCCAGCTGGTCACAGTGGAATAATGAGGTCAACCAACACACACATACTCTGCTTACTTGTTTCCCTTAACGTTTATGTATTTTTTATGGTTCTAAACATTTAGAACAATGGTTGTAAATATTTAGTTGCAAGAAACTGTGATCCAGTAATTTTTATCAGTAAAAGACATTCCAGGGTGTGCTTGCCTGTGTTTCTGAAAGATGGCTTTGACCAGCAGATACACTGTGTATCTTGTAAGGCACAGGAATGACATTTTGTATATGAAGGAAGTATCCAAGATGCTCTAGAAACTACAGGTAATTTCTGAAAGCTGGGAGAAGACCAAATAACTTTAATGTTGATATAAAAGCTAGAAGAAGGTGCACTTTAAAATATTAAATGTTCCCTAGTCTGATGGTCTGTGCCCTCAGAAAATCCAGGGTAAATTGAGCAGCTCTCTTTGCCATCATGAAAAGCTGTTTCTGTTTCCTGCAGACGAGATTTTGTTCTGCTTCTTAGTTTGTTGACTGAGTATAGATTGCATTGTGGAACATAAATTTCATATTATGAAACAATTCTGTGAGTATTTCATTAGCCATTTATTTGTCAAAGGTCTTGCAGTATGCATGGGAAAGGGGATGGAGAAACTTTAACCACTAGCATGTGATTATTCAGAAAGGGCATGACCAGCATCTCCCACAAACACCCAGGGTGTTTAGCCTGAGAAATTGGAAGAGAAGCTTTCAAACTGTATGTTTCCTTTGAGAGTCCTGGCACATGTTTTACCTGTTTGTTTGTGGCTTACTGCATCCTCTAAAAGAGCGTGGGTAGGTAGCAGGGAGGAGGACTTGTTTGTGTCTGTGGTACCATCTGCTGCGCATTGGTCAGATAAGATCTGCAGACACAGACAGAACTGAGGGATGCCCCCAGAGTACAGAGAGGGCATGAAGTCATGATGTGAGATTTAGCAGACAGGAAAACTGTTGAGAAGATCGAGAGCAGCCAGGACTCAGACATGGTACAAACTGTGTGGGAGACCTGCACCCTTCTGAAGAGCTGGTCCCTCAGGTACTCTATGGCTTCTCAAAAATTACAGCATGCCAATACAGAGATACATGAGTCCCTTCCCAGTAGATTTTTGTCACCTGTTTGTAACTTGTTACAGCAAAAGAAACCACTGAGTACTCACTGTGATGAGAACTGAGAAGGGGAGATCTGCTTTCAAACTCTTTCATTCTGTTTTGTGCAGCCATTCTCTAGCTAAAAAGGGGGTTGTTGTATTTCGTGTTTGGAGATTCAGAATCCCTCTGGAGTCTTTGTTTTAAGGAATCAGATTCAGCAGTTCCCCTCCAGATTCTGCCTTGCCACGTTTGGTCCAGAGAATGATGTTTCTGGAGTAAATGCTGAGTTCTCTCACAGGAGAGTTAAGTAGGTTCCTGGGCTGGCTGTGAGTAACAGTTAGGGAATCAAACACCAACTGTGAGTAATAGGAGAGAAGTTTTTACAGATTATCACTCTTGCTTTTTCAAGTAATGAACCCTGTCAAAAATGTTTACATTAGGACTGGGTTGATATCTGCTAGCAGCATACCGGATTGTGCCCAGATCTTGATTCTGAGCAGGTGTATGGGAAAGAAGACACCACCAGAACTTTGCTCTAGAAGGAAACTTTCACAATTGCATGCTAAAAATGAGAATGTTTAGTTAGTTATTTTATAGTAAATTGCATCACTTGAGTTAATTTTGGTGGGTATTCATGTACGACTCATGGCTTTCCTGGTTTCACACTAGCAATCTTCTTTTCCAGACTAAACCTTCATTTGGAGTCCCCTTCTAAGGCACTGGAGCAGTTGTTTCCCTGGTCAAAGTGACAAATATATATATGTGTGTGTGTGTGTATAATATATGTATATGTATAAGTCTACTATGGAGTATGATCTAGAATCTTTTGACACTTCAGTCCAGAAAAAACCTGCAGCATCCAGCTAGATGTCAATAACTACACAGAAGTCTCTGGAAGAGGTACCACAGTGCCAGGGGTAGGAACACAATTGTTGTGCTTGGGAAAGTTCACTCCAGTGTGAAAGCTTATGTTTAAATCAATTCCAGAAATATTTTTGAAGAGTAATTTGCACCCCAGTGATTTGGGAAGAGGTTCAGTGTTTGGTACCTAATAAAGATAGCTGGCATTGCTGAGGATGTTATTTTAATTATAACAACACGGTGATGGCATTTTCAGGAAGGGATCCCACTGAGTTCTGACTGCAGACGTTTCTCTACTCACAGCATTTAAATGGCTGCCAAAGGGTTTCCATTAATAGGTTATTTGGATACACTGTATGCAGACTTATGCTGCATTATCACTGCTTCACAGCCCTTTTTTCACTTTCTTGACTTTCTTGGAAAGATGAGCCAAATAGATTTGGCCAGAGCTAGTGCCTCAGATTAGAAGGCAAGAGAGCAAGTAGTGAGAAGCAGCTGGTATTGCAGCTCTGTACCAGAGAGCGGGGAGAGAACCACAGCCCTTGATATCACCAGCTGCTGTAATCCCACTGCATATGCAGGGAGCATTTGCAGGACAGTTTTCAATGTCTGCACATGTGAGTTGGCTGATGCAGTAAAAGCCCTCCTGAAGATTGTAATGTGTCCATACCGGGGGACTGAGAAACTCTGGCGCCCGTCCTTATGTGAGAGCTCCCTAAATGTCCATTATTTTTGGAAATCAGGCCATTTCTAACTCACTGTCACTTGTTGTGCTGGTGTAACTAATTGCCAGTGACCTTGCTGGCATTTGCAACAGCTAAGAACCTTGCTCAAAGGGTAAGTGTTGGGACCCAGCATTCCTCTGTACTGAATGATGCATAGTATGGCCAGGTCTCATCTCACATCATCTGTCACCATACATGAGGAGTAACTTGGTATGAAACCTAGACTCAGGACAGTGCAAGGTGAGAATCATGACCAGCTACACATGCTGGCAAAGTCACTTCTCCCAGGAATATGCAGCTCATATCACGCTTCCACAGCACAGCCTGGGTAAGGGAAAAATCCAGGAAGTACCTGGGGCTTGTCAGAGCCTGCAGCCATTCTCAGCTCAATTCAGCTATGCATTCACAGTGCTTAGAAGATTTTTGAAATGTATTACCATCCCAATCAGATTGGAGAGCTCTATTTTAAATATATTAGAGTCTCTAACCAACAAATCTATATGTGTAAAAAAAAAAAAAAAAAAAAAAAAAAAGGAAAGAAAAAAAAAATAACTCTGTGCAAATCATCATCTTTTTTATTATTATTATTCATTAAAATAACATTAATCATAAACCTCTTTGGTATTCATATGGATGTAATACATAGTTCCAAAGGAATTATGGATTAAAGGGGAGTTAAGCTCAGAACACTCAGTTCTCTATGAACGTGCTGTGTTCATTATGTTAGATTTAGTGTGAACTATTTTCCTCAGTATTATTAGAAGGGAGTAATGGTTGAGTTTGGCATTTATTTGAAAGTGATTAAAGTAAAATTTTCACCTTGAATAAAACAGCAGCAACATATTAACAATTTTTATCATGCCCACAAAAGAAATCTCTTCTCAAAAGAGTGGAAATAATCCTCTGAAATCTACCTGCAGCTGATTATATTAACCCATGAGAAATACATGTTTCCAACTCTATAGACTGTATTGTGTGTGTGTTTTTTTTTTTTTTTTTAAAAAAAAAAAAAAAAAGCTTCAGACTGTTGAGGTCGTTAATATCTCTGCTACTTACGTGTACCTGGGGGTAATGTTAGGATCACTGCACATTCACTCTTCTGTTTCTGACTTCTGAAGGCCCTACATTAATATTCTAAGACTCATTACTGATGTAAAAACTAACTGGTTTATTGAACATTGCATGTCTGGCCTCATGTCTGCATAGTACTAATTAAAAACCCTGAACTTCTCTACCAGCAGAAAGCTTTGTAAAATGTGGTGTGGATTTTTAGAGGATTTCATTCAGTTTCTGTCTATATAAACCAGAGGTTATTTTCCAGGCAATCTTGTGAGTTTAGAGATATTATTTTCAGAAATAATTCTTGTAATAAGTATACAAGGTTGTATTCTCTCCAACCTACCTGTGGTCACACTACTTGTCAATTGGGCTGTAGATCTGAGAAATTTGATGATAAGGAGTTTATACCAGGAATTTGGAAGGTGCTGGTTACAGTGAACCTTGTTCTTGCCCCTGCACCTTCCATGCATTTGATGCCATTTACTTTCCAAACACCTTATCTGATGGGATGAAAGTCCCCCAGATGCCTGGAGGTTGGCTCATATTTCACCACTGAGTTTTCCTGTTTGAATGGACTTTTGAATGGTTTGTAAGACTTTTATGAGATAGAATATAAGGTCATATTATATCAGGCAGTGGGTTTTTTTTTTTCCTTCTGTATTAGCAAAGTGTGGGTAATCCTAATTAAGAAATAAATTAATCTGAATGTCAACTGACATAAGTCCTGTGAGGAGAAGTGTTTGCATTTATGAAGTACTGGAATGTATTTGCCTGCCTTTGGTCTACTATGCTGTCCTCGTTCCTATGCAACAAAAGCTAAGGTCAGAAGAGTTGCATACCCATGGCCTCAACTCACCTTGTTTGGTAGAATGTCACAAGATGTCCTGAACTTGTCTCAGTGCTGCTTAGGCCCCTGGCATGTCCTTGTCATTCACAGTGCAACTTCTTGTGACTTCTTCAGGTAACTCTTGAAGTTTCTTTACTTTTGTGAATTCTGAAAAAGCCTGAAAAGTCATTGTTAGTGCTAAAAATTACAGCCACTATTTCTACCATCAGATATTTAAATTTCCTGCCACAACTGTGGCTATATCTCCCCCTTCCTGCAGTTCCCCTCCCCCCCCCCCCCCCCGAAAAAAAAAAAAAAAAAAAAAGGAAGAAGTTGAAAAAAGTTGGTATTAACTCCAAGTTCCAAGCTGTCCCTTTACCCCCTCTCTGAGCTGCAGTGTGGGCTGACTGAATACTGAGGTTGGTTGTCTTTGCTGCATAGGTGCTTACATACCATTACACTGTGTTATCAGTGCCTTCCAGTGATTCAGTTAGAAATGTGTTATGTGTTGGGGTTTTTTTCATCCTCTGACCTCCTTAGCATAGGCAGTCAGTAAAGAATTGTATGCTTTCTCAAAGAGATGTTGGGTTTGATCTTTGATACATGATTTTTTTGAGGGCAAACCTAGGCCTCAAATCAAGATCCACAGATTATTATTAGGTAAACTAAAATGGCTTTAGAGGCAGGGAGTGATATAAGCCTCTGCTCTGTAAGTGTGTTTTGTTTTGTTTTTGTTTTGTTTTGTTTTATGGCCTTTTGAGGGGACTGGTGAAAAGGGAGCTGAAAAGACACTGTGTCTTGTGAGGGGCCTGGGGCAAGGGATAGAGTTAGATCAGCTGTAGAGGGAAAACTAGAGGAGGAAACAGGGAAAATGAATGCCTTTCCTACTACTGCACAGCACACTGAAGCATGGATTCTGTAAATATGCTTTTATGCAGAGTAAAGATGCCTGAGAAGGGAAAGCTATAGCACTAAATACCTTCAAATAGTGCCTTCTTTAGTCTGTAGGGAACCTTTATCCACAGTAGTCACAGTTCTCCTGCTAGAAATCAACCCCTTTATCTCTTTTTGAATGAAGCGTGGTGCAGAGGGGATAGAAGAGTTTCTGCCGGCTCATAAGCCACACATCATTGTGTTTCTGAACCTCTCTCAGTTATTAATAATGAATTAGTCTTCACAGCACAAATATAAGGAAAGGTGTTTAATAGTGTCATTTTTGGATAAAAAAATGGAAGCAGTGAGAGGTGAAGAGAACTGCTCAGTATTGTACTACACCAGAAATTGGAAACTGAACGTAGGTTTCCTGGGTGCTATGCCAATGCCCTGGCCAGTTTAAAAACTTCACATTTCTTTTATTACTAGCTTGCCCGAAGAGTTTTTCTTTTCATCCTATTTCTTTCCCCTTTATTTCCCTCCTGTCAATGTAGCAATGTACCATGTAAGCACAACTTCCTATTCTACCCCCCAGAAATTGAAAGGCATCAGGACACACTATATTTGCAACATACAGTGCCATTTTGCAAGACAAAACTCATATTACTGTTACTGAAAATAGTAAGAAAAAACATAATGCTGTATATTGCAGCAGTCCACGTTGCTGAGACATACAGATCTCTCCTTTTCTCATGACTGTTAACTGTTCTTTTGTTTCTGGTGTTTTCTTTTCACCTTTGGATCACACACTAGTCAAAAGCTACTTACTGTTTTGTGCATCAGAGAAAGAAAATAAATAAAGGGATAGGATTTTTCACTGCAGGTTTATGACTGCCTGCAGTGTGAAGGCTGCCAAAGGGAGAGTTCATATGCTCAGGGTCTGGAGGTGCTGGTGCTCGTATAAGGTACTTGGCAGGCTGGATCAAAAAGCAGTGGGCTAACACTAACCTTTTTATTTATTTATTTATTTATTTATTTGGGAGGGAGGAAGAGGGGAGGATTGTCATCATTAGTTTTTTCAGCTGAATTAGCTCTTTTGGTATCGGTCTAAGAGACAGTCTTGAAGCAATCACCAAATTAGAACAGCTAAAGCTGCTTTGCTGATGCAGTATTTATAGACCCAGGAGCAGGCACCACGCTGTAGTCTTGTTCTGAGGGTGATCTTCAGTTGCTGTGTTCTATTACAGGATTTTAATAATTTCTTTCCCTTTCCAACACCTGCTCGCATGTATCATAGGTGGGGATGGAAAAGTGCCCTGCTACCTTTGATCTCAAGCCAGGATAAAGCAGAGTAATGTTCAGGCTGCTCTACAGTGTCCTAAACAGAGCAGCAGCAGAGCCAAAGCAGTGAGATATAAGCTGTCTGAACCTACACTGAAGTGTACCCCAATTTATGCCCTGAGGAGCTTTACTGCTCTGGAAGGTTTGGGATGGGGTTTCTCTTGAAGTAACAAAAGAGAATGATATGCCCACTACTTCCTCTACACAGCCTTCTGCTTCGCTCCTAACACTGCCACCTTTTATGTGTTCCTCACTATTACTAGTAGCAGATGTGTTTAAAACCAAAGTAAGGAACTCTGTCCTTTCAGCCTCTAACCAGGGTGCTGTATCAGTGCTCTGATTATCAGGAGAGGAAAAAAATATACTGAGCAAGTGAGAAAGCTGTTAGAGCCAGAGAATCCCAAAATGTTAAGAAAAAAGCTTCCTTGATAGAGAATTTTTACTGGGCATAGTGGGAATTTGCCTTAGGGAAAACTAAATCTTGTGAGGAATTGTGCTGTAAGTAGGAGGAGGGGGAGAGCTGGAGTCCAGCCTGCGGCTCCCACCAGGGGCTGCACTGCTGTAACCCCTTCACGCCTATTGAGTTCAATGGCATGAGAGGGTGGCCAGTGCCTTGCAGGGTAAGGTCCGTAATGAATAAACATCTTCATTTTAAATCACCCTAGGCTCCATATTTTGCATTTCATTTCCAAACACAGTTATCCAATTTTCCGTTTAGGTCCTCTGAAGTCTAGAAAAATAAAAGTAAACTGCAGAAGGGGGTGGGAGGATGACTTTAAAAAATTGCTAAAATGATGCACAAAGAGAGAGGGAGAAAATGACCTTTGGTTGGGCATCCAACAGTGCAAAGAAATTCTGAAATAGTTTACTTTGAAGTACATTTCAGTCAGAGGGATTTTCTAGCAGTAAAATCGGGCACTTAGCAGGGATTGCATATAATTTCTACTCTATGCCAGTATAAAGCTTCAAGCATAATATTTTTTTTCTTTTTTCTTTTTTTTTTTTTTCAGTACCAATAACTAAAGCCCTTGGTCATTAATAATGACTCATTCTTCACCTACACTCTTTGAACTACATTTGTCATCTCCTTAGTAGCCTTTAAAAGATCTTAACCTGACTCTTCTTTTTGCCTTCTCTCTCTGTCTCTGAGTCATTTTCTCTAAAAGTGACAACTTAGAAGTTGACATTTACCTAGGAAGCTGTGCCTTATATCAGAAATGTTTTTCAATTGCATTTGTCTTAATTTTTGCTGTTACTATTATATACTATTATATTTTACCACCTTGTTTATTTTAATCTTCCAGTAAGAATATCAGGTCAGGAATGGCAGGGGCTTGGGACTGGTGAAAGGAGGGAGTTAGTATGGTATTTCCAGCACCAGAACTTTCTGCCAGATGCAAGGTGAAATAACCAGCCTAGAAGGCAGCCACACTGTCAGAAAAACTCTTTGGACACTAATGTATTTTACCAGAAAATCTGTAGTTGGCATTTGCAAAATGATATGTTTTAATATCCAATTGAGGCAGCCAAGCAGAAACTGGTAGCATCCAGTCATCAATGAGGAGCAAAGCCACCTTTCTTAGTACATGAAATCCATCACTCTGAACACTCAGCAGCAGTAACTGGCGTGTGTGTCCCTTGCTTTGTTAAGCACCTGGGTATAACAGGAGATAAAAGCTCTTTCAGCTTTTAACCTTCTTTAACTTTTAAAATAGGGCTGAAGACCAGCTGAGCTCAAGAAGGTTAGCTCTTGCACCCATTTTTTACACACATCTGTAGGAACTGTCATATCAGATAAGTCCAGCCAGGCAATTTTATCTGCCACAGTTGTCCTCAAAAATGGCAAAGTCCCCTGATCTAACTAGCAATTGTGAATTCCATACAAGAAGAAATTTTTCTAGTTAGAAACTTGGTCTATGATTAACATAAATTCTGTTGGTATTCATTTTGTTTTATGTTTTAGCTTGGGAAATGCTTTCTATTTTAACAATTACAAAACCCTGAGGTTCATTCATCAGCAGTCACAGTAACCATGAGCAATGCTAATGAGGGAAGCAAGCCTTGCTCCCACCAAAATCACTCTAAGTTTTGTCAGTGACCTTCATGACAGAAAGAGCTGGCCCTTTAAGGGAATTCAAAAATGAACCAAAGCAGTAAAAAGCCATAATATTTTCTTAAGGGAGTTGTCCTTTTGTATTTTCTTTCAGTGCCTGAAGTGCCTTTTGTAGAAAGGTTACTAACCTGAGACAGATGAAAGTTAAAAGAACACGGTTAGAAGGCAAAGTAAAAGGTAGTTATGAACATATTGTTGATAGAATTATTTTTAGAAATGAAATATAAAAATGTTGGAAAGATAGGCAACCAGTACAAACTAATGTACCATAAATTGGAAAGCTTCATAATCAAATATTTATGGCTCTCTTTGCAGTGTTTGAAAAATTAAATTATTAAAAGCAAATATTGTGGCAAATAGGTTCCCATCCATCTCAATAAAAGTTACATTTCACTATCAGTGCCACATTATTACTTTTTTGCTTTCAGTCTTTTAAGATTGAAGAGAACAGTAACAAACTCTGGTAACAAATCAAAGCTTTTCAATGTAATTTACTTGGTGAGTAATTTCTAATTGATTCAGACTGATGGGGCTGCATAGTTTGATGTATTGCTGTAGCGAGAGATACTTTGGATGAAGTGAATTTATAAGCACCTCTTCTCCAAGAAAAATGGCTGCTATATTTCATTTTGTCATTTTTAGCTGTAGCAATGGTTTTGTATACCTGTCTGTGTGGAGTCTCTCAAGAAAAGAAAAATCCAAAACTGCATATACACCTGTGACGAGCTGTGCTCCCTTCCCAAAGCCAAAAGGGAGAGTGCTCCTGTGCTGCACCGTGAGTGTGGGGAGTCAAACACAAAGTGCATTTACCCCGTGCTGGCAACCTGGGGTGAGTGTAGTGCTCCTCCTTTCTCTCTCTTTTTCAGAAGTGTAGTTGCTTAGCAACATAATTTAGTCACCTGCAGGTCAGGGTTCAGATCTTGTTAATGTCATTGTGAATTAGAAGAAGGAAATGACTTTGGGGGTTTTACAGCTTCTTTGTGACATTGCTGTTAACCAAGAGGTTTGTATCCTGTTTGGAAGAAAACCTTCCGTGAGTGCTTGTTTTTCATGATTATTTCCATATGTATTCTGCAGTATTTCTGAAGCAAAGAGGGAAAAGGGGAATATGATAAAAGACATGTTATTTGGTTTATACGTTGTAGTTGCTGAAGGTCAGAATCAGTGCTTTACACCCGATAACAAGTTGCTTTATTTTAGGGCAAATTAAACTCCAGACTTTGGAAAGAATTGTTCCAGTGTCAGTCCTGCTCTCTCCCCTTGTCTTTCCCCACAGCACATTCAGGGAGGCTTTCAGGAGAGCAGCAGCAAGTTCCCCTCCATGCATGCCTGCCACTTTATTTCCCACAGCAGAAATCCCTGAAGGCTGGTGCCTCAGGGGAACAATCTAAATTTAGCAACTATAAAACATATCTTGAAATTTTTTCTCCATACACTTGCAACCTCTTGGATGCCATCTGATTCTGTCTGCTTCAGAGTAATGTGTCCCGTCCCCCCAGCACCCTGCTCAGGTCACACTGCAAGGTTTCCCAAGACTCCTTCCTTAATTGACTGAGGAGGATCTGAGGCATCCTAGGAGATGCAGTCTCAAGTGCCGAGAGACTTGGAGGGCCGCATGGACTTGAAGAAGCGTGTGCTTTCTAACCTGCCTGAGAGCCTCTGGGGATGCCACACACCCATCAGGTCAGTTCAGGTCTTCAGGGAGAGCCAGGAGAAAAGGGCCATGGTGCAAGTCTGAGGATCTGTGAAGGGTTGGAAAAACAACTATGGTTTTTGAATGCTATGAGTATGAAGGAAAGCCTTTGCCATTTTGATAAAAATACTCGCGTAAATCTGTCAGAAGGGCTTTTTCCACTTCATTGGCCTAACCAGATACAAGGAAGGCATGCATACCTCCATGTATATGCATACATATATCTCATGTGTGTTATTAAAGATCCAAAGATCCAAATTTGATCCAAACTTAAACAATCATATCCAAATTAAATATTTAATTTCATTTTCAAGATGACCGATGCTTTCTATTAGCACTTTAAAGTGTTCTAATCACAAGTAGATATGCAACTGAAAAATAAAAAGCCATAATATTTTCCTTGGAAAATATCAGAATTAAATATTTGGTGGGTATTGGAAACATTTCTTCATTGTTTAGAGTTGAAACAGTTTTATCCAATTCAATCTAAATTCATGGGTAGTAATCCTCCTAAAGTAGCATTTGTTGGCAGAATTAATATTCACCATGTATTTTTTAGCTGTAGTTTGCATTTGATTTCCTGACCAAAATCGCATGCACTGCTCTTGTCTCTGTGGTTTGAAATGCTGTGCTAATGGCTCTGTCCTGCTGAGGCTTTCCCATCCGTGTTGTTTCACATGCGCTTTGTGGATCAATTGTAAGCTGTGTGAGAAGATGCAGTTGTGTTCACTGCTCACAAACACTTGCAATCCCAGGATCATTTGCATGGGTGATTTGTGGTCTGGAGTTCATTAATCTTTCGCTGTGACTGTTCATTATTTGTACTATGTGACTGGTCAGCTAAGACATATGGGACCAGACTGCCAGCTGCTGAAAATCAGCGTGGCTCCACTGATGGATGGAGGCAGGCTGGTTTCTGGCTGTGACAGATTGGATCCTGGAGGAGAGGGGCTTCCTGCTTGTTTGTCAGGTTTTGAAGCAGGCTACTGGGTAAGAAGCAGTGCTAGCTTTTTTAATTTCTAAGCTTCTGCACAGGTGAATCCACCTGTGAAACAAGCTGCCTGTTGATACCTTGCATATGTAAACATGTGGGTTTTTTTAAAAAAAAAAAAAAAAAAAAAAAAAAGTGCAAGCAGGTGTTTGCAAACAGAAGTTAAAAAGGCATCCAATAAATAACTGAATTTAAAACTTATTTATAAACTTTTTTTTTTTCACTTTTGTTCAGATAACTCCCCAAATGCAAAACCAGTTATTTCCTTGGTGTCTGTTTCTGCTAAGAGACAGACTCCACTTCCTGTGGAAGCATCAGTAGTGACAACAATATTATGTGGAGGTTATCCTTACATGTAAATCCTGAGTAATATCATGAACCATTACTTACAGGGGTTGATACAATATGTATCAGTGATTTAGGATAGAGCTTTTAAAAACTGATGCTAGCAAAGACCCAGTGCTGTACTGCCAGTTTGTAGGGAGCATCACAAAGGGGAGTCCAAGACGTACAGCCTAAAATCACTATCAAAGGGGAGCTTTATCAACTTTACCTTGTCTTCATTTGGAAATGGGTGGACAAGAGCAGTGATCTAACCAAAAATGTCTTGTGGGTACACCTTCATATGAATTAACTTGAGAAATGTTTCAGATCCTTTGCCTAAATCAGGTACTTGCATAAGGGAGACATACAGGTGAGACATAAATCGTGCAACAGGACATCTGCCATCAGGTTGTTAATTGAGACTAACATTGCAGTGGGTAGCTGGTGAGATAGCATAATGGCAATTAAAACCGAGAGGAGAGAGAATACTTCCTACTTTCTTTCTTCTGAGTATCATTGGCGTTACAGTTCTAGGCTGATAACTGGATTTCTAAACTGCTACCTGTATGGTGCCAATCTCCAGCAGCACCTTTAATGCGTGACTGACGCTAATGAACAGAAGACCACCTTTAAGCTATGAAAGGGGTCATAAATTTACAGTATTGTGAAGGTGGCAGATTTGTATTGTTATTGATTTTTCCCCATCCCTCTCTACCTTTTCCCCTAACATTTGACAGGGAGATTATAGTCAATAACAATGCTTGGCATTTATGGGCGGTGAAACTTTGAAACTTGTTTGAAACTTCTAATCCATGGATCTCAAAATGCTTTCTAAATATTGACTTTCACAACTGTTTGCTAGTTAAGTATAAGGCTAGGGAAAAGGAAAGTTGCATAGTTTGCCAAATGATATGTGGAAAATCAGTAGCAGAGCTCAAAATAGAAGCCAGAAGTCTTTCCTCCAGCCCTCTGTTCTTTCATCAGACAATATGTACTGCTGTTTAGTCTCATTTTTGGAACAGTCAGGTACCCAGTAGTGATTAGCTAGAAGTCAGTACCATGAAGATTTCTAGCAAAAGCAAAGTCAAGTGACATACACAACAGTAGAGTGGAGAGTAAGTAAATAAATAAATAAAAAAAGTCACACTGAACAGCTAGGTTTTTGTATTTAATTATGAAGTTTCACATTTCCCATGAATGAAACCACATATAAATTGAATAGTTAAAACCAGTTCTCTGTAGGCAAACTTTCTTGTATTTTTCTTTGTAAAGTTTGGAGATGTACCAGTTTTGTTTTGTTTTGTGTTTTCCTTAAAAAAAAAAAAGAACCAACAGGGCTTGAAAGGAAGTGGATCTGTAGAGCTGTCAGCAGAATCTCAAAAAGAAACTCTCTGGGAATCCCATTCACCTCTCCACTTGCAGGCAAAAAGACATGGAAAATAACACATCAAAACTGCATTTCTTAAATATTTTATACATAACGTCCAATGTTCCAGCCTTCACAAGAATGCCAGATTGCTGTACTTCCTTTAGTGTTTTATATATGATACTTTAAAAACTTCTGAAATAATTTTATACCTTGTATACGCTACCAATAGCAAACTGTCTTGCAATCAGCATCATATTTATTTCTGTTGTATACACTTTCTTAAAGGTAGAGGCAATGTAAAGCTGGATCCCCTCTCTCCCAGACCACCCAATCTTATTGAGTTATACAAGGCATTGCTCGTTTTGAACTTATGCTTAAGACTGTGGCATGTTCCAGGGGCAAAACTACAATCAGTTCTCAGATTAGCCTGTGATTTACAAGAACTGATTGACCAAAAAATATCCTAAGCCTTCAGGAGGAACAGTAAATTAGAAATGAATCTTATATAAGGCTAATAATTTGGTGAAAATGCAAATGTCACCTAGGAAGTCTGGCATCATGCCTCTGTTGTAATCATAAATCCACAGTGATTGTACAAGGGCTGAAGTTAAATACAAGTTTGAAATTCTGGGTTCCTTATTCAACAGCTATTTCTATTCAAGAATAGAAAAAAATGTATAACTCTTTTAGCTAACTTGGCAATGTCAATCCAGATTAAATCTTTTTGTATTTCTTAATTAACTGTAAGGTTGCATTATGCAAACTCAGTTTGATGTACATATTTGTGTGTGATTGGCACGGAAAGATCAACCATGTCAAGTTTAAGTGAAAGCGAGCATACAAACTCAAACAACAAGCTGTTTGCCCAGCAAAGCAGCATAACTCTTGCAAACAGAAAGTCACTTCTTCATCTTTACTTAGAAAACCTTGTTTTCTTAGTGTCTTCCCTCACTAGGAGCCCTACAAACTCAGGCCTTTAAAATGCACTACACATTTCTATATGGATGCAATCAAGTGTATTGTGATGCACCTCAGTTTTACTTAGTGGTATAAGGACACCTGCTGAGCTAATAGATCAGAAGATCTGCTCTAGAGCAAACCTTGACCTTCTTATTTCCATTATTTGAATTAATGTAATGTTTCTGAGAGATGTTAGAGAGACAGCAATGTAGTTTGAAGTCCATTATCTATCCCACAGCCAATAAAACTGAATTAAAGTTGTAATTTGCCTTGGTCATGACATGACCTTGATTTGTGTTAGTCACTATATTCAGGAATGGGATTCTGAAATACTCTTCCTTCCTGAAGAAGGTATGATGTGTAATTTCTGAGATTCACCCGCCCTAGGTAGGAAATGAGGGGTGAGGGTGGGAAGTTGCCTGCAAGCTGCCTTCGCTCTCCCTCCATTTCAGACCAGTGCAGGGCGACCTGTGTAGCCTCTGGGTGACTCAGAGAAACTTCACAGGCCTCAAGAGACAGAAAAAATACCATGGAGTAGTGGCATTGGGGCTAACTTAGGTGGTAATTCTTGTGCTTCGCACACAGTAGCTACTTAAAGCAAGCAAGAACTGGCAAAGGTTTTCAGTCACTGAAGGCTTTGGTAAGATCCAAGTGAGTGAACTACAGAAGAACTGAATGATGCAGGAAGTGTTAAAAAATGTGCAAAGAGTTTCCTGCCGAACACCTTTAATCATAGCATACTTTTCTCACCAAAACTGTTTACAGTCTCTAACACTGTGGGTCGTGAGCTTGACTGGGTATTTCTGTGGACAGACATCCCAGCTCCACATGGCGTAGAAGAGAGAACATGATTAACCTTGAAATAGAATCTTAAAAACAAGATTTCTGGAAAAAAAAAAAAATGTTTTGTTCTGTCCAGATAGTGGCAGTTCGCAACAGAAGATGTTCACTGCTGTCTGGAACTGGTCTGCTGTGGACGAACTGAAGAGGAAAGTGAATGCAGTATTTTATGCTGGCTTTGGATGGGTTTTCTACCTGGACTTCTTTGTGCCTGACTTGCATGTCTGCCCATACATCCCTTTGGAGAACAGCTTACAGGAGCAGAGCAGCCTGAAAGCAGGTGAAGGATCAATGTCTACTGAGCTCTTTTAGCTTTCTTTCTAAAACTCCCAGGGAGGCAAAGGAGGAGGTAATGTGGGATCAAAAGCAGTAATGGAGAAGCATTTGCAGGGGGGAATTTTTTTAGATGGATTGTTTGGTTACAAAGATTTCTTTCTTTTTTTTTTTTTTTCCCTAACATCCAGCTGCTGAATTGAAATCTAAATTTACTTGGTCAGTGCAGAGCAAATGTACAACTCTGATCTAAGTGACACCAGATGTCCCAGCCATTTCTTGCCTTGTCTTTTCTCACTCTATGCAGAGCAAGAATACTTCCCACAAATGAGTGCATTCTTGCCAGCCTTTAACACACAGGCACTTTCAGACCACTTTATAGAGTTAAGAATCCAGCATCCAAAAGCTTTAAGACAACATTGCTTGAGAAGGTGAATTTTAGAGGGAAAAAGCTGAGCTCCTTCTCTCTCATTTAATGTTTTTGTTTGGTAGGTTGTTTGTTTAGTTGCTATTGTTGTTTGGTTTTATTTATTTTTTAATTATTATTATTTTTTTCCAACTGTGCCAATGGCTTCTTTGGTTGTTAGATCAGTCTTTGGGGGAATTCGTGCCTCTGGTGCCAGAGGGAACTACACCCAAGCCTTTAGAAATCTCCCTCCCCAAGCCTTTCCCACTAAAATTTGAAACTTGCCCTTTAAAACCAAAATCTTTATAACCTATAGGTGGACTGTTGTTCTGAAATATGTCTGCTTTGAAGTAGCCATAGAAGTAATTGGATGGATAACTGTCTTTCAGTTCAGGATCTTTCATTGATGAGGCTGAATATAATATAAGCAAGCAGCATACGTGGGTTTGCTGATAGTTGCTAGTATTCTCTTGGTGCATAGAAAGGACAGGATTTTTTCTTTTCATACATCATTTACAAGTAACTGCAATGACTCCACAAAGTCGGTACAACTGTATAACACAAAGCAGAAAAATGTACAAAGGAAAAAAAGGATAGTCTGTTGCTGTTTTTTTTAAGTAGAGGTTCTATGTAGGCAGAGTTCAGCTGCACTGGGATGGAATCAAAGGGCCAATACAGAGAATTTTTTTTAACTTCCTTAAATTTTAATGCCTGGCTTTTGTGTCAATTATCAGTGCTCTTTATTTACTGAACAGTGCCTTATATGAAAATAGCAAGGTAATTTGATATTTACTAATGAAAAGCCCATTTCTAAAGCTGTGGTACTGAATTCTCAGCAGTTTTCACAGGAACCATTTGCCAGAACTTGAAAGAAAATTGCTCTTGAACAAACAGCCGTTCAGCACAGACCTGTGTTTTATATGACCTGGGGAGAGGAAATTTTCACTGAGAGGTGAAAATCAGTGAAGCACAGCTTCAGACCTTTTGTGTGCAGTCTAAGCACCACAGCTTTCTTCTTACACTCCGTTCTCACATTCAAGAGCCATATTTTCCTCTAGCAGTCAGCCTAAACACTTTCATTCAGAAATTATTTTCAGATCAGGCTGAAAGTCAGTTTTCCCACCCATCCTCATTATTTATTTGCTGGAGTGATGACAGCTCCAGCCAGTTATGGAGTAAAACTGTAGTTTCTCCTTCCAAATGAAACTACATTCATAAGCACAATTTCCTGCTATGTGGAAGGGCTCCTGCCCCTCTCCCAAACATCTCTGTTATCCCTTCTGACTATAGCTTTCCAGGTAGACAAGAAGACAGATGAGATATTCTGTCTTTCCTAAAGTGCCCTGAACTTGATTTAGAAACAAACGCTTCATGATTGAGAGATACCAGTGAGCAGAGCTTTGTCCCCATGGCTGAGGCAATGGGCCAAGCAGATATGAAGAGTTTTGTAAAGGACCAGTCACAGAGGCTGAGCAAGGGAGAGATAAGAGGTATCATGTAGGAGAGAGAAAAGGAGGATGAGGCTGGCAAAACTCTACATGCAACAGAGCGGATAAGGGTTTAGAAAAAATCCTTTGTGCTTGTTAAGATTTTTGTAAATCCCAGTCTGCTTGAACATGGACTCGTCCTTCAGAGAGCAAAAGGGCTGGTGGAGGAAGTGGTTAGAAAATCACCTTCTTATATTAACTCCCCGGATAGAAAGAAATTTACTTGTAAAGGTATGTTTTTTAAGGTCTTCTTACAGGTCTTACCAACTACAGCTCTACCTACAAGACTGTGGAAAATGAAATTTTGGGGGGGGTTGTTTGTTCTGTTTTGTTTGTTTGTTTTAAACAAACCATGCTTTGGTTTGTTTTAACTGTACCTCTGAGGTTCGTTGTCAAGTGCCAACAAAGAGTTTTAAAAGCATTTGTCCATCTTTCACCAGCATGATAGACCCTGTTTCTATTCTGTTGTCCTCCAGGTACCCCTGTCTTAGGAAAAACTGGATCTCTTTTAAGAAAGTGTTATTTTCCTTTTCTTTATGCAGCTGAATGAGATGGAGCTCTGTCACCCTGTGCAACAGATCCCAAGTGGGTGACTCCTCCCCTTCCTACCTCTGCCCCTGGATACCTCTCCTATTTCACTACTACACTGTCACAGAAGTACTAATTGAGATTTTGTGTGCTGTTCACATACCAGCCTATTAAGTAACTGATATTAATGACCATTATAAAAATCAGTCCAGCTCTGGCAGTCAAGTGGTGCTAAGCTGTCTGTGGTGGGGTGAATTTTCTGTTCTGAAAATCTGAAAAACTTAAGGCTCTTTCTTAAAACCTTAACATTACACATCACTAATCTTGGAACAAGCTGCTCAGGCAACCTTGTCACTGTGGTTTTCCAGATTTCCTGATTTCATCTTAGTTAAAGCTTTATTTCTACAGCCCATCACTTTAAGCCATCAGTATGTAGTATGTCTAAGCTTCCTGCATATCAAAAAGGATATGCACAGAGATAAATTGCCAAGGAAAGATGTGTTCAAGGGGCAGACTTTAAAAGGCAGTTAGATGGTAGAGGGGCACACTGAGAGAAAAAATGATCAGAGGAATTACAAACTGACAAAAGTTTTGGAATTCTCAGTCTTTACAATCTGCCCCAAGCTTCCTAATTATGGAACAGGTCCACAAGGAAAACTATGACCTATTTCCCTTTGTCCAACTCTTTCTGGTTGGAAGGATTTATTAAGCCAATGTAAATATTCTTACCATCAATTTTGGAATGTCTGACTCTTTGTTGAAACAAGCTATTAGCAGCAATAAAAAGACACAGGACTAGAATAATTTGTCTAGAGTTCTCTTGTGTGAAATATTTGCTATAGTGTGAAGATGCCAGTAAGTAATATTATACTCACGTCTTACTTTGGCTCACAGGTGGCAGCAAAATCAATTAACTACTTCTATCCATAGGAATTTATTGACTTCCACCCATTTTAGAAAGAAATGTGACTCTTGGTTGGTAAAGTTACAAAATGCTTGTCACATGCTGTGCAGTTCTGTGATGTGCTGCAGGACATTCCTTTCTGTACCAGCAAGCTTGGATCTGTGGCAGTGTGCTTCATCTGCAGAAGCTCCACCAGCACTGAAATATCTTCATTACTCGTGTGAGACGCTGATCTGTGTTCTCTGTTGGAACTTCTCAAACTATTGGTTGGCAATATTACTTACCTCTAATTACTTTTTCACAAAACCCGAGTCAGCAAAATTTTCAATGACTTGTGTGAATCTCATAATACCACGAACAGTGGGAAAGTGCATTCTTGCAGATAAGGCACCCCACACTACTCATTTAACTCAGTGCGTTCCCCACACTATGAACCTGGCACCATACCAGAAGAGGATGTGGGAGAAAGAGGCCAAGCTATTACTGCAAGTAGATCAGTGTACATAAATTTAAGCAATCATTTAATGGGAGCTCAGCTAAACAAGTTGTCCCTCACCTTTTGTTCCTTTATAGATGTTTATGTTACTAATTAAGCTGTGGGTTTAGGTCTGCAAAGTAATGAGGCATTTCCACCTGCTGATGTCAAAATATCTGACTGTTTGCTGATACTTTAAATAAAAGCAGGTTGGAGAACTGGCTGTGGTAATTGACTGGTTGCCTGCAAAAGTTATTTCAGGGTGAATGATGGAGATGTTGGACTGGCCTAGAAATGTAGAAAGAAATGTTGATTTTTGCTGGTTGGAGAGGTTGCTTAGCATCTGGTCATGTTTCTCACTCTAGGTGTAGTATGTACGAAGCCTACATCTGGGTTTTCATAAGGGAGCAGATTGTGTGTGTCTGTCTTGTATAGTCTAATTAAAATAACTTGAATACGTATCTCGGTGTTCCTACTGAGTCTTATGGTATTTAGTTAACTGGTTTTCATTTTGTTGTTGGTAGACTGGGATGGGTTTGTGATTAAACTTCTGTGGTGGACAAAGTTTTAATTGAATATATAATGACTGTTGTATTTAGGCAATTGTTAGAATCCTATGGCTGTGAAAAGCTGAAATCTAACATGCTCCAGTATTTCTCTATAATGAGATACCCACGTCTGAGTGTTTTGAATACCTGAAACTGTATTTGGAGCTACACCTTTTGATTCTGGACTACACTTGAGAGGAAAACTTCTGAGGAACACACCAGATTTACTGAAAAAGAATAACATTATTACACGTTGCTCTTCCCTTTTCCATTCCTTCAGACTTTGAAACAAAACCATCTTTACAGTGCTATTAGATCACCCAGCTATTCATGATGAGCTCTAAAAATGTAGGTGCTGAATACTTGCAATGAAGTTTTCCAAGGGTAAGACCATTAACCTAGATCTGCTGGCAAATTTCCAGTCTTTGTGTTTAACTTCTTATCTGAGTTCCTCTGGTAGTTTCAGTTATCATGATCTTCACCCTCTCATCTCTGCAGCTACCATGCGGCATTTTCTTGCTTACTTCAGCACAATTTGCAGATTACCCAGCTTTAGTTTTACTTCAGCAATGAACCATGCATTTTGCAAAAACACGTTGCTGCTAAAAGATGCTCATGTTATGTCAAGCATATGTTAGGTAAAAATCTGGATCAACATATAAGAATGAAACACTGTATTTCCGTTTGTGAAAAGATAACACAGCTTTTTGCTAACTACTAAATCCAGTCAGGAATTACTGTATCAAACTACCTGAAATGAATAGGCCATTAACAAAGAAGCACATTATTGAAGCACTGTGTAATAAAAAGGATTACATGTCCTTGTGTAAGAAGGATTTCAGCAATAGGGTAAAATGGCCTCTATCTAGTGTTAAAAAGTAGATAAAATATTATGGCAAAAATAAGGGTGATGTGATAAAAAGGTACAAAGACTTAATGTGTAAAAAGAAGTAATGAGGGTGCAGAAATCAATACCATAAAATGGATAGGTTAGCATGGGTTCAAGGAATAGGTGATGTAGCTTTTCATCAGTAGATGACCTGGTTCAGATCCAGATTACAAAGTAAATTCTGTCTTGACATAAATCACATATTTAACCCCATCGACTTCAGTTACTAGAATTTGTCCCTGCCTTTCTGATGACTTAAATTCATTATTACAAGTAAGTGAAAAATTGAGAATGAACAATCTTCAAATTTTTATAGTCACAAGCAGATTTCAGACTTCCTACATATTTTTCATATCCCCTGTCCAAAGAGCTTGTTCTCAGATGGAGGGAACTATTTTTAAGTTGTTAGCTTTTACAGTCTAATATCTGCTTAGTGGGTATAATATCTACTGGGTAGCTATACAGACTGTAAGTTTGCCTGAACTTTTTTGAAAGCTCTTGCAACTTTGAGCTCCTTTAAGGGAGAGACTGTCTGGTCTGCATCAGGAATCTCTACAGCAATTTTGCTAAAATTTCTTGTCTCTCTCATCACTAGGATTTTAGGTTGTGCCTAGAACAGAAGTTTGAATTTTCATTAAAAATGACTCAATACCAAAAAGTTGCTTTTACTATTGATTCAGACTAAAGCTGAGTGTTTACAAGGAATTATGTTATTAAAAATTTGTTCTGAGTAGGGACATACTGAAACACAAGACTGAATTTCAGGAGGGAAGAACAAAGAACTGGAGGGAATGAAGAAAAGTAAAATGTATTACATCCACGATTGTAGCAGTACACAAAACCAGTATAAATAGCTTAAATAGTAATGTATTGTTAGTCTATCAGCCAGCTATTTAGAACATTGAAACTGAGGCATCTTCTCATCCTTTATAAACTCTTCACCTTAAGATCTGTGAAGAAAAGGTTTGCATTGCTGATGTCTGTTAGACAGTTAGAAAAGACAGGCTGACTTTAGTTTACCCTTAAAATGACTTTAAAAGCTGATCTAATTACTGCATTCTTCCAAAATAATGCATTCTTTTACCTTGTAAAAATGGGCTACAGCAAAGCTGCTACACAAGCATGATGCAATATTTCAGTCAGCCACCTCTGGGTGACTGAGAATCGCTAGTTAGGGGTTTTCTCAGGTAAATATAAAGCTACTTGTTTTCTTTCTTTGAACCAAGAGTTGTCAGCAAGTTTACTTCCTTGGGAATTTCTTTATTTACATAAGCAATAGTTTTCTTTTAAAAAATTATGCATATATTCAGTCATGGCTTTCAAAAAATACAAGATCTTGTTAATTTTGACTGCTAAAAGGAATGCTAGATGTTTATATATCAGATCCAAGCTAGTTTTAAATGAGTGGAGCCCCATCAATTATCATGGGGCTGCACTGAGTGACATACATCATGTGATAATCACACCCACACTTTTGCAAGGAAGATTGATTCGGGTATTTCTATTCTTTTGTTGTTGAGAAATTTTCATCTGAGGAAAACAAGAAACTATAGTTCCTTGGTGTTGACACTGCTGCGACCTCATTGATTGAATGAAGGTTGCTATGGTCTAACTGCAGAATCTGCTCAGTGATGTATACGGTGTCACCACTGAAAGCCCATCATCTGCCAAATACCACACAGTGATAACTGGGAGCCTGCATTTTCCCTCCTGCCTCCCACCTGCACATCATGCCATATGGTAACTGTTGCAATGGCTGACCTTTAGTGGCTATGAGTGTGTCTTCAAACTACCCTCATTTATTAAATCACTCTTTTTTTTCAGCTCAGCTTCAGGACTTGCACACCAAACTTAATAGGATCATTTACTACTGTGGATTTCTTCCTAGAAGAATTGACTGGCTTGTCCTTTGAAATCTGCTAAAAAACGACTACAGGCAGGCTGCAGTTTCCTCTCCTAGGGAAGCGAGGCCTCCCCAAGGCGCCCCCTGCACCAAAACAGTGGGATTAGAGCCGCCTACAGGCAGAGCTGGCAGCACAGAATCCTACCTGTGGCTGGGATCCTGCTGGACACAGTTTGGTGGCTGCGGCCATACTGGAGAAGTGTCTCAGCACATGGAAATTGATCTGATTTGTTTCCATAAATTTCCATATATTTTTGCACACAGCTGTGAGTGTGGCTCAGACCTGTAACCGAAGGTCCTGGTGACTTGGAAAGAGGTGAGGACTGTGCATTACTCACGTGTTGCCTGTCCACCAGGGATGGGGACAATGTTAATATCACACTAACGACAAGGCTGTGAGTGCTCTGTGAGACAAGAGGTGATTCAGCTAACCACAACAAAACAGTTTTATGTAGAAAACGTTAGCCTGTTGAATTGGGGGAAAATGTGTCACAGTAATATAAAGCCACAGCTCCTGTGGCACTTTACCAAGGAAGTCAAAAACAGCATCTTAGGTAAATGGCTGGGGGTTAGCATGGGGGAAGTCTATTAGTATGCTGTTGTCCCAGGGCAGGAGAAGAGCTTAATGTGTGCTCAGTCTGCTTCTGGATATCGGGTGAAAGAGCCAGTCATGCTAGGCAAGGATGGGTGGGTGGGAGGGGAGTGGAAAGGAGGGAGAAGTTTATTTGCTTCAGTGTCTTTAATGAGAAGGCAAATGTCTGTGAAAAGGAGGAATAAAAGTCTGCTTGCTCTAATACAGCTAATAGACACTGGAAATTTTCTAGCTACCCTTCACCCTTCAGTATCTGAGTTTTGCCTTTATCCGTTTATTTAAATGCCAGTGAAATATAAAAGCAAAGCTTTAATTTCTTCTGGCCACATGGTGTCTAAAGCTTTCTTTGCAGGTTCTCTATGCTCACTGTAATTGGAAGAGATGCCTTCCATTCATATCCTGGATTGGAGATAGTAAGATGAGCCTGAACTGATAGGAGAGAGTGTATCCGCAATGAAAAAGTCCTGGATCCCTGGGTTTAAGTTGTCAAAATTCCAAAACTCCTTCAGGGATCTAAACAGCACTGCTTTGCTAATACATATGTACACTAGGGTGTTCCTCCTCAATTTTATGTGGGGTTTCCACTTTTATCCAGTGACATGCCAATACTATATATAATTCTCCTTTATTCTTCTTTTGTACTGAATACACGAAACAGGTAAAATAGTATGAACAAAAGTAATCATCTAGTCATTTTACTGCATCATATGCAAAAGCCAGCTGATATATTTTAAGATGCAGAACAAAAGAAAGGAGGAGGAGAAAGATCATTTCTAAAACTCTGATTTCTCCAATGATCTGCCAACATTTTTTTTCTTAAAGGAAGTTTGATATCAGTGCCTGTCATGTCCACTACATTTTGCCAGTGAAAAGGGCTGTACTGATCCTTTGATTTGAAATTAAATAGATATATAAGTCTTCAGTTTTAAAATAACAAGGTTTTTCACTGGTAAAGAAATCTTGTTTCCTCTGTTCCTGCTCTCTGACAGTTGGTTGGCAGAGAAGGGAGGAATAATAAGTTTTAATTATATCTCCCCAAACAAGCAGATTTGAAAGCAATGCAGGGATTACATGAGAATAAAATCCCTTCAAGCATTAACTGTCGCTGGTAAAAGGATGTTAGATATAATCCTATAAGGTTAGATGTCCAGACATCCTGGTTTAACCAGGACAGTCTAATTTTTAATTTAACGTTCTGTCATCCTGATTATTTTCTTCAAGAGGCTCATGTGTCATGTTTGCCTTTGTGCCATATTCAAGAGTGGCACAATCATGAAAATAACACTTTAAATCATCGTGCAGCTTTTCTCCTCCAATTTCATCAACCAGCATCATGTCAAAATGCATTGAACATCACAAGCCAGGAGAATAGGAATTGTATTATCTTGTGCATTAAAAAGGAATAGATAAGCAAGAGAACAAAGGAAAAATAATAAAGTGGAGTGGGGAAAAAAGCCCATACATACATGCCTTTTTTCCTTTATGAGGAAAGATACCCGTGACAATACACAATACACTTGTCACTTGCTTGTTATGTAGAGCTTGAACTAAACCAGTTCCAAAAAGCTTCAGGTGCTGTCCCCTTCAGACACTTCGTGGTTGGCAGGAAAATAGTAAGCAAATGCCAGTGGAATAGTTAAGAGGATGGAAAGTATTTTTTTTTTTTTTTTTTTATTCCACCCATGAGCTTTCAAACTCCCTCAGACAACAGATGGGTGATCCAAATTGGGTCTAATAAAGCAAGGATAGATATTTTTTTTCTGAGGCTAGAAGTTTGGTCAGACTTAACAGAGTGTTTGTTGTGCTCTTGCAATTTTTGGTTTTAGGCTGGAAGCAGAAAAATCTGCAGAAATACAGTGTAGTTTCCAGCTGAAACCAGGGCAGTATTGTGAATCACATGAGAGAAGTGGATCCTTTGTGATTTCTAGGCAGAATAGGTTCAGAAAAGCATCTGAACTCCACCAGGATTTTCTGATCATCCAAGCCTGAGGCTTTGCTTTTCTCATCCCTCCAACCACTCTCAGAGTCTCATTGTGAGAGTCACTGAGTGCTCCCTTTCTCCAGCTTCAGCCAAGAACATTCATTACTTCTGAGAAGATGCCAGTGCTTTGTAGGATGGGATCTTAAAAAAAAAAAAAAAAAAAAAACATGGTCAAAAGGTAACACACGAGGTTTTAATAAGCATCTGACTAAACCAGCTGGTTGTTTTCTTTTCAAGACAGATTTTCTTTTATAAAGCATTTAAGTCTCTTGAATGGAATGTATTGCTCTTACGCCCACATGCTCATCATCACTTTGCTTAAGTCAGGACTTACGTCTGTGATTCTTTTAGAATTCACCAGGTGCTCAGAGGCTGTGGGCACAGAGCCTCCATCTCAGCCAGCCTCGAGGATTTCTTGAAGGTCTAACTACTATACAACTTACTCTCCCCTTAGGGTAGACAATAGTAAGTTTAATAGATGTCTCCTTGCGTGAATAGGACATGTCATCCTTTGAGTTGGGCCAGACACTGTGCACCAGGGTCTGTTCATTGTTATAGCCAGGCTGCCTTGCAAATATGCAAGCACAGGATAATGTGCTGAAGTACAGTGAAGCATGTTAGTCATGCTGAGGGAAGGTCCTATGGGAGCTCTCTCAGTGAAAGAAAATACTTCTGCAAGAATTAAAGATGAGGTGTGAACAAAGTATTGCCACTCTGAGGAACTAAAAAAACCCTTTCTTAAGAACATTCCTGAGCTACTACTCCTAAGCAGTCAGTAGTCAGTGACACTTGGAAACTGTTTATCCTGAGGAGAGAGACCAGATACTTGTAGCAGAAGGGTAATGGTAGGATCTCTAGACTAAGAAGGGTAGGACAGGAGTGGGGGATGGCCAAGCTACTTCCATCATGCCATGTATTCTTGCAAATGCAATGGTAAAACATCTAGGGTGGAGCCGCAGTATCTGTACTGTCCACCATTAAACAGGTCATTAAATGGTACTGGGATCCATTAATCTCTGTCTTCCTCTCCTTTTTCCATATTCTGACAGGCTCATGATAGTTGGATCTTGCTGTCAATTTTTGTCATTTTTATTTTACATCAAAGCATGAGAGAAAAAAGCTTTCTCTTCTGTCTGAGCAGATGAACTCATGGATAAACGAGCAAAACCAGACCACTGAAATCTTAGTGTTCTGAAGTTTGCTGGTAGCTGAAACAACAAGGGACAGTCTTCTCATAGAGCAGGGCACTCTCCACCACCCACTACTAATGTTTTCATTCAAGGATGTAACTGAAGATACCTTGGATCAGACGGTGAATTGCCTATGTAAATCTGGCATCAATCTTTCTTTCTGCTCCTGTATTAATTAGTGTCTTGTGAACTGTGTTTCTGTGGCTGGATAGTAGGCTGCTTTGGATCCAATTTATTTCACTGGATCAGGCAATTTAGTTCTCTTTGAAGTTTTCATTGTGATTTATATTTGGATGTGCTGCTATATAACTGAGAATTAAAAATGAGTATTTATGTCTTTTTATTATTGTTATGTCCATGTGATTAAATGCTTGTCTATAATAGTGGGTTGTAACCCAGGAAGTCTTTTCCAGTCCTGCAGTGAAGGCAGCAGGATTCTGGGCCATGCAATGTGACATGGTTACAGAGCCCACAGCAGGGTGGCACAGGCAGAGGGGACAGATTTTTAAGGACAGCTTTGAGTGAGGTTCCCTGTCAGCTACTAAGGGCATTCAGTGCAGTAAGGACAGTGCTCTCAGCCCTGCTTCTGGTGACCCAGCACAGTAGGCTACAGTTTGGATATTTTATCAAAATAGATGTCTCTTCAGTATTCCCCTACTCCATGCCAACACTGAGGCAGAGTCCTGGGGCAGAGTCAATGAGGACAGTTTTGCAAACCTTTAACTATGATAGGTGCTATGGAGAAAACCAAACGTATCTCCCAGCCTCAGGCTGGACTCAGGCATGATAGTTTGTATAACCACCAGCAGCTGTTCCTTTGCTGGCTGGGGCTCAATCTTCATTGAAGGTAATGGAGGGAGAAAGATTAAGTAATGCTGCAGGCTCAGCTGCGTTTATTTTTTCCCCCTGTGGCATCGCCACTTTGCCACTTGTTAAATGAATATCCTCTGCTGATTCCTTTCCCCTTCTGTGCAGTATGAAAGCAGGACAGACTTCGAATCTGCTCCTCACCCCAGAGCAAAAAAAAAAAAAAAAAACAACTGTAACTTCTTTACAGCCAACAAATTTAGCAAGGCAGTTAGATAAAGCCACAAATTAGTCTATCAGTTTGCTGAATTTGGGGTTCTAAGAGCATTCCAGGTTTTTTCACCTTCCAAAGGAAAGCAAGCTTCAAGCTTCCCTACCTTAGCTCAGTGTTATCATTGCAAAGCACTCCACTAGTACTTTCTAAAAAGCACATCAGACCTGTGTGTATCCAGCATGTTGAGGAGAACTTGGAGCACCAGGCAGTGAACCTTAGCTATAACCAGGGAAAAATACCAGTTAGACATGACTCTGAGTGTGCTGTGTATGTGCTAAAGGAAAAGTTCTATGGGATGTATGGAACACTTAGGAATTCACCTAACCAGTCCCATTCCCACTTGTTACATACAATGAGAGCTTGGTACAACGTTTTTCATTACAAACCTTTGGCTAGAGTAATGAAAATGTTCTGGCAATAGCTAAAAGGAGTAGTACACTTTGGGTAGGACATTTTCTGGCTACTTTTTCAAGGTGAAGCTATCTCTGAGCAGCTGGCCAATGTAAGTCTGACTTAAGCTCTCACACACATATCATTATCCCTTAAATCTCCAAAACCCTCTGAAGTGAGCCTCTGGACCCTTTTTCTCATCTCAAAGAATCCTTTGAGATTTCTGCCTTGACTCTCATCCATAAGCATCCAAACAACCCAGTGAAGCTGTGATGCTACTGTTGTTTCTTGCCTTTCCTGAGACAGCATTTTACTTCCATGTGTTACTTCCAAAACATTTTTATTACAGACAAGATTAGCCACTGCTCTCTCTTCCCACTTGGGATGTTGTATCTTGTGTCATCAGGCTGCCACATATGCTCATATGGTACTTCTTTCCTTACCAATTTGTTTTATCCCAGGGTAAATCCTTTGACTGTATGGACTATTTTTGATTTACCATGAAGAAGGATAAATCAGATCTATAGATCATAAGTAATGTAGTATAAGGACTTTTTCTTCTACTTACCTAGAGAATGTAGTGCTACTTAGGTATTAAGAAATGACTACAATAAAAAAATTGCACTGATTCAGCTGGTGAAGTGTCCCCAGGAAGAGAATTCCTTTAGAGGGGCACAGAGGATTGAAAAGCACAGCGCATTGAGCCAAGCAAGATTTGGGATGAGTAACTGGTACTGTAGAAGGTCATGGCAGAAGCATAAAGAACATGCTGTGGAAAACAGTCGTTCTCTTCCATAAATAAAATAGTGTTGGGATCTTAAAGAAGCAGGACTTGGAAACAAGCAGACGATGTAAATAAGTAAGTAGCAGGGGGAATGTGAGAATATCAATCAAGAAATTAAGCCGACAGCATAAATAAGCAGGCAGCCATAGCCTAGGGGGTTGATGGAAGAACACGAAGTTGAGCAAAGATGTCAGTGGAATAGTCAAGAGGAAACAGAATCTGTGCTATGAAGATAAATAGTGCAGTAGGAAGTCTGAAAAAGAATTTCACCTTAAATACCAAATTCATGATAAGCAGGGCTGGACAACAACCAAATGAATACAAGTAAAGCATAGGTCACAGTTGAAGAGACAGTGTAGGATACTCACCACTGATAAAAAACTACATTAGCCTCAGAGTGACTTTGTATTTAAGTCACTAGTTTTATATCTCTGGAATTTTTTAAATACCACATACTATATAGACTGTAAATGTGCCTAGGGAGGAATGCATTATGGATATAAAACTGTCAGTTATTCTTTACATTTCTAAAATCTTTTACTTTGAGAACCCAAAAATGAACTGTAGGAGAGCCTTTTTGAAGCAGGCAGCTCTAGTTTTTGTTTTGTTTTGTTTTGTTTAAAGATGTATTATTAGCAAATGCTTTTCTTTTGCAACCAATCATCCTCATGGGATGTATCTGAATATTTAAAAAGGGGGAGGTCAGAGCATGTTTGTAGTGAACTTGTTTTTGTCATTTGGTATATATTCTTCTGATAAAATAAACCATCAAGCTTTCTAACTAGTTCTGTTTGGCCCAGTGAGCCCACCTTAACACTTTTTCATTAATAAAAGCTGCAGAATATATCACCAGTGACAAATTAGGAGGTGTTTGAAGAGGTGTTCTCTGTTCACGAGAAAGCATATGTGTGAGAGGACAGTTTGGTGCGAGAGTTATATATGCAGTCAAAGAAAAAGAAAAGAAACCTTTTTCTCTTTCTAACAAAGAAAAGGTGGCATCTTCAAGAATAATGGAGAAAATTGCTGAGAATAACAAAATATAGGATACAGCAGGCTAGACTGACAGAGTACTCCCATGGCCACTGAAAGCAGTGAACACAATTCAGAATTTATTTCAACCCTTTTACGTCACTTAAGTGAAGATTCAGGGGTGTTGGTGTGTTTGCAGGCCCCTCTGTTTTTCTCCAGAACTGGGCTTCGTTTTTTTTCCTTCAGATCACGAACCATTCACAGCTGTACTTGGATACTTTAAAGAATGGGAGAATTATGTGATTTCTTTAGATTTTCCTCTTACAAAACATTGTTTTCCTGCATTTTCTTTTGGGAAAACCTTGATTAGGCCTACTTTGAGCCTAAGAAATTTCATGACCTTTCTGGGCCAGGCCCTGGGGTTCTCTTGTTCAGAATACAAAGCTGGCTAATAGGTTGTGAGGGCGTTCGTTGTATCTTTAGTTCTTGGAGAAGTTGTGTGTGGTGGAGGGTGAATGCCTTTAATCAGTGCTCTGGAGGCTCACTGCTCCAAGGCCAGCAATCTGCTTGCTCTGTTTACTACTTTGGGTTTTGATTTTTTTTTTTTTTTCCGAAGAAAACAAAGTGAGATGATCACATTATGTGACAGTATGTTGAGTCTTTCAAATAAGCTCCAGCATACTGGTTAAGGATCTTGTTATCTTTTTTTTTTTTTCCCCCCCGTGGTCTCTTCTCATCAACTTATTTGGCTTGGTTAGAAAATCTTCCATTCTTCTGCTTTGAATTTAGTTTCATTCTCCAGAGAGTGCTTCTTGGTGCTTTGAGGACTTTGTTTGCTAGCCTGTGCAATACAACTTTATATTTTTGGCTGCTTTGTGCAAACTGCATCCCCAAATACAGACACAAAACAAGGCAAGAGATGGAATATGACATAAATTACAGAAAACACTCGCTCAGAGATAACATTTGGAAGGAATACGTATAAGCAATCAATCACAAAGCTCAGGGGTAAGCTCTCTGGGACACAGGCTTTTCTGTGTTCAGAGTTGTATTCACGTAACAGCAAAGCCCTTGCCCACAGTGGGATTTCTAAGCATTACTATAATACAAATAATAATAATAAAAAATAAGGTGTTTAATTCATTGCAATTCCAAACAAACTCTGCAGAGAATTCTGTAACAGCTGAAGATAAACAACTTAAAAGGAAAGGCACTGTATACTTGATTCTGCTTGTTCACAGCTGTGATAAAAGCTATTACCAATTTAAACTGACTTATCAAAGTGCATTATCAGGTCTATCAATAAGTAATTATTAAAGAAAAAACAGCACTATTTATTAATTAGCACCTATCACTTCTGCACAGAAGTCTTTGTTTGCTGAAGAGGCAGCCCTTGGGCCTGGCTGGCCAAGTCCTGTGATTCATCCTTTACAGATTTTAGATGCTATTTATTTGCTTTACCTGAGTGAAATTTTAAGGTCCAGGTTTGCAAGAGGATTTTTTTTTCCAATACCAGTCTCAGGTTTTTCCTATTTTCTATTCTTTTCTACCACCATGTTAAGACTGAACATGCAGGGTCTCCTTGAACATGGCTTCCCACTGTAGCATTTGAACCAAGGAGCCTGAAGAGATCTCTCCAGGAACTAGGATAGCCAAGGGAACAGGCTGTCCTGTATGCTTGCTGGGGCAGCTGCAGGCAGACATGCTTATGGCTCAGGTCTGTGAAGGATGGAGTACTTGGGTCCTTGTTTTCTTCAGTCCAGTACTTTGTACTTTGTGTCAAGTCATTGGTTTTGTGAAGACATTAACAAGCATCTTTACACTTTGATTCAGCAAAACGATGCTCCCATGTATCTAGTCAAACAGAGATTTTTTTTTTCTTAATTTTAAACAAGCACTTTGTTAAGGGTCCTTCTCATTGTCGTCTAGTCACTGTAAGATATGAGCTTTTTTAATAAAAATAGAGTCAATTCTCCTTCACTGTTACCAGCAAACAAAAATTGACTGTTTTTAATGTACATTTCAATTTACAGTGCTTTTGGAGGCCATGAGGGAAATATATAGTCCTAACCGCTTAGCTGAAAGTCGTTGTTATGTCAATACAAAATCATTATAATAAAAAAACTCCTGTCGGCTCTGAACTTTAAAAATCTAGAAATAATTTGATACGTATTTTATACAAATCCATAGCTTACCTCAGTTGGAAATAGTATTATGGTTAGCTCCATTATCATTATTGCAGACTTATGATCATAATCATGTCTCCCCTGCAGAAGAACTCTGAAAGGCTCCACAGCCCCTCAGTACTGGCGGGGCAGTTTTTCTGGGTTGCTGGAGAGCAGGGTAATAGATCTAGTTAATGTATTGTGAACTAGCTAGGACTGGGATGGAGCAGTCAGTCTGTATGCCTGGACTTCCCACTATGATCTGAACATACTGACTTTTCTGACAAAGCAGAGGATTGTTAGAGCAGTGTACATTGGAAAGGACCTCTGAAAATCACTCAATCAAATCCCCTTCTAAAGGTGGGATGGCTCAGTCAGGTTGCTCAGTGCCCTCTCTAGCCCGTATCGGAGCATCTCTTAGAATAGAAGTCTCAGCCTTGTTGTTGCAATGGTGGATGGTGACTTTTTTTTTCCCCTAACATATGCTTAGAATTTCCCTTATTGCAGTTCTTGTTCACTTCCTCTCACCCTATCCTTTGTGCACCTCTAACAGTCCAGCTCTGCCTCTCCACGCCCTGCCGTTAGGTGGCTGAAGGCAGCAGTGAGATTCTCTCACTCTTCTCTTTGTAAGACTGACCACAGCCAGTGCCATCGGGCCCAAAGACCTCCTGCTTCTAGGGGTGGAGCACTCATGCCCATTTCTCTTGAAGGTTTCTGGCAGGGTGCCTAACCCCAAGCAAGAAAGTTCAGCCATGTTTAGGAGATGAGGTATGACAGGATAGAATGCAGTTTTCAAGCTGACTGGATCATGTGATGGGAGAGGAGGGTGATTATGAGCTGCCAGTTAAAAATGTAACAGGAGATTTCTAGTATCTTTGAAAGGTGGGAAGATGAGTTTTACTTTCCAGTAAGGAAAAGCTGAAGCAGAAAGCTAAGAGAACAAAATCCCCTGTATTTCTGAGCTCCTGGTGAAGCAGAAAACAGTTCTTTTAGTAATGAACTCCTCAAAGAGATTAAGGAATTTTGAAGGCAGCATCTCTCTCTAGATTCAGCTCCACAAGTGACAAATGCTTTTGCTATGAGAGCAAGCATCTGACCTTTTCCTTCCCATATCTCCTGCAGCTGCAGTGCTCAGCCTGCTCATTAACAGTGCTTAGGTATTAACCTCAGGGTAATCCAAGAAAAAAGCACAGAGGAAGCCTTATTCTTAAGTAGTCTGTTCCAGGCTAAATGAGCGGAGCCGGTAACATGTTCCTCCACCCAGGAGACCCATATTTTGGAAATTACCAGTATAATCCTTTTGAGCACATTGATGTGGATCTACCAGCAAGATTTTGGTTGACCCAGTAAAGTATGTAAGACAGTGTGGATCTGTAGATTCACATGTGGTATAACCAGAAAATAAAGGACATCTTCCCACCTTTTTTGTTCTTTGCCATGCCCAGACATATGCTTAAAACTTAAGAAGATTATAACAGTGCAGAGAAAGGGTTTGAAGCAGAAGGTACTGGCAGGAGGCTGCTGATATCTCTGATGCTCTCTGACACTCCTGGACACTGTTTCCTCACTGTGGCTGTTGCAAGCCTCTACTCACTACTTCTAAAATTCAGTAATTATGTTTTAATACAGACCTCCATATTTAATTGGCAATTTAGGAAGCCTAGTTACAAACCTGGACGCCAGCTGCTTACTCGAGAGGCTGTGTCAAGGTGTGCCAGCACATCGATTAAGTGAGCCAGTAACTGGCACACCACTGCACAGCCTCCAGACATACTGATATGACTTGCAAAAGCCTCTAGATGCTAGTTCCCATTCATTTTACAAGGCTCTTCAATAAATTATCAAGTACTGTTTTGTACTCTCCAGTAATTTGATATTCATCTAAGGCAGTGATGTATGTCATGAGCTACCAGTTACACTTTTTGCAGACACAAGGTGTGTTAGTCCAGGTTACTCAAATAGGTGGCTTCCAGGAAACAGCTGGGCTGAAGAATTGCCTCTGATTCCATAGGTGATATTTTTCTCTGTTCTACTAAAGATGCAGTCTTTTAAACAAGATGGAAAGCAAGCTTCTGAGCACATACTGTCACTAGAGATCCGATTGCACTTTTGCAAGAGATTGTCACAATAAATTCCCATTTAGACGGCCTCCTGTGAAACATAATTTGGAGAAGAAATTCAAAAATATACATCAGGCATTTTGTATTAACATGTTTGTAATGTGTTCCTCCCCTGTTTGCATTTACATTTTTTTTTCCTCAGAGTTTTGTAGCAAGTGGAATAGAAGTAGTAATGGCATTTTTGATCAAATATGACCAAGCACTAGTCAATCATTTAGCTCATTCATTTGTCATCCTATAGAGAGAATAAAAAAAAATCATAAATGGTGATATGTTAAGCAAGCTGAAATTGTTTTGAATTGTCAAAGTAGCACAGATAAAATGATTTTGTACTTTCTGTAATGAATTTCCTCCTTTTCTCTCTTTAAATTCCCTTGCAGCTTCAAATGGAAAATGTTTTCTAATTCCTGTCAGATGAAGTTTTATAGTGCTAACACAACTGCTTCACATGTGCTGGATACATGTAAAGGAGTGCCTCCAAATAACCTCCTGGGGAGGTTGTTCTTTGCTTCTCAGAGCTACATGTTAAAAGGGCTTAGGTCAAAAGAACAAAAACCACATGTTAAATTTCTGAAGTCAACCTGAAGAAGACATGGGGTGATCTTGTGCCTGTTAGAATTTACATTTCTAGTAATTCTGTGAAATCACCCAAGCAAGGGAAGCCAACACCAAGGCTCAAGAAAATGGTTCAGAAATGCTATGCTATCAGTGTGTTCCAGCTATACCTAATCCCTCTCATCATTTCTCACATGAACAGTCTCACTGACTTCAGCTGGACTTCTCCCATGCCTGATTTCAGGAAGAGCATCTAAGTGTGCCTATCAAAGCACAGCCTCTTGCACCTTAATTTGCCACTCAGCACTTCTTCCTACATAGCTGCCTTGAACAGGTATGTCACTGTCCTTGATTCTGCTCTCTCCTCCCTGCCCCCCATGTAAAGTGCAACCTATAGTAAGAAGGAAAGAAGAAAGAGCCTCCTGTTATGCTAGGAGTGGTTAGGAATAAAAGTTGCTGTAGAAATGTAGAAATGCATGATGGAGATCATTATCACTTATCTCTAACTGCCAAACCTTCTCAGCTGTCGATCCAGTTGAGCCTCTCAGTTGAACGTATCATTATTGCTTGCTGTCCATTTGAGATCAAACCAGTCTATCCATCTAACTTCTCTGTCTACATTTTTTTGCCTGTGAAAGTAAAGCAAAATCATCCCTCTGCAGTGTATCACTGTCAATAAATTGCCTGCATTTTGCATTATCAAAAACAAACCTTTGACAGTTAGGGAAGATGATTATTGCTTAGCGCCTCTTTACTCACTGCTATGCTCCTCCAAACTCAGCTGCATGCATTAAATTAAAAGGGGAAAAATAACAACAAGAAGAGAGAAGACCTCATGTCATAAGAAGCTGGGTTTGAGGAGTTTAACTTCCTACCAGGAGTAATGTAGCAAAAGCCAGTTAGCTGCTTGCCTACACTGTTAAACTCAGCACATTTTTGCATTTACCTGCCTTTATTTTATGTGGTCAAGCTATCCAGGTCTTGCTAGGAGCGTGACATTATAGCTAGCAGAAGTGACATTAGCACTGGGAGATAAGAGACCAGATTTTTTTAAAGATCCTTTCTTGTAGGACCCACCAATGCAACTTTCAGAGATGTCTTTTAGAAATTAAAAATAGTAGCTGAGGTTGCTTCTTTCTGAATGGTGTATAGAGGTCTCAGAGTTCCCTCTGGGAAAATGGCTCTTTAGCTTTGTTACTTCTGTGGCGTTTAGGTCTCTTAATTGTTTCTTGAATTTTCTTGAAGGCTTGACAAGATGCTTCACACTCACGTATTAATGCACAACATCCTAGCTGCCACTGGGCACCAGTGCCTGCTGATATATTTCCACTGAGTACACAGTTTAGCTTCCAACCTAAATGCATCTGCTCAAAGCAAATAGGCAGCTACAGTTCCCCCTTAAAAGCTCATCATCAGAATCAAGAGCAAGCCTGAAGGTGGTCTCATTAAAAAAAAAAAAAAAAAAAAAAAAAAAAAAAAAAAAGGTGGTTGCTATAAAGGGGCAATTAGTGATTAAAGTGGAGCACAGAATGCAATCAAATTATTACGATGATAGCTTTTTTCTCTCCCATGAATGGCAGGGAAAGGACACGTTCCAGCTCTGACATCAGAGAGCTCCTTGATCATTCCATCACGTATCAGAAAGCTCCTTGATCAGCCCTGTGATTGGTACATCAGTGTTCAATTGTCATTTCTATGAATGTTTTCTTGTTAATTTTCATCCTACCATAAAGAAGAATCAGAGGGACAACATTTACTGCAAAGATCCTCTGAGGTTAGGCATATTCATGCAAAGAGCGCCAAAGCACTTGGTCATTTACTACAGACAAAGCTAAAGGTCATTGTTCAAGACCTTCATCACTCACCCTTCTATCAGTCTTTCCAGGCTTCTCCCTTCCCCCAGCTGGCTGTGCTGGCAACTGCTCAGCTAAACAAGAGGTGGAATTTGGCCTTGTACCTACGCCTGTAAGGCAGTAGTTTTTTGTGGTTGTTGTCCTTTTGTACCTGAAGCATTCCGGAAAAATGCTGATATCTTGGCAAATATCTGGACATCTTTGCTGTTAAGAGAGCAGTGATTAATGTGCTTTTTTGTTCTCTCTGATTAAATTAAAACATGTATTCTAACATGTCTTGGAGACATTTATAATTGTCCTTGTGTAGCCCAGCTTATCAGGACGCAGTAGCAGGTGTTGTCAGCTCAGCCAGCCAGGATTTTTAATCCTGTATGCCAGCCTCTCTGCTGAAGGCCAAGGCCCAGATGCTACAGCCCTTTGCACATGCTAAGCAGGATTTCCATGAGCAGTACTATTGCCCAGGAGGGAGGCTGGGTGACTCCTAAGGACCGTGACAAAGCCCTCTTGCAGCCAGTGCACCAAGCGGCGGTGCTGTACGTGCTGTCTTCACAATGTCTCTTCACATTAACCTGCTTTGCTTCACTGAAGATTGGGGAAGGTGGCTTTTTAGATTTCTCAGGATCTGAGAGTACCTGAAACAAACTTTGCTGGCTTTATCTTAAATAGAGCATTTTGCTAGTTTATCTCAAAGTGTGTTGCAGTGGAGGGCAGTGGCAGCTTTGACATGGGAAGAAAACAGCTTCTGTGTAGAGCCATGTGAAGAGCCTTTTCTACCTCACTTGTCGATATAACCCCAAGCAGAGTCCCCCTCCATCACCACCACTGACCTTGCTGTCACAGTATGTACCCAAATGTAGGGGTTTGAGTGGGTTGTCATCACTGAGGTGATTGCCTTCTTGATCTACCCTAAGCTCTAACACCGTGCTTACATCTCATTGATGGAGGCAACTCAGTCCTCAAGGCAACAGCTTTGTCTGTCTGGTGGCCCTTCTTTATCCAGAGCTGGGATCAGCTTCGTTCTCAGGAGGTGATTAATCTCCTTCTCTTTTTCTGCTGAATTTTATGCAAGTGGTGCAATCGTCCCTATTTTCAGCCCCTTTCTGGCTAACACAGGAGAGCCTATCCTTCCAAAGAAAATGCTTGGAGACTTGGAGGATATCCTTTTACTAAAACAAAGTTGAAATAAGTTTCCTTTGTACTTTCACCATCTTTATGTGAGGAATAAAGAATAAGCTGATTGAGAGCATTTATGGAATTGCAGGAGTTGTATACAAAGGCTCACATTTTCCTGTTTCTGCCATTTTGACATTATTTTCCTTTAAGGAAGTTTAAGTCCATGGGGGTGTTGGCATGTGCTGGTTGAATGTTTGAAAAAGTGAGTACTAAAAAGAAAGTTTAAAAGGCAAGATAGTGTTTGCCATGATTTATTCAGCAGTTAGAAATATAAATGTGTACCTGTGATACTGTTCTGTTGCAACAACTGTTTCTCAATTTTTTCCTGCATAGGGAAAAGAACTATCTATCCCTAAATGTGATACTTAGCCTGGGAGCATTTTTGCTCTTGTTCATTTGTGTCACCTAAGTTCCCTTTGCCCACCAGCCATGGAGTCACACTAGTTCCTCATATGTGTTTTGGGGATGTAAATCTATTACTGTTTTGAAATGCCCATAGTGAGCTGGTAGCAGTTCTGTTTGAGCATTCCTCAAAAAGCATCACAGAAATGGTGTGTCTTATCACAATAATGGACACTCAGGGTTACCACTGATTTGGAAGCAAATGTGCAACAGACAACCGAGATTTTTATCAAAGCTCATCTGGGTAGTGAGTTAACGTGGCAGTTGCAGTAGATAAAACACCATAGTATCTTTGACAAGGAGTCTGTCACAATTTTGCAATTCTATAGGGCATATTGTCCAAGAATTCAAAGAACCCCATTATTTTTCACTGAGCTATTGTAAGGTAGGTAAATATGATTAGATCCATTATTAGATTGGCAAAATGAGACACAGAAGTGATATGATCCCCCCACTGTGGCATATATACAGCTGGTGGTGACTCGGTGTTCTTCTGTCGTGTGAGCCTGCCACTGCCCAGCAAGGCAGCTGCAGGATACCTGATTGTCCCTTTTTGCAGTTTTGCAGTCTCAGGTGCAGCTGTTTTCCCAGTGTCGTCTATTCCTGGTCTCTCAGAGATTCAGCTCTTTAGTGAATATTTTACATATTTTACTTGATGTATCTAAAAGCAGAGTTCATTAAGCAGTCCTTAGAAAAATACTTATCACACAGTTCACTGCCTTTGTTAGCGTTTATGTGCTGTCAGTGCTTTTATCAGCCCCCCATGTGCTTGAAGTTTTACCCCATTGAAATCTGTAATCTGTGCCTTTACTCCCACCCAATGCATTCATGGCTCAGACCATATCTTCTAGCTACCCTCCATGTCCTATATTCTTATAGCCCTGATGTTGTATTCCGCATACCTACCACAGCTCCTTTTGATTACAGAGCAGCGGCAGCTGCCCTCCTGGGAGACTGCATATAGACAGGTACAGGCCAGAACTTCCTTCTGAGCTGAGTATTTTTATTAAAAATTACTCCCATAGGCTGATTGTTATTATTATTCTTTTTAATCCTGCTATTGTCTCCCTTAGGCCAGTCAAACTGAGAAGAGACAAACTTTAATCTTCGATTGCTTTTACACTTGCTTGTGTTTCACGCATGCTGGGAGGTGCTAGGATCCCGTGCTTTCCCAGAGTGCTGCTTCATTGCATTCCTGGGATTCTTTTTGCAGTTGATTTTCTCCTTTTAAAGACAACCTGTACTCTAAAGGGAAAAACAATTCTTTCTTAATCCTTGCTAGTGTTGCTCTACCTTTGTCAAGGCATGGGATTATCCAGGGCTATATAGGTACTGGGCCTTTCCAGAGTTAGTCATTTGTGATGGGGAAGAAAGCAGGACAGCCATGCTTAGCTTTAAAGCTAGCCTTGAAGGGATTCAGCTTTCTCTGGGAAGGGGCCAACTGCATTATTTTACATTTGAGTTCATTCCAGCCCTAAGATCTTGTCTAATCTGCAGACACAGGGAGTTCAGCATGGTAGGGAGGGCCAGCAGTTGTCCTTCAAAGGGAGCCTCAGCAATCCTTATTCAGTGCCAGCCCACCAGGACAATGTCTGGACCTGCAGGCCAGCTGCAGTTCTAGACTACAGTCCAGCAATTGGTGAAGTGCAAATGCAAACTGAACTTGCAGTCGTGCATAACAGCAGACTTTCAGCCCAACCCCACAGTCTGCTCTCCTGGAGCGTGAGCACATAAACTCTGGCAATGGGAATATATATGTATGTGCGTGTGCACTGTGGGTCCAGACCTCTGAGACTGCAGAGAAAGCTCTTTGCTTCATGTTCTTTCTCAGAGGAGGATTGAGAAGGGGAAAAAGCAATAGGTCAGGCAACATTTTAGCCATTTAATTAAAAAAAAAAAAAAAAAAAAAAAAAAAAAAGCACTGTTACCGACTTCATCTTTCAGAACCTAGACTGCCCAAGTCCTCTTTATTTCTGCAGTTAGCAGCCCCTACAGCAGCACTGGTACACCCTCCTGCCCTCCAGCCCTACTTCCATGTTTGTATTGGCACCCATCATCTATGGAAGGTCTCCAAAACTCCTAGCATTCTGCAAAAGAGTCCCCTTCTTCTTCTTTCCTCCTGCCGTGACATCCAGCTAAGTTAGGTATCTAAAAAACTTCTTGCTTAAAACTTCCCAATCTTTACTTTCTCGGCCCTTCTACACAACAAGTAATTTTTAGTGCATCTGAAATCAGTGCTATTGGTTCTTCTCTCTCATGTGGCCCTGGTTAGGTATTTTCTGAGAGGAAAAAGAAGCATTGCTTTTGCTCTTTTTTTCCTGACTTTTGGCTTTGGTGGCAGCACAATATTTGACTCTCTGCTACTTGTCTTGCTCTGAAACAGTTTATCAAATCTCCTTCAACAATTACTGTCTGCTCCTCTATTATTCACTTTCACTAGCTTGATTCTTTCCTATCAATCAGCCTTCCTTTCCCTCTCCAGCCTGCACTCTGTCAGCATAAAAGTCTCCTACCTTGAACTGTGATCCAGGGTAAATGCAGACTTTTAACCCTTCCCACAAGTGCCCAGCCATCTATACTTAATGTCAATGCAACAATTAATTTCCTATCTCCTTGGTTCAACTTGTGCTGTTTAAGCTTTCTATCATCTGCTCCCTCTTTCTCTCCATTTTCTAATGTGGGATTTCTGAGACACTAAAATGGTCTTCTGCAGTTTTTGCTCACCACCCCAGTGACGTTCCAGGTTTCATCAACATTTTGGTGGGTGCTATACTTTTTTAGGGCTAAAGCAAAACCTACTGTGGTACTGTAGCTTCTCACTGATTTTGGTCTGCTTCAACTGACTGTCAAAGAACTCAATACACTATGAGTATCTCCTCCATCTGTGTAATTGGTTTCAAGTCAGAATGTGGGGAGGTTGTTTTGCTCCTGACAATTAAAGTTGTTTGTTCATTATGACCACAGAAGTGGATTCTGCTCCTTGTTCTCCTGTGGCCCGCGATATGTTCTTGTCTTTTGTACCTTGGAGTCTCTCTGCATCCACCCTCCCTCCCTCAGTCTTTGTGGCTGCAGTGCCAGGAGCACTGGGTGTGTTCACCTCAGGGCCTTCATGTGTTTATGTTGTAAAGGCTCCCAGAGAAATAGGTTCTTGGAAGTAGGAAGTAAAACTCTGGTTTTATCATAATCATTAATAAAAGCAATTAATTTGGTCCATGCACTGTAAAATTCAAAGACCTTTTGTAGGTCATGCTTAGAAGTACATGTCTTTTGTATTAGCGAAGTGATAAAATTCAAAGGGAAATGAGAAAAGTTTTCTGCTCTTTACATGCAACATGGAAAAATATGCTAGAATTTTACTGGATTATTAAAGGAAATACGTTGTGGGGGTCCATTTTTTCCTCAATACTATTTAGTCTCAGAACATGTGAAATGTTACGGTTTTGTCCATGAGAAAAGTAATCTTAAAGTAAAATGCACTCTGTTTATTTATGAAAAGTGCATAATTCTGTAAAACCCCAAAGCCTCATTCACATAATTGTTCTTACAGTGGCGTTGCCACAAGTGACAGCAGTATGTGCGTAGCAATATAAAACTGGTGTGAGCCCATGAAGAGATGGACTCCTATACTCTGCATGTTAGTGTCTAACCATATAGCTCATAGGGAGGGAACTAGAAAGGCAGTAACTGTGTCTGTGGTTACTATCAATTAGAATCAAAGCTGCTTAGCTGGCTGAGATATGCTTCTTCTGAATCCTTATTCTGGGTTTCTGTCATGCTTCTCTAATCTCTTACAAAGTTACATTTCCATAAAAAGACATTTTCATTCTTCCTGCTTATTTTTGTTAACTAGAAATTCTTTTTAATGATGTTTTTTGGATTCAAAAACTCTTCATCTAGGTCAGCATTTTTACACTGCCAGTTTCCCAGTTTTTATATTGCTACACTTCACATTCTTAATTTTAAACAATAAAAGTCTTGGAACAGTTCTTGCTTTTCTATAGTTTCCTTCCTTCTGAGAGCTGAATGTTTCCTCTCATCACAATCTCCAACCCAGCTTCAACCCATTTATCAATTTATGTCTCGCTTCTTCCAGAATAGTTTTTCAGATACATATTTTTAGATGAGAGCTGTTCCATCTTTCCAAAATGATCACTTCAACCTCAGCAACTGGAGCTCAGACATACAATATTTAAATTATTATTTATAGTACAGGAACATTCAGAGACTTTCATTAAAGATAAGACATTAGGCATGTGCCTTGATGAGTAAAGGCACAATGAGTGATAGTCCCTACTCTGAGCATTTTGCTCTCTTAAGACAGGGTGAACTTGCTGGGAGAATTTATGGAGAAATGTAGTCCAGACACACATTAGGATCACCCAGCATTGGATACAGTCTCCAGTTTTGCCAGTTACCCAGTCCTGCCTTGCCCACCAGTACCACCCCATCTTGGTGTGATATTGCTTGTATCTCAGCACCCTATAGGCAAGAGAGCAGAATGGGATCAAGCAGAGGAACAAGGGATCTCAGTGCTGTGGGAGCATGACCACCCAAGGGAGATGCCAGGTGAGTGCAGATAGGCACATCTGCCTTCACTGTGCAGAGGAAGGCAGTAAAGGATGTAGTTATGGTGCTATAGCTCTGTGAACTACAGACAGTACTTGAGGTGATGCTGCACTAGCGCAGAGCAGAGCAGGACAATCACTTCCCTTGACCGACTAGCAATGCCATGCTTGATGCATCCTAGGGTATCGTTGGCCCTCCTGGCTGCCAGGGCACACTGCTGGCTCATATTCAGCTTGCTATCAACCAAAACCCTCAGATCCCTCTCTGCAGGGCTGCTCTCCAGCGTCTCGTCACCCAATCTGTACGTATAGCCAGGGTTGCCCCATCCCAGGTGCACGACCCAGCACTTGCTCTTGTTAAACTTCATGCAGTTGGTGATTGCCCAGCTCTCCAAACTGTTTGGATCTCTCTGCAAGGCCTTTCCACCCTCAACAGAGTCAACTCCTCCAAATTTAGTATCATCAGCAAATTTGCTAAAAAAAAACTTCTAGTCCTACATCCAAACCAACTATAAAAACATTGAAGAGAACTAGCCCTAAAATGGAGCCTCAATACCATCAAATACTATCTTGAGATAACAGATTACATATACAAACATGGCCAGACAACTCCTGATGCCAGGGTTTTTCCAGTCATTGTTAGAGAACCTTTTTCTCCAGTGTGTCCCTAATTTTTTTGATTCCTCAGCTAGTACCAACTTATGATCTGTCAGGCTTATATAGTATGGTGCATTTCTGTACTGAAAGAAACCTTTCTACTTGGATTACCATTTATAGTTACAATTTTTTTCACTAAGTGGTGTAATTAGTTCTGTGTGACTTGATGGATTCTCTCCCTCCCCTTTGACAACAGTGATAAAAGATCTGACCCCTTTCTGTGTATTTGTAAAACCAAACACACAAAATCTAATTTGTTTATGGCCAAGCTTTTAATTGCTTTACCATCACAATGTGGAACTGAATGATTTAGCAATCTTGGGGATTGATCGACTGATTTTTGTCATGGGACTTGACATGAGAGGGGTTATCACCATTAGAGGTAGTAATATAAACCTATGGGGACGGTTAGGATGTTTATGCTGACTTTTGTGAGGCAAGAATTTGGTGTACAGGTTCTAAATCCTGTTGTGGTTGCTGCTGAAATGTGCCCGTAAAATAATCTTCCAAGCTGCATTTCTTATCAGAACTGAACACTGTAACAGAAACAAAGCTTAGAAGTAGTGACCAGCATTTTTCTCTGCTCCCAGAAGTCCAAAAATCAGGCCATGTTTCCAGACCTAACAGGGAGGAGGAAACCCCCTTCACATTTCAGAGCGTTGGTTTTGGGTTTTGACCACTCCAAATTAGGGTTACAAAACAAAACCAATACTTATATGCAGATTATTCCTGGTCTCAAAGTGCCTCTAATTAATTCAGTGCTTTTTGCTCTAGACCATAAAGCCTTCTTTAGCCTTTCAGAGGCAGTGCTGTTTTAGCCTTCTCTTTTTGCTGATTATTATCAAGTCAGAATAATTCTCTTTTCCCCAGAGAAAGTCCCTGTGTTTTACTCATAAATAAAAAAGAAAAGGAAGAAACATTTTTGATGGTATTTTTGTGATTTGACTTTGCCATCAGAATAGAACTGCACACATACAGCACTTGTCGTCCCTAAAACTTACATTTTGAAAGTTCTTTGAAGAGGTAAATTACAGATCTTTCATATGAAAAGTTAATGAAGGACTCTAAACAAAATAAAATAGAAATGATGACATGAAAGAGCCTTCTTATGGCTTCAATAACAAGATAAACAGTTTAATATTCCACATACTGCATTAAAAATAACAGCTGGGCTCTATGGAGATGAATCCCTTAACTCAACTACATCGGTTTTCATATTAGGAGAGGACAGTTCAGGAGAATGATGACTCTCCCTTAATTGTCACCTTCTTTTGGTCCCCAGAAACACTGAAAGCAGGCAACACCTGCTAAGTTTTAGCAGACTCCGAAGTATTGTAACAAATAGAGTAGTAAAGTGCCATTACCACCAACACTTCAGTAGCCTTCGAAGTGACAGACATATACTGTATTGACAGCCTAGAATTTTAATGAGCAATAGCTGTTTCAGACAGTATTGATTGTCTTTTTTTTTTTTCTTCTCTTCTTCCGATTCAGACAAGAGGAAGCAAGAAGCAGCATTTCATTAGAAGGAAACTTTGTCCAGTTATTCATATTTCATGAATACTCATGAGTGAGCATGTCCTGTAAAATAACCAAATAATTCAGCCATGTTAAGACCGAGGCTGAAAACTGGAAACTACACCATTACATCTATAGAAGCCGAGGAAGGCATAAGTTTCAGATTTTCCTACTCTATAAAATGTTCCCAAACAACGTTTTGATCCACACCCCTTGGTTTACTTCACTTTCTACTTCTCAGCTTTCCTGACAGCTTCTCCTGTGTATATTGTTCAAAGTGACTATTGTACCGTGCTGTTCACAGCTCAGAATGTTTCAAGATACAGTGCCCATTTTTCTGTTAGTGGTTTTTGGTGGTGGTGGTTTTGACAGCATCACAGATTCAAGTTTAAAATGACCAAAAGAGCAGGGGAAGGAGTAGCCTGCAATAATGATTTGCAAATTGCGTTAATTTCATAGTGGGATCCTGCTTTTTGATAGGATTTAATGCGTAATGAGCTCCTGAGACGTTATTTTTGCTTCAAAGCTTTGCTGAGTACTAGATCCTATTAAATTCTTGCAGTGAACACACCAAAAAATACTTTGAGCTAATTTTAATAATTTTTAATTGAAGGAGTATTTTTATTCCAATTTGAGTGTTCAAGCTGTTTAAAAGTTAACACATTCTCAAAGTACTCATCAGTCTTTCCTCCCATAATATCTTTTTTTAGGCAGCTCATGGCTTTTTTTTATTCAGCTTTTTTTGTCCTGTATTTGTTTTTCAGACCAAATGGAAACAAATTTAGACTTTTTTTTTGGTTATTTGTTTTTATTTCCTTTAAATTGCCTGTATGCTGCAGTTTAATTTCAATTCTTTTTATTGCTGTATTATAAGCTACCATTATTGTTTACTTTCTTTTTTTTTTTCTTTTTTCTTTTTTTTTTTTGTAAAAACAGAACCAAAATCTAAATTTTTCTGCTATGCTAGCCCTTTTTTGTGTCATAGCAGGAGCTAGATTTGTGTGTTTGTGTCATGCTCAGTAACGTATGTATTTTGTTATTTTTAGTGCTGTTACATTACATTAAGTCTTATGCACCCCAGCAGAGAATGGCATCTCAGGTTGCAAGACAGCTAGCAGGAAACCAAACATCATAATCTACATACATAAGCAAGAAGTGTGTTTTACTTCCGTGCTTCTGGAAGGCAATATAGACACAGAAAGATTCAGTGACCTGTTTCAAGCCTTCCTAAAGATTTGGGATTGGTTCCCATACCCGTAAGACTGTACCTCTGTTTGATTTATCCTCTCAGTCTTATTCCTATGCTCCAAAGTTGTGTGGAAAGCTGGAGGACAGCAGGCAGCCACATGGCAAATGAAACACAGCTGTGTAGTTTGTCTCATATACACCTCTGCCTCATTTTAAGCATGGCATTGTCTAAGAAATCGATGTTAAAGTAACAGCTTTACTGAAGGTAAGCCTTGATTAAACTCTGTGCCCGAGGCCCTCCTTTATGGTGGTCTCTCAAGCTATGGCAAGCATGAAAAGGTGCAGCCCCAAAAAAATGGGGCTAGCAGAGGTGAGTGCAGGTGAAGCTGGCATGTGAGATCTCAGTTTGCCCATCATTTCCTTGCAGGTGTCAGCAGGGAATATGAAGTCACACACCTTGGTGACAGAGGTGCGGTGTGGCCATGGGCTTAGTTTTCAGAGCCAAAGGCTTTTGGTTTGCTGCTGTGGACGCCCAGGGTTCTGCTTCTGGTGCAGCTGATGCAGGTGGGTTTTTTTTGTTTGTTTGTTTTTGGTTTTGTTTTCTGGTAAATGAGAGTCACCCTAATGAATCAGTCTGTCTTTCTCTTTCCATATCCATATTAATTTTTAGGAATCGGAGACAGATGGTTAAGAGCTTTGAGATGTTTGGGGTGACCTTGGGGAGGCTGTAACTACAATATAAAATTGCAAATGGCAAATGCAGTAAGCAGATTAAGAGTCTGGCACTCCAACAAATCTCAAGACCTACTCTTATGTTGCTATTTTTCCCCTATGGCAAACTTACAGAATCCAGAATGACTTTGCTGTGGCAGTGAGTTGAAAATTATAGTGACTGAGTGTTCCCTTTTAAATAATGGATTATGAGGCAAAGATTAATTTTTGCTCAATTTTCACACTAATTCAGTGCCTTGCTGCAAGCAGAAGCACAAAGAAGGACAAGAATTCACAGTAGCTTTCTTTCCTTTCAAAGTCTTAGCATGCTTTTATTGGATAGGACTGTTTGTAATAAAGTCCCATCATTCAGATCTGGCTGCCTACCTAACCACAGGACTTTGACATCTCTTGAACATCATTTGGTTAATGTCATCAGCAAAGACAGTCAAACCACTTCTCAACTTGCTCAGTGCCTGTCTAAAGGAAACCAGTGCTCTTCTACGACAGACAGAAGGTCATATACCAACAATCCCTATGACAGCCAACACTCTGCAGCTGCCAGGCACCACTTATTTTTAGGTCAATTGAAAAAGGGGGGGGAAGAGGGAGAAAAAAAGAGAGAGAAAGAGAGACAGACAGACAGCTGGGAAGAGGTGAAACCAGAAATGCAGTGTCCCAGAGGCATTTATCAGCCCAAATGAAATGGAAACAGTGAAAGGGAAACACTGCTTTGCTTTTCTCAAAATTGTATTTCCAGCTGAATGAGTCAAAAAGAAAATATCCTTTCCTTTTCCCATGATTTTGAGAGATCTGTTTGCTAAGTCTTCATGCTTAGTAGGAGAGACAAAGAGTATTTATTTTCAGTATGCGTTGGTAATTTATGAGGTTGCTATAAATGCAGAGTTTATGGAAGCAAAATTGGGCCATGAAATAAAAAGGATTTCATTCGAATATCCAGTCTTATTAATTCTTTTTAATTCTTCACAGAGAAAGAGATGAGTGAGGATGCACACAAGGTTTACTAAATTTTATGAGGGAGAAAATCTAGAAAAGAAGCAAATGCAGGTATATTTTAAAAATAGAAAAAAGGGAAAGATAAGTCAATTTTATTAGGGTTGAAATGTAATTGAATTTTTATTTTCCTATTTTGCCATCAAAGATGTCAGAAAGAAGTTTGCTGTTCTGAGAAAGAGTCTTGCATTGCTAACTAGCCTGTGTAAAGTGGCTTCACCTTCTTGTGCAGCAGGGTGTGACTGATGGAATGTAAATGCAACTCTTATCTATGACACGCAAATGGGTGAAGAGGAGATTTAGAGCCTTGAACAAGAAATAAGATGCCACAATTGCTTTCACTGAGAATTGGTGTTCCACTGGGTGCAGAAATTGGGCAAACACATTGTTTTTTGAGAGTAATATTAGATACCAGTTCCACTGAACACCTGCCAGTATACATGGCTGTGTTGTGTTAGTGTCCTTGACCTCCAGAAGCTGCCAGAGGATGGAAGGGTGTAGAGGGATCATATTTCATGATGTGCTGTACGACACACTGAAAGATGGAGGTGCTGATGAAACACCACAAAGTCTAAGGCTAGGATGCTGTACTTAAGTGCCTCAAAAACTTTCCTAATTCTATCTTTTTAAAATGCCTTTTTGAAGAAAAGAGTCAGCATACCTTCAGTGTCTGATGGCTTCACGTCAGCCAGCTCTCCTTGCCCAACCCACACTTAGCAGTGGCTGCTTCCCACTGGTATGTGGGTCTGGAAAGGAGAACACATGAGATCAAGAGTGCATGGAGTGCTAGAGTACTATGTTAGCTGATACTGATCTCACAGAGCAATTCTTTGGAGGCCTTCACTAAAACAAGTCCTTCTTATTAACTATCTTTGGAAAAAATGCAAATGTCCTAAGAAATAACTCCTTTCGTGGTAGACCCAGAGCCTTTGCAATGCCTTCTCCCACCCTTCTCTATCAAGCTTCGTAATATCGAAGTATGTTTAGTATTTCCAACCTGGTTTTAGAGTGTCAGTCAGCTTTTCCTCTAATTGTAACTGCATGTGCTTTTGGATGTTAGGGACTAGGGTGCAAATAAATCCAATGCCCCTCATAGCTGAACTGTTTTCCTGGCTAAGAACAGCCAACCCTCAGAATGTTAGCTCCACGCAGCTCACTGGGCGAAAAGGGATGGGGAGGATAAAAGCTAAAATGTACTTCCTGGAATTAAACTGATTTAGGCTCTATAGTTGAGACAAATGGGATAAAATGAGGAAAAGTGTCACTTCAATGGCTGCAAATGGAAGCAAAAGCCTTCTTCCCATCTTGGCATCTCCTGACCTCGTGTGTTCTTAGCTACTCATCTCTGCAGGAGTAAGCTGTGATCCCCAGTGCCCACATGAATGCAGCTCTGCCAGAAGGTATATTAAAGCTGGTAGAGGAGCAGCACTGCTCCTGGAGTGTCAGTTGGCTGGATGACACAGAACAGTTTGACTAGGCAGGAGCAGACTGGAAGTCTGTGATGAGACCGTGGGACAGAGGAATTCAAAGAAAGACTGCCTCTGGAGTTCCTAGTCCAGTGCTACCTGGCAGGGGGCTGCAAGTGGGGCTGTGATGGCAAGATGAGATGGGCTGCAGTTCACATAGTGCAGTAGTGCACCAGTAGTTATGCAGTTCACAATACTTTGGTGTCTTTTTTTGGAATGCTTTTGATAGTGAAGATGGCATATGACCTTCTGTATGAGAGCTGATGCCTCAGGGACCTCCAGCTATAATATTGGCCATCAGTCCCTATTCTCATATACAGAACTATTACCAAGCTAAGAAAAGCCTTAGAGAAAGCTGGCTTTTCTAAGAAACAATTCCCATTGTTATGTGCGCTAAGACTTCTGGACCCCTGAGGTATACAAGGGAGTGTCTGAATTGTAAGTATCAAAAGAAATTAATTATTCTATATTATAATCAAGACTTTTTAATTAGCTGAATAATTACAATGTTTCTTGCATTAGAGTGCAGCTTTTCACCAGGTAATCTAAAATTTTAAAGCTATTTACCAGAGTAAAAGAAATTTCCAGCATCAACAATTCTTTTTCTGTAATAAAAAGTAGTAAATAACAGCTCTACTGCCGCTGCAAGAAAGGCAGTTCACTTTAAAAGAACTCTGTCAAGGCAAACTTGTCCCTCAAAATGTATGTTTTGTAAAAGCCTTCAGAAAATGTTGGGTCGAACTGTTTTAGTGTTATTGCGAGGAAATCAATATTTCCCTGCAGTCTTTGCAACCCTCGAATTGTAGCATGTTGTTTGTGCAGAAGAAGCTGAAAGCGAAACTGTCTAAAAATGAGAGTGAAGTAAACTGGCCTGTTTCTATAATTTCAGCAGAAAGCACCCAAGGTAAACAAATGGCACACATGAGTAGTCAAAAATGAAAAATTCTCCCTATTTAAATAGCTGAAGTGAGGTGGGGAGAGGCAGGTTGGTAGAATGATTTTATTTTTTTTGGCTGTGCTTTCAGCCTTTGTCCCTCTTCCTTCCTCCTTCCCATCCCCTTCAGTGCCCCCTTACTATACTTGAGGTAGATACTACCATCCAGCATGTCTGCCAGGCTTTGTCCCCCAGAGAAGGCACTGAGGAAATCATGCAAGATCCCAATATGTTTCAACACTGAAAATAGTGATTTGCCTGCAATGGCCTCTTATTGGAGAAGAGAAATTCTCATTGGAGAAGAGCAAAAGCTTTTCATATTGCTTTGAAAAGCCAGCAGCGTGCATCAGAGGTGGAAGCACCACTCCCATAATATGTTTTGATGCATTTGGGACCCTAAAGCTGGCAAAGATATGAACGCTCCTGCGTATACCTGATCCCTGTTGTGAACTCTGCCAGATTATGTGGTTGTGGGTCAAAGGCTCTCTAGGGTGAGGGCTTGGTCAGGGGATACCAGAAGGAAAAGAGTTTATGGTCTGGCCTTCTCAGATGCTATGGCTGTAGATGGGTGTTTTAAGCTGCTGAGTGTTATTTCGGAACACAACAACATTGGTTTGGGGAGCTTTTCTGAGACCTATGTCAAGAAAATGAATAGGGGAAGTCTAGGAGACACATAACTTGTTTACAGGTACACTGGCATGGATGCAGCAGCTTTGCAATGTCACATGTTCAGCTACATCAGACAGAAAAAAAAAAGTTAAGCCAGGCTGTGGGAGCAGGAGGGCAGAGAGCAAAGGACCAGGAGAGAGAAAATGATGTGCTGCCTGGCAAAGAGATTGCTCTTTTTGTGTTCTTTGCACTTAGACTGAAACATCTTCACAAGGATTTTTTTTCCTTCTAATCTGGAAATAATTCTGATTTATTTTAAGCCTTCTATTAAGACAAGTCACGCAGCACTGCCTGGCTGGCAGTAGAAGGCTGTGTGTGCACGTGTGTGCATGCACGTGTGTGTGTAGTTCCAAGGGTGCTGCTTGCTTTCTTTAGTTGACACTGCAGTCAATTACTGTGTTTTCAATTATATATAAAAGGCAATGATGGAGTTTTTCAGCTTTTACAGCACCACAAATCATAGGGTCCTTCACTGTACAAGCAGCATTGCTGCCACAGCGTAGCACGGCAGCTCACAACTTTCACATGCAGATCTGCCAAAGAACCAGTGCCACCAGGGAAACCCAAGCTGCAATAGGAGCACTGTGGGACAGGCAAGCCCTCACAGGCAGCCTCACTGGTCTTTCAACCACCAGACCCTACCTGACAGATGAGGAAGGGAAACATGGTCCTTGGGCTATGCCATGGAAGGAGAGGAAGAGCATGCCTTGTATGTTCAGCAGCACATATTTGAAGACTTGCAGCTTGGATAAGCAAGGAAGGGTAACATAAGCCAGACTAGGGGGTCATTTATGGAAAGGATCACGATGATACAGAGAATGACATTGGCTACAGCACTGCTTACTGTGAGAGATTTAGCTACACAACGTGTCTTTTTCTCGCCAAAAGCAAGTGGGTTTCAAAACTGTTGGAAAGTAGGTACATTTCACAGATTATGTAGAATCAAGTCACGTATCCATTATGTTTGTAGAACTAACCCTAGGAAAAAAATGATTTGGACTTACATATTGGGAGTGTTTTCCTTTGAAACTGAACTATATCTGAGAATATAGTAGTGTGTGGTCACCACAGTCTTCACCAGCAACTGGACATCCAAACCACCCTCAGGCTTGGTCATCACTCAGCTCCAGTGTTTGGGCATGTTAATGTACATACAAATGCCCAAGAATTATCTGGTACAAGGGCCCCATTCTCCAGTTTTGTTCAGTAAAAGGGATGTTGGCCAAGCCATTTTTATTCTGCTTTGTGCTAGTGGGGAAGGGGGTGCCTGCATGCATCATCAGACTGCATTCTGCTTGCAGCAGATTGGTGGTAACCCATCAGTCAAGTCCATGACAGTGAGCCTGTGAGAGTCTGAACAAAGAAGGAACAGAAATCAAATCATTGCCACCTAGAGTGAACAAGAGCACTTGAATTCTGGGACTCCAGTAAGCAAATAAGTGAGAAAAATTAACATAAGTTGTCAGCTTAACTGGACATATTGGCTGCAGTACAAAGTGGAAAAGGAGGGGTGACCCTGATGACAGGGATGGTACCATTTGGGATGACCCCATTTCACCCAGACCATACCCTCCAAAAATACTTTCCTCTGCATATTGAGCTACAGGCATACAGGTCAGGGGGATGTCGTCATGGTAAAGAATACTGTTAATGCAGGGCGATGGGGACCAGCATGAGAGAGAAAACACTGAAAGAGTCACTGTTGAAATGGAGTTGGTTGCTACTCAAGGCTGAGATTTTGCTATCAAAGTGGGGCCTTTATTAGGGATATTTGTATGGAAATGGTTTGTGGACTTTGGAGCATAGCCCAGTTAGACCAATTCTGATAATGACTCTGTGGCTAAGGTAGTCTTGTAGCCCACGGTTGTGTGATGCTGAGTTTCAAGAGCCTGCAGCAGGGAAAGAGAACAGGCTACAGTGATTCTGATGAGATTTTGAACTGAATTGGTGTCTAAGCTGCCTCATTTGGAAAAAAAAAAAAAAAAAAAAAAAAAAAAAAAAAAAAGGATGAAGGACTGGAGTCATGTATTGCTAGAAAACAGCTCCTGAGATAGATGCTGACTTATTTCTGGGGGAGACTAGGGCCCTATTTATAATGAACTGGGATTCAGATCTCAGTGCTAGAGGTTAGGCACAGCTATGGGACCTGTGAACTCCACTAACATAACTGGGGGTTGGGGTTGGAAGTACATGCTGTGAGGGTTGGAAGGATTCTCTGGAAAGAAAAGGAACTAGAAATAAATCTAGTCAAAGTAACTTCTACTGTTAATAATCTCTTTCACTAATCAGGGTCTTGAGGGCAAACAAACCCAAAGCTCTTGAGAATGAGAGGGACCTTTGTGCTTCTGCAGCATGTGGGACACTGCCTGTGGGAAGTAAGAGGAGTTTTTCTCCAGACTGTATGACTCTTGGAAATGGCATTTGAAGCAGATGTGAAACAGGCTTTGGAAGGAACCGGAAAGCCTGGGAGAAGATATAGCTAGGTGGAGTATAAAATCCATTAGTGTTTTAATGCATAAATTGGCAGAACAACACAACAGCAATGAAAAACAAGATACTGAGAGACCAAACTCTTATTAGATTCTGGTGCCTCAGCGACTATTGAAATTACTATTTTGCAAGAACGTGGGTGCCTGCAAGGTACACCATACAGGCAGAAGTGTATAGTGGTTTTCTGTGGCAGAGGGAGTATATAAGCTCTGCTCCTACACCCACACCCAGTGCAAATTGCTTACTGGAGAATGAGGTTGAGTTTTCTTGTATTCAGCATCATATGCAGGGAAAAAAAATGTGCTTTTTTGGCAGCGCATTCCTTAAACAAAATAGGTTTAGATCTGACTGTGGAAGGATAATACGGAAGTCTAAGGACTCATAATTATCTTACTTGTACAAAGATGTATTCCTATAAAGAATCCTGAAATAGAACACCTCAGAATGAGGGTGAGTTACTTTGTTTTGTAAGTATAAGCTTGAGATAAGTTGGAGTATGGAAAGATTAATGACTTTTCTTTAATAACAGGGTTTGATCCAAGACCACAGAAATGGTGCGAATACCCAAGCGAAGCCCAGAAAGGATTGTTGTCCACTATTAATAGCCTGGTGGATCAAGGACTGCCAATCCAATGACCCACGGTGTGTAATTCCCCTGTGTGGCTGGTATTAAAGGGAGATAAAAAGATGCATCTGACTGTGGATTTCAGAGCATTAAATGCTGTAACTCCGCAAACATCACCTCTTCTTGTTGAAATGCCAGAAATTATGGCTGTAATAGTACAAGGAGATAAGTGGTTTTCAGTCAGAGATCTAGCAAATGCATTCTTCTTCAGCCCTCTGGAAGAGAAGTGTTGGTAAATGCTTGTTTTTACATTTCAGGAGAAACAAAGTAGTTCCACATGAGTTCTTCAGGTATTCACAAGGTCCTGTGATCTTTCATATATACATCATTCAGATGTGGGAGAAATTAGCCTGCACATCCAGGAAAAATGTATCATCATATATGGATCACAGCCAAATCTGGGGGATTCTAAGAAACAGCTGTGTCAGCAAACAGGAAGTTTTAGCTGCAATCCAACAGGAAGGATTGAAAGTCAATAGACAAAAAGTTCAGTTAGTACAACAAGAGGTAAAATATTTAGGAGCAATACTAGGTATTGAAGGCCAGACTCTTGGTAAACAGAATGTGGAATTAATTCAGAAGTTACCTGAACCCATTGCTCAATCTAGCTAAGAGCACTGTAATGCACATTTAATTGTATGCAGGATTTTATTCTGATGTTCACTGAAGTGAGTCGTCCTCCAGCTAAGCTTTTGGAGAAAAGTAGGCAGTGGGAGCAGGGTACAGAAAAACAGGCAGCTTGGTTGAGCTGAAGCCAGCCCAAGCTGCAGTGATGGGATATCTGGACTCAAAAAATTGAGTGGTTTGCTTCTGTTAGCCAGGAAGGAAGTGTCGATTTGGCACAAAAGAGAGATACCATGTTATTGGCTATTGTCCATCCATCTCAAATCTTATTGATGCCACAACTCCTTATCAAAAGGAACGAGCAAATTTCTGGTAATCAGAAAAATCGGATTATATTGTTGGAGGAATGCCAGTGGCACAACACACCAGACACACTTCCTTGAAATATGTTGTGTCTGATAAAGCACAATGTGGCAAATACCTAGCTCTAGGCTCACAAAATGGACCCTCACGTTAATGTCTCTGGGCATTAGAGCTGGAAAAGGGCATGTGACAGGAGCACCTCTATACCTTAATGGCTGAGGGTGCCAAACAGGAATATTAGCTACCGCTAGCCTTCTGATATGCAGTGGCTTATGCAGGTTTAACTGCCTCTGTCGAAATACATATGCTTAAAACAGAAATGTGTTTTACAGGGGGTTCAAGTTCTCACAGGGTAAGGCTTTCACAGTCACTGTAAGAAGAGAAGGGTGTAGTGGGGCAGCTCTCACCTCACCCAGCATAATTGCAGAAGTACCAGTTGCATTGTCAGGTGCACAGCCCAGCAATATGAGCAAACAAGGGTGAAGAATTTCATTTTACTGAATAAGCTACGTGCCCTGCTAGGTCTTAAGCTGGAACTACACAGCAGAACACCCACAAATCTCAGGATAGGGACAACTTGGTTTCTAAAGGAAACTTTAGGGAAGACTGCACAGGTGAATGGCAGAAATTAGGATGTGGTGTTCCCCTCTAAATGGCTCCACAAATGACTACAGCCCACCATGATTATATTCCTTTTAAGACCATGACGTGAAGGGTGATATGACTCTGTCAGCATTACTAGTTATATGTTTTTGTATCAGATGAACAGCAGTTGAAAGGTCTCACAGGTTAATGGATAAAAGAATTTGACAAACAGCTGCAGCAGGATAATCATCAAATAGCTGAGCAGTTAGGTTAAAATGTTCATAGAACAGATAAAAGGTGGAAAATGGTTAATAACCAATATGAAGAATGGCAAGTAGGAAGTCAAGTAGTGTATCATGAGTTTACTGGAAAGAAGCACTTGTAAGTGAAATAGATCTGGTGCTAGCAAGGATAAAGTAATTCCTGCTGTTTACTAGTTCCGGTAAGTTCAGACAATATGAGGCAGTGTTGTCAATCCTAGTAAAAGGTTTGGAGAGGAGAAAAAAAACTATCCATATGAAAAGTTGTAATAAATTTGCAGGATCACATAAAGAAATGTTATCCAGTCACCAGACCCAGATCAACATAGAAACATTGATTTACTGTGGTGTGTAAGAATTGTTTTTCTAACTATTGTATCAGGCATAAATGTTCCCAAAATTGGGAATACAGTTGAACAGTGTTAGGCAGTTTCTGTTCTTCCTGTTCAGTCATGGCAGGGTCTGCATGCAGCATGCTCTTTCCTGCATTTTGCAGAATAAAGGCCAGGACTGGAAGGAGCAGAGCATCAGGGAAACTGCCTGAGATAGGCGCATCCATCTCCATGCTGAATATATTCCTCTTTCCTAGGAGGCCAGCATTCAGCTAACAAGTGGTGTAGACATGCACTATTGTTCTTGTCACCTCTAATCATGCAGTGATCACCATCACACCAAATCCCTTCCTCCCATCTGCCTTTCTCTGGGTTATATGAAATACTCTCTCATCCCTCAGTGCAGCCTGAATGTTTCTCTGCCTCTCTGCTTTTTCCATCTGTGGCTCTTCCAAGCCTGTGCAAGTAATCCATAGGCTTCAAATAGGAAAACTGTCTGACTGTGGTAGAGGGTCTCTAACTCATGACTTTTTCCTGTTAGAGAGTCTAATTTCTTCTTCCATGAATTAGAATCCCCTGAGAAAAAGCAAGCTAAAAAAGTTTTCAGCAACCTTTTCTGTTTTGCCCCCCTGATGCAGGTTGAAAATGAGAAGAAAAGGGGGAAAAGATTAAAAAAAAAAAAAAAAAGGCAAAAAAAAAAAGCAAAAGTTTTCAAAAAGAAAGACTTGTCTAGAGTCCAAACGATCAGCTGGACAACCGAAGATAATGAGTCCACCTCTGCGCCCTCCTCTTGCAGTGTGGGGATTTTAAAACCTGTTTTGCCAGAGGTGGTAAAAGACCTAAGTGATCTGTCTTGGCTCTGAGCATGGAGCCTTGGTGATGAGCTGAAAAGTATGTTGCTCACTTTACAAACAAAGGCTTAGCAGAGGGTTGAGGTAAAACCAACCAGGACCCGACCTTCTAATCAGACCCATGCTGTGAGCTCATGGTATTAATCCAGAAGCCGGTGACATCAGGGCAGGAGGCCTGCATGACCCCGCGCCCGTCCAACAGTGGCTTACACTACCCAGTGCCACACATTCCGTTTAATAAACTCCATTGATATATTTAATAAAGACACCTCACACTGCCACAGTTTCATGTGTGACCTCTCTGTGGTTGCTACCAAAAACACAAAGCAAGAGAGTCAAGGATCATTAGCTGACGAGACAAAACTGCACCTTCCCTTGCTCTTCTTTTTTTTTGTCTGAATATCAACTGCTTGGAAGGCAGTGAATGCTTGTAATCCTAACTGTCTCCATTATAGAAAGTACAGCTTTCTATCAAAGACTAGGAAAAAAATTACAACATAATTCCCAGCAGCTTGAGCAGCTCACAGTCCTGGTCACTGTCATCAGACGCCTCATGCCCACACTCATATTCTACCCAAAGGCTGTGTTGATGGGCTCCTGAGGGGCTGCAGGGGTTGTCACCCCATCTCTTAGTTCTTTATGACAAGAAAGGAGCATTTGTAGATATCAGTGCCCCAAGGAAATCCATCAGCAAGCCCCAAGCACCTCTCTGAGGGCCCCTAGCCATGCTGCACATGCCAGGGGACTTCAGCTTCTGGTAAAGGTTATCTGCCTCAGCAGGGGGGGAAAAAAAGATAGGTTTGTACCTCTGTAGGTTTTAAAACATGAAGGTCAAAGAGTTGAACTTTCTGGATTTTTGGTTTTGTTGGTTTTGTTTGTTTGTTTTAATTTTTGTTGTTGTTGGGGGGATTGTTGGTTGGTGGGTTGTTTTTTGTTGTTGTTGTTGTTTTTGGTTTTTTTTTTTTCATTAGAAATAGTGTCAGTTGTCAAACAAAACTCCTGATTGATTTGTTTTTTATGTCTAGCTTTCAACATCCTCAAAGGCATCTAATTGTTCAGGACATACTGAGTATCTGCACTTACAGAAATCAAGCCTCAAGTGGAACTCCCCTGAAAGCAAGGCACCAGGAAGCCAAGATTAGTTTTCAGAAAGTAAGTGGTTTTCATTTTTCGGTTTCTCAAGGACTCTTTCAAGGGCCAAGCAGATGGCTGGGAGATCCACAGAATGGAAACCTGCAGTTCTAATGGGGACAGAAAAGTGTGTGTAGAGGGGGTTGTTTGTTTGCAGCTTTTTTAGTTAAATCATCTCTGTGTTTGATAGCTATTTACGCTCTTTTGCAGCTAAAATGGTAGTGCATTTTTGTGGACTCTTCCTTTTCAACAAAGGACTGAGGAAATTGCCACACTAATTCTCTGAGCTTCCTAGCAGCTCTCAAGCATAACCAGAAGAGCAATTCCCAACTTTAAAATACAAAGGAAAACAAAAGAATAAAAGCACGCAGAGATCAGTTCAGAAAGGCCCTTGAAAACTTGAGGCAGCTATGGCTATGTTCCCATAGCATTCTGAGTGGATGCTTGGGCCTGTACTCAAGCCCAAGCCAGCCTTAGATGCCCTATGGGTCTTTCATGAGCACTTAGGATTGTGTTAAACTTTTGTGCAGCCGGAAGTGTCAGTCAGCCTGCTGTGCAACTGGATAGGCTGTGCCTAGGCCCTGGCAGTTTTGATGTGCATTGGAGGGGCTCTACACTTCTGCAGCTACAAGACATGATGACCACAGGCAGGCAGAGCACATGGGGCAGCACCTGAGCCTAGTGCACACCATCTGGACCTAGCAAAATTCTTTGTTGCATTGGAAAAATACTACTAATCTTGCATCTGCATGTGGGGAAACTGAGTCATAGCATAGGGGTGATCCCTCTCCATTGGCAGGCCCAGGCATTCCCAGGGATTCTGTGCCCAAGCAAGCAAGGGCTTCTCTGGAGAAGTTCATGCACACACACCCTCTCTGTGTCTGTTTGCATATATTTGCTGTATAGCTGTCCCACACATTTTCCTTGCTAGCCTGTCATAACCATTACTGAAATACGCTTATCTCATATATGCAAATAGCAGGATATTTATAAGGTTCTTTGAAATTTCCATAATTGTGCTGTAAAAAAAAAAAAAAAATCTCTTTGCTTATCTCACAAAATGTTGTAACCACAATGTTACTTTTATTGAAATCCAAAATCACCCAGCAAAATAAGAATAGTTAAAAAACTGATGGTTTTTTTATATTTTTGAAATGGAAGAAAAAGAAAGGGAGCAGACTGGGTTTTATTATTTTAAATTAGAAAGTTTAATGCTCACCAAAAAGGATATATACTGTAAATGTATTTTAGCAGTTCCTAGAGAAAAAGGAAGAGGTTTTAATAATAACACTGTGTGCTCCTATATCATTTTCATTAGAAAAATCTCAGAGCACTTTCTGCTTATTAAAAAATGGAATGCCTCAGAACACTCTTGGGATATACTATAGGAAAGTATGGTAACAAACATAAATCCACATTATGCTCTATACTGTGATTACCTGGAACTTCCTTGCCACCTCAGGGATATACAGCTCCCTGCTGTGGCTCAGGATAACCCTACCCTCCTCAGCACAGCCTAGCCCAGCTGTGACTGCAGCTGGCTACAGGCAGCAAATGCAATGCAAGGGACTTGTGTCTGATCATTTGGTGGGTGCTTGATCAACACCTGGAAGGTATTTGCCAAGCTGAGGAAAAGAAACGTTCAACAGAAGTAGGCCAAGCACCAAGCTGTGCTTGTCATGGGCTCCTGCCACTTCGTGCCCTGCCCTCAGGGGGCTGTGTGAGGAGCTATGTGGGGAGCTCTGGGATAACCCTCTGCCTCCTTTGGGGAATCCTGGCCCCTCACATGCATGGGTTACTCACCAGGTGTAGGAGCTTTCCCAGGCAGGCTTTGACCATTCGTCTTGAGAATGACCTGGAGAGGACAGGAAAATAAGATACTACCCTAAATTTAGCAAGAGTCATAAAATGTACAGTGGAACAACAAAAGGAGGAAGAGAGGATGTAAAGGTAGAGGACATTCCCTGGGCTGATGAAGAAAATAATGTTAAAAAATCCCTGATGTTTAATTTCAGAAAATACAATAGGCTGACTGAGTGCCCAGAAGAGGAACAGCATGTTAACATATCTTAGATAAACAGAAGCGAAACGGTTAGCCTGACAGAAAAAATGAGAAAACCCATCAATGCAATGGGGGAAAATGATAAATTAAAAAACAGATGGTTCAAAGATGTGATTGTATCTTCAGCTTCAGTGAGGAAAGAAGGGGAATACATATGTGTTACAGGCAGGCCAGGAACACAAAAGCTGGAAAAATATGCACGAAAAGAAGAGGCAGTCTCGTCATAATGAAGTTAATTAAAATAGCAGGACCTCAAGTTATTTTAGGTCCCAGTGGTAGAAACCCCAGAATTCCAAGCCCCATTCTTCATTAATACAAAAAGTTTCCTATTTCATCCCTGCTCAGAAAAGAGACCTCTTCCTTTATGTGCTAGATAGTGAGTCAAGGCAGATGGGAATTATTCTGAGCTTGGAGAAAACAAAGAAGCACAAATTAATGGATTACTGGCAGAAAGGCAGTTTAAAGCACTTTGCCAAATCACAGTTTAGTTTTACACTTACTCTTCATACAAATTTTTTTTGCAGTTCTGTTTAGATCAAAAATACGTGTCCAAGCAAATATGCACATCTATATTGTGTATAGACTGGAGTGGGCATTAAAACAAACAAACAAACAAGGAAAATAAAAGCAGACAAAAAATAAAAATAAAAATTAGAAATTAAAAAATTAAAACAGTTTAAAATGACTGGTGTAATCATTTGCACTCAGTACACAGAAAGCTTGCCAGCCTGATCTCATCCCCCTAGTTCTGTATGGGTATATATGCAGCTGTACCTCTGTCACACGTATATACACCCATATACTACTGTTTTGTATGAGGAAATACACAATGGTTGCAGAGGGTCCTCATGGCCATAGGCACCCTGGCCAGGATTCTTGTTTTATCAGAATAAGTTTTGCATTTGTCTTCAAAAGTGGCAGGGTTTCACTCGATTCCTTTCTGGTGTTAAAGCATAAAACCTGTAACTATACTTTCTCTGCCTAGGACTATATTTCCACCGCTTACATGAGAAGTCTGGAAGTGGTTTAACTGTGCAAATTAATCAAGCATAAACAATTTCAGATATGATACCAATATTATTTCAGTCATAATTTGGCTAGATGATGGAGGCAGGAGCCCAAACTGTACTTGTTTCTGAATGTTGTTGATTCTTCTGTAACGCTTAACTCTCAAGACCTCAGATTTATATCCCTTGGGAACAGAGCCTCCCTGTGTTTAAGGGATTGGAAAAGAAGACGAGGAGATGTAGGTTCATTTCTACTTATATGACTTTCAACTGCTTTCTTAACTTCCTGCCACCTATTATATTTCCCTTGTGTAAAATTAGGATAATGACATTTCTTCATATGACAGCAGCTTAATGCATTCATGTCTAAAATACTTAGGTGAAAGGTGCCATAGATTGCAGAGATTATTGTTTATTACCACAACTGTTATTACTGCTATTTCTGAGAGTTTCACTCAGGTATATAAGGGCAAAATATTATGAACATTTTGCCTTATTTTGAACTTAACACCAATTTTATTCTGAATTAATTCCTTTGAATAGAATTGTTTCTGAACTACACCAACTGGGGACCAGCTGCTGACCCCAAGTGTTTAAAAACTACAGATAATCATGGATGAAAAGAGACAAAAATACATTTTATCTAAGAAGTATCTACGGTTGTGATAGAGTCTGAAATTAAAGTATAATCCAGAGAGAGGGGGGCGAGAGAGTATTCTTTAATTAAAATCAGCTGCCTCAAAAGATGGATATTCTCAGGAGTGAAATTTGCACTGTGCTGAAGGCTTTCCACTTAAACCCTTGATGATGCAAGGAAAAAGAATTCTCAAGGAGAAATATTGGCATTAGCTGATAGCCACTTGCCACTGCACAATACAGAAAAATTTGCAGAGAAAAAATATGTGGACAATAGAACGGAAACATGAACAAAATAGGAAGCTATCTGAAACACAAACCCATGATTATCCAGCAACAAATGAATATTTTGGCAAGGAAAGAGACGTAAGATAGGGACTCAGAGATAGAGAAAGAAAAATTAAACCAGAAGTAGCAGAGATCAATGAAAACAATCAGTACTTTCTGCCAGAAGATATGTTAAAAAGACTGAAACTGAGGTTTTAGATAACTTGTTCAAAATGATGCATTGTCCCACCCACCATCTCCATAGCAATTAATGGTCCTAGCCAAAGACGAATTATGGTTAAAAGAGTGGAGATTTTATGGACTCTCAGTGAAAGGCCATAGGTAAAAGGTACAATATCCATTTGGGATAGTTCTGGGGCTCATGGTGTTAATGCCTTCCTCACCTTTGGAGACAGATTGCTTCTGGCAACATAGGAACCACAGAGTACACACTTGAGGGGAGTACTCTGACGAGTATTTCATAGTGAATCTTGTTCTGTTCCCGTTTTAGTTACCATCACAGATGGCTTTCTGCAATACAAAGAAGGCTCCTGGCAAGGCAGTTTGCTGGATAGCATTCGAATTGGATGTGATGGAAGTATAACCTTACAGAAACACTCATTCACCAGCATTTATTTCATTGTGTTCAGTAGCTACTTTTGCACTGGCACTGCCTTCCTCACTCTGCACTCACACACTAATCTCTCTTGTATGAATCTTGCCTAACAGTTGTCTGCAACTGGGTGGTCTCTGTGAGAAGTGGTAATGCTGTATTTAGTGAGGAAAAATGTTATTATATATGTATTATTTTTTATTTATTATTTTTTTCTGGTTGAGTGGAGGAGCAGCTGCAATGGGATCAGGGGCTCTCTGCCTATGTCTGCAGAGGGCATGGGCAGTGGTGTGGGCAGCAGCAGAGGACCCTGCTTGTGCTCTGGGCACCTTATTGCTAGGGAGAGGATGCACAGAGCTTCATTTCCTATAAATCCCTTGCATTTATGCTGTATGTTATGCAAATATTTTTCTAGAAAGAGCCTAAAACCAATTTTTTTGTATAATATTGGACACACAATATTGCAGCTAGGTAGAATGAGATGCATAACAGGGGGCTCCTTAACGCATCAGATTCAAAAATATATGTAAGTCTTGGCTGAGTCCAGGTTCCCAGAAAGTCATGGATTCAGGATGAGTTGCAGTTCAAGCAGAGGGGCTGGCCAGTCATTAAAGTACTTCATACAGGTACTCTGGCTCCTTCTCCCAGACCTTTGAAGGTATTTTAATATCCATAGCACTTTAAGTGTCTTTACCAAACATGTCATTAGTTACCAGCATCTCTTGAAAGGAAAAAAGAATTTGTGACAGTAAAAGAGCAAGGCCTTCCTGGTGATATTTCTTACATTGGAAATCGGTGGATCATAAAGAGCTGAGTTGCAAGTCTCAGAGTTACAGTGTTTCATAGCAGCTCTCATCACTCCTCGTTTGCCCAGTTCTGCTGGTCTTGCTTGCACAGATACCATAGTCCTGTGGAGCACCCTTGAGCATGCAAGATGGCTGTTTCATGGAAGATAAGTTCTGAAAGTCCAGTGATAGTGGTACATGCTGGCGAACAGTATTCACATATTAACAGATTTCCACTTAAACTGGCAAATAGGAATGTCTATGTTAGAAATGCTGTGTGAAAGCCAAGGCAACAAAAGTCAAAATGTGCATATGAGAATATGTGGTACACACAGTATATGTCACAATGTTTACCATCACTTCAAAACATGCTCCCACCCACAGTTCTTCACTAGCGGTATCCTGGAACTTCTCCAATTGGGATTAGCTATATGCAGCAAAAGTCAATTAAAATCAGCCATTATTGTACAGATCATGAGATCCATAGTGCAAGATACCATGCTCATCCCAGATGCTCATTAATAGTAGTGTGTTGCAAACAAGTCCGGGACAATTGCATGGGTTTTGTATAGTTTTCTGATTGCCTTATTTGCTCAGTTAGCATATAGCATTTTCAAATGGGTTGGATTAAATTTTTTAGAAAATAGCAAATTCCCCAGAAACACATTCTGTTGCATTCTGGAACTAGTGCAAATGTAGGTCAGAGTCAGTAAGTTGGTTTAGCTAATGAAAACAGAGAGGGACAGAAAGATTTGGGGAAAGGGGAATGATGTCCACCCAGCTTGCTAGAGGAAGACCTGTTAGCGCTAGCTCACTCAGCTTCTTTTACGAAGGGGCCTGATGCTGTACAAGACACGGTGACTCATCTCTGCATCATATTTGTCCTACATTTTTAGTTTGTACAGCAGCCACCTGCTGAAAGAGTGGTGTGTTTGGTTGGACTCCCTCAGTCTCTTGTGAAGCTTTTCCACGCAAATAAGAAAATGTGATTTTTATGGGAGGTAAGCTGCGTAGGCTTGTGTACAGGAGCTCACATAATTGTACTACTCTAAGAGTCCAGTTCATGCCACACTTTTATTTAAAATGGTATATGCCCAATTCAGAGTAACCTGCACAAAAATGTCTTTGAGCTGAGATCATTCTCCTGGGTGGGTGGAGACTTTGGTCCTTCAGGGAGAGCCAAGCACAATCATGTATCTCACAGCTCCCAGTTAAGGGCTCACCAGAATTACAGACCAGCAGTGATTCTAGCCCATGGAAGAGCACAAACAGCTTTTCTATTGAAAAAACAAACAAACAAACAAAAAAAAAAACAAAACAAACAAAAAAAAACAAACAAACAACAACAACAAAAAAAAAAAAAAAACATGAAACAAAGGTCTATGTTTTAGAAAAATTTTCCCCACCCATACATGCACACATGACACTCATTTAGGGCTTATTTATTTAAAAAAAAAAAAAAAAAAACCTATAATGAGCACAATTTTATTTGCAATTAACAGGAATAAGTTGTTTGCTTTAGTGCCAATGCTAGCAGCAATGGAAGTGTACTTTTTTTTTTTTTCTTCTTATACTGCCTTTTTATGTTTAGTTTCAAGGTGAGGTCAGTATCTGGAACCATGATGCAATTTATGCTGTTACCATTTCATGAACTTCAGCAAATCTGCTCCTGATAATGTATTATAATAATACTGATGATCAGAACTGGATTTGAAAATTCATGAAGACTGACGTCAACTGCCACTGTCTGACCGACCAGATCAGAAAATGAAAACAACGGTTACTGGCATCTATTGTCAGAGAAGCTCCAACTCAGTTTTGCACACAGGTATGGACTGTAAAAATTACATGCCTACTCATTTCATATGCACACTAAATTTCTGCAGATTTTGAGACTTATATCCCAATCTCTGTTATATTTGTTCTCTTTTGATTGTTCCAGCAGTACCCCTTTAAAAGAGGCATCCCTGCTTTAAAGCCAAATGCAATCCTCCCTGCTGTGATGGATTCCTTCTTTTTCCTTCCTAATTGGAGCTATTTCATCAGATCGAATTTTGACAAAGATAGTAATTGTCATCCAATTTTAAGGCAATGACAAGATCAATATGAATTCTCAAATGACAAGTATTATTACTGACCAAACACAAAGAAACAAAGAAAATGAAAAATCCATGTTCTAGAGATCAAAACAGTTTGAGGCACATGCTTTCCTTGATCCACGTGTGTGTGAATCCTGTTGACAACAATAGGCGCTGTGCATGTGGATGGATGGGGTAGAACAGATGGCCTTTGCCAGTCAAATAGAGAATGAAAACGAGCACCCAGTGCTTTAGTACATTGCAGTTTCAGTAATGTGGGAGTCAATTAACTTACCACCAAATAGGCTTGTGGGGAAAATTACCCGCAACCCCATCTCAGAGAATTCTGCTTCTCCTTAGCATTTTGTATTCCTTCTGCTTTCTGAATGTCAGGAGTAAATATTGAAGAAAATCCCAGTTCTTTAAGATGAATCTATTCAATATATATTTATGGAGGCAGAAGTACTTGATTATTTTTATAACATTGTTTACATGAGATGATTTGATTAGTTAATGGCCCACAGATTTCAGATAGGGCTCAGTTAAGGATCTAAAATGTGCTTCAGCATCTTTAGATATTTTCCCACAGTAGTGGTTTTGGGACAGATTCTGGCATTTATGCAGAATTGTTGCCAGATACTGTCATTTTATTTACCCTGGAACAAGAAACTTCCCCAAGGCATTTGACCCTCAGAGCTCAGCTCTTGTTCCACATTTTCTACTCAGTGTGCATTCAAGTTACCTCTGTAGGACCGCTATATATGCATTCATCTCTCTAGTAAACCAGACCTTCTGCTTTCCCACCCCCAAAACATTAAATCAAAGGAAATACACACTTTTATTTTCTTTTGCAGTATTTATATTCAAAATACAGTTTAACTGGGGAAAGGGGTTTTGGCAAAATAATACATGACTGTCGTGCTAATTGGCAGCTGCAATGATAACAACCATGACAAGTTTTAACTCTGTCCACTTCAACTCAGCCAAGTCATTAAAGGTTTCCAAGCAGAGGATTGTGTTATGAAGCCTGATAGATGCTGGTAGCTACATCGGCATCCCTGGATTGCTAAACACATTTTTAACCACCAAATGCAGGTTCAGTAGGATTTTGATCCATGGAGGAAGGTCTCAGCCAAGCACTGAAAAGATGTTCGTTAGCCTCCAAAATATAAATAAAATATTTACAAAGAGAATAATTGACTTTTGATGTTTACTTCAGGCTATGGTTAAGCAGGCAGTGTCTGTACTAAGCAATGCAGTGACCACCTGCCACAAATGCTGTGATATTTGACAGATCCCTTTCTGCCAAGAACTATAATTCCTATTTAAATCTAAATAGAGGAGCCATGAATGCAGATTTCTCATCACAAAGACGCTGATGTTAATCCCCAGAACAGAAAAATAAGAAAAGCCAGAACGTTTTATTGGATTTTATATGGAAGATAATTAAACAGTATTTCTTCTTTACTTGTTATACAGCATCCCATCAGCATTCCTGTTGAAATTTGTTTATAAAAATGCCAGAAACTTTTATTACATTTATATGTTAAAAATTTAACAATTTGTATATTTGAACTTACATTAGAATAACAAAAAGCAGGTAAACAAAAATGACCAAAGAATGATACAAATAAATGAGGGAAAAAAAAAAAAGAATAAGGAAGACACAACACTGTTCTCCAACATAGTTTTATATTCTAAGCATGCCAACAAAATAAATGTTTATGTGGATATGTATGTATCATATATATTCAAATACAAAGCAGTACTGAAAAGCTAATCTTCCAGAAGTTAGAAAATGCTAGAATTACATATGCTTGCACGCCTTTCATTTGGCCTTTTTGCTTGTATACACACAGACGTATGCTATTTTTTTCATACACACATCACACAAAATGGTGCAGTGTAGGCAGAAAATTGGCTGGCAGTATGATGTAATCTCTGAAAGAGCTGCTTTGCAGAAGCCTGTTTCTTTTTTGCCCATAACCCAGTTTGGTATTTTGGATGTACCCAAGGAAGTTATCTTAGCATGTTTCCCAGCAGGTGGGTGCTGCCAATCTGAGTCTGTAAGAGAGTGTGTCTAAGCGTGCATTTAAAGCGGGCTTATTAATAGAGGGGAGGCGGGGGGCGGGGGGAGCTGTATCCAAGGTTGCATCCTCGGCATTTAAAAATGTTTCAGTTCAGTCTGTGCTGCCATTTACTGCATTATGTGATGCATGTGGATTTTCCAAACAAAAGATGTTTATGAGGAGAGTATATTTTAAGATCCTTTTCATGACTCCACAGTCCCCTCTCCAAGCAGATGGCCTGACAGTTGCAAGAAAACTATTCAGAAGCCAAAAGTAACATTTATAATTCTTTTTAAAAGACAGTTTGTTCTCCATACACATGTACAGTGTAAGCAGGTACTAACTCCGCAACAGCATCTTCCAGCGTATTCCAGATCCAACAGCACAAGCAGAAGACTCGCACGCTGCGAGGCGTGCAGCCTCCCGCAGCACCAGCAGCACGGCACAGGACTGCCATGTCGCATCAGTGCCCCAGTCCACTCCCTCTGAGGCTACTTTCAGCACTGGTTCATGCAAAGGGGACCATTAAAATTCAGACTCCACTCACTGCTAACTTGGAGTAATACTGGAGGTACCAGAGTTTCTCAAATTAGGTTATAGCCACAATTAAAATATTTACTTGGCATTTACAAGTGCATAGAAACAAGCAGGATTAGTGAAGAACTTTCCAAGGACATGAATATATTTAATTCCATTCATTCATAGCCAGCCTTGACTGTTACCTAGCTGTAGTTGAAGTTCATCGGGGAAAATAACCAGCTGAGATTGAAATAACTAAACTTGAGCCACTTGACCATTACTAGGTTTATGCATTCTGGAAGAAATCTATTGGCAGTGACTTCACACAGCTACATTTACTGACTCTTTTAATTGCCTTCTACTGCTTGAAGGAAGAGAGTGCTCCCATATCATACACTTGATAAATAAATAATACCATCCCTCTGGAGAGAGAAAATCCATCTCTAACTAATCTAATCACAAGGACAAGGAGTAACCATCCTTAAGGTTTGGGGTGGTTGTTTGTATTTGCTTTTCCTTAGCCTATGTAGCTGAGGCTTATTGTTTGTAGCATCTAATTCATTTAGAAATATTTCTGAAAATTTTGCCTAATAGTCTGCAGCAATGAGTTTCAGGGTTAGTTATGAACTGCACAAATGTTTGCAGAATTTTTCCTTCACCTTTGCATGAATATTTGTTCTTGAGAGAAAACAGAATAAATAGCCTTGTCTCTCTGCTTCTGTTATATCATCTTTTACTCTTGTGTTTTGCAAACTAAACAATGCTAGTCTTTTTAATCACCTTTTAGATGGAAGCCTCTTTCCTCATGTGTTTAATCATCTTTTGCTGCACTTTTTTACTGCAGAGGTAACTACATATGAGCATATTCACCCCTGGAGCACTCCGTAAGTCTACTAAAATCAAGTTTTAAGGCATAGCAGAGGTTTTTGTCTTTGCTCCTCAAACAATCCCTGTTCATCTCATTCTAAATTCACTTTAAAAATAGAGTTCCCCAGTGCAGGTGTGCAGGTGCAGCGATGTGCAAGTTAAGAAGTGAGGAATGGGACAGAGAGGGCTGGAAGACTTCATCTGGCATTCAGCAATGTGGCCACCAGTCCCAACTGGCTGCAGAAGTGAAGGCAGAGAAAGACAGGGATTGGGTAAGAAATTGCTTCTTCTGTATGAGGATGGGCTTTTTAAGCCTGTATCTTTCAGAAACTACAATTTATAGATGATGCTTGGTTCCATCTTCTTGGGGCTCACCTTTGCTTCAGTCTGCCTTTGACCTTCACTTGCACTTTGCAGTACTGCAATATTTGAACAGTGAGAGGAGGTTCAGATCTGGTGCTACAGCTTGGCTCAGCCCAAGTGGGAACATGAAGGCTAAGTGAGAAGCTGGTGAAAAGCCTCAGGAAGCAACATGCTCTCCAACCAGGACTAGTATCCTCACAGGAGCACAGTCATGGCAGTTGTTACTTCTCAGTTGTGCACGCTGTTGTCTTCTGTCCTACAGATTTTCTTTCATCGCTTTCTGCATCTGGAATGCTATGTGTATTACAAAGGCCAAAACTTTTGCAGGGAGAAACCAGTATATTTATTCTTCAAAGGGGATGGTCAAGGTGCATGTAGATTAGCTGAGGATCAAGCTCAAAAATGTTTTGTGTTGTATTCCCATCATCTAATTTTAGCCTTCTGAAGTTTGGTCTAGTCCAAACTTGTTGCTTAATGTTCTCATATAGTCAGTAGAGACAGGAGTCGGTTCATCCTGTCATAAAACAGGGGTCTGTGATAGGAAGAATGGTTTCCTGCTCTGAAAGTACCTCTCTTTCCTTTGACAGATTGGAAGATTGCTTAGGTGATGAGGTAGGTGATTCCCTTTATGGGCTGTGGTGCTGCATAACTAAAAAAAATCAGAAGTATATGCTCACAGATCCCATTCAGTCTTGGTATGAGGACAAAAGAGCTCTGGGGCAATGGAGGCTCTTTCAGGCTCAGGCTTCCTTACAGCAGTGGCTGGAAAGAGTAAATATGGGTAGCACAGTTACAGACCTATTGTAAAATATGCTACATCAATCAGCAGTTAGATTTACATTTACACTGGTGGTATATGGTTATTAAATAAAATATGTGATATACAAATTGGGGCTTGGGGTTGAGGAGAGGGTGGGACTTTTTTGTTTTCTGTTGGTTTTTTTTGTGTGTGTGTGTGTGTGTTGTTTGTGGTTTTTTTTGTTTGTTTGTTTGTTTGTTTGTTTTGTTTTTCCCTCAGCTACTTATAACTTATCTCTCTAAAGCTCTTAAAAATAGTTAAGGCACTGAACTTTCCTTTCAGACTTAAAATTGATTCAAATATATCTTGTCCTTGGAAAGTTCTTTGTTAATCCTGTTTGTATTTTTTTTAAAATGCTATGCAAACATTTTCATTGTGGATTAATGTGCTGTTTCAAAGCAATTGCAGTTGAGATTTTAAGATTGTTGTTAATTCAGAAGAGGAAACTTCTGTTACTATTCTGGTTCTTTGGAAACTATTTCATTCAGTGCCCTTTCTGAAGCTTTGCGCTAGAGTGCTAAATGAATACTATAAAAGGCCATATTAAAAAAGATTGTATATAGTTGACCAGGGTTCATACCAGGGACTAGTTTTAGATAGTGTCTTACATTGAAAATATGATTCCTCAATTATAGCTCCTATTGCAAAAATGAAATTACCTTGAATGCTTGGTCTAGTAGGCTTATTTCTGAGAATACAATAGTAAGTGGTCAAATTCCTCCTCACAGTAAAGCATATCTGATTTTTTAAAATGAAATAGAGAGAGAGATGTGAAAAGCAAAGTCAGTCACAGTAGCCCTTAGATCAGCAAAAGGACAGCTTACACAAAGACTCTTTCCATTTGAGTAGCCCCAGTAATTCCAGGATATTCTGAATGCTTCAAGTAGGAGTGTCTAAACTGCCTAATGTTCTGCCAACTGATTCAAGACACTGCAAAGAGGGTCAGAGGGCCAAAGAGAATATGCAGAAGCTCTTAAACACATTCACACTATTCACAGACAGTAATCAAAGTGATTTGCAAATACATCTTCTTAGAAAAATGTAACATCTTTGAGATCACAATCATAAAAAATAATTGATACAATTAGGGGACTGATGCTGCATTTGGTGTGGCTGCAGCAATTTACATTTATTATATTTTAAAACATTTTTTGTTGTTGTTATTTTCACAACATACCTCTGATTTCTTTGGAGAATAAGTGATTTACAGTCCTTCCTTGGTCTTTTTTTTTTTTTTTTTTTTTTTTTTAAATCTCATGATTTGTGCAGATGCTTTAGGTGTGACTTCACAGTGCAGAGGATCTGAACGTGTGACTTTTCTTAGGACACACCAGGCCTTGGCCAGACAGCCCTGGCTGGCAATACTGGCAGGCTGGGCTTGGCATTTATTTTGTTGAGTGCCTACTGCTACTGAATATGCACACAACCTCAAGGCTACCTACTGCGGTGTTCCTAAACAATCTCCTTTTCTAATTCCAGGATTACAGTGCTTAAAGGTACATAAGGATGATGAACATGTGGAAAGGATCTTATGTCCTTACATCCACAGGGAGTTTTGTGCCTCTGTCCTGTTGGCATTAGTCATGTAAACCTCTTGTTCATCTACTTTGGGAAGACTGATTTGTTCAGCCTTTGGTGTTTTCAGCTGTTTTTGATGTGCTAGCTGAACTAACTCAATGATTGCTTATGTGTATGAGAATTAATTATAAATTTTGACTGTATAAAGCAGTCTCATGGACTCATGCTTCATTAGTAATCTGATCAGTTAGTCACTGCAATACAAACTGGCATCATTAGCACTGCAGATACGATAGCCAAGAGGCAGTGGATATTTGTGTGGTACACAAGATGCAGAGTTTCACCAGTTCCTTGCACTGAATTCGTGACATCTCCCCCTTACCAGGGTAGCATGTGATGAGATGATAGAGCACAAGACTAGGCAGTGAGTACCCTATTGAAAACTTGATTTATGACAAAGAATCTGTCACTTTACCGGGGAAAACATGACTAATACCGGAGAAAGCAAACTCCTTGGACTGCAGTGGTCTACTTGCTGGGCATGGAACTTGAGACTCTTGTGCACTCACTTTTTCAGAGCCATAATAAAACATTCCAAAAGCTGTTGTTGAAAAGCATAACACAAAAGTGAAGTAGTTATTTTCTTCTTTTTTTTTTTTTTTTTAACCACTCTCTTTCTTACCTTATGTGTAAAATAATTAAAATGATTCTTAGGAATACACAAAGCGCTTTGAGACCCTGACCCACCACCTGCAGGAATCTTATTGTTTGCTAGAAAAGAATCATTTTTGTTTTCAAAAAAAAAAAAAAAAAAAAAAAAAGAAAAAAAAAAGATGACAAAGAAACATTTCTTTCCTGTATGCATTAGTAAAAAGGATTAGACAGGCTGTAATCTTGGTCAGTCTGACTTCTACAATTATGGAAAATTACAAAGATTGATGTTCATTGCAATTTATCTTATTGCATAAATTTGTACAGAATGAATCTTCTCTTTTGAAATACATATTTCCTAAAACTAGCTTATATATAAAGTGATTTCTGTTTCTTTCTTTACCCCATCAGATTGACAATAGATGTAGGAAAGTGCTGAAGAACACAAAAAGAAAAAGTTGGAGCAACTCTAATTGTCATGGCAATATCCTAGATTTTTCAAGAAGTTCGGTTCTGTTTAGCTAGTCACTTTAATTTTCCTTCACTAACTTGTCTCCATTCTCTACCATAATGATAATTCTTTATATGACTGTCAGCCCTTTGCATTGTGACAGCTTAAATTAATGTTTTGATATTTCTCTCTTTGTAAGAATACAACAAAGAAGACAACTGCCAAGGATAGGACAGAAACTGTATGAATGTAAAACAGACGTTGTGCACCAATAAAGCCAGAAGGAATAATTTTCATTTTACTGCCTTGTTAATAAGCTTTTGCAACAACTAATCCTGAAGACTGGGTTCTGTTGTTTTGTGTGGCCCTTCTGCTTCATCTGGATTGCACTAAAGTTCTTTCTGGAGACCTTGGATACTTCTGGAAATACTTCAGCCCATTTAGGTCAGGGAGGTTTAATACCTAAAGCAGGCTGATTTAGCCTCTAGTGCTACACTAACAATATGTGTAAGCTTTGGTGGATTAGCTTGTTTTACAGTCATAATCATAATAGCACTCATTCACAGCTGAAATATTTTGCAAACTAATGTATGTACATCTCATTTTTACATACCACCTCTCTAAATGTTAAGAGGATCAATAATATGAATTCCAAAAGGAAGATGCAGGAGAAGATGGAAGGATTTGGTTTTGCACTTACAAAAGAAGTGGTGGAAAGGAATTACCTTAAGATGTTGTTGAGGTTTACACCATCATTCCTGTTCTTAACATATGCTTTGAATATTCCAACTACATCTGACATTGCTTTAAATTAAGCTTGACTTCAATGAAGATGGTGCTTTTTTCAATATTATTTTTTAAATCCCTTTAAAAAGATCTGAAATATTCAGATTCAGTTTGATGTTTCAGTATAGCTGAGAATTTAGTTACTACCTTCACTCATTTTTATCATTTTCTGTTTTTCTTCTCACACGTTCCTTCAGGACCTGGCCTCACCTGAGAGATGAAGAATTTAAATGAAAGTAGAGCAAAAAAATCAATTAATCCATTCTTTGTGGCAGAAGCCACCAGATGATGCTGTTACTCTTACAGCTTCTTAGCATGTGAGCAAGATTTCAGTTTTTGAAGGAATGCTGCATTGTTATTAGTTTTGTTTTACAGTAATCCTCTGAGAGAAGCAAGTAGCAGACTGTGTTTGCTGTTTCATTCTCTATATTAGGATGCAGTTCTTGGGACAAATCACTTTCCTTGGAGTTAAATTTCAATAGCCAGCTGAGATTTCTGGAAGTAGTAGGAACTTTTGTGATGACTACAGCTATCACTGTCACAGAGTTTTGTTTTGTTTTGTTTTTTAAAAAAAAAAAAAAAAAAAAAGTTTCACTTAGGAGAAAGTCTGCAATATTTTCTGTTCCATCAAGTAGGGACCAAACCCCCAAATTCTGTCACTATACAGAAAGGAGTGATAGTTGCCACAGGTGGAGGACACTGAAGAAGCACTGGGTACTCTTACCTCTGTGGATGTGACGGGCCATATAAAGGAAGCTGTAAGGAGAGCTCTGTTTGGATCACAAACCACCCTTTTGACCTGTACCTCTCCATCTTTGAAAGAGTGTTGGTCCCAGAGAGTTTCAAAGAATAGATCAGAAGTGTGTGAAATACTATTTATCTTAATGGACCACAAGTGCTGAAAGCTAGAGATGAAAAATGTAATATCAGATTTGTCAAATATTTCACTTGCTGATAGGATCATTTTAGCAAAATGACCAGTGGCAGTGTGTATCCATCAAATTGAAGGTTTAATATAAAAAATAAATAACAAAGGAGATAGGGCATTAAGTGGACGATTCATTTATGCATTTTAATTAAAAATCTTGATTGTTTAAATGCAAATGAAGCAAACACAGTAATGCCAATGCATTGGTATGCTTAAAATCACAGCAGCAGCAGAGATTTGGTTCAGTTGGGCATAAGGATGATAGCAACCTGAGTGAAACTTGTGAGAAAGTTTTACTGTATCTGCAGAACATACTGCCATCGGCTATTCCTTTCTCTGTTTCTACCAGCAGAAACAACACCCACAGCAGTCATCTGAAGAAAATTAGAGCTCACGCTTCAGCCAAGCTGTTAGTGGACAGTGAGTGATCTGTTAAACTAGGAAGATTTACTGAAGGGCACATGTCAATGTTCAAACATCTCTAGATCTGAACAAGGCAAGATTAAACTATTCTGTCTATGCTAGGAGAAGTGGCATACATATACTTTAGATTATCTTTGCCCTTGAATTCAAAGCTCGACTGCCATTTTATGTAAAATAAGTTCTGTTTACTTTTTATAGATTTTATAAGAATGAATAAGCCAGCACGTACAGAAATCAAGCAAGCATGTTACAGAGCTAATGCACCCAGGCTTTGTTAAGCCAATTAAGCAATCAAATCAAGGTCACAGCTGAGATGGACTCAATAGATCAATGAGATTGAATGGCCAAAATTAATACCCAAGGAAATTAAATCAAAAGGATAAGGCTAGGGCTGAATTTGTTTGGTTGGTCTTGGGTATTTATGGAGTAGCTGTTTTCCTTTCAGTCTAAAGTTGCAGCCAGAACTCAGCTCAAAGCATATGTGCCTGGCCATCAAAAGGTACAAGTACCCGAAGGATGTCTGTGTCCACCAGGTGTAAGGTCTGTGCTGGTCCTTCCCAGGTGACACCCATTAAGCAAAGGGTGATCCTGACCTATTTTATTTAAGGAGGATGTATAATATCCATAATGCTGGCAGCAGCTCTGCTTCATTATTTTTTTTCTTTAAAACCCACTGTTGTAACAAGTTATTAGCCTGCTGTTCTGATTTTCTCCTTCTAACACAGAGAAAATCTTTCCATAGAAGTGACACAGATGACAGCCAAATCAAGCAATAACAGCTTTGGGGAAAAAAAATAAATAATAAATCCAGAAGCATCTCCCTAATTATATGCAAGATTTGCAGAGTTTGGTGTTTACTTTTAGGGACCTGTATGTAGTGCTGTTTCTCCATTATAGAGAGCAAATATGCAAGTGTGTGTTTGAGATAAGGCAGTATCGTCCTGGTATAATGAAAAAGAAATGAAAGGAAAGAGTTCAAAATGCTTTATTTTTTTGGAATCCTTCACTCGTGGTATTGACAGAAACCATACCAAAAGTTTCAGGTTGCATGCAACTTATAGTCAGAAAAGGGAAAAGCTTTATGTCCAGAAGCTCTCCATGCAGGCTGGAAGTGAGTATTCTCCTTCACATCATGTTCTTTACTTCTTTAAGAGTCCTACTCATGATGATTAGGACCAGATCTTCCTATAGATTATTCTGGAAGAATCTTGGGCCATGCGGCCACCAGGATGAGTGCTCACCATCACTAGCAATACCTGCTACCCTAATTCCAGGTTGCATGTTAAAAATAAAAAATAAAAAAAAAAAAAAAAGACAGAGATGGAGGGCAGGCTATAAAAACTGGTCTTTACTTTCTGGCTTAATGAAAAAATTAAGTGGACACTACAGTAAAATACTTGAAAAATAAATTATTTCTCTATGAGTCCTTTCATAGTAATTACTTCCTCAACCTACCTTAGGCAACAAATGCAGGTAAATATCCTGCCAAAAGAAAAATATCTCCTTTATTATTCTGTCAGGCTAAATTTCCTTCATAGAGGTTTTTCTAGGTCCAATTGAAACTGTTTGCAAGAAAGATTTTCTCTTGAACATAGGCTGAGCAACCCTAAGTCTGGAGAACTGGTCTGTGAGACTTGGGACAGCTATTCCCCTTCAACAGGAGGGAATCCCAGAGCAGGGGGCATGTGGAGCCTCTCCTCCCCTCACCACATAATTAATCAGCAGGAATTAATTATCGACTCACCAGGTCGCACCAGCCATCTGCCACAAACAGCCACATCAGGGACACTGGCTGAGATGTGATGGAAGGGCACATACGAGAGTTGGGCTTTTAACTGAAGCTGGGAGAGGGAAAGAAAAGGATTTTTTTTTGCTGGTTGGCTTGCATATCCCCTTGGATTTGTGAGGCCTGAAGCCTGGTTGCTGAGCGTCTGTGCTACAGCTCGGCACAGAGTATGCCAGTGGCTGCTGAAACAACTAGTGTGCGCAACTATCACCCAGCGTGAGGAGCGGGCTGCAGAGCCAGGCCTTCTGTTTTGGCAAAACCCAACAACACTGCTGAATTAAAGACATAATGGAGATTTTTGGCAAAATTGTAACACAGCTGCCCAAGGTCATCTCCAGTGAAAGTAGCCGAGGAGGTTTACACAGATGAAGTTAATTGGATTTTCGTGTTCTCTTTAGAAAGATTTGGAGCTATCAGATCTCACCATGCTACATGCTGCATGAATATGTCCAATGATATTGTGAGCTGATTATTGTTCAGTCTTAACAGCTTTCCATCTCCGTAACAGCGGTGTTAGCATTAATATTGTGCCCAAGGCTCTGAATATGGATACTAATGGAACTCAATCAGCTCTTAAAGAACAAAGAATCCCTTTTATATGGCACCCTGTGACAGTCAGAGGATTGGATTAGCAACTTGTCAATCCTTTGTTTTGCAGCTTTTTTTTTTTTTTTTTTTTTGATGCTTTCTGAAATACTTGGATGGTATGTAGAATTACATTATCTGAAAAATGAATACAGAACAGTGAAAGCTATGTACTGTTCCCTCCTGACCTGATTATTGTCGATTATTTAAGTAAGTAGCCAGCATAGCCCCTAATTTAAGTACTGAATTCCTACAACACAAAATGCTATCTTTTCTCGTAAAAGAAGCCCAAGAAAGAACAAGCTCAATTGCCAATTATGCTTCTTCCATGAAATCTCTTCTATCCCCTTCAGGATAGGTTTGGGTAAAAATATAATTACAGTGGATAAGGAAGCTTAAGAAAAGACATAAATGAAAAAAATGCTATGTGTTGGCATCTGATTGATCCATTTGAAAGGAAGAGAAGGAGAATTTGACGAGATGGTAAGGAGCTCATAGTTTGTTTCGAAGGAACCCAGCATTTTTAACCTCTACAGGGTGCTGAGCTATAATTAAGAACGGCAAGTCAGTGAAAAATCTATTTAAACTCTTGACAGCTTTTCTAGATTAGTGTTTTTGACATCTACATTCACTCTAGCAAATCACTAATGTAATTTTTTTTTCAGAATTATATTTTTATTAGCTCTCTGCATATAATAACAAAGTGAAAATGATGTTACAGCCTGGACAGGTCTTTAACTCAAAAGCTCAGTACTTGCAGTGTGCTTAATTAGCTGCCTGATTATTGTTTTATTCTGAAAGAAGTTTTGTAAATGTGTTTTCATCTATAAAGCATCTTTAAAGTGAAAGCAACTGTTTGATTCTGTTAGTTGGTGAAAACTATAGCAAGATCTGGATAACAAAGCACTGTGATTAATTCATGTCAAGATACTCATCTCTGCTTAATTTTTTTTTCCTGAAATGATTGAATTACTGAATAACAAAACAAATATTTGGATAAACGTTGAGTTACATAAGTCTTTCTCATTAATAATTATTCTGCAAGGGAAGAATAAAGCTCAGGCCTTCTAACTTGGATATAGATACAATATTTTGAAGCACATCAACAGTCTTCCTCAAACTGTGAAGATCTTGCAATAACATTTAAGTCAGATGCACTGTGAATGTGTTGGTTTTAATTTGATAGCAAAGAAATTCCATCATTAATTAGAATGCTTTCAGATTAGTGTTTGTGTTGCATAATTCAACATTTGCCAAAGTTCAGGAAAGATATGCACTAAGTAGAAATTATTACTTTGATAATGCTGCTACATTTCCTCTCCTTATTTTTAATACGGCTTTTTAATTTGGGTAATGAGCATATATCACTAATCATTTTGAAAGCCTATTACCAACACCAACCAATCCGTCAACTTGAGTTAATAATTTACTTTATTATAAAAATTTGAACTGGACACAGCTGTAGAGGATTGAAGGAAAGAAAAGAAAGCCTCCTTAGTAGATAACCTATTTTCCTCTGTGCACTAAATGCCCCTTGTTCTGCTGGGACTTGTTTCCCCACTGCTGGAACTCCATCAGTGGCCATTAAACTCCTGATCAAGGCACATTCCACTGCAGGGCATTTGGAAATTAAATGCTCAAGGAATTAAAGGAAGATGGTCTTCTCCCATACTTAATTTTCCTGTGTATTATTAGTAGCTGCCTCTGCACTGCTAATGCCCTTCTCCCACTGTGTAGGCATGAGCTAGCAAGGTCATTTGTTTTTGAACGTGTTTACTGGAAAAATGCAGTTGCATCTGAATGATTGTTTTGGGAAAAATAAAAATCTTTGGATGAGTCATAAGAGAAGAAAAAAGGTCATTTGAGAAGATTTCAGTAAGAGAAGAAATTGATAAAGAATATGGAAATGCATTCTAATTAGAATGAAAAGTTTGAAGACTGCACCCTGTAGTGAAATTAGTGTCTGCAGTAGACAATGCTCCTCATTAACAAACCGGGACCTCACTTTTATTACACTTAAACCAAGATTCTTCACTGTGTCCTACCACTTAAAAATATGCATCAGTGACCACAATGCTCATGCCACTGGTTATTCTTAACCCTGTGCATTCATGAGTAGATTGAAACTTTGAAAGAAGCACGAGTTGGAAGAGAGATGCCACAGAGATATAGAGTATATTATGCTGAAATTGAATCTTCCTTTGAATGGTGGAAGAATAATAAGAACCCTGCCTACTGAGTCATGTTAAACTGCAGCATTTATTTATTTTTAGTACAGTTTTATCTGGTAACAATGTAGTCATTATAGCCTTTTGTTGTTAAGGTGTGTGCATATTTCTATTTGAAAACCTTTGCATAAAAAAATGCATGAACAATAAAGCTTTTAAAACCAACCTACTCCAATCACAGTTCCAGTTCCCCCTAAGTTTTGATATTTTCTCATGACTATGGGTCATTTTATAGGAAGTAGAGAGAGCAAAGAAGAAAAAGAAAAAATAAAAAAGAAAAGAAAGAAATGAGCAGACTTTCCAAGAAATAGAAATTAGAATTATTTTATTTAATAAGATCTTGCTTCGAGATGCAGCTGAGAGATTGCTGGCAGGAATTGTGGTCCTTTTCTTCCCTGCAGCTTCTACACCTTGTATTTCCCTTCCCTCCCCTTGTGCTCCAGGCCCAGCAGATGAGTCAGCTTCAGTCAGGCCAACATGCCCTGGAAGTGGAGAACTGTTTGCAGACAATCCAGGCAGCCCAGGTGATGCAAAACTAAGTACAGACCAAACCTGACATGTTCCAAGTCAATGAAATGCCTTTTCAGACCTCTCAGGGGAAAATTCCACCAAAAATCAACTATTTGCACACAGAAAGTTTAAAGAAAAAAAAAAAAAAACAGATTGCCATTTTGCAATGGAAAATAATTTCCCTGAAATGTACTGAGCAGCGCTTTATCACTGCATGAAGCCCATGTGCTTAGAAAGCAGAAGCTGCGTCTCCAGCAGCTGAGGCAGCCCCATTGGTCCCAGTGCCTGCCTTTGCCTCTCAACTCACCCATCCCTATGCTGCATGAGACATGCTAGCAGACACAGCACTGCTCAAGTCGCCGGGTGTGCTGGAGTTGGCCACTGCTGGCCCTGCAGAGCTGCTGTGGCATTTTGGCAGGGCTACCCTGTGGGCAGGAGGCTCGATTCCCTCAGTGCACCTGTGTTTCCACCCACCTGCAGCTTGCAGTGAGCACAACATGTCTCTGACAGAGATAAAACCTGACTCGCATATCAAGAGAAGGCTACTTTTATTTACTCCTTTAGTCTTGTGAAAGAAAAGGGGGAGCTGAGTGTGTAGATAAAGGTAATAAACAACTCCAAGCTCCAGTAGCATCTGAAATGATTCTGGTGTTTATGGTTTCTTTTGGCTACAAGTAACTCCATGTCTGTTAAATAGCCAGTGGCGCCTTCCTACTGATAGGACCAAATCCCAGCACAGAGCCATCGCCACAGGCAGGAGGATGACAAACAGGAGGCACAACAGGTACAACGCAGAAATCCTTCTTAAATTCACTTGACTCGTCTGCTGTTTTATGGGCCTTGTTCTCCTCACTCACACACTTGTATTCCACTGGTGTCAGTACAGCAACTTCAGTGAAGTCCTCCTGTGTAAGAGCACTTCAGACCCTCCAGGCACAGAATAGAAATGCTATTCATGCCATGGCAGAGCCTGACTTCACACACACACATGCATACACACGCACACACAGAAAAATCCCATCCTCACAGCTCCTGGTTTTATTCTTGCTGTGCAGCACCATTAAGCTATTGGAGTAGATGTTTTTAACCAATTAGTTATTTTCACTACCTGCTTTGGCAAGGGAGCTGCAAGAACTCCAGCTGCTGAAGTGCTCTGAGCTCCATGCCCCCACCTGGGCTACACCAGCCGCTGGGGGCAAGATGGGGCTGGGGCAGGTGGGCACACGCCATTGGGATGGAGTGGGGAGTGCTGGAGAGCTGCAGCTAATTACAGTCAAAAATCATAACTTTAGACAACTCTAATGTTTGCAGCTGGAAAGACTTAAAAGCTATTTGCTTCTAATCTCCCTCTGACAATCAATGAATTGAACAGTAAATGTTATTAGACTAATTTACTGTTCATCAAGAGTAAGAAATGAATAGAATAATTTACTATTCATACATCCAACTATGTGACATGTGTACAGATCAGTTTGAAATAAAAAGCAACGTTAGGGTTCCAGTTCTCCTTCCGTACCTTTTTTTCTAATTCCAATTTATCTCCATTCTCATCTGTCAAGTTGCTCTGGCTCTGCCCCAGTGACAGAATGACCACATCTGTTTGGGTACACATCTGCATTGGTATGTAGGATAATTTGCCACCTACCTAAGCAATTCAGCACTTTCCATAGGGGGAAGCAGTAACAAACTGCACAGCTGTAAAGGAGGAACCTGCTAATTCTCACTGTCCTTTGTGGGAGGCATTTACCCGCAGTTTTGGGGCAGCTTCCGTGAGGATGCTACAGCTGTGCTCCATCTTTCTGCTGAGGAAAGCCTAATTATTTGGGCATTTGGAGAATACAAGGAGGCAATTGGATAAATTGCCCTTTCCAGGCCAAAACTGGGATAGCATTAAGCATTTAGAAATGCTGAAGACCTGCATTTCTTACAGAACCTGGCTATATTAATGTGTGCAAAAAACAGACCTATAGCATCTTTGGTCAAATGGTTTCTGTATATTCTGGGTATTAAGGCAAGAATACCAATCACTCTCTGGATGCCACAGACCTGAGCACAAGGAAAGCACATGGAAAACTGTGGTCTAAAATGACTGGAACTGAGGTTCTCAGTAGAGTTCATCTTTCCAGATGGCATGGATGTTGTTCTTCTCAGTGATGGTTTTGTGGGTCAAATTTCTGGGCTTCCTGGCTCTGGTAAGAGGTGTGGCAACCCTGGTGGCTTTACCTCCCAATCCAGCGCAGCACCAATGTCCTGCATATTAACTCCTCTTGGCTAATTTCACTTTTTCTGCAAGTTGCACCAAAAAGAAGCAGTTTTTCAGTTCAGAGGAAATAGCTGGTAAGTGCACAAAGACAGCTTCTCACTTCAGCTGCATAGGCTTTCCAGCACCTCAAGAGATCCCACAGTTTTTGTTTTGATAAACAAGATGCCATCCACCATCTGCCATCTCCCATTGCCTCTGTCAGGAAGTGCAGTTTGGAGAATTCTTCCAACTGGAAGAGTCTCAGCTGTCTATGCACTTCAACACTATCATTTCTTGAAATCTTTAAAGATCTGTCCACAAGCTCTGAAATGTTAGTATTGAAAAGCAAATCAGAGAGGGAAAAAAAAAAAAACCAACCTTGAAGATTTAGGATAGATTTTGATTTTAAAAGTAGAAAAAATACCAGCAACAAAGTAGAAAGTACAGTTTTATCTTTTTTCTTTTTTTTTTCCTAGTTCTGAGCTGCATGGTTTTTTCCTAGGCCTGACAGTCAGGCTCACTTTTGTCCTTCTCACACAACAGCACCAGTCAGAGAGATCCCACCAGCCAAATGCCACTTCAAATCTCCCAAGCAACCCTTTTTTCAGAATGTCTCCTTTCATACATATGAAATGTAAGAAGAGCTCAGGAAGTTCCTCAGATGAAAGCTTTCCTTCCAAGTTGTCACCTTTGAAGAAGAGCCCCAGTGCCAGATGCTCCAGTGGAATCTGCCGTTTTTTGTGACTGTTTTTTCTGTGAGCAATAGGGATGGAATGCAATTTCCAAGCCACACTTCCTCTGAAACATGCCATATAGAGCCTGGGTTCATATGGGGCCATGCATCTTGCAGGACCATTTGCACAGCTGACCCCCATGTAGACAATTTGCAGACTCTGAGCCAGGTGAGATTATTTGCAGTATAGATTCAGCTGGTGGCAGCACAGTTGTTATGAGAGTGCCATTACTGCTACAGTGTTATCAATAAATTGTGCCAAAGGCTGGCTGTGATCACGCAAATAGTTCATGGAGGAACATGGAGATTATGATTACCTAGTACTGTAGTGGGGAAGACACCTGAGAAAAGGTGCTCATGCCCATGGGGTAGAGCACTCACTGCCAGCAGGGACACAAGGGCCAGGTGCAGCTCCTGCCCCAGAAGGCAGAAATGTTGGACTACAGAGCTGACGGCTGACTGAGCTGCAGCCAGCTCCAATCTCTGTGCTAGGCAATGTTTAAAAAATAGAATCAACACATCAAATGATGTGTCATGTAAGTTTTCCATGTCAAGGAAAATAGCCCGAGGCCCTTCCTCCCACATTTGCTGCTACAGCAGCCAGACAACCTGGCCTTCAAATTTATTCTGGTCTTTAATCAGGCAAAATCCCTGTGATCTCTGAGGTTAGGCTTCATGGTTTTGGAAAGAGATTATATGGTTTACTAGAAGGAAGGCGCTTGCCCACTGTTCATGAGGTCTGTGGTCACTGTGAGAGTCACGCTCATTGTACACCACCTGCTGAAAAAGTGGAAATGCTCTCATTTGCCCCAGTCATCTCTTTGCAATAAATATCCAGCATAGCTGCTTCAGAGCCATTACTCATGGTTTGTTTCCTTCTGTATACATAAAAGTAGATGCTATCTAGCACCCAGATGACCCCAAGTTCTGTTTTCTAGCGCTAGTTTGCTTTATTTTTTCTGCATACTCTTTGTGCTGAAGTTTACCTTTCTCCGTGATTATGCTGCCCCAAGAACAAAGGTGATCCTCCACAGACCGGGCACAGTGAGGCTGTGCAGGGAAAGTGGACGTGGTGATACTGCCCCTACATGCACAGATCAGACTCCCTTCCCTTTGCATCTCAAGTAGCTATCTCACAGATTTCTTTTGATTTGGGGCATAGTGAGCCATTGATTTTGCCTTTAGGCAAATGTGTGTTAACTGACATGGGCTGTGGTCACTGCTGTCTCGAGGTAGAGTAGGACCATCACAGTGCTCACAAATGTTCCCATTTCAGATTCACAGGACTCTGAGCCATGCAGCTCTCTTACAGGAACATACCTTCCAGGAGAGAATAGACATAAACCCAGATAAGAGCTTGGGTTTAAAAATCAAGCCCTAAACAGGATTTTAGGCCAACATGCAATTTCACTAGCAGGCAATATGGTTTTCCTTGTATATATAATAAACCTCAGTAATCAGAATTGCTATGAGCTGCCACAGTGCGTACTCTCCTATGGTGCAGTCCTGGTCGCTCTCACTGATGTGTGCTATTTCTGAACTAAAGCATAAGGTTTATCATCCCTGCTGTTCTACCCTGCAAGCAGGAGTAAAAAAGGTCGACTACTGTGTTCAGGCAGCATCAAATTACTGTAAAACAAGTGAGATACTGCAGTGATATATGGTGAATCTCAGCATCTTCAGTTCTCTTTCAGGCTTGCGTTATAAATGGGTCGCAAACTGTTGCATTCATAACAGAAATATAAGCCATCAACTCACACAGCCCTTCCAAATTAATATTCAGTAAGGATTTGCAAATTAAACTCTTTTGTACCTGGACATGTCATGGAGCACCATGGAGCTATGTAACAGTGAGTTCAGTCTCATAAACCAACTTACAGGCTGATGTAGGGCTTCATACGATAAAAAAAGATGACAAAGTGTGCACAGCTTTGCAGAGGGTAAGTGTTACACTGAACTCTGGGCTCGACGTAAGAGAGGAATTAAGTACTTCTGGTCAGGTTTTTTGTCTCCCAAATTCAAGTGGGAGTTACTCTGTGCCACCCAAACCTGGCCATTCAAAGTCACTAAGGTCTGTCTTTCTTTGCCCCCACTGCTCACTGCTGGGCATGCCCCAGGCTGCTAATTCAACCAAGCAGTGCTACCTTCATCAGCAAGAACCAGCTCAGGTAACACAAGACCAATATCAGCCCTTCTTCTGTCAGAGAGGACACGAACCTTTATCTTCTCAAGCTGAAAGAGAGCGACTCAATAGATGGGCATCTATAGACCGCAACACTCTTTTCATCCATCTGTCGAAATGTGTGTACCTGACTGCTTCGGCAGCCACAGATAGAGCACTCAGCACAACAGCTGAATCACTTGGGGTTTTGGTCTGTTTTTGATTAACTTCCACTGAAATTCAGGCAGTACCAACAATGCGGAGGTGCACCCCACTGGCTCTCTCACCTTTTAGAGGGTGCAAAGGGAATCAGGGAGCTGGCATTCCAAGTTAAGGGTGAGGTGAGAGACACGATGCTGCAAGTTGCATCAGCAAGTTGGTATGGGAGTAAATTAAAGAGTACAAGCAGGGACTTGTAGCAGCAGGAGAGCCGAGGGATTTAAGAGGTGATGGATAAATGCACCCCCTGTTAACCTGCACCTTTTAAGTACCATCCAACCACCCAGCTGAATCCACACTGATGTTGTGGTGCTGTGAAATGCTGTTAGTCCCAATCAGCTGGCAACCCCGCAGGTGCCACCAGCCCTGACCTGTGCAAATCGCAGCTTCTGCTACTCGCAGGCTGATGGAGGTGCCACGAGCAGGAGCAGCGGGCTTCATCTGGCAGGGGCTGGTGGCAAATTGTAAAAGCTCTTCCCATAGAGAGAAAGAAGCTAATTTCTTACTAATTATTTGCCAAACAGCATGTAATTAAATAGTGCAGAACTGTCGACAATGCATCTTTGGGTCTTTAGGCCATATATTTTTCTCTTCATGGCACACTCCTCCAGTGCTTCAAGGCTACTGCACGCTGCAGAGCAGCGAAGGAACAGAGTGATAATTGAACAATTAACAAATGATGTCATAAAACAATGTACTTAAAATAAAATGCATAATTAAAATAACTGAACCACAAAAAAGATGCAGCAACATACAGAAAAAGCGCGCACACACACACACACACAAAAAAAAATAAAAATCCTTGAGAATAAGCCTCATGTAGGAACTGAAATATGCCATTTAAAGGAAAAAAAAATAGCACCAGAGTGGTTAAGCAAAAAATGTGGAATAAACTAGCAAGCAACAGTGATTTGCAAAAACTATAATAATGTTGCAAAAGAACTATTCTCTGTAGTTAAAAGTTTGGACCATAAAACAGTCCTTTGGTGACTCCCTGCATCATTATTTGCTACCAAGGCACTGCATTGATGGGCTCATTGGGATCCGGGGATCCAGCGTTAGATCAGTAAGCAGGAAAGCAGAGGTCCCACTGGATTTCCTGCCTGGAGAGCTGTTAGGATCCATGCTAGTTCTTTAAAGAGCAGAGCTGTGTACAGTGCTGCACTCAAAATGACCGCGTTAGGAATATAACTACTTCTGCTACAATTGAGACATTTGCAGGGGAAAAGAAAAAAAAAAAAAAAAAGGAAAGCCAAAAGAAAAAAAAATGTGTGCTTGCTTGACTGAAACTCATTCTAATAAATTCTAACAAATACAGTTTTTGAGGAGCTCTACATGCTGCCTGTGTCTCTGCTCTTGGGAAGGCCAGAGAGGGGACTGAACTGCGGCCACCTCCACAAGGACAGGCTCCAGCTGCAGCCAGCCCAGCCGGCTGTCACTGCTGCGGGCATCCTGCACAGGGCCAGAGGGAGCCACCAGGTACACCTACCTGCATTCATGGTCATTCACAGCACGCAGAGCCCTTTATTCTGGTTTCTCTGCTTTCATTTGGCACTTCTTTCTTTTTTCTTTTTTTTTTTAACTTACACAAGAAGAGATTTTAAAGCATGAGGCAGACGTGCTTTCCAAGAATAATTGCTCTTTGGCTGCTGCACAGGAGCTCTGCTCATGCATTTCTGGGAGATACTTGCAGACTGCTAACTGCTCTGGAAGCCTTTCAGCCTTTGCTGCCTGCAAATGGCATTATTAGTCACTAATAGCCTCAGCTCACCATGTTGTCTTTTGGTTAGTTAGCAGCTATTCTGCAAGTCAGAGACAGGGAAAGAGACACGTGTTTAAGCAGGAGCCAACTTCTGATCTGTAAAAAAAAAAAAAACACCTGGAGGGTTTTCTTAGGTCAATCCTACCATTAGCTGAGAAGCAATGGTGAGGGAATGTGTCAACATGGGGTGGGGGTGTCCACGCCACCTCCAGCTGCTGTTTCTGAGACTGATTCCTGGAGAGGACCCAGACGATTTTCTCGCAGGCTCTCTGGCCCTGGCACAGCTTGTGGAACAGGAGGAGCAGGGGTTTCATGGCAGTAAAAGGAGCAGGGACAACTCAGTGTGGTGCTTGGACCCAAAAATCCATGGCACCAAATTTCCAGATCTAAATGGCTACCCCTTTCAGAGCAGTTAAATGACATATATATACATCTTATTAAAAGTCAAGGGGACTTAATAACAAAATCCTTGGTGTTTTGTTGTTCTTTTCTAAAGGTTAGGGATTGTGTTTGTTGTTTTTTGTTGTTGTTGTTTCATTAAGGTTACTTGTTCACCTGTTTGTTCCTTTTTGGATATTGTAGGATTCTGTTATTTACTGCTCAAGCAATTCCAAGAAGTGCTCTACTGACATTTCACGGTATTTAGTATTGACCAAACACTACATGATAAATCTTTATAATACTCCAGAGAGACCATCAAGGGAGCAGTTACAAATATATACATTGCAGCGTATTGTGTTCTGGGTTAAATGAAATATAAAATCACATCACCATCCTGGGTACTAACTGCTCCATCAGTATTCCATCGCACTCCAGCTGCAGGTATGGTGGTTGCCATTAAGACATCAACATTTGTCAGTTGCTGTGGATGGTAACTGATGGATTGCTCTTTCCCACAGTACGTGGGAAAGAAAATGGGAACCGTGGCAATGTTGGTATCTTGCACCATCCACAGCTCAAACTTTGTGGGCAATGACAAGCACCTATATGGAGAGAAAGATGGACAAGCTTTTACTGGCAGTGGTCACACAGTGCTGTCCTGTGTGCTGCATTGCTACATTTCCTGCTTCAGGAGATGGAGCATATTTAGGCCTTCAGAAAGTTCTGGATTAGTTTTGAGTTTGGGTTATTTATAGCCAAGTTGATTTCACCATCATTAGCTTTTATACTTTCAAACAGGGTTTAATTTTGTTTGGAAGATGCAGACGTGTGTACAGCTAGATAATGCCCTGTTTATTTTACTGACTAATTCATCACTTAAAGTACAGGACTATAGGTTGAGAGACCAAGACTTATGCAGACTCCCATACTCCTAAATCAAACCAATAAAAGTTAAATTCACACTGTTTGCAAGCACTTTATGCAGATGGAAAATGTCACCTTGTCTGAAATACTTTATGGCACAATGCAGAAGCAAAAAAGAAATCCCACAGTGAGAGATTAAAAAGCTTCACTAATGCTTAGCTGGGAGGCACGCAGTTCTGTGCTGCCTCCTTCCTGTGTGATGGGGAGGTTTTCATGTGAAGCAGCAACCCCTCGGGCAATGCTCTGCACACAAGCCCACCTTGGTGCCTCAAGCCCTGTCCCTCCTCCCCCCAAAAAACACTGGGCTGTTCAACTGGGGCCCTATGTGCTTCCCCTGGGGTGAGTGACTGCTATGGGGAGAGTAAGGTGGTGAAACCCTGGTGCCCTGACACCCACATGGGCACAATCCAGGCCATCTTGTGCCCATTTGTGCAGCTCTGTCAGGCTCAGCAGTTACAAGATGCTGGGCCTGCTGCATTGGTTGAGGCTGGTGTCCCAGGCTGGGGCTGCACCTTGTCTCGTGGTTCATGGGACCAAGGTGTGGAGAAGGCTCTGAAGCTGATGGTTATGCCAGGTAAACTTAGTTTTCAAGGGTCTTCTAGCCATTTCTGTGCTTTCTCCTGCTACCTGAGATAGAGCCAAGACAGTGCTGCAAACATGGAAGGAAACTAACTTTTTAAAAAGCAGCTTTAATATTCCATAGAGGACACATCCCAACACAAAGCTCTAGGGAGCTGTGGGACAAGCTGCTGCAGGGAGCTGGCCACAGCCAGAGCCCTGGCTCAGGGCAAACATGGAGCCACCAGAAATCAGCATCCCCAAACCCATGTAGCTGTGTGGAGCTGTGCTTAGGAAGCAAAATCAACAGTCTCAAAAGCCTGATTCCCAGGCAACTCCGACATTGGGGGGAGATGCCACCCGTCAGGCACAGCCGAAAGATCAGGAGCCAGCCTGGTTTCTGCTGCAAACTTTACAAAGCTTTCCTGCAATGTTTTCATCCCTCTCCCTTCTGAAAGACAAAGGGGTGCCTCGCTCCCCCTGCTCCAGCAGCTCTGCCGACTGCGGACGGAACATTAAATGCTCTGAAAGCATTTTTACAGTGGGGAAGCAGAGACTCTGCAAACAGCTAATGGGTGTATTTCAATTCCCTATTAATTGCATATTTATTACTCAGCTGCTGCAAGGAAACGTCATGTTAGGTTGATTAAAGCTTTGCAAGCTGTACAGTAAATATTTTAAACAAAAAAGGTTTTGATCTCAGTTGCTGTAGGGAAGGGTGGGGGAAAGCTGCCATTAGAGTTGCTATAATTAGCAGGCTCCATTACAGACAGTGTTTCCCACAGGCTCTGCAACATGCTTCGTGTGTGTCTGCATGTATTTAGGCAGAATATCATTTTATGTATATGTATATATATAAATCGTATATATTTTTATATTTATGTATTGTGTGAGGAAAAAATTAGGAAAAGAGAAAGCCTATGTTGCTATCTTGTGTCTTGTTAACAGGCAAGATGAAAGACATATTCAAAAGGCAGAAAAGAGGAGTTACGTGTACTGAAGGGAGTCTGGGGGTAGGTGACCAGCCCGCAAGCCCTAGCTGCCCACATAACATGTGTCTGATTAATTAAGTCCTTGCCTGTACACACTTCTGTTACTAAACGCCAAGTCTCTGCACATATGCTTGTGGTCTCCCTCGCTTCATGGTGTCAGTCCGGGACCGCACACACAGGCAGATCGCACTGGGCAAGCCTTTGTGAACGTCACCCGGACGCGAGGTAGCGATGACCAGCCACAGAAATGTCAAGCTTTCTCTCCTGGCCATCTGCATGATGCTGTCAGTGTATCACAACAGCAGTGATACAAGAGAAAAAACAGCCCGTATTTCTGGCACAATGCATCATCTTCATCGCTCACCATCAGCCCCCACTTACCTCCTGCACAAGAGGCTGCAAAACCCCCAGGCAATGGCACATCTCCGGGTGCAATCTGTGGCCAGTGGTTTTGTTCTGTGCTCACCCTCAGGGTGCTGAGGCTCCGGTGCTGGCCCCAGTGCTGCTTCTGCAGCGTGCCGACATGGGACCATGTCTCCTCTCCCCTGCTCCTTGAGCTTTTCTCTTCTTGACGTTTTACATGAATTAGAGGAGACATCGGTGATGCCCAGCCCAAAAACCATGGACACCTGCCACAGGACAGGACAAGCTAAAGTGGCACTAGTGCAGGACAGACAGCTCTAACTACTGAGCCTGGGGATGTGCGGCTCCAAGGAGGCGAAGGCACACCAGAGGGGTGTCGCTGGTGGCGATCAAACTGCCTGAACTCAGCCCCAGGGATGGAAGACCAGCTCTGACAAACCAGTGCTGAGTGGTATTTTTTGGCTTGAAGGGTAAAACCCCTTAAGGGTCCATACACCCTTCAGGGCACAAGTGCACAACTGTCTTCGAATCTGCTTACTGTAATCCCCCAACCAGACAGCAGCTGCTCCCAGATGCAGGAATGGGAGGTGCAGAGGTCTCTGACTCTATGCTCAAGCAAGCCTTTAGCTTTTAGATTGAGTTAACAAGTTCTCGATCGTAAAATGCAGGCCAGCAAGTATGGAGTAATTTATTTTATTGTGTAGCCCTTAGGTACTCTGTATTCCCATGTTGTTGCCCCAGAGTTTGTAGTTGCTATAGGCAAACCAATGGGCAATTTTCAGGAGCAAAATCTGTTGTTGTCAAGTCTTAGGAGTTTATTAAGCTGCAATATTTGGCTTGGCTCATTTCCTACAGCAGCTCCCTCTTGGAACTGTGTGATTGCAAGGGATGCAGCAGTTATTAACAGTAAAACAAGTTTCAGTCTCTTATGACTGCACATGAAGGCTCAGAACTGTGAACCTTCAAAGGCACAAAATACAGAAGGCAAAACCAGAAATTATTCAGAATTTATTTTTTCAAGTAGGTTTTTGAAACCCATTTCAAAATTCAAGGGACCTCATGTCTGATTTTTGAAACAAACGTTGGCAATGCTCAAACTAAATGAGACATATTTACATCTCACTGATTTCTGTGAATGAAAGGGTGGCAGCGGGGTGGGGGGACATGACTGTGTTTGGCAAGTCCCAGTGCAGAGAAAAGAAATTAAATAAACAAAGCAGGAGCAGAGTACTTTCAAAAAGAATCAAACAGCATGGACCATTAATGTTTCAAGAGATAGGAGCTGTATGTGAGCCAAGCATCCCCAAGATATTTATTCCCTATCTTTAAAATAGGGAATTGCATTAGAACAGGTAGAATCTTTCAAAGCAGGGAAAATTTTTAAGGGCACTCACTACCCTTTAAAGAAGACTTCAAAAACCATCTCCAGCATTGAGCTGAATAAGTTGGAGAGATTTGTAGGTTATAGCAAGGGAGAGTGATGGGAATACATACGGATCAAGCTGGTTACTGCAGTAAACAAACCTCCCCCAAACTAACAGTGAATGCTCCAGCTCAGGAATGAATGGCTTCTTATCTAGAAATAGGTATTAAAGTAAGCCAAGAAGCTGAGTAAACACCAGCCAAGAGCTATAATATTGTTAGGGAAAGGTGAAATCCAACTAGCCTTGGCCACTGGGTTGGTGAGGAAGAACATAGCTAGACACTCAGTTCTTCATAGACGGAGATGTAGCCTTGAGGAAGCTAACCCCTGAAGGCTTTGAAATTAAAAATGATGAAAAAGAATAAGTTTTCATTACAAAGGAGGACAGCATAACACAGCTATAGAGGCAAAGCTTCAAACAGTGCTGCTTTAAATCTGTGACAAAGCCAGCAACTGCATGGGAAGAAAGCAAATCCACGCTTCTATTCATCCTGTACCATCAAGGGCAACATGCAGCTCAGCTTTCTGTGCATCCCGGCCGGTTTGTGAGAATGAACTATTTTATCTCAAGGAAAGAGACATTATCATTAATTGACTTGCATAGTGCTTTACACTAATAGTCGGGTGCTGTAAAACAGAGATACTGTAATCATGCCAAGAGTTTGAAAATTAGCAAAGGTAGCTGGGCTTTATTTCCCCCTAAAAATGTACATGCTCCACCTGGCAGGTGGTGGGCAGGCATCATCCCAGGGTCTTCCCAGGCCACCCAGCTGTGGCCAGCACCGCGTGCCTTGCATACCTGGAGCTGCATCCCAGTAAGCCTCTGGCCTAGCTGGATGCCCATGGTGGGCAAAAGGGTTGGAGGGGGGTCTTTTGCATCAGCCCAGCACTGTCTGACAGAACTGCTTGCACCTTGTGTGCTGTCAGGGACACCTTTCCTATCCTTCCTGAAGGCCAACGTGTTCCCAGAGAGCATGAAGGGTCCTTAATATAATATAAGATCAGGTCCAGGACACTCCATTACCAATGAGATACTTAACTAATCTTCTGCTTGTAGCAGGAGGTCACGGGAGATTTATCTGAAGAGATGCACATAGAAAGACTTAGCAGACAAGCCATTTCACAACCTCTAATACCCTCACCTTCTTAGTTGCTCAGCTGAAATGCCTTAAGGGATGCATTTTACAGGAGCTCAAAAGTGAACTGGAAACTGCTTAGATCACACAACTTATGCATTTTAAATAGCAGTGTAAAATACTGTGCTTTACAAAAGCTCACCGTTGTACCAAGTGATATAGACTTGCTTTGAGCACTGGTGCTGGAAAAGTTGCAGGAAGTACAACAGAAATAAAACACACAGCAAAACAAATCTGTGACTTACTAAAGTTTATGATTAAAATTTAAAGACTGTTCAAGTTTTATTCCCCATAGCTGCTACTCCCCGGACAAGAAGAGACAGAGAGAGACTGACCTTGAATAATTAAGCCGGTCTGTGGCACTAGATCAATTGCTGGTATTGGCAGAACTCCACAATCAGGCATTTTGAAATGCAGGTGTCAAAGTGCATGTAACTATGGGGCTTTTGGTGCAAAGCAGCCAATATAAAGGAGAAGAGGTGAAGAGTGAGGGAAAATAGATTGTGGAGTTTTTAGCACACTCATGGGGGAGGGATGGGAAAAGTTTCCATTTCCTAACTCTAATAGGACACAACTAGCAGCAGACAGAAACCCACCATGTGTTTTGCTCCCATAACCTTGTAGAAGTCACCCAGAGCAAGCTGAATCTCTTCTGAGTGAATTAAATCCATCACCAGTTCTGGAGCAGACTCTGAGCAACTACTAGTAGCCAACAGTTTAATTGAAAATAAACTTTGTAAAGCCAGGGAAACATCTCTGATCAGCATCAATTACTGAACAAACCTGAGAGTGCTTGAAAGTAGACTTTCCCAGATGTGATGGGTATTTTTTCTGCTGTTTCTGCTCACCCTCAGATCTGATAGCACTGAGGTGGCCCACCAGAATGCAATGTGAATTTTACAGCAGTTAAGAAAGTCTTCATATTGATATCAGCCAAGAAAGACTTTGTGTTAATTTCAGGAGCCAGGGGAACTCCTGCTTAAATCTTTTCCCAATCCCTTGACCTACAATCACATACATGGAAAAGCAGCATCAGGCAGACAAGATAATCATTGCATTCCTGGTGCAACAGTACTGGAAGATGCCCTTAATACTGGCATTATTCCCAGAACTCTCTGCCAGACACTTCTGTGCAAAATTCAAGACATTTTAAGTGGTTTTCTGTAGAAAGAGAAATGTGCAGCATTTAAAGAGCATTTTCATGTATGAAGACCTTAGATCCCATGCACCCCTGCCCAGTGGCTCTCTCCAGCCACAAGGAAGATGGAAAGATGCTGGCACAGTGTTACAGTGCTTTGGGGGCTTCTCTGCTCTCCCTAGCCCACTCAGCTTCTGCCAAAGAGAGAAACTGCACATCAACAAAGGAAGGAAGACACAGCTATTTCATTGCCTATCCCACAGCTTTTATGGCAAGTTTTGTGGTACCTTATTTTTTCCAGAAAGATCCAGCCCCTGGAGTCTTGTGATGAGACAACACCAGCTTCCCTAGCTTTAGTTTTAGAGCTCATAGTCAATTATAATTTCCAGTTTTCTCAAGTATATCTTAAAGCTTCAAATTCCAGGAGGAAATCAAAAGCAAACCATATATATTAAAAAAAAAAAAAAAAAAAAAAAAAAAAAGAACATTGATTCTTAAACCAAATCATTATCTAACAGGCTTACTTTTTGATCAATATGCAGGGTGGCCATTTTGTAGTGCTCCAAAGACCTGGCTTGAATTCAAATATGGGCCATTGAAGAAAGAGTGATGATGAGCAGCGGCTGACCAGAAGGGCCGAGGAGGAAGGCGCAGGATGTCTTCCTCACATTCTCCTAACTCATGACCACTCATTCCAAGCGTGGTTCCTCCCTGCGCTCACTCCAGTGCAAATATAAAGGAAGGCAGGAGGCAGCTAGGAGAGTGAGGAGGAGAGACAGAAGAGTTGCTGGAGACTTAGGGGGCCACTTTCCACACCATCTCTGTGTTACTACAGCTCTCACTAATGCTGGAACATTACAGGCCTTTCATTGCCTTTGTTCTCCTCTTTCCATTTCATGGGCTTTTGGTACATGCAGCTTCTGCAAGGGAGTGAAAGGGAATCAGCAGCACTGGCTCCCCATCCTCAGTGGAACTGCTTTGAAACTTTCAAAGAACCCAACTCTCTCCCCACATCCCTGCGTTAATATGCACCAACTCTGCTCCTGACGCACTCCATTGTAAATGATGTATGAAATGAAATCTCCTTGCTCGCCTAATGCAGAGAAGAAAGGCTCTGTAGGCAATGCTACAACATTCCTGTCTGGAGAAAAAGACAGCAAAACCTCAGACTCCCTATAAGCAATATATATTTTTTAAGTTGTTGGTGTTTCTCCTTCTCATTTTTTGCTGAGGGTGGGGATTTTAATTTAGATTTCACAGAGAAACACAAGCCACTTAAATGCATTTCTAAGCCTTTCGTAGTGACTGTGCGACCATCACCCATACGCTCACCAGAGGGAACTGCAGCAGTAAATACATTAGCCCCACAAACAGTGGAGCAAAAATGGCTTTAGCCCTATGGGAGGCAGCAGGCTGGTTACAAGGGGGAGCAGCAGCGGATGTCAGCCTTGATCTGGATTTGAGACCTCCTTCCAGTTTTATATGAAGCTGTTTGAAAACCAGAACATGTCAGCAGACTCCAAAGGGAGAGTGGATCAGAGCGGGCTGGGAGCTGCAGCGGGAGCCGCGCCAGAAGGTCGGCCGCGTAAAGTGGCAAATGCACCACAGAGTGCTCTCTGTGCCCAGAGCAGATGATGGATTAGTTGAGGGCACAGGAAAAGTCACTAGAAGGAAGAGCAAAGAAGGTGACTGAGACATTGCTAAAGGAACACAGCATCTGCTAGTGACAGATAGTCTTGTGGAACCCTTAGTGTGACTTTAAGCCAGACGGATCAGCCTTGGCAGAGCCTGGGCTTGGTGGGACCCCCGCCTCCTCAGTGTGCTCTGATGGGCTTTGTGATTTCCCCAGAGCAAAGCACTGCACTCAGGCACAAACTGCCTCAGTATCCTTTGCAGCCAAGCCTGAAGGAGATCCTGTCCTTTGGGCTGACAGGCGTTTGCACGGTTCCTGTGTGCTATGGGCGCTGTGCTGTTTGTTGGCCGTGCATTGGCTCCTGCACCCAGCCATCGCAGTGCTGCAGCCACGAGCACTAAACTCTGCTTAGACCTCATAAAGTGTTAGTAAACTTCTAGGGATGATATCTTTATAGCTGACAGATGAGCCACCTTGATGGATTATTAGACACTGTTAGCCATACTTGCTAGACTTTACATTACTAATGAGTTTTAGGGGGGGTTGCTTTCATTATTGTTTTCCCTTTTGTTTGTTCTGAGCAGCAGCTTGCACAGTGACAAAACAAAATGCTTCAGGGCAGCAGCTGGAGCTTGAAATTAATAATAAAAAGTAGTTGTACTGATGTTTGGATGCAGAGTCATGCTGGCAAATGTGCTTGTTTCACAAGGCCATGGTACTCCTGAGCAACCTGATTCGTTGTCAGGGCAGGCAGGGGAGCAGGGAAGGGTCCCAGGGCTACAAACAGTCAAACAGCTCAACAGAAATCTTCCATGGGCACCACCAAAACCTATGGCCAATTTTAAGAACCTCCCAGCAGCGATGTCCTGCTCGGCCTGGCTCTGCACCAACACCTCACTGCAGACACAGCCTCGCCCCACCAGGCAGAACATGGCCCCCTCTCCCCCGGTGCAGGCAGGATGCATTCATCAGCCCTGTGGAGCCCACACTCACTGAAATTCCAAAGCCATGTCATTATACCTGTAACAAACCTGCCCTTTTTACATATAAGAAGGTAAAATCTGTATGAGTTAGAAGTCTTGTCCAGAAGCCTTAAAAAAAAAAAAAAAAAAAAAAAAAAAAAAAAAAATTATAGAAAGCCTAAAAGCCCCAAATGAAAGAGCAGACAATCAGTTCTGGCATGAGTCCAGATACATTTGACCTCCTTACTCCTCATTGTTCATGAAGTTAACAGGAAAAATATCCATGTTTATCTGAGAATGGCACCATTATTTCATAAAGCTGCTTTATTTCCCTTTCTCTTTTCTGTATTGGAAAAATTCCCCAACATAAACTGAACATTTACTGCAGGCAGATTTTCTCCTCATTGTTCAAGGATAAGATGTGAATGGGAACGGCAGGAGGCCAGCTATTCTCTAGACATATAAAGTGAAAATGATATTTTGAAGAAGATCAAAACCAGTAGCAAGTATTCAACCACTTCCATTATGTGTATTCGTATTATTTGGGCTGCAAAGAGGTGACAGCAGCACAGCACATCAACCCTTGTGAACAAAATGACATGCAACAGTTTTTAATCAAACTCTGCTCAGGGAACATAAACCAGTGGAAAGTAGAGCAAATAACAAGAGAAATTTTCAAGCAGGTTTACTTGAACTGTGATTAATAATAATAACCATAACAATAACAATAATGATAACACTTAGTATTCCCAGACTTTGCCTTATCCTGTAGTACTTTTGAAACTGTGCCAGCTTATAAAAAAGCTATGTTTCCCTTTCTAGGACTTTGACAGTGACAAATCTTACAACTGCACGGCAAAGGTGTTCCTAGCCCAGTAGCTGCACTTTGTGGCACTAGGGAAAACCAAGCACCTCTCCTATCAGTCTGCTTCTACTGACCCTTTCACAAACTCATCAAAACAAGATCATCCAGGAGTTAAACCTACAGGAGAACACTCATAGCCTTTCCTGCCATGCAAATTCCTTCTTCCAGGGCATGGAGATATTCATGAAGTACCCATCCTTCCCCATATTTCACACCCCACATGGTAGCTCAGACAGGAAAACACTGCTGGAGTCATCCCAGAAGCCTCCATCCTGGAGACTGCTACATGGACCATAGCTGCTCTGGCAGGAGTGCTTTGTCATCAGAGTGATGCTGACACCACAGGGCAGCGGGCAGGGGATGCTTGTGTTGCTCTTTGCATCAAGGCAGCCCTGAGGAGCTTGTCCCTGTGCCATACCCATCCCCAGGACATGCAGACTCACCACAGCAGAGCTTGGCTGCGTGTGGGTGTTTCTGACTAAGGGAAGCCCTTATTCAGTCAGCCAATTCGTCAGTCCAGCGGGAGCGAAGAAATACAAAGACAAGCAGGTGAGTTCACCCAGTGCTGCACCTCTCCAAAATTTTTCAGGAGACTTCTGGCAGCATCAAATTAACTATTAGTGAGGCACGCATCAGCACCTAAAGGTGTTGCAGCAACAGAGACAGACCCAGAGAGACAGCTCTATAAATGGAGCTTTAGGGGCTCTTCATGTCACACAAGCCTGGAAAGATGCTTCCTTGGAGATCAAGTACCACCATTTTAAGCTCACAAAATTCATGCAAGCAATGCCTAGGAGTACCCTGCAAGTACCATACCTGCATGCTCCCTGCCTGCAAGTCACTGCTGTCATCTGCATGGGGATTTCACCTTCCTGAAAGTCAAGGGGCGATGCAAAGCACCTCTCACTGCCTGCACGTACCCGCATGGTGCCGTCCTAGAGCATACAGACATCAGACATCCCCCACCAACATTAGACATCCCTCATGCAGGTGGCTCCACTGCTAACCTTGTGTCAGGCACGTCAAGTCAGATTGAGCCCAGAGGGCACCAGCCAATTATAAAGAAAACCTCAGAAAAGGTTTAGAGTTGGAGAGGGGCACACAACAGCTTTATGCGCAATTGCTCATCCAAGTCCATAAACTCCGTAAACCTTGTTCCATTATAGTCCTCCTAATAATAATCATTAATCAGTTATTTAAAGTCATTCACATGAAAGGCTGTGAGCTGCTTTTTATATATATATATATATTTTTTTTTTTTTTTTTGAGCTAGTATAAATCAACCTTATAGGCAAAAGAATAAATAAAGGGAGACAGCTGTACAGATCACACTGTCACACCAATCACTGCTTAAAAGCACACACTGTAAATAGCAGACAAAATTCACCCCCAGTGGAATGCCATTGACTGCATGGGCTGGAACAGCAGCGGGGATAAATTGGCCTATCAAAAATACATAAAAATTTAGAAACAGAATTCAGTGACATGAGGGAACAATTTATCACTTAAAATGACATTATCACTAGCAAACCCATTAAATATTATGGGCTCCACTAAAATTCCTGAGGGGCCCAGCAACCCTGGAGGAGGCAGTGGTCGCATGGGGTGGGAAGCAACTCACACCCAGGGCTGCCAGTGAGACCACGCTGCTCACCGGCTCCTGAGCCAAGGCTAGGGAGAGCTCTGGGGTGGCAGCCCTTGCCCTGCTCCACCAGCACATCTCCACAGTGCAGGCAGAAGTGAGGGGCATGAGCAACAGCCACATGTAGCAATGCTGCCACCGGTCCTTGGCCTCTTTTCTCACAGATGGGGAAAGTAAACTCCAGCAAAACACTGTGCTTTGGGAGCTGAATTTTTCTGTCCTCAACCTGCCTGTTTATGTGCAGCATCCCTGGCCTGGGAGGAACAGTGCCACCAGCCCTGGCTGCCTTTCCTGCTGCAGGAGCTGCAGTCTGCAAGATGAGCCTTGCAAGGAGAGGCAGGGAGGGATGGAGACGTCTTTTTCATACCCCCTCATGGTGTTACCATGATCTCAAGCCTTTAGAAAGTCATCAGGCTGCTTCGTAGACCACTCATCTCCAGTAGGAGCCAGATGTGTGGCACTGTCTTAACAGTCCAGCAAGGTATTTAGCTACAGTAGGAGTGGTTAGGTTCGGTGCATGGGCTCATCGGGGAGTATCGCAGAGACATTGTGTATCACAGTATGGACTTAATGACAGTAATTGTGTTTTCATGAAGAAGGGCTGAGGAATTTTTGCTCCAGTCTGGAACTACCCAAGCCCAGCAACTCTGCCCAGGGATATGGGCTGGGGGAGCCATGCAGCTCAGGATGGCTTCACTGCGGGGCCAGCCTCGCGGTGCTGCAGGGCTCACAGGCCACTCAGCAGTGTGCCCATGCTGAGGCAGAGCACAGCAGATGAGGGCAGCGGTGGGGATATGGAGCCAGGCTTTGTGGGAAAAAAAGAACAAGTCATTGTTTTCTCTTAAAAAAAAAAAAAAAAAAAAAAGCTAGATTGCCTTACCAGGATATGATTATTGCAGATAGTGGGCAAAGCAGTGTCAGTTGCAAAACATTTGTGGGAAGCAATTTTATTAGAGATATCAATATAAATAAATAGAAGGATTTTTCTGAGTGTGCTTCCACACTTGTTTTGAAAGGCTCTTTTCATTACACTCACAATAGCTGCTGATCATATTCTTCTGCTCTCTTATGAAGCATCTGTGGCAATAGTACATAAGGCACACCAGCGTCTGGCTGCACACTACTACGCTTTGGTCTGGTAGCTTTGAGATTTCACTCTTATTATTTTTTAAATTTGCTAAGGGCAGCAAGCACACAGGCACACAAATAGAAGCATAGCCCCTGCAAAGGCCTCCTCGGGGATATCTGACGCCAGCACGGGGCCAGACGCCCTGTTCTCGCCCCCTGCCCTGCTACCAAGTGGCCACATCCAGCCCAGGCTGCTCTCCAGTGTTTCCATGGTGCTGGTGCAGGCTTGCACCCTGTGACATGGTGCAAAATGGGGCTCTGGGGGCTGCATGTTTAATATAATTGAGGTGTCAGGATGCATTAGTCAGGTGATGTGAAAAAACAACAACTGCATCTTGAACTGTGATAGTTCATTTATTATTGCAGAACTGAATGGCAAAGCCTAAGAGGGCTTCTTTTCCCACCCTGTATAGATTGTTATAAAACAGCTACATTAATCTTTTGTTGTTGTTGTTTGTTTTGGGGTTTTGGTATTTTTCCCCAGGGATATAAAAATAGAAAGCTAACAGTAGAATCAAGATGAGAATTATAAGTCCCATGACAACATCTGCCCCTGAAAACTTCACCAAATTTTATAGCGAGAGTTGCTAACAAACTCACCATGTATATGCCTGTTTGTTGTATTCTAACTAATGGATGTTTTTACATAGTAACATACCTATACCCTGCCTCTTCAACCAAATTCAATTAAAATTCTTAAAATTCTACAGTGAAAAATAGCTAGTTCAGGCTTTTATCCATCCCTCCTTCAAAAATCCCAAAGCATCAAGTAGGCCTTGTAGGCAAGAGCTTCTATTCTCACATGACTGAAGGATACACCAAAGTAAAAAACCATGGTGCAATTTAATGTTAGATGTGAACAAGAAACTATCCTGGCAAGAGAATGGGCTTTCTTCCCAGCATTAGTCAAACCCACCAGAGGCTTTTTGCTTTGAAATAGAGCCGCACAGAGAGTATTATTTGTTTTTACATCTCTCTTCTTCTCTCCTGACCACACCTTATTCCTGAGACAAAAATATTCCAGAAACAACTGATTTCTTGGGCAAAACATAGAGGATCTGATTTGCTTCTGGTCTATTTATATTTCCAGTCCCTCAAGACCATGTCACAAACACATGTCTCTCCATCACACCTGCCGTACAGTGTGACTGCTCGTTCCTGCTCTGCTTGTTACAGAAGAGTGGGCTCAGACCTGGTTTCACACTGGCACAGCAAATTGTGGCACTGCCCTTTGGGATCTCAAGAAAATGACGCAGGTATGTTTGCATCCCCTGCCCGCATCACCTAGATGCTACCTTGGATACAGAAGTGAGGCTGATGCATCTCAGCCACTCGCCCCTTCCCCAAAAAAGCCAGGGAGTGCATACCCCATAGCAAGACAGCTGGCCAGGAACAGCCACAGCGCAGCCCCAGCCATCCTCCTGGACTCTCCTTCCCCAGGCACCCAAAGCAAAGTGCGTTTTCAGTGCGCAGCCCAGGTCACGTCACCACAGTCAGCTCTTAATATAACTTTCTGGACAACACTACAATGTAAAACCTGAATGTGTTATTTCTTTCATAATCAGAGATGCTTTCTCTCCAAAACAAGCTATATCCAACAGTGCCTGCATGGTAGACAACTGCAACCCGTGAGCATCCAGACATGCTTTGAAATGTTCATGAAACATTTCCATGGCCAATGGATTATGCTGCTAATCAAATCCAACTTATGACTAGCCTGAATACCTGGTCCTTATTCGCAGCTGGAAACATATCTGGCTCATATTCAAAAACAGCTTAATCAAGAGGTGGTCTTTAGATTAAAGACTAAGCAAAATATGTTTCAAAATTTTGATTACCGGCTCTGGGTACAAGGAAATTAAAATATATTGGTAAAGTCTGTGCATCTACACTAGGTGAAAGCTATGTAAGTGCTATCACACTCCACGTGAGGGTTTGGGTTAAGCACTGGTCCATGGACTGCATTTCCGAATCAGACAGTCATTTTTGAAGAATTCAGACAGTAAGACAAAAAAGTCAAAAATTGCCACACATACAGGACTAATGATGCAGAATTTTAACCAGAGGCTCTCTAGTGGTGCTTTGTAATCTTGACCCTGGCTCCCTTTGCTCCCATTAGTCTAAAAACTGCATCTTCCAGCCTCACGTGTCTGCTAAATCTGTGGATGTACATCAGACACGCTGCTGGAAGCAAGTATGGCGGCTTTGTCCATGATGGAGGTTTCCCAATATCAGGAAGGAAATAACTTCAGAGAAGGGCAATTCATGTTCTGCATACATTACAGTTTTACCGGGCTGTGGCAACAACAACTGTAGAACCCAAAGCAAAGCATTTCCTGACTCTCTCCAAGTGGTTAGAGCTCATCACAACATGGGATACCAAATGGAATTTAGCTACGACAGGCTGATCATCTTTTCTCAAATATATATATAAATATATATATATAAATGCATGCATTCACACACCCACAAATATGTGTTCATGCACAACCATACATATTCATCCACTTCTCCTATACGCACACTGATCCACTTAGCCACAAAAGAAAGATTTTTTGGATACTCTGATGCTACATTTACTGACACTGTCCCAGGGGTATCGCACCTATTCTTTTTGGCATTACCCGTGTAATGCAAGATATAAAATTCTCGATAGATGTTCTGAGTTTGTATTTAATAGACCTGGAGGCTCTGAGTGCCTTTTCACAGATTGTGTTCCAGCTGTCTGCCGATATTTGAATGTGCAGGTCTTGGTCCCATGCTGAGCAAACAGGCAGCCTCCCACGCATTTTGTGCACCAGGAGTAATTTATGAGTCTATCTATAAAGGAAATAACAGTGCGTTAAGAAGGGGTTATGTAAAGCTCTGAGATTGAGAAGTCGCTCAGTTAACTCAGTACAACTTCCCAACATCAGTGTTATGTTTCAGCTGATTTACAAATGCAGGAGGCCTTCATCTGGTGATTCATATGCCTTCTGAAGCAGATGGGGGGTGGGGGGTGGAAACTATAATAACTGTCTCTACATAAATCTCATGTCACTGAGAGGCTCCTACCTTGAAACCTCATATTCATTAACCATCTTTTGCAAATACGAGCATCTGAATTGAACCACAAGTCCCTAGGCACTGTGGGATATTCTGGTAACAACCAACCAGAGTAAAAATAAAATAAGAGGTGCTGGCCATTTATTTTCAATCTCATACCATGGGGATTTCTTCACAATTGTCATTTAATGTAGATTCCACAGGCAATGCATTGGAATGCGCACAATGAAAGCACAGATGGGGAGCTGGGCAGCCCTGTCAGGAGTCCCTGAGCTTAGGCAGAACTGCTGCGCTCCATCCAGATCAATGGGCAAAGGTGTCTGCTTACAGCACTTCTCTTCCCCTCCCCGAGAAGAAAGCAGCCGGCAGCGATCACAGACACCTGTTTTAGAGACCTGTAAGCAACCTGCTTCAGTCCTGCTCTGCACACCCAGCTAGCAGCTAAGAGGGTTTGAAAAACCAAATCTTCCCTAACCAGGGCACAGCTTGCATTCAGCAGCCTAGTGTCAGATCTCGACTGGAAACGAGGTAAAAAACGCAAAAGTTGCAACCTACTCAGCTTAACAAGTTCGGCATTATTTATTTAATGTCCTTAGAGCATGAATATTTAAAGTGTGAAGTGACCTTTAACCAGAAGAAAGTTATCAAAATCCATATGTGCCACCTCTCCAGCCAGAGGGCAAGCTGAGCTGGCTGCTCAGTTCAGGTCAGAGTAGACCAGGGCAGAGGCTTCATCGTGTTTTCTCAGGAGCTGCCACCCGAGCCATCCTGCTTCTGGCACTGACCTACAACAAGCATCTTTCTGCAACAAGCATTTATCTGCCTATAAATGGTGTATCTATCATGAGCCTGTGGCTACTTTTGTGCAATGGAGAAAGAGGGAGAAAACAAACATCACCTGGTGCAGGGTCATGGATAGAGGTCCCGTGACCTGGGCTGGGGCTCGGGCATGTCCCAGATGCTGCCCAAAAAGAGGCAGCAGAGCCTGAAACTTCATCAGACAGACAGGATACACCACCAGTGGTGACAGCCTTACAGTGATCTGAAGGTTGACCCAAGCTATTCAAGGAAAGATTTTTTCCAATTGAAACAGGGAAGCGCACTCACAGCAAGGGCTTGGGACAACATCACTGCCCTTATGGGGAACAGCCAGTCTCAGGCAAATGCATCCACATGGATCAGTCTCATCTGGAAATCAGAGAGAATAATATTTTCCTATCTTGTAGACCCACTGCAAGAGATACTCATTAGCACTTGGGAGGCAATCAGGCCATCACCATGATGAACGCCATAAAAAGCTGCCTGTGAAATATGTCACTCAGCCAGCCAGCCAGTCAGCCCAAGCCGAGCCCTGCCCTCACTGTATGTCGCACAAGTGAGACAGAATTTATAAGCCAAGGAAGTGCCTGCTATTTTCTCTGGTATTTTAGCCATTGGGACTCGAGCTTTGCCAACTGTTAGCACCTAATGTTGCAACCAGCACATTTCAGCTTCAGCTTGTGAGATCCCTGGCATTTCACTTCAAAAGATGTTGCATTCCTAAAAGAAAAAAAAAAAAAAAAAAAAAAAAAAGTTTTTTTTTGCAAAAGAAAATGATTCACACCCATTTTTCACCAAAGTATGTTAGAAGCCAAAAAAAAAAAAACCAAAAAAAAAAAAAAAAAAAAAAAAAAAGAGAGAGAAAAGAGGAGAAAGCAGCCAAGCAGCCAGCAGTGCTGGAAAACTCCCCAGGAGCTTGGAGCTTGGTTGGCTGGTGGCATGGCAGCAAGCTGGGACAATTTGCTTTGGTGCCTGGTTTGTAGGGCCTGGACCCACACGGTTCTTCATCTGGCCAGGAAGAGGAAGAGCTGAAGCCAAGTGACACAGCTCCACAAAGCTTCCCCTCTGGGAGGTGAATCCAGAGCAGTGTGGCAATGCTAGTGCCCCAAAGATAGGGTCATAGCTTATTTTGGGGCTCACAGGTTGCCTACAGCACCTTCAGAAAAGAGGCACCTCCCATGTGTGTTTGCACCTCAATGACAAAAATACCAGTTTTTGCAAGCAGCCCAAGTGCCCTGTCCTCCTCCTTGCACTGACAGCCCAGGATGGAAACTAGGAGGGTGATTTCTGGATATAGCATGACACCAAGCAACCTGCAAGTTGGAAATCAAAGAGAACCAGAAGTAGACTCATTATAGGCTAATTAATCCAGCAAAAGTCTTTTGGACAAAGGTTTATGACATTCACTTCAGGATAATTTTGAAATAAATATGAGGATTCACAGATAAAAAAAAAAAATGTGGAGAAAAGATTATTTTGAAGCATAAATATAGCTCATTTCCAGGCCCCCTCCTCCACATATCAATTAATGAAGCAAATCATCCATCTGAATCAAAGATGTGGGAGAAAAACACAGTTATCTATTTGAACTACAAAAAAATTAAAGGATTTAAAATGAAACATATAATTAGCCTGTAGGACTTTGCTGTAGGTTATTGAGGGAAAAAAAGCTTACTAACTTTCAAAGAAGGGCTAGACAGCTACAAGAATAGCTTCTGCTGCTCTCCAAAAGAGGAGGAAGTGCTCATCTTCCAAAGACTGGCAGGGCCAGCCAAAGCTCAGCTCTGGCTACAGGGTTTGTAAACCATCAGCAAAGCCCTTCATACGTTGGGTCCTATGCTGTTGCTATCATCTGGTGATTGTAACTGCTGAACCTCCATCCAGGAGGCCAATTCTTGGTCCTTTGATACCAGATAATCAACAGATAGCACCAACACAATGCCCGCCATATGAGGGGTTTCATTCACCAGTGTTTGTGCTCGTCTGATTGAAGGCAGGCACTAAACATGGCTATTTTCATCAGACCCCGGTGCTGCAGGACACATAGCTGATGAACACCAGCTGGCAGTGGGAGGACATGTTCCCAACAATTAGCTGTATGATGATGCTCTGCAATCTCCTCTGAAGCATCTGGCACGGGCCACTGGCAGACCCAGCCCCGGGATGAATCGTCGCTCTGTTCCGCTGTGGCAACCCTTACGTTATTAAAGTTTAGATTGAAATGAGGAGTTCAATGTCAAATCTACAAGCCCGGCCAAAGACTCAGCAGATGCTGCATATATAAACTCATACAAGGGTTAATATTAGTCTGGACAAGGCTGAAGCTAGGTTTCATGGACAAATCACAAGAACATCCTTTAGCAGGCTTCATTTTTCCAGAGATTATCACTTGCATAAACATGAAATACCTATGGGTCACACCTGAAAATCCCTCTTTATCATCACTATTTATTTGCAAATGTGGTAGCTGCTAGAGACCCCAGGCTAGAGACCCCAGGCTGGACAGGCACCTCTTATCTTCCACAAAGACTTGGATACATGCCTAACTTTAAACACTGTTGTGTTGTTGCTCCTTGCATCATTGCAGAAGCAGGCACAAAATGCCATTGTAGAACTGGAAGCATTTTCATGTATTGTTGTTCTGCTGAAAACAGGTTCCCAAAATACAGAGCTGCAGAGAGAAAACTCCCTCTGCTTTGCATGGCTCCATGTAAGAGTGCTGGGGGTCGGCCTGAAGGATTGAGCAAAGGAGGATGTGTGTCTTCCTTCAGACACCTCCTCCTGGTGACCCTACCCATGCTGTCCTGCCACCACACACCTCAGTTTCCTCCTGTGTGATGACTTCTGGCAGTACTGCTGCCCTAGCCTAGGGCTGGTGCTTGCTGATGAAGTGTCCTGAAACAGTCAGGTCTCAGCATAATCCAGACATTCTCAAATAAATGGCCACTGGACATCTCCGTAGGAAGGGCAGAGGTGTGATCAGCTTACTTAAAAGTGTACAAATCACTTGATCAAAATCTGACCAAAAAAAATGTGAGTAGAAAATTATTCCCTCACAAATAAGATCACTTTGACTAAGTTACTTGCTTCTCTTCAGAGAAGATTTAAGCTTTTTCTCTCTTCCTCTGCAATCTGGCTCCCTTTTGAAGTTGAAAGAAAGGAAGGTTTGGGGGCTTTTTTATTTAAGAAGAAAAAAAACCTTCTCCTCTTTGAAAATGTTTTTCTTAGACAATTGCTGTCTCAAATTTTAACAAATACTCACTAATTTGCACCTTGTTCAAAAGCCAAACAGTAACTTTGATTTTATTTTTATTTTTTGCCTACTGAATGTTACTCTGCCTTTCTTTGTCTTAGTGGCAGAAGGGAGCGTCTTAAAGAAATCAAACTACCAGCTCCCTTCCAGATTTCCACAATTTGTTATATAATTTCTTAAAAGGAGCCATAAGGCCACTTGGAGGAAAAAAAAATCTTTTAAAAGAAGAAAGAAAATAGATTTTTCACCCATCCTCTGTAGATGAAGTAGATGAGACTAAAAAAGGCGTTTCATTTGAAACATTGTGTTCGAGAGCAAGAAAAAAAGCCGACAAGGTGTCCCCGCTATGAATTACATTCGAAGGGACCAGAAAGAAGAAACCAAGAGATTTTCAAGGACAAAGAGAAAGGAAGTTTTGAAAAAGATGAGCTCAATCTAAAAAGTCCTTTTTTTTTTTTTTTTCCTTTTTTCTTTTTTTTTTTTTTTCTTCTTTTTTTTTTTTTTTTTCCAGCTATGTGAGAAGAGACATGAGGTTTTGTTTTCCCGAGGAGAATTTCGGTTCTGCGTGTTTGAGGTACAGCGGGTGTGAGTGGCAGGCAGAAGGGGAGCGGGCAGGGGAGCGCTGCACCCACCTCTGCCTGCAAGGCTGCCTCATAAATATGGGAGGGCTTTAATGACAGAGCACTCTTTTAGGAACCAGGTACTCTGGGGCTGCTCAGGCTGCTCCACGTTGCTCCAGCAACAAGAAGCTCATCTGAACGGCCAGAGAGAAAAATCCCTGTGACCACCTCAAAGCCGTGGGCAAAAAGAGGGGGAGCAGAGAGGCTCAGCTCCTTGGTCCTGTTGCACTTGAGGTTTTGCAGTGGCTCCTGCAGCAGGGCTGAGGCAGCCTCATCACCGCATTGCTCAGGGACCCACATCTCCGAAGAGGTCCGAAGAGGCTGACCAGTCTGTACCTCCACTTACTGTGGGATGAGCCGGACCACCAGACAGCTTGATACATAAACCTCCCTCTCCATCTCCCACCATGCACATGCATACGCACACGCACCAGCGTGCTCCGCTCATACATATGCACATGAGGGAAGCATAATGAAAAGCATCCAGCCTGTCCTTTCTCAGAGGGAGTTGATCCTCCCGTGGCTCCCATGATGGAGCTCCCAAATCCGCCTGTTCCAGCCTCCTCCTCCACGGTGGGGCAACGGCCCCTGATCCCCACACCCACACCCATCCCAGCCTCTCAGCACTGATGATGAGCCCCACACTGAGCACCACCTGTGGCTCAGGGACTGCAAAGCAGAGGGGAAGGATGAGTGCAGCAAGAAAACAAAACAAGTGCAAGAGGTCATGAAAGTTAAAGTTGGTTCTGGGGAAGACAGATGGATTTTACACCAGGTACTGGAGCTGGGCAGCAGTGAAGAGGACAAAACAGATCTGGGGAGAAAAAACATCCACTAATTTGTTGTTATTTATCAGTTTATGAGCACTGTTGTATGCCGTGGTGGGTGTGTTTGCACATTGCTAATCAACTGAACAGTTTGCATGTAGCCCTGGAAGAATGGTAAATTAACCCAGTATTCTGGCGTTGGAGACATTTTGTGCTGAAAAGATGCGTTTGGTGGCAGACTCACAGGCTCCCTCCTGGATCACACATTTGCATCCAGGATGTTTTCTTTCCAATACAAAGCCGGTGAAAACAAAACCAAACAGCCAAACAACCTTTCCAACAAAAATAAATGGAGATTAAGCATCCAAACATATCTGTGCATTTCTGCTATTTCCTTATAAAAAAATAAAAATGGAAGTCAAAGTCTTCAATAGCAGACTTTCAGGTCTTTTCAGCATCATTTCATTTAGAAGTTTTCTCTAATTTTTAAATGCTTTCAGGTGAAAATCAAACCAAAATTAACCTCGATGACAATTTCCTTTTTCTCATTTTATTACCCTTTTCATCGAAAATCTCCTGTGAGACCACAACCACCCCCCCACCCCTCCCTCAAGGACACAGAACCAAGGCTGAGGAGCTTCCACTGCTCAAAATCTGCATAAAGTATCCTAGTGTGACCAGTATCAAGGCCAACATGCCTCTGACTTTCAAAGCAGGCCTCTGTTTCTGTCCAGCGCTGAAGAAGATGGAGTGCTTTTTTCCCAGCAAGCCTCAAGCTGCATCTTCCTGGTGAGCACACAGGAAAACCACCACCAGTAACCTGAGGAATAGGAACATGTGCATATGGTCCAACTCTTTCATGAATAACTCAGTAATGAAAAAAAATATATATAAAAAAATTAATAAATAAAAATAAAAATCTGCAATCTGCATTCATACAGCTCCACCATGATGCTATTAAAATAAAGGTAATGGCTGTGAGTGAGTTAGCACTGCATTAGGGAGCAGGCTGCAGCTACATCTTGCTTCATTAACAGCATCCCTGCCCATCACATAGTCATTTAAGGTGCTCTACAGAGCCATACACACATGAGGTAGCTGGGGACAGGGCGAACTGGGCACAGCATCATTTCAGGGACCTGCTTCAGGATCCATGGAGGGTCACTGCTGTTAGCTCTTTCCTCTATATTTTCCCTGCTTGGTTTTCACAGATTAAAAAAAAACAGGTTTCAGTTTTGCTGTCCCAGGTTACTCCTTCTTCCTCCTCAGTCATATTAAAAGCCACAGGAGGGTATTTACATGAGGAAATCTTTGCAGCAAATCCCCTGCTTAGTCCCTGTGAAGTGTCGGGTTTGTTTTTCCCCAGCTCCATATCGCAGAAAACCTGCTTTCTAACCTGCCTCATGCCAAGGTGGACATGCCATCCCCAGCAGCAAAAAGGAGAGAGCAGGGATGAGGACATGCCCGCAGTGTCCCCACACTGGGCCCTGCTGCTTATGGTGGGGCAGTGGATAAATGTGCCAATGGTGCTACCAATTTTCTGGAAAATAGAAAGAATGCTCTAGGGAAGGCCTCTACCGCTGCTTCAGCATCCCCAGAGGGCTGTGCTGGAGGGTTTGGTTGCAGGGTGCCGCGTGCTCCCAAAGAGCACAAGAGCTGGAATTAACAGGGTAATGTGGGAACTTGCTGGGCAGGGCCAGCCTCTCTGGCTCCACTTCCAGACCAAACACTCAGCAAAAGCCCACAGCCCCTTGTCCTGTTCTGGGGGGCACGCATGTGGATGAGCCTCCTTGGCCCCATCCCCACCACAATGCACCACTGGTTTTCACCCTGGCAGCTGCTGCAGCCCACAAGCCCCTACGGCTTGTTTGGTTTGAAGCTGTTGTTTTTGTTTTCTTTTCCCATTAACTTTCAAGTATAAATGCGCAAGCTGGGGAAAGCGTTCCTAATGCCCCATATGTTTCCCCTCAGGAGCAGAGCTATTCTTTCCCATGGTTTAGACTTTTAAGATGTTGCTGCCTTATTTTTACTCCTGGTTGCTGCAGAGCCATGAGTCAGGCCCAGGGAGCAGACAAGCATCCCTTGCAGGACATGGTGCCGTGGCTCCCTGTGAGGCCACCCCTAGATGGGCAGCGAGATGGGGTACACAGCTCCTGTCCCACGGCCAGGCACTACTCCTGTGAGTTGGAGCCTCTTCTCACCAGCTCTGATGAAATGCTTTGAACATAAAAATGAAAAGAAAAAGGAAAGGGATATCCCATTCCTTCCCCTGGCACATATATATGTACACACACACACTCCCGCAGACTTCTCCTTCACCCAGTATATCAAATGGCCATGTCTTTTTGAAGTTACCATGGCAGTGAGAGCAGAGCAACAGCGCAACTCATAGAGGAGGAGAGAGCAAGGGGAGAGCGCAGGCAGCGGCATGGGGAGGATAGCAAGGGGCCGTGAGGATCCTCTGATGTCTGTGAGATGTGGTGCAGGAAAGGGTTTCCCACCAGAGAAATTAAATAAGCAAATAAATATCCAGCCATGAGAGGACAGACAGAAAGTAAAGAAGAGAGAGATCTAAGAGTAGAGCTGGGAAAAGGACAAAGGAAGAAGCAAAGCAGAGACAGAAATTCAACTAATTATAGAACAAGGGGTATAAAGAAAGAGAAACAGAAGAAGGTGAAAGAAGACTTGGCATCAAAATCTCGAATGAGACCAGTTCCAGGAAACAGCAAGTTTTGAAGAAAAAATATGCAAAATTCCCAGTGACAGACTGCTCCTGAGCAGCCTGCAGGAGCCCTGCCACCTCCGACTGTCTCGACACAACACCCGGTGAGCCTCAGCCACCAGGCTCCAGGGCTGTAGCAGCCCAAGGCAGAGAAACAGCACAGTGCAGGAGGAGAGAAGAGGGGCAACTTGTACTGGTTCTTAAATCATCCTTCCCTTTGCAGCCCAGTTACATAAGTCCAGGTGCTTATCTAGAGCCTGTGAGCCCACAGGGAGGAGGTGACTAGCCTAAGAAAGAGGCCTGTTGTACAGCCGGTTGGGAAAGCACCACTGAGCTGTCTTCCAGCCAAGATTAGTTATCTTCTAGTGTGGATCTACCCCAGCAACAGGGATCTGACTTTCTCTCTTGGGCTACTCCAAAGATTTCATCACCAGAAAGTCATTCAGAGCATCCCATCTTTCTCAGAGTAAGTCTGTACTCCCAGTAGAGCCATGCTAAATAATTCCTTTTTGCTCTGGAAGTGTAAAATCTTCATATGTCATTTTGGCTTTGTACCTTATTTAAAATGGTTGGCATTTTTGCATTTCCAGGCTTACCTGGAAGGTGCTAAGCAGAAGACCAAGAGACTGGAAAACTTTGCAAAGCAGAAATCTTACAGAACAGGAATGTAGGATGAAAACAGCATTCCACGCATATTTAAATACCAGCATCCAGAGTGAGTAGGATTATGATTGCTTGGCCTGAAACAAATGGTTCCACTTTTGCTGCAGCTAATACCATTAAATAACCAAAAGAGCAAACATTGCTGATTAGAGAATGGCACAGAGAGTCACTGATGAACATTTGCAAATGCTAATCAACTTTACAGAAATGTTAACTTTCAGACCTAAAAAAAACCCTGACAGTGTTCCTGTGAAGTTACGTGGGGTGAGGCTCTGCATACCAGAGCTGTACCTTCACATCAGGCTTGATCCTCGCTCACCGTGCTAGCGCGCAGCAGAGTGCATCCTTAATGCTTTTCAATTATGTGACAAGCAAAGCAACCTATTGGTGCTCTTTATGTAAATGTCCCGATATTTCTCATATTTATGATATCTAATTACGTTTGCTTCTGATAGAGATGTAATGTTTAGGTACTGAAGATTGAGAAGACTACTCTGATGTTAATATATTTACATTATTAAAAAGTAATACATTACATAGGCAGTCTGCTGCATAGGGTTGCATTTCTAGATGAGCTCTCAAGGCAAATCCGTTATCTTCTCCCTCCTCCTGTCCCCTGAACAGATTCTGATAACTAGGATTGACTGGCAGTGGTTAAAGTGACTGCAGCTGGTATCATAGTGCCAAAAGGGAAAAGGTATCTTACACATGCATGAAATTAAATACGCCCAGGGGTCTCAAAGGACCACACTGCATTAGTAGGCAAGGAATTCAAGACATTAGCTCAGAAGATCAGCATTGCAAAAATGGTGAGAAAAAAAAAAAAAAAAAAAAAAAAACAACCAAGGGGGGTAGAAGAAAAACAACCCCCCCGTGCAGTGCTATCAGAGGCATTTTCTGTGAAAGCCCATTAGCTGGAAGAGAAGTATCTGCAAGACCCTCAGGCTTGGACTACCTTTTCCCCTTCGGTCAGGAAACTGCGCATGTCTGATGATCACCAGGACATGCTACAGAGCCCATTGCTCTCTTCTGATGAGGAGAAATGGTGTATTTACAGGAGAGGTTGAGTTGTTATATTCCCCATGGATCACCTTCTGGGAGGGCATGTTCCCCCTGGGACTGCATCCTCCTCCAATGCTTCCTAACTGATCACGTCTTCACAAGTTCACCAAAGAAGACAAGACCCTAGCCGGTGCCTCATACATTTTGCAGAGACACCTCAAAGAAGTGAACTCAAAGCTAAAATGTGTTATTCAGTATTACATGTCTAGTCAACTCAGAAAGGATGTCAACTACAAGTGAAATCTGGGGGGACAAGAGGCAGAATCTCTGTCTTAGCCTTCCACCGGGGGATATTTGCAAACTGAGCAGGTGCTGAGTGTCTTCATCTTCTGCTGTGATCAATGAAAACTGAGAGGGATCCACACTTCCCATATAAATACAACATCTCAAATGCTGGCTCCACATTAAAAAGCCCCGAAGAGCCCTTCTCTCACAGCAAAAGCCAGTCAAAAACATGCAAGAGTACTCAAAGATGTCCAGCACTAACAGCACTGAAGGATTTATGGAGAGACCAGCCTATTCATTTGAGCCTATTCATTTATAAATTCTTGATAAATGACAAATGGGTGTAACTGGCAGCAATGCAGCTGCAGTATCAAGGCTTGAGTGATTGACACTGCAGAAGGAAATACAAGTCTGGGGCACTCCATTCCTGCTAAAAACATTAGATAACAAAAAAAGTTGCAGAATACTTACCAAGTATGGCAAGGTTCACCTCATCACCTGCTAATAAACTATAGCTAAATCACCCATATGTGCTGTCATCTACACAGTGGAAAGCTACTCTGAGGGGCATTCACACTGGAAGAGATGCTCAGCATCAGTGCCCACCAGGGAGGACAGGCACTTTTGCCCACGTTCAGACACTGGACAAATTAATTGGATGAGGAGTCTGAGCAGGTAGACCTTCAGCACCTGCTTCAGTGTATGTATTTCCATTCAGTACAACACACTCTTATCTTTCAAAATGAAAATATATGAAACTAGGTCTTCCTGGCTATTTCTACTGCTTTGGATGTAATTTCTGTCTCCTTAGAGTGATGTGTGCTTACACCGAGGAATTGGAAATGACTCCTGAGTCAGTAATAGTGGTGGGGAGGAGGGGAGTTTCTTGCAAGTCACAACTGATCTGCATTGACAGAGAAGTTGTAAGGCAGCTTCTGTGATTTCTTCCCAAATTAAGCCTAGCACAAAGGAGGATTCTCAACTTCTTCTTTTAATGAGCACAGAGCTATAAGGACAATTACACTAGATGAAATAAAATTAATTAACGCACACATTTGGGGACTAAAAATGTTTATTATCTAATATGTATGAATTTGATCTAGCTTAAAATTAATGACAGAGCCAGAATATACATGGCATTCAGGTTATATAAAACTGAGATAAACATGGTGCAAAGGGAGATGCTGCTGATCCCTCTCATATCAGTACTACGAGAGCTAGGAGGAGTGGATGAAGGCATGCTCTGTACATAATTTTCATAGAAATTTGCTTTGGTTGAGCTTGTACTTTACATGTGTTTTAACAACTTAACTTACTGGCAGCACTGAGCTTGGCAAAGTGAATATTAGGTAATACTTCTATGAATATTTTCTCAAGCTGATATTCTATTTTGGAAAAAGACTAGCACAATGCAGCACTTTACTTTCCGGGATGCCAATAGCACTTACGTAATTGATTGAATTTGTGGTTGCCTGCGTCCTGGCATTTCAGCCAGGATGCCTGCTTTAAAAGCTTGATCAGGAATTTTTATTCTTGGAAGATTCTTTCAAGAAGAAGCAACCATCCTATCAGAGAACAGAAGCATGCCATGTGGCCTACTGATCCAATTAAACTGACCAATACACTTAAAACCCAGCATCAAGAAATGTGCAATTAATTAATCACTTGCATACATTTGACAGGCTGCAACTTATTCATCCGAGTTACCTAGCAGGGAATAATAGAATTATGAGGAAAATCAAGAACCTTTTTTTTTTTTTTTTTTTTTTTTTGGATTACAGCAAGGCAAAGTTTATTAAATAACTCACTCCAAATTACTTTGGCAATTCCATGTATGACAGAACAATTTCAGTGTATAAGAACCTCTTGGATTATGTTAAAGGGCAATCCTATCCAGATAGTGGCTGTGAAATCACATTTGGCATCTCAGGAACTTCAGCTCAGCATGCTCCTCTTATTACAAAAATGTACAAATGTGTAGTGTTATGAGTTGGTCCAAAAAATGAGCTTAATGGAAGTAAGGCATAGGACCATGGTCTGCCTGTGCTTTCTGTTAATAGGAAGAAAAGCCCCTTTGCAGGCTGGAGTTACCAACAATCCACATTAAAAACCCTTAGGCCTACACTTGGATAGTGCTATCAAAAAATAGCAAAAATGTGCAAATGATAGAAATAAAACCTCAGATCACTGTTTTTAGGACGGAAGATCTGTGTGAATCATACTGCCTGTTCCCTGAGCCAAAGAAAGGCTGTTTTCTGCAGTGATGCACATGAAGGGCGTTCCAGTTTCCCTGGCTCTCATGGGCATAGGGGAGGAAGGAGAATTGGATGCACATGGTTCAACAGGATTTGGACCAGGAAGTCTGACACTTGGCATAGCTCATGAATCCTGCAGTCTCCTACATACACAAATCCAAATAAACTCAATTTGAAAGGAGCAAATAAAATCTTTCCTGTTTACTCATGCATGTCTGTAAGGAGCTCCCAGACCCTCCTGGGCACAGAAGAGAGGGCAGTGCAGGAAGGGCACAACACCGAGCTTGCTTCCCCTTCTCTCCTGGCATCAGCAGATGAAGTTGCTAAGAATTCCCTGGGGAGCAGATTTGCCGGGGGTGGCAATGCTGAGGAGGGGAAAAGGACCGCAAGCGCCTCTCACTCCCTGCATGTGGGTTCCCAGTGCTATGGTGCTGGGCCATGGCTGCTGGGATTTATTTGCCAGGGAGGGTGGGGGCTCTCTGCAAACCTCAAATGCACGTGGGAGGGGTCAGGGCACATGGTGCAGGGGTGAAGCCAGAGAGAAAGTCCTTTCCCATTGTTGAAAGGGTTTGAGGTATCTCTAGGGACATGAAGGTTGTCCTTGCAGCATCAGTGTTAGGGGCAGGCAATAAAGAAAGGATGAAAATGTGCAATTCCTCAGTCACAGAGCCAAGGATAAGAGTACTCTGAAATAAGCCACAGGTTTATAAATGTAACTCCATTTTTCTACAGCGAAATCTCCCGTGTATAACTCCCATGTAATTCCTTATTCGCTTTTATAATCCCATCTTTCTTCTGGGAAGATTTCCTTCACTCTATCTGCCCCCAGATTCACTTTGGGATATAGGCCTGATTTATTCCTCAGAGAAAAAGACTGCTACCACTCCTCCTGGCTGCTCTGGAGCACTTCCTTAACCCTGCAGAGGAAGGATCCTTTCCTAGTCATGTCATTAGCATTCCCTACTACTTGCATGTCATTTTTCTTTTTCCTCTTCATTCTGTTTTTTTTTTTTTAAAAAAAAAAAATTATTTTTTTTAAAAAAAAAAAAAAACTTCTGCAGTGAATTCTGCTTCAACACCCACAT
>CM021768.1:6128855-6247308 GCA_011076525.1 Nettapus auritus
AAAAAAAAAAAAAAAAAAAAAAAAAAAAAAAAAAAAAAAACCCTGCTGTGGCTTTATCTCTTTTCACTATCTCCTAAGGATGTCCTGCCAACACTCTCCCACCTCCAAAATTGGACAGAAAATGTAGGTCTTTGGTAGTCTGATGGGCTGAGATTTGGAAGCAACAACATTTCAAGACACTAGTTTCCTCATCTCCTCAGACTAGAATTAGTTCTGCCACCAACATTTTGCCCACGGCCCCCAACCCCAGGAGTGCTCACAGCGCATCTCTCTCTCACAAATAATTATGCTCCAATGAAGATGTTCCTAGCAGAGCTGTAACGTGTCTGGCACGAATTCATGTTACATCTAGGTTTTGACATTGGGCCTGCTCCTATAGAAGTCAATGTCAAAATTCCCTGTATTTGAACACAAGGATTGGGCCTGTTCCTCTGACTTATGCAAGTTATTTTTATATGATAGTGAATTGGATGCAGTATTATAAAGTCTGGAATTAATCTGCATTCTAACACTTTATAAAAAGCAGGAAAAAATATCCCAAATTAACATCCTCCTTAACCTTTATTTTTATCAAGTGTACTAAATCAACTGAAGAATAATTGCTCTGAGGACTATGCCAAATGAGTGCACATTTAGTTTACATATTCCCTAATGTAATATGAATTGATGAACTTTCTGAGATACACATGATATAAATGATCATGATGTGCCATTCTTAATTTCATTCAATTGTCTCTGCAAAAACACTTTGCTCTGAAGATGAAAAGTACATTACACGCACACCAGGCCCACAGAAGGGAAGAAAACTCCCTTGGAAGAATATGCCCTTTTGGCAAAAAGAGAAACTATTCTAAACACAAAGGTCAAAGTCTTACTGTATAGTGACTCACTGGGACCCAGATTGTTGCACAGGGCATGGCATGCCTGTGAACAGGTCAGGGACCAAACATTGTCAACTCCAGGAAGAAGAAATCTGAGTCAGTCCCACCACACTACAATGGTGCTTCCTGCATGCCAGCTTCCTTGTGAATGTCCCACCTCCACCCCCAACTGACTACTTAGACCTGTCTCAGCTGTGTGAGAAGAGGAAGAGTTTTTGCTGCTCGAGTCACATGCTCAGCGTGCCCTCACACCCGGACAAGCTGAGCCACAGCTTTGCCCCAGAAGAGTGAAAAGTGAACCAGCAGTGCCCCACTGGGTATGATTTGCGTTCACTTCTCTGAGCACAGCACTGTAAATACCTGCACATGCTACCAAGCTGTCTCCTGAAGGAGTGAACACCTCAAAGAAGATGACTCAAAGACCTCTGCTTCTCTGGCTGACCACTCTCAGTGACACTCTCCAGCACTGATTCACTAGAACATGCAGTTACCAGATGTTTTTCATTCCCTTTGAGTCTCCCAACCTTGTATGACCTTGGGCACATCTTCTTTGGTCCTCAGTTTGCCATCTGTTAACTGGGGCATAATAATGTGTTATAGGTTTTAAAGCCAAACAGGATAAGCAATCATCTGAGTTGGAGCGCTGTATCATAGAGGCCACTGGACTTCTCTAAATTCTATTTAAATCAAAGCAAACCTCTTTCAAAATATATCCTGCTTTGATTTGCTCATAGCTATACTCTGAGGATCCAAAGGAAATGTGGTAAGTGGTGCCAGTGTTAATTACTGTCACAGATAGATATGTCTGTGTTCAGCTTTCTTCATGGACTCCTGCACTTTGTCTGCTAAAGAGAAGAGCCCAACAAAAAGAAGGTTTGTTCCTCACAGACTTAAAGATCAGGATCAAATCACACCTTACTTTTCCTTTTAGGATACTGAATTATAATAGTAACATATTATAATAGTAATATTTATCAAATGTTCCATGTCCTGCTTTCAAGCATATGGTTCTTCTCCGAGTCTTGCCAAACTCCATTCAGTGGATTTTGCACCAAGGCAGGGATGCCAGCACTGAGCTCGGTCTTCTCATTTCCTCTCCTCTGTGCAAATCCTAATGGCTCCCCAGCAAAAAAGGGGCTGAGTCTCCATTAACCTTGATAGGCACTCCTGCAGTGCAAATAATAATGCTTGTGGATATCACAGAGCTTGCTGCCTAGGGAGAAACTTTTCTTCTCTGACACCTGTGAGCAATCTGGAGCCATTAGCCATTTCACTCCAATACTAATGATGATCCCCTCAGTCATTATCACTTGCTTTTTTTGTTGTTGTTGTTTTGTTTGTTTTATATATATATATAAAACCGTACAGTAAAGCTGAATCTAACAAGTCATTAAAACCCCAAAGAAGCTCTGACTGACTTGATCCCAATTGTTCCTTATGTCTGACAAGATTCTCCCTATTGAGCATTTGACTTGCATTTTATGTTGCCTCATTAAACTGTGCTAGACTTTAATCAAGGTCAAATGGGGGCAAATTTCTGTTTCCAGAATCCAAATAGCTTTTGCCAGGCTGCTGATCTGCAACTTGCATTGTTTCATGGGCTCTCCCCATGGATGTAGCCCTGCTGATTTCCTTGACATGCCACATGAGAGCAAGACCTGTGCCCCATGGGGCCTGGGGAAAAACTAGGACCCAGGACCCATGACTGTTTATACTGCATTAAATTCTCATTCAAATCCTTCCCCAACGCCTCTGAAGTGAAATGCCCAGACAAGGAGTTCAGTGAAGAAAGAACTCTGTATCACACAGCATGAATAAAACATGTTCTAATTTTATCAACACCTAGAAACCCAGTCCTTAAAAAACTGAGGATTTTTTTTCTTTATAAGGTATATGATGAACAGCCGATTACATTTTTGATGTCTTTTAATGATCATAATTAACTATGATCCATCATTGTAATTTCATCACTAAATCAAGGTAGATCACCGTAACAGTCATGATAAATCATGCTCTTGCACAACTATTCCTGAGGATTAACCAGAAAATGAAGTTAGTTAGAGGACTTCAGAACCTCTCTGCTCCATCAGCAGGATACATAGCGGTGAGTGCGTTCCAACTGTGCAGACATAACATCTTATGCAGAGACATCACTCATCTCCCCTCAGGTTCATGGGCTTGTTTGACTCACGTCAAGAGCTGTGCGTCTGGTCTTCCTTTCCTGCATCCAAGGAAACCAATTCTTGGTCACCCATTCTGTGTATTTTCCTTCCTAAAATAAAGGGATCCATGTTTCTAATTTATAGGGTGGCGGTATCTAAGAAAAACAGCTCCTTACACTATTCCCTCTGAAAGTCCTCATTTTAAATAGAAAACAGTTTGGAAATAATATAGATAATGTAAATAACTGTACAGCCATGATTAAAGCCAAAGCCCTCACTATCAGAAGTCAGGTAAGATTCCTTGGCACCACCCATGTTTATCTACACAACAAATTAGTCTGAAAGAAAGATCAGGATGGTGCAGTATATCCTCTCAGGAGCCAAAAGTGCCCCCATATCTATTCCAATCTCATTGTAAAAATCTTGATACTGCTAGAGAGACAAATTTTCTTTAGACAAATTCAAGTCTAAGGATCTGTGCGGTCTTTTCCTGACTTTGCTCTGTAATTTCAGTTCTCTTAAATACTGTTCCACGGTGTTAGACACCACAGATGGCTGCCTACCCAAGAAATGTGAAGAGAGCTCTTGGGACTATAAAAAGCAAAAATCTTGCACAAGTTTCCCAGCCCAAAAGTTGAGGAAATAAGCTCTGAAGTATCCTGATGACTGCTCAAGGACTCTCTGGAGTAAAAAAAAAAAAAGTGTCATGCAAATGCACAACGTTGACTTTTCCATGTAGTTTTGTATGATCAAGTTCACCAACCACAGCTCTCAGCAGCTCATAAAAAAGATGTAAAAGATGCATCATCGAACAAAAGGGGGAAATGAGTTTCACCAGTGTGAAACAAGTTTGCACAGGGTTTCACTAGCAGGACTTCTCTCTGTCCACTAGGCACAGTTTCTTCCTAAAGACCAAGAAGAGAAGAGAACAAGGTCCCTTGAGAGGACAGTAAAAACAGCAAAATTCCCTCATCATGGTCCAAATGAGTAGTACTGTAAAGGTGATACATCACAGCTAGATTCCGCAGTCTCCAGCAAGCTGGCAGAGGGCTCCCATCACTCTTGTTCTCCTTTCTCACATTCATTTTAATCATGTCTCTGTCATTTTCAGGTTTGGGTACAGCGCAGTCAGCTCGACCTGCCTTTGGCTCTGTGTCAAGGGTGTCATATTATCCATCTGTGTTACAATGGTAATGCTTGATAGCCAGGAAGGTCACTTCATCTCTAATAATTCCACCCAAAGGGGATATGAAGGTAGAATGATTACTGAGTCATATACCTTCTTGCAGAATACCTCATCCTCTTTGTTGCTAGATTATTTAAATGATAAATGGAAATTGGCCAAGAGAAAATCACTTAGAAATGAATTGTGGTCATAAGCCATAGGAAACACATTAGGTTTCCAGAAAGACAAAATAAAAATCATCAAAGCTGACTTTCTTTCCTAGATACAACTGAAAATATCTGGTTAAAATATTTTAGCTTTACCACCTGTTGTTAGGGAGGGGGATAACATGAGGCATGGTACTGGTTCTACAGAGGTCCATCACTGTATGAATGGCCCAATAAATTGCAAAAGCCTGTTAAAATCTGAACCTGGTACTCTGATGATCTAGAAGGAGACCATGTGTACAGCTAGGCTTACAAGCCAGAGGCACTCACATGCCAGTGTTTGACTGTGCCAGATGAAAAGGAAGCAGAGATGCTCAAAAAAAAAAAAAAAAAAAAAAAAAAAAAACCCACAAAAAATGAGATCTGAGCTCTTTCCAATGCAGGAATGAAAAAACTGAAATTCTAAAAAAATATATATATATATAATTTTTCTTCACACTGTCATCTAAGTTTTGCTTTTGTTACTGCCTTTGTTCATGTTCTTTGAAATACAACTAACTGCTGCTCGCAATCATCTCTCTGCACAGTCGGCTGGGAGACGTGAGCAGGGGAGTGCCAGTGAGCACTGCAAGGTTCATCTCCTAATGTGCCACTGCACAGCCAAGTAGCCCTGGGCTACCCAGCCCAGCTTTCCAAAGCTGTCTCAGATTTACTGATTGCAAAATGAAGATTGTAGTAATACTGCTGTGGCTCTACAATGCTTAATTAACATTTGGGAAGACTTCTGCATGGTAGATGCACTGTCAAAATGCCAATGGCTTTTCCATGTTGCTTACAAGATAAGAAAATGACAGCAGGTAGGCTGTGGTCGTGCTGGCTGGGCCTCTTTGGTACCACATGCACACTCATCTGCCTGTTCATACCCATCTACTGTCTCTTGACTAATGTTTAAATCATAAGCTCTTTAATGCAAAGGCATTTCTTGCTCAGGATCAGTACAATGTCTAGCAGTGTGGGATCCTGGTTCGTGGCTAAACCTCAGAGGCATTGCAGGAGTACAAATATTAACAATGTAAATGGTTGCTCTAATTTGTGGCACAGGTTTAGTTTGTGGGCACGTACTGAAATCCACCTGCTTCCCCCTCCCCCTGTGTTTCTTCTTTATTGACAGCTTAATCACCTTTACGTCTGCTGCTTATCTTGGAGGATTTTCTATGAATTGCATTCACTTTATTCCACTGTGACAATATCTGCACTTTGCTAATTAACCGCCTGGTGGACATGGTTACAAACCACAATAAATATTTTCTGTACCAGAGTATAATCACAATGCTGTCACTTGACACTAGGGCTTTCACATCTTTTGATGTGTTGTTTTGTGGGGGTTTTTTTGTTTGTTTGTTTGTTTTTTCCTTTTCTTTTAGTGTTAAGACTCCTCTAGCTGTCTCACTGCAAATGCAAACAGATGTTTCACATCTTATGACTCAATGACCCATTCCACACACCTAAAACAATAAAACTTCAGGCACTGATGTTTTTATCAAATGAAAAGTCCATCTACTCCTCTCAGCCTAGTACAAAAGATGAAAAAATAAAGGTTAGCCTAGGGGAGCTTAGTCTCCAAAACCACTGAATCCTTGGAGACTACCAACAGTATTAGTAATTACTGCTCAAAGCAAAGCTGAGTTGGCATGGAGACCACCAAGAGCTGGGTCTTTAAAAGATCAGCTCCTATTCAACACATATATTAAGTGCTGTATTAAGCACCTACTGAACCCCAGAAAAAAAAAATGTAATCACAGAATTATTTCTAAGTGGACTTTTTAGTTTTTCATAAGTCAAGAAAGGGGGTCATGAATAGAAAGGGCAAAAATCATCATTGAGAAACATTTACCTCAGCCTCTCTGGGTGCCATTAATCACCCTTTCCGCAGAGCCTTGTACAAAAGCCATTAAAATTTAAGATAGGAGAAATCACAGCTATTTCTACAGCTACAGCTATTGCTGCTGCTACTACTCTTAATTAAGATCTGAGAGCGGTTAAACATTTAAATATGATAAGACTTGGAGGTGAGCTGGCTTGCCAAATGGAGAAAGCAAATGTTGTCAAATGGGATCAGGGAGAGGACCCCGGGCAGCAAGACAAGGGGCAGTGGGGCACAGGGTGCGCTTCTCAGGTCCTCCTCATAGGTGAAACCAAAGCCAAACTCTGGCTCAAGTGGCAAATATGGGCACAGAAACAAACGGTGATTCTAAAAAGGCTTTTCTTCTTGGGTGCCCTGAGGCGTGTCTCAGTGGAGATGGTTTTTGTGAGGGCCACCTAATGCAGGAAAGCAAGGAGATGTTGAACAAAACTGTGGAGATCCTTCCCTTGGGAAAAGCCCCAGGACAAGAGAGAAACAAAATGAAGAATAAGAGCCATCACCTCCAAATTTTCAGGTCTAGGAATTCAGGGCTGGCAAAGCTGTGAATGATGAAGGGTGTTGTGCACAGTTGCTGAGGCACAAACACCTCAATATAGCTTGTGCTCAGAAGCGACACTGAGCATTATCCGGGAAGTTAGTGTCGTATTGTATAATCCACATTTGCTTTATGATGACACAGTGTCTTCCCTGCTGGATATTTTACCTTTCAAGCAGTAAGACAATAAACTACAGTGCCTGACAAGAAATGTTTTCATTGCCATTGTTTTAGAAACACATGTTTTCTCATTCACTATCAGCACTGCCTAAATCAAAAGAGGTGACTTTCACAATAAATCAGATAAGAGCAGCTCAGAACTGATACCTGCCAACATGTTTTCTCCCTTAATGGTGCTCTGGAGGCAGACTGAGAAGCTTTTTCCCCAAAACATCCTAGAGGATGTGTGTGATGTGGATGAGCCCAACTGTGGCACTGTGGTGCTCCCCAGCCTAGTGTATGTGCTCAGCACCCCTCGTGCTGTGATGGACAATACCACATAAAACAGAGCAGTACGACATACATGCAGAGAAATACGTGAGAAATTTACCACTTCTGATCCCCAAAATGTGCACGGCTCAACAGCCCTCTTAAATGCCATTGGGAGCCTACTGCCCCAGCACAGCCACTGGCAAGTAGGCTTTTGCCCTAGTGATACACGTTTGTTTGTTTTTTTGCCTGACAAACAAGGGATGTAGATGCTCAATAAAAATCCATTGCTGCTATTTTGATGCTCACAATTAAGGTCTAAGGATTCCCTCCCCTTCCTGGCAGTGGTGGCTCTACCTTGGGGTACGCAGTTTGAGATAAACATAAGTGACCAACTGAATTTTCATCTTCAAGCATCTAAGCAACTGCTTGCCCAGCTGGGGATGAGGACAGGTTGTCTCAGCAGCTGTGAGCCTGCACTGCACACCTGCACTCTGCATCCACTGCTAAATAGTAGCCCTGCATGGTTGGTTGTGAGGTTTCTGGGAGGATGAAAGAAGAGCAAATGAAGGAGCTGCACACTGCTGTTCCTCATCTGAGTCTGCTGCAGCTGGCAAAGCACCACAGTGAAGCAAAGCACTCGTAAGGATGCCTGAGAGGAGCAGGTGGGCGGTGATCAGAGTTATTTCTCCTCTTGCCCCAGGTGAATTTTTTCCTGTGCTAAAACGTTTCTTATATGCAGGCAGACAACTTACTCTTTCCACCATACACTACCCTTGTTTCCCCCACATGCAGTGGATTCGACTTCTCCCTTTGAAGTGATAGGTTTGTACAGTTGCCTCAGTTCCACAACCCCCAGGGACTGATGCTGTCATTTCTTCTATTTCCCCCTTACCTGGGAGCCCAGTGAGACCTGCCTGGCTGGCAGCCAGGCACCTTTACCATTGCCACTGTGCACCACGGATGTGTTGGGCGTCCTTTCCAACCACACCCCACAACAACTGACCACACTATCCAAAACCTGCCCAGCAGCAGGCAGAAACTCCATCGTGCACACTGGTGAGATGCAAGGAGCAACTCAGGCCAGAGCCTGTGCTAACTCTGGGAAAGACATCTCATGACACACTCAAAACCTGGTTCCCACCTGTGTGGTGCAGACTCAAGCTTTCACAGGGAGAACTGCAAATGTCTGCTTGAATCATGAACTCCAGAGAGCAAGAGCTCAGCTGCTTGTGTTCAGGCACGTGTGGGAAAGGCATGTGCAGGTCAGCAAGCCTAAAGCTATCTCGTCCCTGTGGGAAGAGCATCCCCTGACCTCACATGATCATTCCCTTCTCCTCTCACTGTGCTGCTGGTTGTGAAGGCACCCTACCCAGACACCAGCTTCCACTTAGAGCCTCTACAGACTCTTATCCACAGCCTGTCTGAATTTTAAAAGTTCTGCATAATGTCTCCTTGCATTTCATATTCAGCTACACAGCTGGGGCTGTTGTCTGCATTCTCATTACCTTTAGGCCTCAATTAATATAACATCTTCCCTGATCTTGAGAAATTAAAGCTCATGGCAAACACAGTTCCCCAAATCAGTATCCTGACTGACCATGCCACCACTTTGTACAGCCTCCCCATAGTCCTGATCCCTGTTGCATCAAACAAAATACATCTCTGCACGTGTTCTCCATACAACTGATCAGCACACCCAAGCTGACCTCACTTTTTTAGTCCAGCAGTATCCTATTCCACAGGAAATATTTTCTTACTTTCTCCCATTACCCTTCATGATTATACAGTCTTTATGAGCATTCACTACATTGTTCTTCCCAAACTCTTCCTTAAGATGCTACTTTCTGCTACAAAAAAAAAATAGGCACTGATTAGACTGCTGACATGTTGCAAACAGCATCTAAAAAGCCATCTAGCATGTCCAGACCACTGTCTCCTTACTCTCTATTTTCCCCTCTCATTGTCTGCATTTATGTTTCTCCCATAAGTTAGAAGTTTTGGAAGGTGGAGAAAATCATTTTGCACAATAACAAGGGCTTCATCATCCTGGCTCACAAGTAGAACCTGTGACTGATACTGTGGTAGTAGTAGGGAAATTGCTCCTTCCCCCTCCAGGCACACTGTTTCCCAAGTGGGGCAGAGTTGGCTTCTTCCCAGGTGTCTTCAGCTGACTTTTCCTGTGTCACTTCTTCTTGTTTCTTGTCCAGTGCCCACTCTCCATTCCAGCCTTCTTCCCTCCCAGTGCCCAACTGTCCCTTTTTTTTTTTTTTTTTTTTTTTTATCTCTGAAGTTTTTGTCCATCTCACTTTCCAGCATTGAACCCCCTTGCTTCCTGCACTCTCAACCTAAGGAAGCCCCACTTATTTATACCAACTCTGCTCTCCTGTCCTGCTTTGCCCCCCCACTGCATTCCCACTTCCCTGTCTCCCACTCCAGTCTCTCTACTGATGGCCCACATCACTCCCTCTCTGCTCATCTCTTGAAACACAGGCACATCTCACACAGATGGAAATCAAAATATATGAAAATAAAAGGTTGGGGGGTGAAGGGGGAGTGTAGGACAAGACCCATGCCTTGTCTCATCCAGCACACTTCCACTGGCACCAGCTGTTCCAGACAAGAGTATTAAAATCCCCCTGATGAACAGCCTTCGGATTCAAACTCCTCCAACAGGAACATTTAACTGTAATCCCTAATAGTTACAGATCATTCTGTGTCTTAAGGCAGGAAGTTTTATACGTTTATGTTAAATCATTATCATTCAAGAAAGGAATATCTTATTAACATGCACAGATGTGGGAAGTACAACAGGACTTATTAGTAGCCCAGATCATGATTTAATGCAAGGAGAGGGACAAGGGTCTATATAATTCCTGCTGTGCTGTGATAGAGCAGAGGGTACAAAATCCCATCTCTATAGGAAAGGCATATGAACACTTTTTTGTGTGCGCTAAGTGACCAAATGGTATCCTGGTGACTTGTTTCAGGACAACATTCAATCCTTAAGATTGTCTCAGATGACATCGCCTAACCCACGTACCCTGGTACCAGCAATAGTACACAATGACTATCTCAAATTCACTTTGGTTTCTGCTGAACCCGACTTCACCACCCCACCTGACTGCAATGCACGGGAAATGGCAGCTGACATCTGAGAAAGAATTTGCTGCCACTGAGAGCTGGCTCCTCTCACTCTGTCATGCACTGCTGGAAAGCATCCCACGGACCACAGCCACGCTGCCTTGGGCAGGGAGCCCTGCTGTAATTCGGGCTTTGCTGAGATCCTAGGCTGAGCTTCCAGGTTGCAGAAATCTTAAGCCCATGTGTTTTGGAGCTCATTAAAAAAAGGCTTTGCACAGCTCTAATTTTCATTTCAACATTTTCTTTACACCTCCAGGCTTACTAGCAAGCTGTACCAGCAGAGACTTTAATTTGTTTACAGAAACAAAACAAAAAAATCAAAATTAAACATATGAATTCAATTGCTGAAAAACACCCTGTTACTAAAGGTTCAGATGTAACGACACCATCATTTAGAATAGCCTCATGTGGGTGTGTGCCTACTGAGAGCTGCAAGAGGAAAATAAACCACATTAAAATACAATTCCTCTAGCTGTTTCTGAGACAATCAAAACCTTACAATAGGTGTTTTTCAGGAGGAAGGATTCTACCTCAATAATATCTATAGATTGGATAGTCCCAAATGGCTCATGGGGAATTTTTATTCCAACCTAAAGATGGAAATAATCTTTATGTATACCTGTGTGCACATAGGCCTTACCACCGGAATAGCTGACTCCCTGACAATGTCCTTGTACAGCCTGTGTAAAATTGGAAATTTAGAATGTGAGGCAGAGATTAAGACACAGGCATTATTCATACCAACCATTTGTAAGCACCCTATTTAGCTGGTTTCATTAGTAGGCTGTCCTACAAGTCATCTCCCAGGACAAAGATGCTCCTCTAAGAGCCTCCTTGTTTAGGTGCTGGGTTGTACTCTGAAAGACCACTGCTGTGGGAATAAAGGGGAGCCAGTTGATGTAATGTGGGGAACCTCAGGGTGCTTTTTGTAATGCTTCTTACCAAAGAGCTTTAAAGGAGTCATGGCACAAAAGAAAATAACTTCTTTTGAAATAACAAGTGTTCAATAAAAACAGAACTTAAAAAAAAAAGACTAAAAACGAGAAGATAAATGGTCAGTATGGTCAGTACCTGGAGTGGAGGAGGTTATCTACAGGAATCTGCCCAATGTATTTGTATTTGTAATGGGAAAGAGAGAGAGAGGGAGAACCTGGCAAAGCTTGTTAATAATGTAAGACCTGGCTAGGAAGAGCTGCAGAAGGATCTTGTGGTGATGAATGACTGAGTGGTAAAAAGGCAGGTGACTTTCAGTGCTGATGAATGCCGTGGGGAAATACAGCCTCGCTCTGTACACACTGCAGGGGGCTCTAACCGAGCTATCACTGCTCAGGAAGGGCATGCTGGAGTTACTGAAGTCATTCTCTGAAAATATCAGTGCAGTGCTCATCAGCAAATGAAAAAGCAAATCAAATGCCAGGAATTATTAAGAAAAGAAGATAAATAGAGAATAGCATCACCCAGAATGTTGCAGAGCATCCACATTTGGAATTCATGTGTTATTTTGGCCTGCTTGCTATTGGAGGCAATTACTTTAACCTAATCATCCAACAGACCTTGGTCAGCCTGCCCCAGTAATGTCTGCACTAACTGGGAGGTCTGCAAGTGAAGAGCTAAGTATTAGTATGATTATGCCCTGAAAACAAATCCTAAATACCCAGCACATCTAGTATCTTCTGTCTGATCCAGCCAGAGCTGCTATGATGGCCTTCCATTAAGAAGATGCTGGGAGACCCTGATAGTGTTCTCAGACAATCTCCGTGCAGTTCTCAGACAGATCTGCTCATGGTCGCTCAGCTCACCAGTGCACATGACTCATTCCCAGAGCGTTAGGAAGCATGAAGCAGAAAAACATCCATAAAGGATTAGATCACAATCCCAGTGACAGCACTGGTGATTATGAAGGGGGGGAGGAAAAAAGGTTTGTGTTAAAGACTTTTCCTAGGATGAGTAATTTGCAGCATTTAAAACTCTTTGAAGACTAAGTCCCTGTTAAAAGACACTCTTGCCCAGAAAAAGACAACCTTTGGCCGGTATTATATGATACAGCTATGTGGCCATCTGGATTTTGCCTTCAATCATTTTCATTGATTCAGAGGCATTTTGAAATGCTTAAGTTACTACATCGGATTTAAATTTCAGATCAATGTTGTCTTTGCAGAACTGCTCTGTCTTGAAACACAGCGGAGCACACCCCACGCAGTGGCAGCAAGGGGCCGTGCCAGACCCACGCAGGAGCTGGCACTTCTCCGACTCCAGCAGTTATTGACTGCTTCCTCTCAGGGCTTGTTGTGTTCATTCTGCTTGCAGTCCTCAAGGTCTCAGATGTCCTAGATGGCACAAGGCTTCTGTATATTAACTTTTTTCTACTGAAAACACTGGAGACTGTTTCAATCATCGCCTTCTTTGCAGTTTATTAACTAGGGTCAAACAGTCCTAGGGTTTCTTGGATGGGCCTGTGGGTGGTTTGCATCCATGTCCCCATTCACCTCGGTGCACTGGGGGCAGACCCCACACCATGGTTGCTCTCCACATCACCTGAACAACTGCATGTAGCAGGATCAGCCTGGCCTTGACTGCTCTGCTCCTCCTCATCCCCGAATCTCTGCACGAGGCCAGCCCAGCCTTACAGTGCACAGCAGAAAACTGCCAGGTATGCTGTTGGGAACTGTCCTCTTGTGCTCAAATGTAGTCAGCCCCAGGCTCTTGCTAAATTATCCATTTCCTGCAGTTACGGTGAAGTTCTCGGTCAGCCCCCTGACAGATCACCCTACTTGGCCTGGCCTCCCAGCCTGGGGGCTTCCTTCTTCCACCCCACGCTAAGCCTTCAGGGCACACTTGGCTGCAGATTTCTGTTGAGGCTCACTCCTTCTCCTCTGCTCCTGTCCACTGCTTTGCAGGAAGCCCCTACAGAAGGGATATTAGCTCAATCCCCTGGTGCCTCTTTTCCAACGCTTATGCGGGGAATTATGCTAATTACTATGTTACATCCTGCAGCTTGAAAGGAATTCACAATGAAGCTGACAGAATTGGACTGAACGCTGCATAAGGAAGTGAAATTTGACTGTCAGAATGGCTGTGAAGATGCTATAGGACATAATTTAGCCAAATGCACCTGCCACATTGGGTTCTTTGCCCCACAGTAAAGGAAATTAAGATTTAGTGGTAAGCTGTAGCCTTACACTGGTAGCAAAAAATACAGCTCCTTCTGGCTGTAAGGGGCTGTTGAGGCTGAACCATAAAGGCTTCTGCTAAATTACACATGGACAGGTCTCAACCGGGATTATATCTTTCCTTCTATACTCTGTACAAAAGACGGACTCTTACAAAGCCAGAATAGGAAGAAACGCTTCCTCCTTTCAAGTTGCACACAGTCACTAAAGCTTTGTTGTTCCCTTAAATACCTAACATCAAAAATTTTGAAATCAGAAGCATTATCATTTCCCAAAGCTCTCAGGGCTGTTTTACAGGGGTAAATTGCTGGCTGAAGCATAGAAAGCCAGCAAACCTCAAACCCATTTTAGGAAATTCTTCTTCTTTTCCTGCAGCCTTGTAACGTGCATTTAAGGATTAGTATCCAAGGCACCTATCATGGCAGTCTTTAAAAAGGATCAATAGAAGGAGAAATGTATAATCAATACATTGATGAGAACAACTTGACCTTTCCACAAGAACTGCAGGGACAAGGAAGCATTCAAATAAAGTTTTTGTAAGTTTTCACAGAACAAATCTCAAATTTGCAGAAAGTTCTCAGCTATATATAGGTCAGGATGGCTGAGCAGACATCAAACAACCGCATATGCAAAGGGCCTCTGCCAGGTTCTGGTCCAACCTCACCATGCAGCCCATGTCCCAGCTTATTTGCATGGTAGCCTAAGGTGAAAGATACAACATTGGAGTGGGGGGGGAGTTGCCACTGCAGATGCAGAGAGCTGTCTTCAGGCACATCAAACCCCTGGCTGGCATGGTGGGGTGGGGTGGGCAGCACCCAGGAGCAGGGGCAACTCCATCCCAGCCCACCCTTTCTCTGGAGAGAGAGCCCAGGAGGTGCTCATGCCTCCTTAGCGGAGGAAAATGCAGAAATGGAGGCAAAACTCTGCCCCGGCAGCACTGGAGCTGCTATAGCAGCAGAAAGGCAGGGCTGACCCTGATGCTTCGAGAATGCGTGATATCACTGCAGTGCCCAGGGCATCAGCAGAGTAACTCCCTCAGAAAAGTACACAGCTAATTAATTCCCTGCATACTGCACTGCTGAGCAGCCGCCATTGTGACCAGAAATTTGTTCAAGAGTAAATATGATCAAGTAGTCAGGAGCACACCCATCTTTTGCTGACCCCCAGCTACCCACCATCACAGCACCATGAGCCCTAATGAGGACTTATGACAAGCCACCAGCCAGGGAACCTCACCTGATCTGGACAACACACCACGTACCATGACCTGGGCTTTTCCTTGGCTGAGAGAACAGGCACACATTTGGCTTCTCCATTTGAAACTCACACAGGGGCAGAGCCAGAATTCTGGTGGTCTTTATGACAGTAGGTGATGACCTGTGTGGAGTACATTACATCAACCTGGCTACCATCTGGGGCTTTGTAGCAATCTGAAAGGCATTCCAGGAGATCTAACCACAATAGCAATCAGAGTGAGGAACTGTATAATCTTTCCCTATGGGTGATTTTGCAAGAAATTATATAATTACTGCTTTCAAAATTGGCATAAAAGTACCATAAAACTGTGCCAAACTGAGCTCAGGACATAAAAACATTTGGAAACCTTTGAGACAGACAAGAGGTGGGATAGGTGTGTATCTACTGTGCTGGAAGGGGACTCACTGACAGAGGTTCAGTTTTTTTATGCTGCTTCAAATTGCCTGGATGGTACAATATGTCATTTGCCCATATAAGAATATTGCCCTTATTTGCCCAAAATAAGAATAACTTTTTTATGTTAATTTGCAGCTGCTTGAATCTGCTGTGCACTGTCCAGTACAACGGGATGTCTAGATGTTGTTATAATAAAAGCCTCAGCACTAATAAGCATTTTCAATATGGGACTTGTATGATCGACCCAGACTTTGAGAATTCCTAACAAATTCAGCAACGTATGAGGCTCTGTCTTGCACTGACAGCATATTTGGTTTAAATCTATTATAGATAGATAAATATTATAAAGTATACATTATGTATACATACATGCATATACACACAGTGTTTCTTTAAAGCATCTCTCTTACGTTTCTTTTTTAGAGTGCAATTGCTTTCCTGTGCAAATTCAAACCCAGAACCAGGTATTTTAAAGCAAGGAAATTATGACCAAAGATATAAATACATCTCAGCATAGCCCTGACTGACAACAAGAGCTTCATTTTCACGCTTTATAACACTACCTGAATCACTAAATATATTTCTGTTCTTGCAAGACAACATTCCACATAACTTTTATTTGTGAATAAAAGGCAGAAAGATGCACGCACAGTGCTGGAATCAGGAATAAATTATTTCGGCAGAGTCCATTACTCTGGAAAGCAGCCTGAATATCAAGCCTGGAACATAAATACAGACTGAGACAAATATTATTCCATCACAGGCATTTGCAATATTCAGGTTCCCAAGTTACCCCTGCTGAGCCAAAGTCAAAGCACCATCAGTGCAATCCTCCCAGTGCCCAGTGGACCACAAGCCCTGGGTCCAGCACTCGGGCTCCTGCGTCTGCCACATGCTGAGAAACTGCCTCGCAGCTAGTTCTCAGCCCACCAACCATTGCCACAAGGCAATGCAGCTGCATGCAGAGTTGGCCAACACCCAACAGACTGCAGTGCCAGCACTCTCTCCACACTCCTGGGCACACAGAACCCCTCAGGCACCTCAACAGGTAGCACCAGGGAGGGCTAGGATCCCACAGAGTTTGGAAAAGGCATTTTTTTCCCATCACCAGATGCAACTGGAAGTATTATTTAAAAAAATACAAATAACTATCAAGAGAAGCACCAAAACAACATTCAGTGCTTTTCCTTCCCATCCCTTCTTACTCAAGCCAGGGCTCCCACTGAGCATGCCCAAGGAAGAAGTCACCATGTCTGCCACTTAGATGTGAGAGCTCCCAGGCATCTCAAACCACACAGCAGCTATGTTCAGACCACAGGACAGCACCTCTGGCCAGGCTGCCAGGCCTGCCTCCATCTCTTCCCTGAGATTTGGTGTCAGTGCACGGACTGAACCTGACCCAACAGCTCCTTCCAGCCCCAGGAATACCATGGACACCCCCACACACACACACACCCCCACCCCCACCCCCTCAGCTTTGATCCTTGTTGAGAGCATCTGGCTTGCATGGGTGTCAGGCACAAAACAGATGATGTATCCAAGCAGCGCCCAACATCGATTAATGACAATGATGTATGGAGTCACATCCTTGCTGTTACACCTGCATTGTAATCCACGGTCATGTTTCATTGCACAGGAGACCAAACCTGCCTGACCCACACGTATAACAACAAAGGTGAATGTGGAACAATTTCAGTTTGGTGTCAGCCCTGTTACAGCCAGACACTGAAGGTCAAAAAGGCTACAGGCAATATGTACAAGAGTGCCACCTGGGTTTAAAGAACCTAAGTCCTCTTGTCTGAGGTACTTGCAATCATTTATTTCAAATGCAGTTCTGGTTTTGAGGACTACATAAATAATCATAGCAACCATGTCTGTTCTGTCTACCCACTACTAAATGCATTTTTCACTCCAGTCTCCCCATCAGCAGAGGATACCTTCAGGGTATCCTCGTATTTCTAAATATTCCAGAAACTGCAGATGATTTACTCTCACAGTACTAATGTAGCTCAATCCATTCTCATTTTCTATTCATGACAGCAGTAGTTTGCTAAAGAACATCGGCTCCTATCAGTTCATATCGTTCATGACAACTTTACAGTATCTGATATAATTTCTAATTTTTGTGCCTCGAATGGCAATGCGCGTCCCAGCAGCTGCGTGTTCCAGAGAAGCGCGAAGGCACAGCCTGCATCCTGCCACCAGATGGTACTCCATATGGACACAGCCGAGGAGGACATACTGGTGCTGCATTACCAGTGGCAATCCAGACCCTTCCCCCTCACCATATTCTCTCTAGAGCCTGTACATGGTGTTGGGAATCATATAGCCAAGTTCTCTGTTCATTCTGAATGCAGCATAGACTCCAGATGTGGTAGAGGCCACTTCCTGTAGCATTTTTCTGTTTCAAGACCTTGCAGGAGAATGGGGCAACTATATTTGTGTGCATTCTTTCCCAAGCTGGTTTTCTGAATTTGTGCCATTTCCACTTCATCTGTAACCTCCTGAGCACCATCAGTATAGTTGTAAATTCCATGTGGAGATGGATGGCATTTCTCCAGGGACACATGTGTCCCTGTATGGTTTGGAGGCCACAGACTGGCTGCCATTTGGATGGTGTAGAAAACCAAAGCCCTGCCTGCTGCAAGCCAGAAGAGATCCCAGCCCTGCACATTCTGTGAGTGCAGAAGAGGGAATCCCAAAATATAAGCAAGTTCCCAATTTCTGTAATTACTTATTGACTTAAGTGTCTCCACTCATACCTTTAGGTGGAAAATCTGTCAGCATTCTAGAGCAGAATCATCCAGACAGAGTGATGGGACTGTCACCAAGGAGGTTATTTTTCAGTGAAGTAACATACCCATCCCCACACGAGCTATGGATTTCATGCCTTTTACTGGAAATGCTCTTCCACAAAGTACACTTCCTCAATGGTTACTCACTTCCACAGACAGAAATCAGATTAGTTTTTGGACTTTCCTACACAGAGACCAAGACTTGTGTGCCTGGGTTTCTTACAGACCTTGTGCTAAAAAGCACATCCCACATCCTTCTTTCTCTGCTTTCCTGCAGCTAATGACACTAAACACAAAGGAATATCGACCTTGTACGTTGGTTAGAGACTGAGCTCAGGACAGGGGCATGTCTACGTTTTTTGTCTCACCTTCAGGAGAGGTTTTGTGAGCCAACAAAAATAACGGCCTGTAAACCACCTCAGGTGAGGAATGGCCCAGGGCTAAATAGCCTAGGGAAGGATGACTGCAAGTGCAAATTCGGGTACCACAGCAGGGTGCACTGCTGCCTTCCTTATGACATGGAGCTGGGCCAGTGCCTTTAGCCATCGCTAGTGCAAGCATGCCTGAACAAGGGCTTGCTGCCAAGAATCTCCCCTATTGGGGGAACTGCTGAGACTTCAGTGCTGTTGCCTGAAATCCCACCAGGAAGCAAAACGGCCTTATGACTCAGGACAGCTTCCCTGTGAAAAGCAGCTCCCAACACTGGCACTGTGGTCCTGAGACACCCCCTGCCCATGAAGTGAGCCATCCAGACACCAGATCCCCTTTGATCTTTTCCAAAAGGAAAGGCTAAACAAGAACAGATTGTTTTCCTTAAATGCAGGGGGGAAGAAGAGAGGGTGATGGAGGGGGAAATTGGCCTGCTAAGTTCGTCTCAACCATACAAAAAAGTCCTTTTAACTTCTCTTAATGAGGACTACTTTTTCCAGATACTACCTAATTATTGCAAATTGCTTCATCTTTTAATTGTTACTGCAAGGCAACTAAACATTGTTACGTTGATTGCTCAAGAGTGGATTGTTAATGGCTTTAATCATTTGATAATCCAGTAATACAATCAATGTAACTCTGCACCTTGTAGGAATAATTTTTGGATCCACATGCTAGGAAACATATACTGCCTTACCATATGTCAGCTTCTGTGGGCCGGATTCTGCCACACTTCCTCACCTGCAGCTGTACTCACGTAGAAGTCTGATCCCACAGCTTTCCGTGGGAACACCCAAGCAGCAGTGACTCATTGCATACACGGCTGGCCAAATTGGGTAGGCAAAGGAGAAGTCTACAGATTTAGGTTCTGCAATGCAGATGAATGATCTATTGTCATGGGAGAGAGGAGTAAGTTCACACCTGTACAACTGTCACCTTGGCTAGGCTTTCGCTACAGCATGGAGTTATACCATAGACCATATTTTGAATGGAGAGCCCTGCAGCTCCAGAACTGACAAGGGCACAGATGGTTCAAACTGCCTGAGCTGGGGAGAAAGAAAGTGGCAGGACCTGATGCAGATGGCTAGATAGGCAGGGGACCCTCTTCCAGGAGCATACACCTCCAGAGATCAATCATCATAAGTGCCAGAGATACTACTTGAACAGCAAGGCAGAGTATTAGGTGGGAGATGTGTTTCTTACCTTCGTGCCTCTGCTCCTACTGTTGGTCAGGACCAGCACATGGTCCTGGCAGATGGGGTCTGATGTAAGTGGATCTAGGGCATCCAGGAGCCTCATACAAAAGCAGTGGGTTTGCCGCTGTATTCTGTAGGGAGTCCCAGAGAAGAAAATCAGAGTATGAAGAGACTGCTCTTACACGATGTAAAAAATAACAGCATTTGGCTCATTAATAGTATTTAGCCCTTAATGAATCTCTCTGGCTTTTAGTTCCTTCATTGTTTTGCTAGTAGGAGCTGTTGGTTCCCTGAAGTATGACTGCCCAGAGGAGGTGGGCTGGCACAGCCAACTTGTTTGGGCCCTTGGTCATCTCTACCAGTCTGTGTTCCTGGGCCCACAGACCTCTTGTCTGTGGGGAAAGCTGAACCCAGCCCCATGTTCTTAGCCAAACAACACAGCAATCAATCCGAGGGACACAGAGAGGAGGACAGGAGGCAATGTGCCCCATCCAGGGAGTTGCTGAGTAGTTCAGATGGGCACAGGAGTGAGGGACGTGCGGAAGATGCCAGTGACAGTATAAGCCAAGAGGAGGTCTGTCTGGAGGTGGTGGGCAGAGGTACTTCTGCCCAATGGACTAGGCCTTGTCCAAGCACTTTTGGAAACTCTGTTGCCTACCAGCAGTGCAGGGCAGGACAGGATCGGACAGGACAGCACAGGCCACCCGTTCTCCTCCACTGGGCTGATCCCTGCCAGCTCCTCATGCAAACAGGAGCAAATCCCACCCAGTCCCCCCCAAAAGCAATTTTGAGGCACAAAAGCATCACAGAAGGGTGAATTCCTCCAGAGTCACTCACAGAGAGTAGAGGAGGAGCATCACCTGACACAGGCTCACTCACAGAAAGTCAGTTCTGACAGACAGCGAAGAGACTAATTAACTAAAGAGTTGCTTTGATTTAGTCTTTCAGGAAAAGGAGACAATTAAGAGGCTTGTGTAATTCAATAACAGTTAACAGGAAAAGGAGCTGTCATAGGCAGACGAAAGCACACCAGCACGCAGAGAACCCACAGATAGGCAGATACCCAGTGCAGCCACACTCACTGGTAGGGACAGGGAGAACATAATGGTGCAAGAGACCCCCCATGGCATTCCCCAGAACCTCAGAGAGGGGATTAGGAAGGGCACAGGGACATCAGGCTAGTCACTTATCAGCTGCCATTTATTTTCAACACCTGATGAAATTAAAGGGCATTTAATGCAGCATGCAGGGGATGTATCCACCCAAAAAAACATAAGATGGCATTGAATGTTAGCCAAACCCCACCCAGGACAAAGCTTGCCATTGAAATTCAGCCCCATCTTTTCTAATATGCCCTCAGATCAGTGGGGTTCCTTTTTATTAGAGCTTTTCTCCTGCGTTATGAAAATTTACCTGTCAGTGGTCAAGGGACTGGCTGATGTTTTCCAGACAGGAATCTGTGATGTCAGTCAGAACCAAAACTGAGGGGGTCGTGTCCCCCCCCCCCCCCCAGCAAGCATCAGCCTTAGGGACCTCTCTCAGCATGGAAAATTTAGCAGCACGCAGAGCTGGCAAGCAGCAATCACCTAAAGCAGTAGTGTGAAACATACAGGCTGGGTCTGGCCATCAGAAGCATGCAAATGAATTAGCGAGATTTTTTTTTCCTCCATCACCTCTCCTTTTTCTTAAGAGCAACTTCTATCACTGACAGGGTGAGGAAAAGCTGCTAAACATAAGCTTTTTTGAGGGGCAGAGCGTCTGGATGCAAAGCGAGATTACAGAGGCGCTGGAACAGCCAGAGGAAGGGTGAGATGTGCCACCCACCCAGGGTGGGGACCCCTGGCTCTAGGAACCAGCCTTGTCACCAAATGCAGGTTTGCACAGCCTCGGCAAGCTGCCCACCTGCACACATAGCCAGCCTAGGATGCCATGGGGAGGGCCAGGCAGAGCCAGAGGAATACCTGGGTTTTATTTTTTTCTCCCCCCTCTCCAAGAAACTGCCCTTCAGTGCCTCCCCAGCTTTGTGCTCATGATTGATCCAAGTCAGGACTGTGAGTAAGTTGTGTGCTGATACATCTCCCTGGGGCTGCCAAACACATTTCACTCATCAAAGCCCCCAGCCTGCCCAGGGCAGTGGGTGGGAAAACTCTGGGGAAGGGGGAGTCTTGTTACAGTATCCAAGCCTTGGAGGGTTTTTTTGACTGATATGTTATTTTAACTTCGGTCTTCACACAAATCCTACCCACTGGTATCGGCAGCTCATCTACAGACAAGGGCTCAGAGATCATCATGTCAGATACCATATCTATCACTGGGCAGATCCTCAGGCAGATGGCTGGAGCTACACAGATCATCATTTTTATTAATCAAAACATCATGTGGCTCTTTACATAGCATAAATAAGATGAAATACAAGAACAAAGACGTGCAGCTGATTAAAAATAGATGCATGCATACCTCAACAGTTCAGAGCCTGGTGGATAGAAATGTTAAGTGGGGTCCTACAGAGTGCCCTGCAAGGTCAATACAATTCAATAGTTTTATTAACAATTTGGAGACTGGACCAGAAGTATGCTAATCAAATCTGAACATTTTACCAAGGTGGGAGGGTAGCAAATAATACGCAGGACAGAAATAAAATACAATACGAGCTTGATAAATTAAAGAAGTGGCCTGCAATCAATACAAAGAGATTCAGCAGGACAAATGCAGAAGATTAACACATAGGAAGGAATAAACAAAAGGACACAGGCTCTATGGAGATATCTGGCCAAACAGCTATACAACAGAGAGTGGTCTGGGGGGGATGATCGATTGAACAGAAGTCAATAACATCAGGCTGCTGCAGCCCAGCAAGGTAATTATTCCACTCTTCACAGCACTCGTCAGGCTGCTGTTTGGAGCAGCATGCCCAGATCTGGACGTCATGTTGTAACAAAGACAGACAAGTTGGAAGGAGTTCAAAGAACAACAAAAATGCCAGAAGACTTGAAAAACAAAAATCTTTGTGTACGTGTGAAAAATGAACCGCAAGCGTGAGACCTGACGCTGCTTTTGTTCCGTCTCATTCCCAGGGGTCTGCCGAGGCCGGAGGAGTTGCAGCCCTGAGAAATGAGGTTGGTCAGAGGAGACTCAGACAGCATGGGCTAGAGGAATGCAGTGGGGGGAGAAATGTGCTAAATAACAGGAGGCTACAAATAGGCAAAAAGGATGCAACATAGATGCAGGGATTAGTTAGGGCTTATATTGCCCTTGGTGAAATTGCAGGATTGGCCCAAAGCTCCAGCAGAGAAAATTTAGGGGAAATTTGACTCTCTAGTGTTTCTGAAAATTCAGGCAAAGAAAAGCATCTTGGATGGGAGCTGAGGCCAACAATAACACCAACGAAAAAATGGTAGATAAAGAAAAAGAGATAGAGTGTCCAGCAAAGTCTGTAAAACCAGTGCCATTAGAAATGCATTACCTAACACATCAGGACCAAGCTCTGTCACACTCCCCCCCCCCCAACCCCAGGCCCTTCTGAAAGAGTGGCGTGAAAGAGTGGCACATCCCATGCTGCAGAAAGCCCAAGACACCCATGAGTTGAGCTCCATTCCCTTCTCTTCCCTTAAAACTCCAAACCAAGTCTCAAACACCTCCCTGCAGAAACAGTGCTGTGCTTACACATGTGCAGCTCCCACTGCAATCAAACCTGGCTACCATTAAAGCAAAATCGAGCTCTCCACCCTTTGGTGATAGCTTAGAACTGACAGAAATCAAAGCTTCTTGGCTGCAGCTGGAGGAAGGAGCTGCAGGAACTCCCTCTGCCCCAGACAGCTCTCCCAGCACCCAGAGCTGGAGGAAGGTACTGCCTGGAGAGGAGCCAGAGCATTGCTCAGTGCTCCAGCGTGGAGGTCTGCAACTCCACAGCACAGTATACAGTCTCCTGCCAAAAGCCCAATTGCACCATCTGCCAAATTAATATTTCCTATTTTTAATATCTCGTTTAAAGGGAAACATTAAAGGGAGAAAGGAGTGAAAAACAGAATGCCACCTTACTGATTAGATTTCTAAGCTCTGTAAGGAATTATACCAGACATTGGGGCTGCTTCTTTCCTGTCCTCCTGAGATCAGTCCTCTCTCCAGAGGTGTGCAGGGCTGCTGGGTTGAATGCAGGGAAATGCACCACTGCACACCATGCTGCTGCTGCCACTACCACTTAGCAAGGAGTGGAGAGCAGGGAGGCTGGAGAAGATGAATCAACATGGTTCATTTCTTTGTGAGGAGCTCTTTCCCCATCCTATTTCCAGCCTGGAATCAGCCCCTGCCACGTTGTTTCTCCTGGAAGGCATGTAATATGGCAGTAAGGATTTGCACCCTAAAAGTAAAAATAAAGGGGTAAAAACAGAGGAGAGAGGGAAAATCACCCCCCACAAACAGCAATGAAGTGCAGATGCAGTGCTTGGGGAAGGAGGCCCATGGAGCAGGCAGCAGCGGTTGATGCTGAATTAGCATGGGACTGTGAGCAAGAGGCAGATGCTGTGAGCTGCAGCCACGGCATAGGGACTGCTGCTGGCTGAGGAGCTGGGCAGGACTCTCTGGCTCCCGGCCAGCTGCGGGGTCCCCTTCCAAAAATGGCACCTCCCGAGGCTCATCCAAGCAGCTCCTGGGCTGAACGGCAGCCACGGCTGCTGATGCTAATGGAATTAAACATTAATATGCTAAACAGAACGAAGACAGAGGGGCTTGGATTTGTCTAGGTAGCAGACATGTCTGAGGTTAATGCCTGCCAATTCTTATTTGCTCTGCGATGTCAAAATCCATGTCCTTATTAGCCATCCCATTAGTCCCCTGAGGCTAGTAGCCCATTAGTCCTGTCCTGGCCCTTGCCAGCACTTAGTGCTTTCAAAGAGCCTCGCTCCCGCCGCGGGGCAGAGCAATACAACCATCCAGGTTCCCACCTGGCATCCCCCCCGGTCTGTGCTGGGATCAGCTGGGCTTCCCCAGGTGATGCGGGCATTAGGAAGATGGCCTGCAGCAGGGAGCTAAGGGAGAGCAGCCTTTACCTCTGCCACCCTGCTCTGGTGGTGAGTGGGGTCATCCCAACAGGTTCTTTGCGCTCAGAAAGGCGAAATGGTCCTCCTGCCCTTCCTCTTCGTCCCTCCACTTCCCTGTGCTCTCCTCAGCTCCTTCATCCTCTAGAACATTTTGGGCCTGCTCTGATTCTCTCATCATTGACTTTACGTTATGAGTCCTATGGGAGAAGAAATTTGTCTTCTGTTTGCCTATAAAACACCACTCCATACATAATTAATACCAATAATTAGCGGGCGTCACTATTAGAGACAAAAGATTACCAAAGCACAGCAGACTGCTAGTCCATTAAGCACAGCATCTGTTCCATGTACAGCAGTGGCCCAGCGAGGGACCTCAGCCATGGCTCTAGCTGACCGAGTGGCAGCTGTGGCAGCTCAGGGCTCTGTGCCTGTGGCACTTTGCACCAGTGAGAAGTTTTGCTGGCGAGGTTCCCCTCGCCCTGGCCAGGATTTCAGCTTTCCCAGCAGCAAACCCTGTTTCTCTCCCCTACAAAGCACCCTGGAGATGCCTGAACATTTGCCACACAAAGCTGAGGGTCAGGTTCCCAGGCAGAGCAGCTGAGACCCATGTTACAAGACTCAAGCCTCTTTCTACTACTTCCCAACATGAAACAGCAGCCTGTATAACCACACTTACCAATATAAACAGGGACTTGCTGTCAACAGATTGTGCGGCACTCTGCTAGTGAGACCTGTATCATCATCCCCACCTTGCAGATGGGGAAACTGGGGCGTGAAGGACATGCAGGGAGTCAAGCGAAGGTACTGGACCAAGGTCAGTCAGCAAGCCAGGAGCGTAACTCAGCTTTTCTGCAGCACTCCTACTTCCAGGCTTTAAATTAATCCTAATATAAGATTAAAAGAGTGGAGAGTGCCTTCTTCACCTTCCCCCAAGAGGGCAGTTACTCACTTTTGTAGTTTTCTTACATTTACATACTAGGCCACAGCAGTGAAATAAATTTTCTCTTCCTGCAACCACCAGAGTGAACGGTCCAAGCTCAATTTGGAGCCACGTGTTCAGTGTGGATAACTTCCCAAAGAAAGATTGCTGCAGACATCAGGATGTAGAAAGGAAATTTCCCTCGGACTGCTTCTTCTACCTCTGGAGTAAATATTTCCCCAGAAGTTCCCCCCTTCACAGACAAGATCCTTCCATTTATTTCTATTCCCAGACCTCAGATTTAGCAGAGCACTGAAGCAGGTACTTACCTTTAATCAAGCACATTAGTCGCCCCATTGAAGTCAATGGGACTTCTCAGGTGCTTAAAGCTAAGAATGTGCTCAGAGTGTGCTGCTAAGCCAAGGAAAGTGGTGGTTGATGAAGACAGAGAAAAAGCAGCCAACAAATGAACCAGAACCATCTGCAAATGACTCCCAGCTGGGCAGGCTCCCTTGTATCTCCTTACACTGCTTTGCTTGCTGAAGAATTTTTCATTATGAATACAGAGCTCCTGCTGCTGCTACTGCTTTTAAATGGTGCTTAGCAATGCTAGACCCCGGGGGTACGCCACAGTTCCAGCCAGGGCCTCCAGCTCGCTGCTGGGGTACTTCCAGCCCTGGTGCGATGGCTGCAGCAGGAGGGAGGTCAAAGCACAGCCCTGCCTTGGCCTGGCTGGGAAATAATCCCATAGCTGGTGCAGGTGTTGCAAGAGGAAAGCAATGATGGAAACACTGCAACTGGAGTTACACTAGCCCCAAAATGCTTCCAAACCTGCAGGTGATGGTCTCCAGTACTACTGCTATTTACACTACAGGGCAAACACTGTGCAGTGTCACATCCCACAACATTATCCCATGTTTGCTCATCCCTGGTAGAGTTGTAGCCCAAGTGAGGGAACCTTGAGAAACGCTTCCCACACTACATTTTCTGAAAAATCCTTCCCAATCCACCGTATGTGCTCAATTGAGTAGATTCCTCTATACTTGCTAAAAATAAGTCAACAATTCAGGACCAGTGTGTGGTCAGTGGGATTTGCTAGGCAGAATGTTAACTGGAGTTAAAATTCATGTTTTGGAGACAGCTGCAGGAAGATGGTTGTGGACATCTGATATTGTGGCTTTGCAATAGGGAATGAGCTTGCCCAGCGCCAGTGCTGTGCCTTGCTCAGCTACCCGTAACACTTAGAATGAGCACCTGCTCTAAACGGTTCTTCCTAAAAGCTCAAAATTCATGTTTTACAAATAAGCCCTTAAAAATTCACCATTTTCTGCCAGCAAAGTACTATAAAATATTCATCACATTCAAAATGGATCTAGATGCAAAACAATTCTTTCTTTTTTCAGGTGATAAGTTGCAGAAGACATTACCCCCAGCTCCAGTCCTGGGAGGCACAGTTGTTCAGAGTAGCTTGTGTATGTTCTCTATTGCTTTTTAAAGATATTATAGGGGGCAGATTGATTTTTATTAATTATTTCTGTTGCAGCAACACCTAGGGCTGATCTGATGTTGCTCTTATATTGTGTAGGAGTAGCAAATAATGAGATTATCAGATTGTGTACTGCCTCTGAAAGTGCCTTGTTTGGGACTTGTATCATTTGTTGCAATGTACCCTGTAGACAGTGTTTATCAGAGCAACACAAGAAGAATCCATAATATTCATCTGGCTATTGCCACCTCCATGGTAAAATTATGATGACAGTTCAGGAAGACAGTTGAAAAAGTTTCAGTGTACTCTACATAAAGATTGCGTGTAATGACCACCACAGACAGTAAAAAATAGCTATCAGCCTGCTTCAGAATGCTTCCTGGATTGGAGCTGTAATTTATGGGCATGCCCTAGCTTTGTGAGCAGCTGTCCCCATGGCTGGCTGGAGGCAGCCTGCTCCGGGAGCTATCCTGCTTCAGCACTAAGTCATCCGTCACGGCTCCCAGGGCCAGTGGGGATGGCACGAGCAAAGGTGACTGCACCAAAACATGACTGCAGACACATCAAAGAGCTGGGAAGCAACAGGCCCAGTATCATCTTCAATTGCTTTAGCCAAATACTTGCCCTTATTGTCACAGATGCACACGTGCCTGATGAGAGAGAGATAGCTGCTCAAGAATAGGATGCACAACGTACAAAGGGAGAGAACTGCTGACAGGGAGAATGTAGCTTACTATTTAAATCCCACTTTAAAAAAAAAAAAAAAAATGTCTTTTTTAATAAAATTTCCTTAGAAGAGTCTCTCTTGTGTACACAAAGCCATGGGGAAATTTCCCAACGGGTACAGAGGAGATTACAAGATACAGCTTAGGCTGGAACATCAGGGGGTGGATGCTTTGAACTCATGGGGTTTCTAAAAGCACAGGGGAAATTCTTCCAGAGTCAGAGTATTTCACAGTGTTTTAATAGGGGACAAATTATTCTTTTTTTTTCTGCCCTCTGCAGATCTGCCCAAAGAATCACAAACATTTTTCCTCCTTCAAATCATTCTTTGGCGAGAGTGATAACAATACACCCCTGATAGTCTAACACCACCGGTAGATCTCAAAGCACTTGATAAAGTTGCACAGGTTTCATGAGAGCTATTTTTCAGGGGCAGAGAGAGGTGAAGTGACTTCACTAAAGAGCTAACCTAAGTAGTTGAATCAAAAAAGACCTTATTATAGTAACACAAAAGCGTCGTTTGAGATACTACGATTTGACATCATCCCAAAAAATATAATGCTTTAGGGCATGACTCCATAGCCATTAACGTTTGTGTAAGGCTTTCCATTGACATCGGTGGAAGCTGGGTCTGCCTTTTAAAAGCTATCCCTTCATCCACTCAGACAAGCATTTTTTTTTTCATTCCCATTTGCAGCTGATGTTCTCCAGGCTGTTTTCTGGAAAGTGACAACTTTTCCATTTTCACATAGAGCAACGTTATTTCCATGGTACGCCAGTCTGCTTGGGATGTCATGGCGTGGCTCACAGCAAACACTAACATGACATGACAGGCAGATGCAACTCACTGAGCTCTGCCTTGGCAGGACAAGCCAGGGAAGAAGTTTAAAGCAGCTTTTTCCAAGGAAACATGATGGAGAGGGAAGGGAGTGTCAAATTCCACCTTTCTGCTTCTGGAAGCAGAGACCCCAATGTTACAGCCCAGTGTCACTGCGGGCATGGCACCGCTGAGGCGCCACCACCACTAAGAGACAACAGAGATGGCAAGGGCACCTTTGGCCAACTGTGGTGACCCCAGTGTCCCAAGCTGGGGTGACATGTTTCTCTGCATGACTGCCCAGCTTGCAGTCACAACACTGAGCTGTGTGCAAGCTCAGTTTTGCCTCTCAAAACACCCAGGAGACATCCTTTTACAGAGGGACAAAAAGAATAGATCATGTAGCCTACCCAGACTGTAATACCTTGGAGTTAAACCAAGGCACTAAGGCACACATGCAAGTAGCAGAAAGAAGAAAATGTCCTGTCTTTGATGGCACAGAGCAGCTTCAGGATGTCCCAAAGAGAGAACTCATCACCCAGCTGGGCTAAGCCGGCAGGAGGATCTGCACCACATCCCCAGGGACCCATCTGGAAGCTTGATCACAGCAGGAGCTCAGGGTCTCCTCGCCTCCCTGTGCTGCTAGGTGAGGAGCAGGATCTGGCCAGCCCTGGGCAGGTACGAGCAGCCCTCGGTGTACACTGGTGGGGACGGACCTGTTGCTGTGTTCTGGCAAGGGGCTGCTTCAGCAAAGTGCTGCAGCTGAGACCTTGACTCTGATGGTGCAGCAGCCACCAGGAATATTCCTTCCCAGCTCTGTCACTTCCTTGTCCTCCTGGGGGTGCTTCATTTCTGCCCTAAGCCAGGCCTGGAAAACTGCCGGCAAGAGCAAGCATTGCATCAGGAATGAAACAGCACAGTGCAACTTTGGACTACAGCCTGCTTTCGCAAGGTATTGTATTCCAGCCACACACCAGACACCGTCATTTGTTGGATGGGGTGAGTATTTATGATGACCCCAGAGCCTGCATTAATTCATTTACCGTGATCCAACGACTGGAAGACATCCCTTTAGCTTCAATAGGATATTGGCTCAAGCCCACATACATCAAATCTATATCTGCAACATCCAAGCTGTCCCCATCTGTTACCCTGACTGTGAAGTTTACAGATGAGAAGCAGGAAAAGTTATAAAATGCAATGTGCAAGCCCTGATCTTGTGCAGACATATGAGGCATGCTTAACTTCTCACACAGAGTGTAATCTCAGATGTCCCCGTGGACGACCAATGACGCAGAGACATCGGCACACAAGCCAGGCTTTCTGCACGCATTGCTCAGCCGCCTTCAGAGAGCAAGCATAATTAAGGTCAGCTCACACCTTGCCAAGCCCCAAACATGTACTTCCAGGAGCTTCAAGCAGGTTGAGGCAATTAATATCAACAGCTAATAATGTCCACTAATATCCACTATGTAGCCATAGAATGAAATTGCAGAAACTCGAGGAGGCTCTCTCGCAAGGCAGGATTGCTTTCTGCGGTGCACTGTGAAGGACTGCTTCTCTGCAGCCCAGGCTCTGGCAGCACCACGTGCTGCGCTGTCCTCTTGCCCCTCCACCTTGACCCCCAAATCTCCCAGGGCAGAGGCTGCCTCAGTGAGATTGATGACTCCACTTGGCTACACGAAGAGCCTCTGATGAGCCTTGGTGGTTTTCGGCTCTTACTGCAGTGGCAGCTCAGAGCCTTTTTGACCTCCAGCTGCATGAGCACCCAAGACTGCAGCCTCTGTGGTGCAACCCCCATGGCACAGCCTCTGCAGCACAACCCTGAAGCCTGCGTGGCAGTGGGGCAACACGTGCCTCCCGAGCAGGGCTGGTGTCGGGATGAACAATGCCAGCACGGCGGCACTGGGAAGCAGCACAGCAGACTTTCAGCACAGAAATTACTCCAGGCATAAAGAAAACACCAACAAAGATCACACTTGACAAAAAGAGGCAGGAATTTCACAGTAAAGAGAAGAATAGAGACTTTAAAAGCTGCTTTCATTTCACTCCACAGCTCTGTACACGGATAGTCAAGCACCAGAAACGTTAGGGCTCGGGGCACACTGCAGGTCACTAGGATTTCCTCATTTATTGCTTATTTCTTATATAAACTCACTACAAACACAGGAGTCCTCTTCCTCTTTGTATTGTTTGGAAACAGTGAGACTGAATAGGATCTTTTCTTTTTCACTCCTCTTCCTCTTAAGGGCTGCAATAATGAGCTGAGGATACAGTTCACTTCTCTGAGAGGAGGCTATTAGAGCTGGTGCTAAACACCTACATCAGAGAGGCTGCAAAGCAGCGGCTCTGTCCTCTCCTCCTCCGGGAAGTCACAGCTCCACTCAGGAAGGACAAGGAGGCAGGCACTAGTGGAGGACACTGCGGAAAGGATTAACTCCTGATCCCCAGCAGGAGCACGTGGGAAGCCCACATTTCTCTGCGGGCAGAGGGGTCCCCAAGCAAGCAGGAGCTCTCCAGGAGAATGCCAGCCACCTCCCATCTTGTGCCAGGTGTGGGGCACGACCAGAGGATGGGCGCTGGGGCAGCGCAGAGGCACAGCTGATGGAAAGGCACTGCTGTGGGGAGCAGGGCCAAGGGGAAGAGATGTCTCTGGCAGATGTTGGCAGCTGGCCAGATGCCTTCCAACCCTGAGCAGCTCAGGCTCAGGAAATGCTTGTCATGAGGCAAGGCTGAGATCAGGTGGCCCAAGCCTGCTGTGACCCTAAAGTGATTATCGCCTTAAAGTAGGTTAGTGTGTTAATAAATTAATTATGCACCAGGGTAGTTAGTTGTCTGAGGAGAGAAGGATTAAATTACCTCCTAGATAAATTAGGAACAGGATGGCCTGGGGGGAAGAAGGGAAGATCTGAACTTGAAGGAGTCCCCCAGGAAACCCCAAGAAAAGACTGGAGATTAAGCCCACCCTGTGTTGGCCATCAGTGGACCATAAGCCTTCGTGCTGGGGAACTGGCCTGGAGAAGACCTCCTCAGTGTGTGATAATGGCCAGGAGCAGCCCCCTGGCACACAGCGGGATGGAGAACTCCTCTGCCCAGGGCAGGTGGGCCACTAGCTGCAGCTCTGAGGCCAGGCAGCACCACCACCGCCTGGCAAATAAGTTGCACGGGCAGCAACAGATAGCAAAGAAGCTGCTGACTCACAGCCAAAGCTGCCACAAATCCAGGGCCTGTCACCAAACTATCAGCGGGATGAGATAAATGTTCCAGAAGTTCCTCTTCCCCTCCTTCCCCCAGGAGGCAGTGATTACTAAGGACATTTCCATGAACGGTGTATGATCTTTATTTTTTTCATGCACAATGACCTTTAAAAGTACTGGCTAAGCTATTTGCATTGCCTAGCCCAGAGTTTCAACAGACAGCAGGAAGACGAGCATTAACCTTAATGGCTAAATCACTTCATGCCACACCGAAGACAGAAGACTCCCATGAGTAGGTGAAGGACCATTTTTGTTTGATTATTACATATTTAAACAGCAACAAGCACCTCTCAAGGCTCAAAGTTACATACCTGCCAATGTTCCCCTGTTTTTTGGGGGGGCAGCCTAGCAAAACAGCCAACCCGGGGCTTGAAGCCTTGAGATGCTTCACAAAGGAGGTGGGGAACTTCTGCTGGCCCCATGCTGCCAAGGAGCTGTGAATTCAGAGCTGACCCCAAAGCACCCTGCGGTACTTACTGAGGGCTCACGTTGCCTTGGTGCTGGGATCTCACACCTTTTTTTTTCAGAGAAAAAGGATTTTGTAATGTGTAAGTTTTATTTATACCAACAGTAAAGAAGCAGCATAAAGAACATGTAAATAAAATCACAGCCCCTTCAGCACGCTGTTTAGGTGAAAATACCTACTTTGGAGTGGGTTTATTTGTACATTCATAAACATGAAGCCCAAAAGGAGTGAGCACTGATGAAATAAATTCCTAGAAAAATGCAATGCTTATAGCAAAACGCTCTGTGTTATTTAGCCAGCTCTAATAATTAAAACCTCACATCCAGCTGAGGTCAAAATATAGCTCTCTTTCAATGCGTATTTACTTCCATTGAAAGGTTTGCATCGATCCTGAGAGATTCCCCCAAAAGACCACTTCAATCTCCCTCCTGCAGGCATGCAGCCACCTCAGATAATACAGCTGTTTCCTAACAACCTGCAGCTTTGCCAGGCAAGAATTTTGGACAGAACAAGAGAGCGAATGCCACCACACCCAAACTGCAAGTTGTGCAGAAGTCCTCTGACACAACCGGGGTACCTGCTTGAGCCTCTCCCCTTTTGTCGTGTCAGCGTTAATGACTTGAAAATCTAGCCCTTGCGCAGCCATGGCCAGTGCTTTAATTTGGATTCAGGGCACTGTTATTAAGCCACCAAAGTTACTTCTCACAGTGGGCACTTTGCAGTCCACCCAAGCACCAGGCATGTTCTGCTCCAACAGCCAGGTGTGACGGAGCAGCACCTCTATCTCTGTCTGTCTGTACGTGTAAAGAGAGAACATGCTGCCTGCCCATGTGCAAAACAGCATTTCTCACCCAGCCCCGGCTGCCGGCTGCTTACTGCTCCCACCCACCTGCCTAAGCCTGGGCTATTTCTAGCGCTGCGACTCTGCAGGCTGCACAAACCCCCAGGCTCATGCTCTGGCCTCAGGGATTTGGGGTTTTACCTGCCCCAGCCCAAACACAGTTTGTTTTGTAAACAGGAAGCCAGCCCCCGGGGAAGCTGGGACGTGAGGGGGAAGAGTGGGGCACTGGGGGAGCCGGGAGCACCCAAGCCTAGGTCGTGAGGATGGGGGCTGCTGCCAGAAGGCACGGGGACACCAGTAACGTCGCCAGCTGCCGTGGGAAGGTTTGACAGGGGACATCTGTCAAAGCCCTCCTACTACAAACTACTCGAGAGGAAGCATGTGATGGTATTATTGGAGCTTGTATTGTGCTGCTGAGCAGCGCTATTCTTCATGTCTCTTTGTCGTTTGAGAGAGACTTTTGTGACAGAATTTGCCTATCGCTTGTAATTCCGTGCAGGTTGGTGAAGTGCCCTGTTTTAAAAAAACATCATACATTAGATTCTCCCGTTCTCATTTTTCTTGATGTGCAATGCTGTCTAAATCAGTTTAAGATCAGGCCTGTACATCATCTCTGGAAATGAATACAAATACCTCTTACTCCAAGTCAAATTAAATAATCAGGAGATACATTGGCCACTCGCATATTTAATACAAGGGGATGCAAAGCCTAGAGCTTTCTGCAGCTGTGGGAGCGCCCACACCACAGCCTCTCCATCCCCGGCATGGTCACACTGTGCCAGCACCAGCACTGTTCCCACCAGGCAAAGAAATGTGGGGATGGCACCGCCCCCATGCCCAGGGCTGCATCCAGCACACCCTGTGCTGTCACGACCCAAGCAGGAGCCAGCATCGCGGCACAGGTATGCTGGGCAAATGGCATCACTGCCTGCACCCCACATGTCCCCCGGCACCAGCACCAGGCTCTGCTTCCCAGCCCTGGGTCTGGCGCAGCCACCAGCTCCCCACCCATGCCCTGCACACCCGGCTGTGCCTCCTGCCAGTAGTGCTGGCCTACTCCTCGGCTGCTGCAGCGTGATTTTGTTTGGGTGATGGGATCTGAGTGCAGCAGTCAAAGCTGACACATAACACTGATTGATATATTGGCGCATAAGAGTTTTATGTTACTGGCAAGTGACTATCGGGAGGTATGACTGGCTGAACACCACTTCACAACTTGCCAGAAGAAAAAAAAAAAAAAAAAAAAGGCATTGGTGAATACAGCAGGAATGCTAAAGGAGGAAGTTGCCCTGATGGCAGGCTCTGGGACAGCAAGCATCCTCAGGGGCAGCTGCAGTGGTCAGGACTTTGGTTGCAAAGGGGAAACAGGACCCCAGATAAAGGAGGTGCTGAAATTTGTGTTTGGGGTGAAGGAGGTCACAGGAGCTCAGAGCCACTGACATCCTCTCCCCTCCCTGCCTGAAGCTGTATCTGGGGTGTGTGCAAGTCCCCTTGTCCTCCCTGAGAAGGTCCTCGGGCATCCTCATCGGATACCTTGGCCTAATTCTGTGCTGGTGCTGAGCCCACCATCACACAGCCCACAGAACAGCAGGTTTGGCAGGGAAAAAGCAGTTGTTATTCCACCCTCCACTGCCCAACTTCCAGCCAGGATTATTTGTGCCTGAGTCAGAGTCCGAGGTAGCAAGTGAGGGAAGTGGACTTGAGCATGGGACTTGAGTAGCAGCTTTTATGAGCTTTACACAAAAAAATTATGCCTTTATAAAAGCTTAACAGCAGGTAGGCATAAGGCCATGAGAAACAGGGAGGTGGTAATGGTCTTTTGAAAGTAATTCCTTTCAACCATAAAACCAAGACTTGATGAAAATGATAAGCCATGGGATGTGGCTGCCTGATAGTGTATTAACATAAATGCTTCAAGTAGCAGCTGCAGTGGCCTCACGAGTCAGGAGGAACGGGGGGAGTTAGCAGCCTCGTCAGCCAGCATGGGGAGCTGCTGCACAAAGAGCCCCGCGAGGGAAACAGCCGCGATAATTAATTGTTGGGCTGGAAATTGGCCCACCTGCGTGCACTGCCTCTCCCGCCCCACAGCCCCTGGCAGGGACAGGGCAACAAGTGGGCGCTGGGGAGCAGAACTTTTTCAGACACACCCCCATCTCATCCCACCCGGCCCATCCCATCCGTTCCAGGCAAAACACTCTGTCACCGCCTGGTGCTTGCTATGCAGAAGAGGGGAACTTGTTTCCACCTCATTTGCCATTTTTGCATTTTCTTCCCTGCTTCTCCCTGGCAGATAAGCAGACATGCCCTGCAGAACAGGCTCTCAGGAGACCTGTTCCCAAATTCAAGTCACTGTTCCCCCAAGGAAGATGTTCACCTCTACCTGGCTGTAGTGCAGACAGGCAGGGGGAGTGTTGTCCCTGCCCTCCCTGCACCTGCCCACTGCCCTTAATGGACTGATAGTCACAAATACAACTTCTGACAAATGAATTTGCAGAATTCAAATTTCCCCTTGCAAAACTAATATTCCAGTTCACTGGTGTCCCTGCTAGGAGGATGCGATTTGGTTGTACAGTCTATTATGTTCCAGAACGTGAAAGGTCAGGCTTAAATGGGATTTTTCATTGTAAAAGTCACCTACATGAATGACACACAGTACCACCAAAAGGCGTTTGTAAAGCCAAATCCAGGATTACAGATGCACCATTTACTTCTATTTATCTCCTGAACAGAAAACTGGAAAATGTTTGCCTTTCCCAAGCCTTCGGCTTAAGAAATTTCCTGGAGCTTTGTTGCCCTTTGGTTAGGTTGGGATTCGTCCTAGTGGGTGTGAGGATACTCTTTGGTGCTGGCAACGTGAGCTGTCACCCACAGCCAAACGCTGCAGGCGCTGGGACACCAGCACACCCGGCCAGGGGCTCACCATGATGTTGGGGCTCGGTGCTGTGCCTCACGCCATGCATGAGGAACAGACCCAGGAAATGTGCCAAGAGTGATCAAAACACAAGCACAAAAGGTAACAAGCTCCCCAGTGCATTGGTGTATAGGTCCCTCTCGCCGCTTGGCAGCATCCCTCCCAGGCATGACACAGCTCTCCCCCAGTTCTCATCCCCATCTGTCTGCATCATCTCTCAGATTTCTCTTCATGTTTCTGATTTTTACTACCAGGATAAAAGGAGTTTCTACGCAGCCTCCTCCTAGGACTGAGGAAAAAAGGATCGAGATATGAGAGTCAGGCTGCGAGGGGAAAGGTTTGGGGGACAAAAGAGAACAGAGCTTCTTTGCACTTTCCGGATCACACATCCTGTTCTGGCTTACTGCAGAAGATCCAGAAGAAAGGGAGAGCCCTTTCAGCAGGAAAAGGCGCAGAAAGGTTCAGCACAGAGAGCAGCAGGAGCAAGAGCAGCACCATTATCTGACAGAAGTTGAAATAAGACTGGGGGAAAGAATGACTTAAAAATAAAAGGAACATTAAAACCAATGTTTCCAGGAGCATACGTGTGTGCGTTTCTTTCCATGAGGAGGGCATTTGGAGGGATAAGCAGGGTTAAAGAGCCTCATTCATCTTCCCCTTACAACTGTGCTGACTCAGAACCTGGTCAAACAAGTTTAATCTTTTTAGTGGCAACAAAGAAAAGTGGAAGGAGGGTGGAAAGAAGCCAGCCTGGATGGCAGAGAGGCAGAAAAGGAAGGCATGAAAGAAAACTTCCTATGTCTTTCAATTATTCGTTCCACTACAGAAACCTGTCTTGATGAGTTTAAGGGAAAAAACAATGTCATTAGATGTGTGACTCTGCATTTATCCTCTTCATCCATGCAGTCCTAGCAGGATGTCTGGGACCCCAGCAGGGACAGGACCCTGGTGGAGGCACCCCATGCTACAGCCCTGGGGAGGAGTTCCTTAGGACATAGGGAGCTGCTTGCTGGCAGCCCATGAAAACACCCCTTGAAAAACAAACCAGCATCCCCATCTCTGCCTTGTCCCTCAGCCCTAAATGTCTTTGAGCTCCCTAGGCTGAGAGAGTATCATGGTGGGGTGAAAAAACAGATTTGTTCCCTTTTGGAGACAACAGCATGAAGACTCTGACACTTCATCTCACTTGAAAGGGAGCCATTCATTAGTGGCACTGCTCTGTAATGAAAATGGCCATCGCCTATGAGAGAGAGAATACTTTAAAAAAACAACCACACTGTACAAAATAATCCTACACTGGCTGGAAGATGAGGTCTTTTTCATCCTTAATTTCTGTAATTCCCAGTCATGCTGAGTATGATGCATCCTCATTTATAATGTAAGAGTTAAGGTTGGGGCAACAATTATTTTCAGGATCCTATAATCTCAACTGTAAAATTTCACCCCAGGCTGAAAATGAAAGAGCAAATCCTTCACTTTGGCATGAGCTGTATAAGACACAAAGCAGTTCCACTGCTAGCGAGTTACGCAAATATAAATGCACATTAGATTCCCCACTTAACAATTTTTTTCTGATCTTGAGCCAAAAATAAGATCTGAACTGAAATATGAATTTTTCATTGCATGTTTCTGATCCAAGATGTAAAAACAGACTTCCGAGGCTGCAAGCATCTACCTGCTCTCGCCCACCTCCAGAGCCCTGGAGATAGATTTGCTGAGCACACACCCCGCAGACAGCCGTATCGCCTGGCTGTGCTACCGGCTGCTGCAAAACCTCTCCAAAATGGCTCGCTCCAGTCCTGCTCCAGATCTGTACCTGGCCGCACACTGCCAGGGAGCTCTGGAAATTCAGGGAAAGCATCCTGACTAAATACAACAATATTAGTAAATGATGCAAAACACAGACTCTCTTTGAAAGGTTTGCACACAACAACAGCATTCACAAACGTATCATCCCAGCTCAGCAGCCGGTGTGTAGAGCAGCATCTGTACCCAACAGGCCTGCCTGCAGCTCCTTGCTGATTCCTCTTTTCTGTGCTCTGAGGAGCTCCTCTCACTAAGCCACAGCACTTTGTGGAGACCTGGCTGATGAGAGGAGATATTTTGATGGGAAAATTCATGCTCTGCTCTGTCTCTTCCCTGCTCAGACCTCAACAGGGCCTTTTTGGTCACAAAGAGGATGTTCTGACATGACTGCATTTTGCAAATGCAGCCACGTGAGCCCTGCAAAGCACAGCAAACACACACCAAAGCAGTGAGAACCGTGGGAGCGGGATCTGACCCTGGGTGGGTCTAACGGAGCTCCCACTTGGGGCCTGATCCTGCTCTTTATTTGCAACACCGGCTGCTGGGAGTGACAGTGCTGGGAAGGCAAATGAGGGGTGTGCAGAACCCTGCAGCAAGTCCCTGCCCTGCTCACCGGCTCTGCACAGGGTTTTTGCAAAAGGTAAGATTGTTTGCAGGGCATCACCCATTCTGCAGCCTCTCCACGTGCCAGGCCCCCCCAGTGCTCCAGCAGGAGCACCCACCACTGGAAAATGCCCACGTGCAGGGAAATCTCCCTGAGGTGCCATGCAGGCTCTGCTCCTTTGGTTTGGTTGTTGTTTTTTATTCTGTAAGGAAGAATGGTGTTCCCTGCCAGCCAGCCAGGCACTGTGCAGCAGAGCACTGCCATCCTGCCCAAGTGCAGAGGCACGGGAGAGGAGACTGAGGAGGCCACGGGGCTGAAGCACTTCTTTCAGTCATAAAACTTGACGGTGTTATGACAGGCTGGGGAAGCATTAATTACCATTATTGTTGTTTCAGCCGTTAAAAGGAGAAATGGTCCCAGCTCTGGAGAGGTCTGCACTGGTCTGATTTGGGAAAGCATCCCAGGACAGCCCTTATATTACTGCTTAAAATTCATCTCATGTTGAAGCACTACCCTAATTTGGGCCAGAGTAAGCAAGTGCTTAAGTGATTTTTTTTTTCTCCAAGCAGAGCCAGGCTAAGGCTCAGAGGAAGAACAACAAAAGAGGCTTTTCCCTTTCAAACCACTGTGCTGCTCTGAAAACCATGGCAGAGCTGCATCTGAGGAGGGGACAGGAGGCAGTGGATGCACTCAGAAGCCGCGGGGTAGAGGGGAGCACCATGGAGCTGAGGACTGTGGGCAGCTGTGGGTGCTGCTGGGCAGGGGACAGAGCCCCCCCATTCCTCATCACCATCCCCGTCCTGCTGGCAGAGCAGTTCAGGCAAGCGTGCCCCAAACAGGCTTCAGGCAAAATCCCTCATCTTCAGCTAAAGAGCTTAAATTGCCGGACTTGGCCAGCCCTGCTCATTTACCTGAAGAGAACTGTGACAGGGAGTGCTCTATCTGCAGACAGCGAGTGCTGAGGTGGGACGTGCTGAGGGGCTGGGACCCCTTCACCTGGTAGCCTGCAGCAGCCCCACAAGGACCAGGCTGGCTTTGGCTGGTGCAAGAGGAGAGCAGGAGCACCAATTTTAAACCTGTGGTATTTACACAAACATACATAAGGCTGAGAGATGACAGAATTATATAATTTGCTTGGTACAGATTTGCTGCTCAATTTTGCAAAATGTAGCGTGTGATGCAGATTGCTATGAGTGTTTGTTTTTAAATACCAGATTAAATGGGCACATAAAATTACCGTAGCCTTGAGCTGATCCATTGCTCTATGACATTTAACGTTGGGTTGCATCAGTCATGCCATGTTGCGTTGCATCACATAATGTAATGTGACATGACTGATGAATCCAGACCTCCTGCTTCACCACCAGGGAAGCCTCACCAGCCTGAGAGCCATCGCTCGGACCGCTGGCGCAGCTGGTGCTGCTGCTCCTCCCTGGGCTTGCCGTCCAGGGCCCTCCAGGATGCACAGGCACAAGGAAGGGACCACCAGCAGGGTCACTGGAGCCTAAATGTGCCACAGCAGGGTGTTCCGTGGTTGTTGTTTTTTTAAGCTCACTTCCCCAGCTCTGAATGCAGTGACTGCACAGTGCCTGTGCACCCATGGGTGAATTTGGCATGGGGTGCCTCCCAGCTGGGACCTGCACCCTGCAGCTGGACTGTGGGTTTCCCAAGCTGGCCCTGGAGTCACAGAGCCATGCAAGGAGTGGGTGCATAGATGAGTGCAGAGCTCCCAACACTTTGGGAGCTCACTCCACTTCTGGTGCAAAAGCCCCCAGGCTAGCTGCCGCTGGGTGCAATTCCTCCCTGCCATTGCAAAGTGCTCTGCAACTCAACACCACCAGGCAGCTTGCATGGCTGAAATGCCTCCAGGCTGGCAGAGGGCTGCACCCCCTAAGTGGGCTGACAAGACAGGGATGAAAATCCACACTAAGCTTCAGGGAAGCAAAATGGATTGGAGAAAGCATTAGTTAATCCCACAGTGAAAGGAGCAAAGGGGCTTTCTCTGCGCTTATTCTGCCTTTGAAGCATGGGAGATAATGCTTCTCCTTGGGCTGGGAACCTTATGCCTGCTGGCTGGAGGTGAAGGAGTGTGGACAGGTGCTAAACATGCACACGGAGCTGCGAAATGGCCCCTGCACCTCCTGCCTGTCCTAAACCTGCTCCAAGAAGGAAACAAAGAAAATCATAGAGAATCGCAGCTTTTTCCCAACCCCACCAAGCGTCGACAGATCGCTTTGCAGCACCAAGTCCACCTCCGCAGGCCCAGCCATGCTGTGGAGATGCAGCTCCTCGCCCCGCGTGAGCTGGGACTCCTGCGCCCACACCCACCCTGCTGCTGCCCCTGCTACACACCTGCCCATGGCTCTTGGTGGGCACGGCCTGGAAATCAGATCAAGGAAATGATCTGGGCTAAAAATAACCCAGATATAATCCTTTAAACAGCCGGAGAGGCAATCAGAATTGCGATATTTATGGATTTGCATGCAGTAGCTAAACAAAGATTATGGCATTTAAATTAGATGGGGAAGGGAGGGCATCCCGGCAGGGCCAGAGCATCAGCCTGGTCTGCACAAGCACTAGCAGTGATGGAGCTGTGCTTTCTGCCATGCTCCCAGTCAAGAGCAGCCTCATTACCCCAGGACCAACACCCAGCCTGTGCTGGATCTCCTGTCCAACACCCACAGACCAGCAGAGAGGCAGTTAATTGCAGAGAAACTGGAACGAACAAAGGGAGCCAAATTGGCATTTAGTACTTGGAACTAGCTCTATCCCTGACAGAGCGTACATGAGCGCCTTCCAGAGAACGGAGACTCACAGGCATTCCGGGGACATTCCCTAAGCCAGTACTAAATAAGCATGATTTATTCATCTACTACCGCTCAGATATTTTTTACAACTCATTATTCCCTATATGTGCCACACTTTGCAGCAGAGGCGCTGGGCAGAGGATGCTGCCTTCTGCCCTGCATGCTCGCAGTGGAGCAGCACTACAGCCAAATGCACCTGGTGGGCACCTCACTGCATCCGCTGCTTGCTGTTCATAGACTGAGGTATAAGGCCCTGAGACCCACAGGTTTTAGGCACCAAAAACCCCTCAATGCAGGCTGGTTCCTGGGAGCAGAGCAGCTGTCACCTCCATGCATCCCAAACTAGGTGGTACTGGTAGAAATTGCCCATGAAACAACAAAAATTGAACCAGGAAACTTCACTAAACCCAACACGGGGTTAAGCTTTGGGATATCTTGCCATGAGATTCTGCAGATGATAAAAATTTCCCTGAATTCAAGACCAGAAAGGAAATGAGCAGAAGACAATTCCCGCGTGGGCTGGGACCATCCCATCCCGCCCAGCTCCAACAGCTCCCAGCCCCACCACGGTGTCCGGGGGTGGGAGAGCGCTTGGGGAGTCCCGGGGTGGCTTTGCCTCTTCCTACGCTCTTCCCAAGGCTTGGGCCAAAGGCCCCTCCCTGGGACAGCAGATCAGGCTGGATGGACCTTTGCTATGACCTGTTATGACTGCTCTTAAATCCTTAAAACAGCTTAGTTTAAATGTCAGTGAAAGATCACAGAGTAAGAGCACATACATACACGGCTATCATGGTTCAGCTGACAGGAGGTAATTTGTTATGCTGCTGTAACTTGATCCTATCTCCGCCAAGCCCTCCGATGCTAACATGAGTCCCAGAAATGGGGCACGGGCAGTTCAGACTCGTGAGGCTTTTAGAAAACTTGCTCACAGCCAGGAGAGAGACACCACCAACAACCTCCCTTAAAACATAAACTCCCTCCTGGCTGTCTGTTGTCAGCAACAGAGAGGTTGGCCACCCCTCTATGCTTCTATATGCCCATCTATGCTCCTATATGCCCATACCTCTGCTATTTAATATAGCAGTCACCCACCACCCAGTGCTGGCAGGTCGCTGCTCTGCAGCAGGCAGGGACCTGGCAGCTCACACTGCAGGGCTGGGCATGGCCCTGCTCACCTCTTCCGTGATTCTCTGGACAGCATAAGTAAAATCCATTTCTAAGGTCTCAAACCAATGAATTTTCCCTGTGGATCTTTACGAAGTTATTCAGTTCAAGTGTCTTTGTAATTGTGATAGATTGAGTCAATTCGTACCAGCTGTAGAGTGGGCAGCAGGAGAAAGCAGGGACAAACATGGTCATAGGCTCAAGCCCCCCTAATGGATGTTAGTTGCACCTGGTACGTTTGTCAGGGCAAGGCAGCACTGTCCGTCCTGAGCTGGGGGTGACACGGGGGCACAGCCCTGGGAATAAGCTCATGCTACACACCAGCTGGGGCCAGCAGCCTTCCCCTCTGGGCAGCCTGCAGGCCTTGCACAGCGAAGCCGCTGTTCCCCCAGTTACTGGCATGATTCAAAAGCAGAGTCCAGCCTCCCAAATTCAGTCCTTTAAGGAACAGGATGGAAAACTGTAGCACCACCAGGAAAAAGAAGTAGTTAAGGCTACTGAGAGCCAGCCAGCAGGAGCAGCAAGGGACCTGCGGTAGCACGATCCATGGTAAGCTTTTGTGCTAAAAGAAAAAAAGAATTAAATGTATAATTTTACACAGCACTTAAAAAAAATAATAATAATCTATTTTCACTTTCAAAGATTGGATTTCCTGCCTGTCCTTCTCCCAGGTCATTTTCTCTGTACTTGGCCTTACACTGGTGATTTCTCATCGCACCTCCAGCAAGTGTGAATGGTGTGCCGCTTTGCAAACTCTGTTCCCTCTAGACTTAGATTATTATTCGCTATTGATTCATTGCATCCATCCACAAAGATGCATGTTGCAAAATATCCAGGAGCAGTACAAGAAAAGCAATACAAAATACCATTAAAAATGTAAAGAACCAGCCATCCAGACAGGAGGCAGGATATGAGCAATGGCAGGCTCATCAGGCTGTGGCATCCGTTCCCAGCTTCCCTTCAACAAACCCTACGAAATTTGAGGCAGAATAAAAAATAATAATAATAATAGAAAAAGTCTAATCCTGGCACTATCTGCCAGTTTTGCATAGGAGAAAGGCAGCAGCCCTAGCAGGAGGTGGCAAGAGCAGTCCAGTCAGCAGTGTGGGAGAGGGTAGGATATTGCTTGCATTTCAAGCATCATAGTAGCAGAGACAGATCCCAAGCCTCTAAAAGACCAGACTCAGGTAGCACTTTTTTTTTTTTTTTTTTTTTTTTCCTAGTGATCTAGAGGAAAAAAAAAAAAAAAAATAAAAAAATCCATTATGTGCAACCCCATACTCCATCCATAGCTGCCCAAAACAACGAACAATACAAGTTCCTCCCAGGTGACAGCACCAAAAGGGTCTGGATTTCCCATCTCCTTTCCCCATGCCTCTCCCTGCAGGGCTCACACTGCTTCTCCTCTTACCCTGGAATGGTAATATACAGAATGAAGGAGAAGAGAAGGGGAAAAATATATTGCTCACTGTATTCTCCAGGCAGAAAAAGCTCTGTACACACGGAGCACACAAATCATCTAATTCAGGGCTTTGTTTGCAGGAATTTAATATTCATAATGCACCTATTTTTATTTTAGTGCTACCCATGAATATAACTGAATAATTGCAGCTGATTAAAAGCAAAAAAGAAAAGAAATGTTAACACTGAGACAAACAAACACTAGCTGTGTGGTAAATAGAAACACTCAAGGATTTAATTCCCTGAATAAAAGCAGGGTGGGGGCAGTGCAAGCCAGGAGCTGCTGCCATTGCATTCCTCAGAACTGTCTGCAGCTAGTGTTTCTGGCTGTAGTTTCCTGCAACTGATTTACAGTGCTAATGTAGTTTTTGCTTTACAAATGGTTGTAACCCCAGTGTAATACTGGAAGTTCTTCTTTTCCTATCAAATGCAAGACTAAATACATGCCTATCCTCCCATGCCAGGCATCACTGCCTTGTGCTGTTTCCACTGGTGGCTCACACACAGCTGTTCCAGGCAGGCTGGGAGCTCTGCAACAGGGCAAGGGCAAAGCAGTGCCCTGGAGTGGGCGCTGAAGATCTCTCCCTCCACCTTCCACACATTTGGCCCTGGGTCCTTGCACCCTCAGCACCTTGGCTGCTGGAGAAGCTACCAGTGCTAGGAGATGCACAGTGCCCTGCCACGTCCCTCACCCGTGCCACGAACATCCTTGGGCCCTTGGTCTCCATGGCACCAAAATAAAAGCCTCCTCATCAAGCACAAATCTTGGAAAAAATAAAATAAAATAAAATAAAATGGATATTCAGAAGGGATATTCACCTGGTACACACTTCTGGTCAGATTTTCCACCAAATTTAACACCCTTCATGTCATGCTGGAAATACAGGCTCTAAGAGCGTAAGACATTTATTGTTAAGGTTTACTTTATTATACAATATTACAGCCATTCGAGATAGATTGTATCCCCTGGCAGTTTCAGGGAAGTTTTTCCCTTGTATTCATTAGAAGGAAAATAAAGTGCTTGCAAAAACTGGGAAATCCCCAATTTCAGTTAAATTGAGAGCATTTCAGGGACTTCACCTTCAAGAAGGCAGCAAGATAATTTACATTCTGACCTAGATTTCTAACCCAAATGTATTTGCCTGAATGAGAAATGACATTTCATTTGCTGAAGGGTTCTATTTATTTATTTAATTATTGAAGAAAAGGAGGGGGAAGGTCCTCTATTTCAGATCCTACCAAAAGGAATTGGGAAGAGAGTTTAATTCTCTGGTCATGCATAAGCGAGGGAAGAGCAGTCCCTGAGAGGTCCCTGTGCCTACACATATGCTTCATGTGCTGTGCAGGTTCAAAAGCTGTGCTGCTGCTCAAGCCTAGCTTCAGTAAGAGCTTTTGCCCAGTGGTACCTCAGCACACAGTCACCCCTGTGCACTGGTCCTTGTGGCATCAGGAGTTAAGGTGCCAGAGGGAAAGCCCAAAGATATTTGGGATCATATAAGACATTTCACAAAGATTTCCAGAAACCTGGAGATCCAAATAATGTGAAACCAAGATTTTTGCACGTAGGAAAAATGTTATCTCCATCTATGGGAGAGTCCATGAAATAGCTCTGAAAGACCTTCAGCCATGGGACTGTTTACCCTCAGAGTTGGTAGCTTCTGGGTTTTGTCCCCAGCTACTTCAGTCCTGCTAACTCAGCACATAGCTCTGAGGAGGGCCAATAGCTGCTGTTTTCCAGGCTGGAGGAGAGCAGCAGGCAGCAGAACAGGCAGCGAGGAGAGTCCTGGTGAACTCCTGCCTCCAACAGGCACCTCCACATCTCCTGAACTCTTGCTTACACACTCCTCCAACTCAGGGCATTGCCACCGCCCATACAAACATCTAGTCTCACCACAAACAGCTCCATATGTTGTTTGCAAACTAGTTTCGTATGACAATCCTTCCCTGCACCTCTTCTCCTTCTGCACATTTCTGACAAAGTCGTAACTTATTGGGTGGCTTCCTGCTCCAGAAGGAACAAGGGCAGCCGCAGACCTCTGTTAGACAGTGTCAGGACCCTCCAGAGGCCTTTTGCAGCTCACCACCTCACAGATTCTGTAAAAGACACCTAAGGAGGAAGAAAGGGCCTTAATGTTGCACCTCAGAGCTAATCATCATAGTGAGAAGCCTTTGCACATTGTGAAGTGCAGGTCAAAGCAGCTCAGCTCAAGTGCAGTCAACAACCCCTTGTTCTGACACAAACAAATGCTCATCACAGAGAGACAATTGAACGGAAAAAGCTGGGAAAAATGACATAATCACAGAGTAGCACCTTTGAATATGAGTGTGCTAAGATAAAACTTACCCCTGCCCTCCATCCACTTACCAGCAGGTCCCCAGAATAGTTATGCCTCGTACATGACAAGAATTTAGTCATTAGCTCTGTATTTGCTGGCAGCCAATGCCTGACCTGCTGAATATGTCTGGCTAAGGGTTTCTTTTCCTCTACTTTATTCCTGACAGTGTCATCTTTCAAAAGGCACACATTTCTCTGTCCTAAAAGAATTTTAGCATGGTTCCTCTGAGGATGAGAGAAGCTTGGAAAGACTGCTAAGTATAATGCCTGCAGCGCACCTTGACTCCTCGGGCTGGGGACCTGCACAAGTCCACCCACACCATCCAAACCCATCACAAGACAAAAACTCCCTTCAGTGACCATGGGGTGTCCCTGAGGAGCCCCTGCCTTATCTCTTGGTTCTGCTGCTGAGCTTCTGAACATGGATTTTATCCCCATCCTTGCAGCCTGGCCAGGAGGACCTTGTCCCCCCCGTATGGTACGGGCTGGTGATCACCCCCAGGTTTCATGCCCTGAGGGCCAGGCAGACCTCGTTCTTTAGCCCCACTAATTAAGACTCTGTTTTGACTCTGGAGATCCCCAGCTCATTCCCTCAGTATGATTCATCTAGGCTATGGGTGGATAATGAGAGGGGCAAGCGTTTGTGCTCCAAAGAACTCCCATTGTTCTCTGGTTCTTTGTGTTCCTGCCCGATGCTCCCTGGCCACCTGCCTCCCTCACAGCCTTTTGAAGAGGGATTCCCTGCTCCCTTTGTTGTTCTCCCTGTCCCAAGCTGCCCACGCGGAGGCAAGGCGGGCTCAGACCTCTGAAATCAGCCGACAAAGAGGCAGGAAGGCAGACACATGGCCGGAGGAGAAAAGTAGTAAGGGCTGGGGGCTCCCACAGCCTGTGCTGCTGCAAAATTAGCTGGCAGGCACCCTGATAAAACCAAACAAAATAAAAGTAGCAGAGGGTAAGTGTGAAAGTAAGCCTGCCGCTCGCCATGTACCTGAGTCTCCTTGTAAATTATACTTGGGCTTGCTGAAGAGCCAGGCAGGGAGGCTGGCAAACGCACCTTCTTCACCAGCATCTGTGCCCACCTCCTTCTCTGCCTCCATCCTGCCGTGAACAGGGGATGTGGATTCAATATTGCTTGTGCATCATTCAGAGCCATTAGTGGCTGCACCAAACCCGGAGCTGCTTCTTCCTGCTGTGGTGATGGCTCCGTGCCCCAGAGCCCCCTCCAGCCAAGGGGAGCTAGGCTGCAGGCGCTGGGGTTTTGCCACAGCCCCAGGCCTGGGCATTTCCCTGGCTGTGGAGCCCCTGTGCTCTCCATGCAGCTCTGCAGCCTGCCATGCCCCCACAAAAACATCCCCTCCTGCCTGCAGCAATGTGTTCCTAGGTGGGGGTTCTCATATCTGCACAGGTTCTGACGTCTACAGAGTCCTGCACAAACCACAGGCAGCACCCTCCTGCTGCCCCCTCCCCACAAGTGGAGAAGTCATCCCTGCCATCGGGAAGTGGCAGTGGGGTGGCACATCCACATGTACAACCCCCCCACTGTGGGCTCAGCTTGCTCTGCCCAGCACAAGTCACGTGCTCCCGCACTGATCTATGCTCAGGACAGAAGACAGTCTCTCCACGGGCATAGAAACAGCACACTAAAATAAATAACTATCCATTCAAGTCTGCAGACTATGAATACTAAGGGAATAAATTGCTCCCAGCTACCTTCAGCCCTCCTGGCCCCAGCCCACTAACTTGTTTATGTGAATGCCTGCAGGTCACAGGCTCATTCACTGCGCCTCACCTGATGCATCCAGAAATACCAACCCCCCGCAGGCTAAAATCACAGAGCCAAATTAACTATGTTAATCAGCTCCACACATTTCTCCCACCAAGCCTAGGCACAGGGCTCCTGCAGCCTGCAGAGCCAGGTTCCTCACCGAGGCTGCACTTGCCGCTGCTGCTCCTGCCCAGGCTGTGGCTGCCATCGCAACGCGTCCCCTTCCCACCCCAGAAAGCCTGTGTAGATGTAGTATTGCCGTAGGAGATAACTGCTGCTGGGAAGCTGCTTTGCACTACAAGGAGCACTTGCATACAAAAAGGCTTACAAAAAGCTGGTATAAGGAAGCTACTTATTGCTGTAGCTCCAACCAAGTATAACATGTACCAGTTCCACAGCACAGATCTGGTAAGACCTGCCAGTGTAAGGTTATTTTTTACCTAAGTTATTTTTTCACCTCCCTCTGGTCCTCACTTTACCCTGCATGGGAAGATTTGTACACTTGAAGAGCCTTGGAGCCTGCAAAATGCTTTGCAGGAGAGTGCAAGAGAAGGGCAAAACGTTCAGCAGAGATAAACACCCACCCAAACACGCGTGCGCTCACTGCACCAACTCATGCTGCTGCGAGGGCTGCAGGCAGCTGGTGCAGGGCTGTGGGAAGGGCTGTGGCCAGCAGGAGAGAGATGCAGGGCTGCACAGGGTGGTCCTACAAGCAGCTCCAAGCTGCAGTGCTGGGAGGCTGGTGGCTGGGAGCCAGAGCTCAGGGATACACATTGCTTTTCTGCCGTGGCTGGGCAGCGGTGGCTAGCTGGAGCCCAGGGAGCTGTGGCTCATCCCTGTCTGTGGCCAGGGCAGGAGCTGGTGGTCTTGGGCCCAGCAGAGGCTGCCTGCTGGGATGGAGACGACAGCGAGGCCAAGTCTCCTCCTGGCATTTGGCAGGCGCTTCCTGCCACGGCTAGCCATGACACAGCTGTGGTAGTGGGAATTTGTCTGCAGAAATTCCCCTGTGTCAGCAAGGCTGTGCACAGAGCACGGAAGGGGAGCAAGGCATGGGTTCTCTCCCCCAGCCATGCCCCTCGGACCAGCACGTACCAGCTTTTCCCGTTCCCACACTGTGTTGTCCTCCGCACCGCATCCCAGCGCCTCGTTAAGCTGCCGGCATTTGCGAGCCCACTAACCCTATTCAAACCAGAGAGCTGCTGCACAAAGAAATGGGAGCAAAATCCAAACCCTCTTTCAGCGTCCGCCCAGACACTTGGCTCTGCTTGATCAAAGCACTTCCAAGGAGCGGGAGCTGCTCGTAAGTGAGAACAGCACAGACAGCTTCTCTGGGAAGGCCTGATGCAACCACCAGCATGCACGGGTTTAGCCCAGTTTCCTCAGGAAATGAGGCTGGTTGAGTCACAACTATTAGTCACAGTGCCTAATAAATGCTGAGCCCTTTGGCCAATTTCAGACAAAACTGACAAAAGGAGAGCCCTTGAGGTGTCAGGTTCCTAGGCAATTCTGTGGCCAGTGTCCCTGTGGCACCTATTTGAGGGTGTGGGAACTGGACATGACCCAGTGAAATGACCTAAACTGTGAACCCCCAAGAGTGACCCCAGATCATCCTGGTCAAATACCCAGTGCCTCAGTGTCCCCCTGGTGCCAGCAGGATGGGACTTATCCCACTGGAGGGGCTACCAGCAGGAGCAGCCAGCCGTGCTCGTCGAGAGCTCGCTCTGCTGCAGCCTGCAGTTTGCTGATTTATGTTTAAAACACAGACAATTAAATTACATGGGAGCTGATGCTGCTTAATGCATAAAGGCACTGAAATGCCAGGCCTCATCGGGTTGCCATGTAAATCACCATGGTTAACTGGGTAAGTGAGAGCACAAAATAGCACGGGCTGAGCATGCGTCACCCAAAACCCTGCCACTGCAGAGCCAGGAGGTGTTTCATGAGGATGAGCAGGGCTGGAGGGGAGCAGCCCCACTGGGCCCCACAGCTGCTTGTTTTGGGGGTTTCACCCCGACTCAGACAGGCAAGACAGAAGGGAGAGATGGACTCCAGCAATTTACACACTGAATGCTTCAGGTTCCAGTGAACTAAAATCAATACAAATAAAGGAATAATAATAAGAGATGATACGAAGATGGATGGGAAAGAAATAGCTAAGCATCCTACTAGGAAAACAGCACAGGTCCTGCTGAGCTCCAGGCAGGGCCCTGCAGGGCAGGTGGGGGAGCAGGAGGAGCTGTTCCATTCCCCCGCATCACCCAGCATGTCCCTGTCCCCAGCGTGCCTGTTGGGTGCTGGGCTGGGCTGAGTGGCTGATTCAGCAGACAAAATCACCCTCTGAAACCAGTCAGCCACCACGCCAGTGCCACCGGGCTGGCAAGTGATAGAGCAGATCCCAGTCACTAGCCCAGAAACCACCCAAAGGACCGGTGCTTTCCTTTGCTTGACCTTTCTTAACCGCCCCATTTCTGGGCTCTGGACATTGCTGCTCATTAATTAACCCCTTCTGCCAAAGAAGCTTTCCTGTCACATGTCACAGAAGAGAAGCTGTGAGTGGCACGGCACAGGGACTAGGCTAGTAACTGCTCTCACGAGCTTTAGGATGCATGGACTTTGGGGATTTCACAGGAAACATTAGCACTGTCAGAGGTCATCTATTTCTGTGAGAGCTCCACAACTCAAACAAGCAGCCTTTGCAAGCCAATTAGCAACAAATGTGACAGATCTGGATTTTATTTACTTAGCATTTAGCCAACAAACCAGATTTCAGCTGTGGTCTAAGAGGGACACAAAGGCTAGCAGGGTCCTCCCAGCCTGCTCCATGCTCACAACACATTCCCATGGGGGTGCAGATGGTGGCCAAAAGGGGCGAAGAAAACCCTATCAGTTACCACCAGTGCCACAAACACATTCCCAGCCCACTCTTGGGCACATGAAGTTATTTGACAGTAAATTGAAGCTGAAGAAGAGGAAACTCTTTTCCACACAGAATGCAATTACATGGTACAGCTTATTACCACCCAAAGTGGTAGCCAAGAGCAGAAAGCAGCTTCAAAAGAGACTAGGAGTGTAAGTGTGGGAGCAGATCAGCCCTTCTGCTACCGGACACAGGGAAGCTCTGCCACAAAACAGCTCAGAGGCACATCCCTTGTTTCTGAGGCTTTTTTCCTCAGCGTCTGCTGCTGGCTGGAGTTGGAAGCAGAGCAGACAGCTGAGCCCTGAGCCATGCTGACCCGGCACAGCCACACTCACACTCTCCCCACAGGTGGGAAGGTGCCAAAGAGCAAGCTGAGAGTCAACAGTGCCCTGGCAGGAGGCTGCAAGTGAGCCAGCTGCGTGCTGCGAGGCAGGCCTTTGAGTAAGCAAGGGTTTAGATCCAGCCATCAGCCAAGCCTTCCTAGCTGGGGTAATGACCTTCACAGGGTGTGGGGCTTTTTCTGAAGTCAGTAAAACACCCAACAACTCAGCCCATCCTTACAGCTGGGAAGAACCCATACTCATCTCTGGCACTGCAGCAGAAACTTGGAATTAATTCCCCAGCTCGTGGGCACATGGCCACGCTGGCACTGCGGGGCACTGAGGGTTCAAACTGGAAGCCCCTCCTGGGGCCCCATTGCCAACAGGCCGGGTGGGCACCTCCTCTTGCACCACAGCAGGGAAAGTGGCAGTACAGGCAGGGCTATGCTCCTCCACACCTAAGGGCTAGGAAAACTATTCAATTCCCTTCACCTTCAATGTAAGCGCAATGCTCTGCTGCTTTGTCCACACAGAGTTGTTCAGCAGAAAAAGCACATGGTGCACTTGGATTAATCACTGCCAGTCACTGGTGTGGTTCACACACACATCAGCCCAGCAGGAGCAGTACTGAGCTTTGTCATTAGAGAAGTACTTTTCAAATATACATATAACAAACCTAACATCAAAGATCCCGAAAGAGAAACTTCTTTCAGATGATATCCCAGGCTCAGCCTCTACAGAGCACAAACAGAAGGGATGAATGATGCTGGAAACAACAAAGAGAAGTAAATTGTCTCCTCTGGATGAACTCAAGCTTAAAATCTGAAAAAGGAACTTGTCTTGCCTTTGTCTCCACTGAAAATCCACCTCCTGCCTGGACAATACACCACTGTTCGGGAGGCAAGAGGCAGCCAGGGAGCTGGGCTTCAGCATGGTCAGGCTCTATTGACAACCCCCCAATTGCCAGGGAAACAATGCAAACAGAGCATTTGCTTTGATCAGCCCATTCAGACCTCCATCACAGTGATGTAATATGCTAATTAATAGTAATAGCTTGCATTTCTGGGTTGTCCGTTATTTAACCATCTCAGGACAGCTCTACTGGTGCTCACTGGTGGGCAGCGCACTGAGCTGGTGGCTCACTGCCCCCTTCCAGGGGATTAAGCAGAGGATGAGAAGACATGAGCTGCAAACCATCCCAGAGATGATGGGGAACCTGCGGAGCCAGGACAGGCGTCGCATGCCCCACACAAGCCCCACAAGATGCTCACCTCTCAGAAAGCCTTCCTCCGGTTCCCACAGACACACCCGTGAACAACAACAGGCCAAAGCAGCTGGGGCTCCAAGCTCCCTGCTGAGAGCCCCTTGCACTGCAGTTGGCAGTGTGATGGCATGGCTCCTCTCAGAGCATCAGTGCCTGCCCCAGACAGGGGACACAGGCAGCATCCACCTCAGAAAACAGTGGTGAGCTACAGAAACGTGGGGCAGCATGCAGCAACCGTGTGTCACTTGAGGAGAGGCATCCCCAGCCATTATATAAATTGCTGCTTCTCCATTTAACAAGTGATCATTAATATTTATTGCAGCATGTTCACAATTGTAAAGATCTTCATTTAAAATGTTTTGTGCCTCACACCCTGTCAGTAGGGAAAGCACTATAAGGCAGAAAGCATGCTTGCAGGCTCTAATGCAAAGTGATGGCTCCAGCTTCAGAAGGGAAGCCTATTTCCAGCAGGAACATCTGCTCTCGGCATGGAAGCTGGGTACCTAGTCGTGAAGGCTGGTAGCAGATGGAATGGGAAAGTTTCTCCTGCTCTTGCTGCAAAGCCACGGAGAGAGAGGTTCACCACCTTACCAGATTGCTTGCTGGGTGGTGCAGGCATCCTGGCCTGGATCTCTGTGCTTTCTTATCCTCTTATTGCAAACCAAGCAGGGAGGAAAATGCACTTTAATTGTTTTGTGCAGCAAGAGCAAACCCAATTTAGCTCTGGTGCCAGAAGACATGCTGCTGGTGGTGGTGACGCAGGTTTCCATCACTAGGAATCGCAGTTCGTCTGCTGCGAAGAGGTTTGCGTGGTTTGAGTCACAGACGTCAGGCAGCAGCGAAGGCGATAACTGCCTGCAAGTCAGGGGAAGGAAGCAGGAGAGGCGGCCAGGTGAGCGGAACCAGGCAAGGGAAAGGTGAGAGCACTGTGAAGCAAAATAAAAATTAAGGTGGAAAAGTGAGAGGAACTTAATGCTAAGATCTGTTAAACCCCCCTCTTGCAAAGCCTTATGCAGGTGCTTAACTTTGCAGACTGAGTAATCCAATTAAAGTTGTTAAATCCCGCAGAGGCTTAAATTCAGGGGAATTAACCATAGCGCGCAAAGTTAAGCGCACTCTCACTGGGTGAAATAGCGTGAAAAAGAGACTCCTTTGCAGAGAGCTTCATAACTTGGAACTTTTAGAAATGGAAAAAATGCCATCAAATGTCTCAGGAAATAATCTTGCACTGGGCTGGAAGAAGCATTTGATGTGACCTAAAAGTCTCCTTCATCTTCAACTTCTATTAGTCCGTGACAAGACTTAAAAGGTCATCTAGTCCACCCCTTTGCTAATGCAGGATTATTCCCAACAGCACACTGCCTGTTACTTTGTCCAGTCCAGTTTTAAATGAAAAGCCTTGCAAAATTTCCTCTTACCAAGGACCATTATCCTTCCAATTCTAATGTGTTTCTTTTTGTCAATAGTTCTGTCAGTATAATGAAATCCTTACTGTGCTAAATTGCTAAAAAAGATCTAAAAGTCGAATCTTCTTCTAATATGACATGAAAGTGCTAGTATAAAAATAGGATTGTATTAGAGATTCTCCACTGTATTGTATTAACATCCTATTTCACTTAAGAGAGGCAGGACTGAATTATCTGCGGATTCTTCCAGCCACTACTCCTACAAAGCTGTGTATTTGGGGTTCAGAGCTGCATGCCTTCCCATTAAAGTGATACAATAAAATTCTATGCAGCATGCAAAACGCTGAGGCAGGAGTTTAGGGCATGTGCCAAGCACAGAGCCTTGACCCTCTTTTGCCTTGCACCAGCGTGAACACAACATGCTCCCTGAGGCTGCCGGGGATGCTCTGGCCAGGATGCACAGGGGTGATGGTATTTGGGTGCTCTGGACCTCTGGGTGATGTGTGGCTGATGCTGAGCACAGCTTAGTGGTTAAATCATTGGATGAGGAGGTTTCCCATCTGCCAGAAGTTTTAGCAGTCTCAGCCAAGCTACTTCTGCACTTCATCCTTCCCGTTTTCCATCAGAAAAGGGGATAATCGTCCTTTGTGTGTCACAGGGTGTGTCCCTCCTGTCTGTCAAAGCCCTAACTTCAGTGCAGATGCTCTTCGCAGCACCTATGCACAAAAGCCTTCCTGACATCAGGGCCTCAACAGAAGCCACACAGCCCAAGCCATGCCTTTCATCTTGCCCTTTGTGCAGGATCTGTCGCACAGAGCTCCTCCTTCTGCCTTTACCCATTACCGGTGCCTCCTTGCCTTGGGTAACTGGGTGGCCAGGAAGTTGTGGGAAGGCAGCCACACAACTAGGGACCCCGGGGGTAGAAAACAGGATAGACAAATCTAAGAGAATAGAAGACTTAATGCCCTTTGTAGAATTGAGGTGCAGGATGGGGAAGAGGAGCCTTGTCTGTGCCGTTCACCTGCCAGGTGAGGACAGGTCAGGTACCTGGAGAGAGCTGGGAGCAGGGACTGGGTGATGCCAACAAAATGGATGTGGTCAGCCACAGCCATCACAGAGGGCATCTCCAGAGATCCAGCTGCCAGGAGGAGGGCTGATGCTCAAAGCACACTATGGGAAGCGAAGCTCCTGGTATCACTCAGGGGCCACCAGGGAATGTGGACAAGTGGTGGAAGGGACTGGCATGAGCAGCAGAACAGTGCCTGGCAGGGCCCCAGAGAGCAGAGGCCGTATTCTGCACTCCCTGCACTGCCACCCGCATGGTCCTGACCCCAGCTCATCGGCAGTTTGTGCCGAGCATTCATCTGCTGCTTGGTGGCAGCTACAGGTCCCTGCCGATTGCGCTGTGGCTTCCAGCAAGCATTTAAACAAGAAATTCTGCACAGCCCTGCCTGACCAGAATTCATCTGAGTTTGATACATTTTCCACATTATATCGTAATAAAACCCAGCACTAACACAGTGCCCTTTTTCTTCCCTAAAAAAAAAAAAAAAAAAAAAGAGTCTGGATTCTTTGAAGGTCCCTGAGCTTCACTGAAGCTGTAGCACCACATTTACCAGGAATCCAGGAAGAAAAAAAAAAAACAAACAAAAAAAAAAAAACAGTTTCATCTTGTTTCAGCCCTTTTCTCGTCACCATTCCCAGCATGTTCTGCAGCCGTGCCCTCCCTGGGATTTACGGGGGCTTATTTTTGCAACACATGCTCTGTCATTGCCATTCTTTTTCTTTTGCTTTTCTCTTTTTCTTTTTTTTTTTTTTTTTTTTTTTTTTTTTTAAACTGCATAGCAGAAAGCTATTGAGCAGAAAGCCAGTGGGAAGCCACAGCTATTGTATCTCAGGTTTAGTTCCTTATCTGCTGAGGGGTCCTTTTGTGATTGTGTTGAGGAAGGACATGCAGACAACGCCTTTTATCACCAGCACGGCATCTCCAGCATGAAAGAAGAGGCAGCGGGAATGCAGATGTGACGTTAAAGTATAAAAATCCACCATATGGTAAAGATTACTTCAGCTACAGTCTGGTCAAGATGTTGACACTTTGGTTATGAAAAGCAATATGTATCTCTCTCTTGGTGGTTTCTGTTCAAATTAAATGTTTTGTATCAGGCAGAGAACTAATAACGAGCCAGGTTTTCCCTTGACAGAGGAGTAGTAACAAATACGAAGTAATGTGAAAGCTGACTTGAAAATTACTATTCCCAAAGATGCAATAAATGTAGAGATAAGATTTGCTTAGAGGACTTGAATGAGATAAATGCTAAAGGTGCTGCTGGTGGGAAGAGTCCAAGGGGAACAGGCAAAAGCAAAAAAGGAGCTTTTAAAAAAACACGGACTGACCTGTCAACATTTCTGTTAACACAGAATACCTCCTGGCCACCGGGCACCGCTTCGCTCTCCAGCAAAACACCCCGCCATGCTGATGTATTGCTAGCATGCAGCTTGAGCAGCACAGCAATGCCTTCGCCTCGCAAAAAAACAGCCTCCAACCAATTACGTTCTGGAGGAACAGCAATTCCGGCCTGGCTCAGACTAAAATAAACTTTGCACATCAAATATTTAAAGCCCCAAAGCCTCTCCCCGAGGCTGCGCCCCGCAGCAGGGCTCCCCGCTGCCCCACGCAGACGCACTCCCAGCCCGGCACGCCGAGATGTGCGCGCCTCGCCCTGCGCGCCGAGATGCCTTCTGCTGCTTAATGTGAGTTAACAGCAGTCGCGATGACTTATTTAAGAGCAGATCAAGAAATATCTCAGCTCTCTTTGGAGACTTCAAAAGCAGCTGAATGCTATCGGTATCTTCTGATAAAGACGCAGCTTTGCTGCACTGTCTATCTCAGGGGACCAGGTAGATGGAGGAGGGAAGGTGCAGACAGGCAGGAGAAACGGCCAGAGCTCATGGAGCCCAACTCCTCCCTGGCCAGCAGCACATTGCACGTTCCCTCCCTGAACACCTTCACAGGAGGCTCCCAAGTGGGACAAGGCCTGGGGAGGTAATTCACAGGTGCATTGGAGGCTTCCAGCTGAAGTTTAGAGCAGCAGACTTCATCCCTTGCCTCAACTGCCAATGTACCCAGCTGGCACTGGGGCAGGAGGACAGCAGACATGACACGCTGAAACAGAGACCTTGGGAACGGCTTCCTCGCCAAGGTTTAAAATGTCCTCCATCAACAGATGACATTTCCCACTGGGAGCTGGGAAGCCAAAGCTCCACAGCCAAAAACTCCACCCCAGGCTGATGTTGATAAGAGATTTGATATTGATTCACTGGGGCCAGGATTTCATCCTGTGATTTAAACCTAACTCCTCCAAAGAGAATAAGATCAATTTTACAGAGAATCAAATAGATAAAGAACAGCCTTTGAGCCTGTGTGCAGAAGAAGCAGAGAGGGGAGTTTAGAGGGAGAGAGAAAAAAAAAAAAAAGAAGAAGAAACCTGGAGAATGTTGTTTGCTCATTTTTTCCTTTTTCCAGTCAAAACAACCCCGCCTCTGTCTGCTCTCTGCACGGGTACTGAGGGAGCAGAGCAGCAGAGGGCTTCTCTGCACTGCTCAGAGTGGGGCCAGGGACACCCCCCATATACAAACACACCTTCCCCCCCCCCCGCCCCCCCCCCCCCAGCCCGGCATCCAGCCCGGCTGCTTACAGCACTGCAGTCACAGGGCCAGTGCACTGGGGCAGCATCTGCATGGCCCAGCAAGGGCGGTGGAAGATGGAGAAATGCCCTGGCATTGCAGCCGCAGCCATCACAGCCAGAGAGCTGCCCTGGGGGAGGAAGGCAGGAATTTGGGGCTGGAAAGGGGAAAGCCTTGCACCATCTTTTGCTCCCACAGGTTTCATTATCATAATTTTTTATTTTGGCCTTGAAAGACAATCCATCACCCCCAGGCAACACAGAGCAGCTCCACCAAGGCTGCTGCTCTGCTCCCACACTGCCTCCCCTTGCTTCCAAGGGAAGCCTGAATTCCCTCTACTGACTCCCAGAGCTTCACAAGAAGTGGCTCTTGTGTTCGTCCCTGCTGCCCCCAGCCACTTTGCTGGCCCCATGGAGTCAACCCTGCTCAGGCAGAGCCCCACTTGCATTCAACAGCGACCTTCAGGCCATTTTTCTTGGGAAAAGTTTAAGCTCGATCAGTGATGGGGTTAATATTGTTTGCCATGTTTCTCCATTTTTAATCTGTGTTAATGGGAAGTGCCACAGCAGGATTTTCCACAACAGTGCTAGAGTTTTGTTTTGTATTTTCAAATGACGGGTTGCAATGACTGCTCATGCTGCAGCACAGCTGCTTCCACACTGGTTTCCAGGGATGCTGCCCTCACCCCCGCCAGCAGTGTGATGCTCCCTAACACCCAGAGCTTGTCCCCAAAGAGCCACCCTTCCTCCTCCAGCCCATCCTCACCAGCCACAAGCAGGCAGGGAAGCAAGGAGGGAGCAGTGCAGGCTGTAGCACCGCAGAGGTGAGCTCTGTAATTGTACACCTGCTTGTGTTTGTTCTCCTGTGGCTCTTTGGGGATTCCAGGTTGCATCATTTTCAAAAAGAAAAGGACACAACAAAACAAAAACAGATGCAAGTTTAACAAGTGGAAGGCCCGCTGGGGCTGCTGGTAAAGTTTTACTCTGGTTTCAGTCCAGGACAAGCAATGGTCAGCAGCCAACCCCAAGCATTTCCCTGCTAGTGCATAGCTGGGGTCCAGTCTGCAGAACTGCAGGATCCAAGGGTGAGTATGGGAGTGACACCCAGTTCCCTGTCCCCATCCTGCTGCATTGGGTGCAGCTGGACACACGGTGGGTGCATTGTCACCCCCTCGCACCCAGGGAGCAAGGCAGAGGCATCCACACCCCATGTGAGGGGCAACTGAGCTCAGGGACCAACAGAAAAAACACATGGGGCCTTCACTCTCCCCTTCCCACAACACTCCGCCTTCGTGGAGCCTTGCTTCAAGCAGCAATGTACATAGATGCTCTATGCTTTCAGAGCTTTGATCCTTCCAATTTATTTGTTCTTGTCTTTGTGGGCTTAGTAGTCGAAGTGTATGATAATTCATTGCCTGTTAATCCAATTTGGCTCTATTTAGATATTCCAGTTTAACATCAAATATAATATAAAATAATGTCCAGAAGAAACAGAAATGAGATCTGTGTCTATGAACCTGCTCTGAACCTTGGCCGTTGAGGGCTGCCTGCTTTGTGTGCTAATTTATTCTCTCTCCAGCTTTACTGAGCCAGTCCCTGGGGCACAGCCCCTCACAGCTCAGCTCCCCCATCACAGGGTGCACAGCAGCGTGCAGCTCCCATCCCGGGTGCAGCACAGCACCTGTAGGAGCTCCGTGCAACAGGGAGCAGGGGCAAACTCAGCTGCTGATGCATTGCCAGTGCCCTAGGGAGCTTTTCCCAGGGATGTTGGGGAGCCCAGGGGACCACAGGTGGGTCCCCCCATCCCCAGGAGGGTGGCAGCTCCCTGGGGAACTGGGTGCCAGCAGCCCCAGCCCAAAGTTCCCACATAGCTGGGCTGTGAGATGAATGCAGCAAGCTCTCAGTACCGAGCGCTGGCAGGTCCCAGCTGTGCATGGCACAGACCAAAGCTGCCAGCTGAGCAGCACGAGGCAGAGACCCACCGGCCGAAAGCCAGTGCAGCCCCAGGGGTCAGGATCCGGTCTGCTCTGCTTCTGTGCAAGGAAGCCACCCGAACAATAAAATTGAGCACACCCTTGCAACACCGGCAGCATTTCCAGACAAGACACACTCAAAAGAAGACTTTTTTTTTTCCTCTGCAGAGGACTCTAAATCACCCTCCTTCCCACTGTCCATCTCGGCCCTTTCCTGGCACTGTTATTTATGCAAACTCGGGCACAGCCGTTATTGGCTGCTGTCTCAGCAGATGAGACGCTGAGGCTCTTTGAGGTACGCCAGCAGGGACAGAGGACGGTGACAGCTGGCCGGGGAGCACAGCGGGGACGTGTCACCGACGTGACATCTCAGAGCCCCCAGCTCGCTGCCAGCAGGAGCCCAGCAGCCGGTGCAGCAAACTGAGTGCCGTTAGAGGAGGCTGATTAAATCACAGCCAAATCCAGCACCCGAGGGGCCCCAGCAGGTTGTGCCAGTGAGTTGGGCATGGGCTGATCCAGGATGCTTCAAGGGGAACATCCCCAGCCTCCCAGTGCTGCTCAAAGGCAGCTCCCAAGGACTGTTCCCCCAGAGGGCTTGGCTCCTACCTGCAAGATGAGCCCACAATGCCAGCACTGCACCAGTGCTGGGCCCTCCCATCAGCCTTTCTCCACCTCCTACAACAGCCCAGAGATTGCAAGCCATGAGGAACTGTGCCTGCACAGCCTGCCTTTATCTCCTCAAAGCCTCCATTCACCCACCTGCCCAATGACTCACTGACAAGGGTGCAACCAGGCCCAGGTGGCTGCTGTTCTTACAACTTGTTACCTCTGCTGCATCTTCCAAGGTAAAGCTGTCCAGACACGTCATTTTTTAACCCATTACTTGTCATTTAAATGTGCACCGGGTTCCCACCTGTGCACGGAGCAGCCCCACGCCCTGCAGGGGCTCCCTCCCAGTCCACTGCTTCTGTTCCAGTGCCACTTTCATGTCTCCTTGGCCAAGGCACTGAGCAGAGGCTGTTAGGGGAGGGCATTCACCCCTGCTATCCGCAAAGCACTCAGACACTCGTGGAAGAGCCGTCTATTAATAGGCCATTAATTCAGAGCAAGTGGATTCTCCTCACCATCTCCCCAGAGCCTCCAAAGTGCCCTCCTGAAATCCAGGGAAAATAACTCTTTTCCTCTCTACTGTGCCTCAGTGGAAAAAAAAAGCATGTGTTGGTGGTGTTTCCTACCCGTGCCTGCCCCTCTGCCTGGAAAGTGGCCAGGGGAGAGCAGAGAGGCTCTGACATGGCAGGAGCTGCATTGAGCTCTGGTCCTGCCCACCCCAGGCACCTCTGGGGACAGTGGGGACAACCCCTCCTAGGAGTCGGGAAAGCTCTGCCTGTGGTTTGCACCCTCTTGGATGCGAAAGCCAGACAGCCCTGAGAGAAGCACGTGGGGAAGGGGCTGTGGTAGCACCCTCGGACCACACAGCCATCTGGGCTTGTTCTGATTTCTGTAAGACCAGCACCTTTGGCCCATCAAAGCAAACCCACTTAGGCATATTTAACCAAACACTTACTTTCCGTTTTTATTCAATAATTGCTTTAATACTAAAATGCATTAGATGCTCAAAGCAGAGAAGAGAAAGTCACATTTAGGTGGAAAACAAAGTTCTCATCAGATTTTAAAAAAAACAATGTGGCAGGTACACCATTTTGAAACAGAACTGTAATAATTTAATAAAGCTGCTTTATCATCTTCATAAAATAGACAGAATGGTGATTCTTTTTTTTTTTTCCATTTTGTTGTTTACAATGATTCAATCACTGTGAAAATGTACATAACATACATATCAGCATATACAACAATTTATTCTTCATATAATCAGCAACGGAGACACCATGATGAGACGTACCGCACTAAGTCCCACTGCAGCCCTGCCGTCTGCGGGCAGGCGCGCAGCGACGGTGCCACCAGCTGCTCCTCCTGCTACGGGAATGCGCCGCCGTCAGGTGTGACACCTGCAACTCGCTTCGTTCACGTTGGAATAGTGCAAGGAGGTATTGGTTGCTGAAAAGCAGTTTGCGTTAGGTCAGCTCTTTGTGTTTAAAGACTATATCCCAGCTTAGATCAGCTGAACATCAGCTAATGCTGATAGAGGATCCATCTCAGCAGTGCTTGCAGTGGAGTCGGCCGGGCTTCTCTCCCAAGGTAAGTGCAGCTCCTAGGTTGGGTAAAAGATTACCTAAAGCTGCAAAAGCAGCAGTAGCAACAAGATCATCAATTCTCCCCAATGACAGACAAATGTGTTTCCATTCATAATTAGATTTTTTTTTTCCCCAAGAATAATTTCAACATATTAATCAGACGTTGTGTTCTTTACAAAAGCAACTTGTTTCCTATTTGAAAAAAGAAAAAAAAATCACTTCTGCACGACATGTGATCCACAGGCCACCTCCAGCTTCACGACAAACAGGGAACGGCAACAGCCTCGTCGGGACAACATGCCAGGCACTCAGGGATTGTTTTTGCAGCCATCAACACCCCCTCCAGCCCCCTACTGCTCCTCCATACAGGGAAGCTGGGTGCTCTTGCAGGGAAGGGACATCAGAGGGTGACATGAGGGGCCATGGGGACATCTCATGGGCTGCTCCAGACCAGGTCCTCGTCATGCTCGGTAGAGAATCATAAACGGGTGCTGCTCCCCTGAAGAAACAGGGGAGCAGAGCAAGTTTGCCTGAAGGAAACCAACAGATCCAAGCGCATTTTCCTAAACCAAATCTGAGAACAGGTTTCAGTTATTAAAGAAGCACTAATTAGGTCTGGAACCCCCCCCAGAAAATCACCCACCCTGCAGCCTTTACGTTTTTGCATGGCCAGTTTTGATGCAACTATTAAAAAAACAAGATAGGCTGTGATTTGCCCAGCAGCCCTGAGCTCATCTCAAGTGACATGGAGGAACAGTGACAGAAATAGCAAAATATTCAGAAGAGGGAAGGGGAGGCGGAGTGGAGGTGCCTCGTCCTGCGCAGCAAGGACGTGTCAGGGAAGGGCCCCTCGCTTGGTGTCCCCAGCTGCGGCATGGGTCAGCCCAGGCAAAACTGTTTAAATGATTTTCTTGGAGGCATAAGGGCTTACTGACCTCTTTAATGCCCCCTTTTAATACAGAATTATTTCGCATCCCTTCTTGGCTGTGCTTTTATTCAGAGTGGCAAGGAACGTTTCCTCTGGGTAAATTAGAGAAATGTTTCTGTGTTTTTTTTTCTTACTTTCTTCCTTTTCAGTTAGCATCTATTTTTCATCCAAAATCGCTGGGCTGGTGGTGGCAGCTCCGCAGGCAGAGGGCAAGGCTCAGCACAAATTAACAGCCAGCGCTTTTCAGGAGCTGGAGGCAGGTGGTGAGAGTGATGGGGCGAATGGGGTAGAGGGGACTGCTCCCTGTCCCTGTGCCTGTGATGGAGGCTGGGGTTAGCTGGGGGCACTGGTCCCATCCTGCTCCCAGATGGAGGTGTGGGGTCTATCTGCGGCCCCACAGGGTGACTGGGGGGACAATGACTGAAGGTGGGGGACAGTTTCTACAGAAGGGACAGATGGGTGTCGAGTAGGTATTTTTGCTCAGCAAAATCATACATGGATTTTCCCCAAAGAAAGCCCAGCAGAGCTGACAAAAACAGATAATATCAGAATAAACCCAGCCTAACAGTTACAGAAAATCCAGTTGCTTTAGCATCCCCAAGCTAGCCCATTTCTTCTGCTGCTTGTGTTATAATAACACACACATTTGTAAAAAACAATAATAATAATAATAATAATAAAAAGACAGCAGTACAGTACGCAGGCAGGAAACAACAAAATAACATATCCCTTAAAAATGGGCTCAAACTCCAGAACAGAGAGGAAAATCCCTGGTTCACTTTTAGGAGGGATACATGACATCACATTAATGCACAGGATTTGATCTGAATGAGGTAGTAATAACACGAGAGGGAAGTATCACAAATTTCATTAGATGACCTTTTTTTGTTGGTTCCTTCCAAATTCCTGGCCCTATCAAGTGGCATGGGGAATGCACTGACTGCGGACCTATCTCAGAATTGCTAAAACTTCAGGCAGTATCAATTCACCCTGAAGAAACAAGCTTATTTGAGCTTACTTTATTTTGAGGACAATAATGACTGGAGCTTGCTTTCTTGTTGACATTTTTAATTTAAATAAATCAAAGTAACAAATATTTTATCATGATATGTAGACCTAGAAAGACTATTTCTCTAGAAACCACTAATTTCAACTTGCTGGTACAGCAAACATTGGCAAGAGCTATATATTTTCCCTCCCATAATCAATTTTAAATTCTATGAAACATTATTTAGGGTAGGAAAATCTGTCAAGTGAAGGGTTAATAACAACAGTACACTAACTGAAATCCTCCTACCTTACTCATACCTCACTGAGGAATTATCACTGCAAGAGAGCAGAGAGCTGTGAAACCCTTTCTCTCTCTCCCTTCTACAAAATGGCTATTAAAGTAGCTCAATTTTTAAATCAATTTTATATGAGTAAATTTGTACCCACACAAAAAAAGTCCTTAATTATGAGAAAAAAATAATGAATTGCTTTAATTTTTTCTCCATTAAGAAGGCACATTAATTGAATTAGTAGTGTTGTTACATATCACCTGTCTGCCCCTAAATTAACATTGCTATTGCTCACTCCAAACTTATTCATGATGCAGGGATAAAAAGAAATCAGAACAGTCTAAAATCCATGCCATGATGACATACATACACACACACACTTAGCATAATCACAACTGGGAAATGCTGACTTGGAAGTGTGTGTCTAATTGAGAAGGTAATTTAGATCTCTTAAATAATTCCATCACTTTGACTTTGAAATGACTAGAGACAGTGCATGTCTAAATCTGGGAACTAAAATAAAGAAACTTCTGGAAAAAAAACTTCCCATGCATTGCTTGGAAGTTATGCAAAAGAAATGGGTAAGGGAAAAAGTTCAGCACAGTGCATCTGACGGTTGCAGGTCAGGCAGATTTTTCCCCAGAATGCCTTCCTGTAACGCCCCGCCCTGAGAGAGCAGGTGGAGGCTGCAGTGGATGGATGGTGGGGACTGGAAAAAGCACTTGCTCCACTGGGTCTGGAAACTGCAGGTTCCCCAAGGTTTCAGTATGATGATTGTGATTGTTTGCTTGTTTTTTTAAAACCTGAAAGCCTTTTGCCATCACTAGACATACAGTAATTTGCAATATCAAATACAATAATAGTACAGATAAGCATGTGACAGCAAAAGGATTCATAAATGCAGGGGTGTCCATAGCAAAATAGCAACATTTTCAGATAGAAGCAGCCTTGTGTGGGGTGAATATTAAAACTCACTGACCTGTGATTTTCAAGTTGTACGCAAGAAATGGCCATTGCTTTGCCTAGACTACAAAAAGGTGACCGAATAATGAATTTGGAATTCGGTTCTTAAGCAGAATGGAGATTTGTGTTAGTTCTGAGGTACAAAAATATATAAATCCAAGAGCCGCGACGCCAAGCATTGCCGCTGGCGGGCTGGGCCTCACCTCTGCCCCTGCCCTCTGCCACCTCCCAGCGAAAGGAAAACGCGCTAATTCGCCCTGCTGAACACCCCTGCCGCCTGTTGAAACAAGTGGGATTGTCACATTAACAACAGCTTCATTTATAAACAATACATTTAGGGAAAGCTTTTAAATACAGCGATCTGTGAACCATTGGTAAGCGATAAAAACAACCCATGCCGGGCATGCTGCCTGGCCCCTCTGGCAGCCGGGCGCTGCTCAGAGGACGATGTCCCTCAGTCTCCTGGCCGCCGGCGAGTCCTTCTCCCTGCGGTCCTGCAGCAGCGGGTTGCCCTCCTGCAGGCCGCCCTCGCTGTCCGCCCCCCTGGGCTCTGCCTCCGCAGGCCGGGCAGGGCCAGTGTTCACCAGGGGCTGTGGCCCACGGCCGGCGGGGCAGGGCAGGCCACCGTAGGCTGCGGGGCTCTTCAGGTGCAGGGGCGAGGTGACGGGGCTGGCAGCCTCGCAGCCATTGCCTGCCTCGCGGACGGCGCCGCTCACCTTGGGGCTGCCGGCAGCCGGTTCCACCGTTCTTTTGCCTTTGGGGTTGCCAGCCCGCTCCTCGGCCGGCGGCTCACCGCCCTCCTTGCCGAAGGTGGCAAAGGTCCTTTTGGCGTTACAGTCTGCATAAGGCTCCGCGTCCACTGCCGTTGCCTCTATGGAGAGGGCGATGACGTTCCTGCCATGCTCGGGGGACTTGGCGCGGCTGGGGACAGCGCTGCGGGGCATCCAGCACCGATCCGAGTGGCCCAGGATGCGGCACTCTTCCCTGCAATGAAATCCTTCGCTCTGATCTGCGTGGAGAAAACACAAGGCTGTATGAAGCGGGCGAGCACAGCCCCCAGCCCCATGTGTCCTGGTGCCGCCACCGCTCCTAGAACTGCCCACGGCTCCTGCCTAAATATTTGCCATTTTACAGCAAATAGCCATCATGTTTAAAGCGGTGCTGGGAAGAGGGATTTTTACGGCCATTTCTTTGCTGTTCTGAAGACTGGAGTTCAATTTCCAACAGGTTGTGTGTCATCTGCTGCCGCTGCCAGACCTGAAACCTGGGGGAAGCGAGTTACGGCGGCAGATAAATTAAAACGGGTTTGTGCCACATGTCAGGCTGCGCGCTGTCAGCAGTTTCTGGTTTTAGTAACCGACGCTAAAACCCACTGTGCTTTAAGTGCAGTTTGACATGACATTTAAGCTTGGCTTGCTGGAGAGGGGGGAAGCAAGCGGAGGGAAGGGGGTGTTTTCTTTCTTGTGTGTGTTTGTGTGTTTTAACTTTTTGCTTAATCCCCGCTGGCCTCCCACACAACAGAGCCTTTATAAATCTACAAGACTGCCCACTCCACTGAAGATTAAATGTGTCATTCCAGCGCTGGGTCTTTATTCATATGAGAGTAATAAAGATCCCTTCTCTCGACTTAGGGCTGTCCCAACACCACTTTATAGGGCTGAAATATGGAATAGTATTTCACTCTTTCCAAGGACCTCTCCTGCCCCGGTCTGAGAGCAGCCAAGTATGGCCCTCAGCAGCAGGAGATGCAAAGCCTCATGCCCCACGTTGCCCCTGCCACAGGTGGCCAGCTGTCCCCAGAGTACTGCCCCATCCCCTGCCAGCCTGGGAGGTGCTGTGCCCCATCACAGATGGACAGACAGAACAAGAGAAACAGAGGGGCTCGATCAAGTGCAACGCTGAAAATCAAATCCAGGAGTTTCAACTTCCCAAGCCTTTGCTGAGCACTAGACCATGGCTGCCACCGAACATCGTGCACTGCTGGCTCCTTTTCAGTCTCAGCTTACGACTTCGGCTTTCTCTTCACTCGATAAGAACTTGTAATTGCAGATAGCCCTCATAAAGCACAAGCTTCTCACAGGCAAAGATGCAGCTCCTTCCTGTCGTAATCTATATACGCGTAAAGCAGCAAAGCAGTGTTGAAGAATTAATGCTATTAACAACACAAGAACGCACCCAGTTGGTGTCGGTTTGATAGATTGAGCCCTGGGAAGGTGCAGACTCAGCCTCGGTCTGCTTCCTGTCCGTCTGAAAACAGTTCATTTTGATGCTTTGTACATCTGTGTGTATAACCTCAGCTCCTCAGACACATTGGTATTTCCACCACATTCTAGCACTAGGGCGGCTGATAAAAATTCTCAGCACATAACACAATGCACCAAAATATGAGCAGCTTAACACTTACAGAGAATAAACGAGTAAAAGGCAGACCTCAAAAAAAGGGATTTTTTTTTAAAGGAGAAGAAGCCAATTAATTGGAAATCTATGGGCAAAACATTAGCTCTTTCTCTACATCAGAGCAGCTACCCAGTGGTGCGAAGCGCAGTGCCGGGTGGCTGTGCAGGAGGTCTGGGTTTCGGTAGTCTCCTTTACAGCAGCTTTAGAGAAAGGTGCTCTGAGCCTTACATGCAGAACAACCTGCACCAAGATCTGAAAGCCAATGCTCTTATACTTTGATTCTGTTACTTTCAAGTACTTGAGCAAAATAAAAAAAGAAAATTGCCCAGAAAGTGTTGCTGTCTGCCTATTTATCCACAGCTTAACTTCAAAAGGGTGCTACAGGCATACAAAGTTGTATAGTCTGGCTGTGATAGCAGAGGACTTGGTAATGGCTGGAGGGGGTACAGAAATATCTTGGGTTCTCTTCCCACATGAGACACTGATTTATTGTGCTGTGTGACCTTGGGCACGGTGCTGGAGCACACATCACTTCAGTTTCTCTGCTACTATAAAATGCTGGATTGGGGCACATGCTGGGCTGCCTGGTCCAGCACGGGAACGCATGGGGCGAGCCAATGTTTCTCACCTCCCTGGCCCAGCATCACAGCTCAGCTCCACACGTACAACATGGCCACCACGATGAAGGCAAACCTCACCCTGGGCAGAGTACAAGTGGGTTTGTTTTGCCTTGAGCCATTTATTCTAAGATGACACATTTTACAGTTAAAAACAAATCAAGAGCTTCACCGATTGCTTCAGTTCAAGTAGTTATTCCTCAAATCCAACAAAGTGACCTGAGCTTTAAGAGTGGTTTTACTACAGACTGTTGGTGCAGTGACTATATGCCTGGGAGACGAACTGCTTTGGACACCAAGAAACTTGTCTGCTAGTTGCACCAGCGGCACTTGGTACACGCTGGGCTGGCAGGCAGAGGAACACAGGTCAAAGACATGAAGACAAGTAGCTCCACAGCACGTTTTGCCTCCCTGTGCCTGTCCCCACTACACGCCTCAGCTTCATTCTCCAGAGACCCCATCCCAGAGCCAGAAACCTCCCTGCTCCCAGGGACAACATGTCTGGGCTCCCCAGACCAGCCCTGAACTGGCAGCAGGTGCCAGGGACCAGCGCAGGGCTCTAAGCAGCAGCTGCTTCTCCCTAGCTAAAAGAGGACCTTCACCTAACCCCCGATTTCCTTGTTAACCCTGTATTTTATATAAAATACTATTTGTATGCCATAAGCATGCCCTGTCAATACATAAAACCACCGCACCACTCTTCTGCTATCACGGCTCCGAAGAAGACAGCTTGGAGGGGTTTGGACTCCTCCAGCATCTGTCTCCAGCAGCCGCAGGACACGCACTGGAGAGCAAGAGCAGCTGCTGCCCCAGGCACGGGCAGGCACAAAGCTGCTGGGCAGGGCTCCTCACGCTGCCCTTTGCAGCCAGGTCTGACTCACCCAGCCGTAACGGCACCCAGGACACCTGTACACGTTCACGGGCTCTTTATTGCTCTGTTATGTCTTTCTTTTTCTTCTTTAACAATCGGAACTAGGACGACAGGAAATTCTTCTACAGCTCTAGACCTGCCCTAGTCAATACGACTGTTATTGTCTGCACTAAAAAATGTTCCTAATGCAAGGAGCAAAGCCCAGGTAATAACCACCGCATCACGCACTACATGACAAATGGCAGGCAGCCAGAACTGGCAGCTTCCCACATCCGTGCCGGACGCAGGATGGCAGAGGGCTTAGCAAGCTGGCGTGAATATTGCCCCTGGGGCCTCGCAGGAGGAAACAATGGGTGCACTCAGGGCTTGAGTGCTGGTTGCTTGAAGTCAGGGCTGGACTTGCTAAGGAGCCGAGTACAAGATGTGCATGCCGGGAGGGGAGTCCTACTCTGAATCAGACTGTGTGGATGCTTTGTTGTGTGCAGGCTGAACAGGTCAACCAGGCACAGCTCCATGGGCAAGGTCCTGCAGCAGCAAGGCAGGACAGTGCCCATTTCTCAGCAACTCTTGCCTTCACCCAGGGCAAATCCACAAACTCAAGTCACATCACCTTGGGGCAGGGCTGGTTTTAAAATGATTCCCCAAGTGCAAAACATCCTGACAGAAGCCTTGCCAGAAGGTGAGCAGTTATCTTGAAGCCAGGCTTGGCAGAAAAGATGTATCATTGCTAAACATAAGCTCTCACACAGCAAATATGAAATAAAATAAAACCAACTGCCACCTCTGGAATTAATACGCTCCTCAACAAGTACAGCAAAACCCGTGTTGAGCTCCAGATTTCAAACCATCTCTGCCCACGCCTCAGGGGACCTGCACAAAGGCAAGGAGCGATGTGCTGCCGCCAACCCAGTGCTGCTGGCGGGTCAGAGCCGGGCAGCAGCTGCACAAGGACCCGGTGGGACAGCTGCCACCCGCGGCTCGCCCACAGGGGAACCCGGGGCCAGAGGACTCCAGCAGTGCCCGAGGGACGGAGGACATGGCATGCACGGAGCAGCACAGCTTCCAGCTCCTCCGGGCGCGGGGCCTTTCGCAGTTCAAAGGAAGGGTTAATGAACATCCTGCATCTACAAATGCTTTCAGTCTCCTATTCAAAGCCTCTGTACCTGAACTTGCTCCACGGCCTGCAACATGAAACCGGTTTGAAAGGAGCCCATTCAGCTCTCAGAGCAATTGAATTATCTGCAGAGGAATCTCAGTGCTGGCCAAAGAGACAAAGTTAAATCGTACTGAGGTGCAAGTGCCTGGGAATGTAATATTCCTGATAAATGGCCAGATGACATGTGCTGTTATACAATCTAAGGTGCAATTTGGGCGATGACAATAGTCCCTGGAGTTTCCATTTTCAAACAGACGCTCGGTTCAATCCAATCCATGTCAGAGCAGGTTTGCAGAGGTGAGTAAGCGGAGCTCATTTGTGCTATTACATGGGGAGCAAGGAAAAGCAGCAGAGGAGTTGCTTGAAAATGAAAAATAAGAAAGAATGGGTGGCAGAAGAGCAGGACCTGCTTGTGCTGTGCGAGGCAGGGAGGCAGAGGGGGAGCCCAGCCTGGGCCGAGCGGCCCTAAACCACAACCCAGGTGTGAGGAGATGGGAGCAGTGGCAGACAGGTCCCTGGGCTGTCCAGCCACGACCAGCAGTACCCTGCCATGGACACCCGGCTTTATCTCCGCATTTCGGTGCATCTTCGGCAACCGTATGATTATACTGTAATCACGATGACACTGCTTCTGGGTACAGCAAACAGCACGATCATTAAAAAATTCATTTCAAAATCTTCCTGGAAGCTAATAAATTTTACAGCAGTTTCAATCCTTTCTCATTGCAACAAAGAAAAGCTTAGTTCCAGACAAATTAAAAGTAAATTGATTGCCTTAGGGGAATCTATTCAAATATCACTTTTCCATGTTAGAAATCTCTTCCTGAAACAAGAAGAGAAGAGCCAGGGAGAGTAAGCATGGGAACTATGTGGGAAAGCAAATCATTAAATCTCAGTTCACAAAACTAGGGAAAAAAAAAAAACACAAAATAAAATGCAAATGTCTCACTGGGGTGCAGGCCTAACATTTGTGACGGAATTTATGAATAATAAATATGAATAAATAGTAAACATGAAGGGATCAAACATTGCTGTTGATGTTTACTCATGGTTAGCCATCTTTCATGGACAATGCGCAACTGCATTATTTAACACCCATCTCCCATTTACTTTGGGGTTTCTTTTCAACTCCAGCACCTTCATTTTCTCCGAGAGGCACGCCACGAAGCGCGAGCCCTGCCCACGGTGCTGTGCTGCAGCTCGCTGCCTCTCTCGGGAAGCTGCGTGCCGCAGGAAAGCCTGCTTTTTGCAGCCGCCCTGCCCTGCGCAGCTGTGTGAGGGGCGGCTGGCGGGCAGGGCTGCAGCCCGCGCTCCTCTCCCATGCAGAGAACATGGGGCACGAGCCCAGGCACTGCCTGCAGCACAGTATAAGAACTGTGCCCCAGCCCCACCGCTAATAAGCTCAAGCAATATGCAAACAGTCCCCAGCCAGGGTTCATTGTTTGCTTGTAAATTAAGACTCTGCACCTCTCCCTTATCTCCTGTAATAGCGTAATATCAAGAAACAAGAGGTGGGGAATAGTGTATTGTATTTTTGACCTGTGGGCTTTTACAGGGCTTTCTTCGCCTTTCCTAATAAGAAACCTCCAGTCTATGCAGAAATGTAATCCTGTCGTGGCTTCCCTTGTACAATGCTCAGAGGATACTAATAACTAGGGACAGTGACAAATGCTCTTTACGGCAATGAGGAGCCTTTCTTTTTCTATCTTTCACCATTACTTGGGATTTACGCAAGCTAAAAAAATGCTGTATTTTTAATCCTGGATTGTCTGTCAGCACTGGAGGTCAATGGTGCTTGGACAAAGATAATGCCGTGAGGAATTATTTTAATGAAACGAGGGATACGAAATAGATTAATTAATTATGCAACTGCTGATAAGGACCCACATCTGAATGGGGCTCCTGGGCAGCACCTGTGTAACGGCCCACAGAGACATAACGGGGCTCCCACCTGCTGCAGGTGGATACAGCCCCAGGAAGCGCTGAGGGCCCCCCCTGATTTACACCAGTGGGGGTTGGCCCATCCACCTCCCTCCCCTGCTCTGTGCCACCATCAGTAACGCCCTGGCTTCTGCAGCACGGTGCCTGTGCAATGAATGAAGACTGGCACGCTGGTGCACCTGCGGTGCCTAACTACATGCTGCATGGCTAATAGATTCAATGCAAAAGATTTTCTCCAGAAAACCGCCTTCCAGGCTCACTGAAGCCTTTTGGATGCGTACAGTGCTATGGGAAGGAGGGCGCTCACCCAAAGCAAGAGGAGCTCTTTTTTGGCCATGCTGCATAGTACAGCAGAGCCAGACCCTTAAGGTATGGGCTAGGATATAATTTAATGCTGGCTGCCCCCCTTTACCCAGGACTGTGGGCCAATCCCCACCTCATTCACACGGTAAAATTAATTCCCGTTCAGAGGGCCGGCAGAACATACCATTTAAACTCCAATTAATCCTTTTCTGGGGACTTAAGTGGTCCACAGAGCTTGTGCTGGCCCCTGAGTGGCAGGGATTTTACCTCTGAAACTCTGCTATTTACGCATCAGCTGGGGTATTCAATACAGGGCTCATTAACATCCTAGCTGAGCCATCAGGCTGCATATGAGAACAGAGCGAGCAGGATCCGGTCCTCAGAGAGGAAAGCACTCCAGGATCCGATAGACCTTTTCCATCTCTAACCATTATGGCTCCGTAATTCATATGCACAGCTCCCATTAATGCTAATGGAAGTTACTGTACTGCGTGCACCGAGTGAAGAATACAACCCTTTGACTTCATTACTGGAATTCAATTTCATTAACACTGGATACAGAGGGATTGTCCTAAATACACTCTTTCTTATATTTTTTTTCATGTTAATGTAACCATTTGAGTATATTATACCCTGCAGAGATGGAAACATTTCTAGTCTGTTTAAACACATTTCCCACAATTGGGAGCAAAACTTTGTCTCCATTTATGCCTTTGACACCAGCTGCCTTCCATTTAATGGGACTTTAGTTGCTAAAGCAAATTAATCCAAAGGTTACTTTTCTCCCCTATTGTCAAATCTGAAGCAGACAAATTCAAATAGTCTGTCTCGGGGTAATGCAATACCAGCCACGCATCCAAATTCGAACGGCAACAATGAATCAAATTATTACCGCAACCCATTCAAAATTAGGTGTCGTTCAGAAAATAGCTACTTGACGATTCTGATAAAAATCCAGCAAAACAGAAATTACAGCTGGGGATGATAAGAAGCAATTCCCAGCTGCTTGTACCTGTCGCAGAGTGGGGCCAGCACAAACCCAAGCAGCTTCACTGCCTTCAGTGCAGCTGTACCACTTGGCGCCAGCTGAGAGGCTCCTGGGCTATGGCTATCATAGCCTCCTCCAGCACCTCTCTTAGCCAGCAGGGAGCCAAACAAGCCATCTGCAGCCTCATCCTCATCCGCATCCTCATCCTCCTCCTGCACGCACACAGCCGGGACAAGGCACCTGCTGTTAACAGAGGGATGTGCTGGGTGAGTGGTCAGAACCGCAGCCCTAAAGCCAGGGCGTTCAAATCCCCTCCCCACTTGGCAGCAGGCACCCGGGGCCGGTGTCACAGCAGCTCGCCCCAGGGACCCCCTCCAACCCCGTGCTGCTGGCCACCCACTGATGGGCTCAGCTGGGGCTCGGGGAGGGGAGGGCCGAACTCAGCAGCGGGACCAAGGAGCTGTAGGGGGACCCAGGAGCTGGGACGCCCTGCGTCCCGTCCCTCTCACCCTGTGAGGTGGGATGCAGGGCAAGGACCGTGCCTGCCCCTTCCTCCCGCACAGCCAGCCCCACGCAGATCTCGCTGCCTTCGGAGGCTTCTGGTACTTCCGCGGCGCGAGTGAGAAATGAAGGAGCTGAGGTTATAAATGCTGATACATAATTTACTCCTATTATCAAGATTAAACACATCTCTGCATGCTTAGCATAAAACAACTGCCTTTCCCCAGATTTCTCAAGGACATGCATAAACTTCATTATTATCTAAATAATCAAAAGAGGATTTCAATAGAATATTTAACTGTCTGCCTACTGGAAACTCACAGCCTTAATCTAGCACTGATCCTCTGTTGTCCTTCATGTAAATATTGTTGGGACGTCAGCCAAAGCCTAGGGAAGTGAGCTTCATCTTGGTGGATGGGAATCTCTCGTGTCAGATACAGTCAGCCTGACTAATGAGACCTACAGCTTGCCAAAACCTACAGCCTTGCTGTCTGTTCCAGCCATTGAATGCGCTCAGAAACCCAGTGGCACCAGCCCAGCAGTCTACAGATCCCAATCAACTATCAATAGCTTAAGTGTAAGTGATTGTGTATGAAGTATGAGCCAAATGTGTTTCCTTTCTCAGTTTTAGGACCTCCAGTATTGTTATTGCACCAGTAATGCTTGCACAGAATTAATCATATACGTACCCACAAGGCAAAACATTATGAGGAGCTCTTTGTACTTTGTAAAAGTACGCAGCTCTGAGGAGCGGAGGGAGCTGGAAGGCTTCCCAGCACGATGGGGCGTTCCCCACCGTTGAGCGAGTAAGGGAATTTATTTTTTTTTAAACCAAAAGCGTTGGTTCCTGGCCATTTCTCATCATGACTTTGACCTCTTGCTCTTCCACACTGGAGCTCAGCATTATTCCCTCCCTGGTGTTTAACTCTTTTGATTTTTTTCTGACCAGCAAGAAGCTTTTCCATGCTGCTGGAGTCCTTTGTCTGAAGCACAGGGACAGCCCACGATGAGATGCTTGCGGGTGCACTAGAAAATCCCAAAGATGACCGAAGGGAACTGGGACAACCACGGGGGTGGTTCTGCAAAAACTGCTCTCAATTGTCCAGCATCCAACAGCGCCCAAGGGCTGATCCAGTACCATGACTCACCATGACACAAGGACACTCCTGTTCCTCTTTGCCTTGATCTCCTCGGAGGGCTCAGGGGAGTGCTGCAGCTCCACGCCCACGGAGGATGACTGCGGTGCCAGGGGAACACAGGCTGGTGGTTAAGCTGGCCTGATGGCCACCGCACGCCTCCAGAACTGACTGCAGCATTGGCAAAGCCCGGGAGTCTGGCCCATCTAATTCAGCAGAAACTTAGTTCTGGCAATTAAATTCAACCTCATTAATTAAGAGAGCTATCATAGTGTATAAATAAACATATACAATTACTATAAGGTCAACAGCCAAATCCAGAACCTCGCAGGCTTATAATATGCCTAGGGAAATTACATTACCTGCGAGTCATGGACCGAGATCAGCTTCCACCAATGCAGGTGGGCTCCTGCCCCATCAGCCCCTGTCTGCGTGGGTGAAACTGAAAATGAGCCTTCTAGTCTGCTTTGTGCTGTAAGCTAAGAGCCAAGGGGAGATGGCTGAACAGCAGGAATGAAAAATGATGGTATTTTCATAACTTGTGTAAGCATTCCAACGATGCAGGTGGCTCTATGGTGTGTTTGTTGCAGCCGGCCAGGCAGGTGGTGATGGGCTCCTGCAAAGGTTCTGCCATTTTGCACACACATTGCAACAGCACTCTGATGCTGGGAATGCACACATATTTTAATGCTTCCTCCTTTCTGTCTTTATTTAAACTTAGGAGAATAAACATCCTCCTGCTGGGTCATGTTGGAGCTGGGACAACTAAAGCTGATGCGGCAGCACAGGGGCTGAGCAGGCTTCGCTTTTTGCTCTCCTGATGCTTTTCCCTTTCCTCTAACTGCACCCCCATCTCCTCACATACACACAGGCAAACCCTCCGCCCTCCCAGCAGCCGGTGCCCAGGTCTGGCTGGGGCTGTGCAGTCCTGAGGTCTCCAGCTGGGGCAGGAGGCTGCTGCTCGGGCAGGGTGGGCTCCTGGCTTGCTTGCTGTCTGCGCAGCCTCAAGCAAGCTTCGCTTTCACAATGTCCCTCTCCTCCTAGGCGCGTCTGCAATGCTGCCATAAGGTCAGGCTGGATCGTGTCCGCTTCTGGCCCCGGTTCACAGGACTGTCAGCTAAATCGCACCGCGGCATCGTTACTCCTGGTGATGGTGTGACAGACAGACAGAGCCCAGCTGGATTTTCAAAACCTAAGCAGTTTGCAACACTGACAGGCGAAAAAAAAAAAAAAAAAAAAGAGAGAAGAAAAAAAAAAAAAAACAACACCAAAACCCACAACCCTCAGTCTGAGCAGGTTTTATCTAGAAAGAGCAGAAGCTAGTAAGTGTAAGGTCCCACAAAGTCACTCCTACTGAGCCATTTTGCTGACCAAACCTTTTAACTGTCACTGGAAAATAAAGAGTGATAGGTACAAGCCCTAACCGTCGTTACCTGATTAGTCTAGTCCCCACCACATCCTTAATGCGGCGTTTCTTCAAAGGAATGAAACAATGCTGAAATGACTGATGTAATTCGGTGCTTTCAGACAGAGCTAGCAAAAGGAGAAGAGTCGAGTTCATTACATCCCAGCTCACCACAGGGCTGTGGCGGCCGCTCAGACGTGCCGGGTGCTGGTGCAGAGCCGCCGGCCAGGTGCCCGCTTCCATGGGAGAGGCAGCAGCACCGTGGCCGGAGCGCAAGGTGCCCCACAAGCTGGTGCTTTCAGTCCCTGCGTGTCCCACGGCAGTGGGATCAGAGCTGATCTCCTCTCTGAGCACTACAGCAGCGTGGCTTCCAGGCAGGCCGATGCGGTCCTGCAGTAATTCTGCTGGAGCCTCTCTACAGGGATCCACCCTCATGTTTCCTCGCTGTCTGCGGCACGCAGATGTAATGCTGCCTCTCTGCTGCTGCATACTCCGCTCATTTCTAAAACACTTACACATGCAGCATGCATTAGAATTAAAAAACCATTAAAGCTCGGAAAGGAAAAACTTTGACAGGATGCGTAATATACTAAGTATAATTAATTAAATTGGATGAGGCACTGGGGGACGAGAGAAGAGTGGATGGAGACTGTTCTTGGAAAAGGGATGGTAATGCACTCGCGTTCAGTGTGTGCCATTAAGTAAGAACAGTCTTGGAAGAGGCGAGGATGAGCAATGCGGGCTTCAAGAGACGGCACCAGCCAGTTGGGCACCTCAGGTGCATAGCAAAGAAGGTAGCAGCAGCCAATTAGAGCTCTAAAGACGATAACGAAGGCAGAAAAGGCACCCAAGAGCAGGCAAAGCAAAAATGTCGCTGAGGTCCCCGAGAAGTGACACACAGCTCCGCCTCCTCCTGCGAGCTCCTCCTTGCCGGGGCTCAGGGTGGCCGACCCCATCCCTGCTCCCCCACCACCAGGCACCTCATGGGCATGGGACAGGCAGGAGGCAAATCCTCCCGGAAGAGCACCTGGCTCTCTGTGGGCTTTTTCTTCAATTATTCCTACTTTCAGGCCTGGCTCCCAGCGTGGCTTAGCACGCTGCTGCGTCCCCTCCTGAGGTGGGATGGGAAGGAGCAATCAAAGCTGGGGACCTGGGGGAAGCATCAAAGCCAGCCCCAGCCGACACAGCAGGCACGACAGGATGAGACAGACGCAGCCTGGTTGTTCAGCAGGACAAAGTTTTAACAGGCTTAACAACAGCATCAGCACTGATCATTAGGCAATTAAAAACGCTGAAAGTTGACAAAGCACCAGGACCAAATGAATTATCTCCCCAAATCCTGCAGGCAGGAGCACGGAAAAGAGAAAAGTCATTGTCAACAGCTTCTGATAGCTCACGAAATGCAGAAGCAGTAACTGAAAACTAAAGGGCTGCTGGTTGGAGAGATAAAAGGGAAAGTCCAGGAAATAAGGCCTTTAAAATCATTCTCATCATTTAGGGAGTGGTGGGAGGGAAGGTCCTGGGAGCACTGATAGAACCAGGATTGCTCAGCCATCAGCAAGAAAGGACTGCATGTTCGGAAAGGGAAGGCGGATTTTGGCTGAGGGAGCTCACTCCTGAATCATCCTGCTGCGGTTACTTGTTCAGCTCTGCACGCTGCTGTGTGGCCAAGTGGACAGCTGTGCTCCTTGAGGACGTGCCAAAACCCACTCCTCCCACTCCTCCATGGTCCTGTGCAGCTTAATCTGCACGGACTGTGGTGACCGCGTGCTCCGCTCCCATGTGCAGTGCAGGATGCGCAGCTCTGTCACACTGCCTTTCTCCAGCACAGCCCTTCACTTCGAGTGACTAGGCACGCTTTTAGGAAAAACATGCAAATGTGATTTAAAGACTCTAAGTGATACAGAATATATCACATCCCTTGGGAGCCTGTTCCAGGGGGTAATTATTCTAATTCCTAAAATCATATGTCCCATTTGCAGCTAGAATTTTGCGAGACATGCTCCACCCTCCAGCAGCAGGCATGCCTTATTTGCTGAATTAGAGAGCAGCAAACACCTCCTCCCTGTGCATCCTTTGGATGGGGGCTGAGATGACCAGTGTGAAGCCTGGGGCATCTCCCCAAGGGGTCCTGTCTCTCCTGGGTCATGTTTCAAGCCCAACAGCATCAGCTTAAAGAGTCCCACTGGATTCAGCAGGCGTTGAGTGAGGTTCTAAATCTCCAGACAAAATAGGAACCAAATACACGCATTTGGAAAGTGAAAGTCAGTGCCTTCAACAATTCCCAGAAGTTTCTGTGACTGCTCCTGACACAGAACAGCCCCCAGAAAGCCAGGGGAGATTTTTGCATGAGGTCCCTCACAGACAAAGCACCTCCTCTGCCCCTGGCTGCCAGGGCTTGGCGGTTTCCACAAGACACATCTGCCCAGCGAGGGATTTATAGTGAATTGGCAGAGGAATTTATAGTGAATTAATTGGGCATATCTACCAAATAACAACGGAGGAAGGCTGATGAAGCAGAGGTCAGGTGATTAGAGAATTGCAGGTGGAATTGCTCATTTTAATTACATGTCTTCATTAACGTGAGGTTCCTGGATCCTACAGCGATGACTACTTCATCTAAATATTTGCATGAGTGGTATTTGCATGAGTGAATACACTTCCACAAAAGGACACGTGGCTGAAGGGTGGAACAGACACAGAGTTTTCTTTGAATTTTACAAGAGCATTTCTGTGACAAAATTATTTCAGAATGGAGGAACACTGTAAATGTAAGATAAACATTGTTATGAGGCACATTTGTGACCAGAAAAAGAAGAGCTTGAGGTGGATATAAGTGGTGAATGAAGTAAAACATGGTTTGTACTTGAGCTGTTTGTATCTCCCTGGCACTTGAATGAGTTTGATACAAGCATCACGGTTACCTGTTCTACTGACAGCCCTGAAAGGAAACAAAAGTTTAGAACAAGCCAAACGCATTCGATCTCCTTGAATAATTTAGGCTGCTGAGTTATCATGTGCTTCATGGACTGTCATCAAGAGAAGCTGTATTGCAGAGGAAAGGTCTGTAAATCAATGCATCTAAGGGACCAAAACTCATCAGAGAGTGGCTGCAAAAGCACTGCATGTCAAAACAGATGCAGAACATGAAAATCAAGCAGCGAGTGTCACAGGGCAGACTGCAGTCCTGAGCTCCCAGGGACGGACTCAGAGGAACAGCAAGGACAGGAAGATTGGAGCATCAAGAAGACACAGCTTCAGTTGAAACATGCTGGTGAAAAGCTATGTCAGCAGCACAAATATCTGGTAAACTCAAAGAATGAAAAACAGGAAATGAATGGAAGTGCAGTATATATATAGTCACCCATCGACAGACCCACCTGGGTGTGCCAGACACTCCCCAGAGCTATTTATATATTCCACTAATGTACCTACCGCTTCCAATAACACTTCTGGCTCTCTGACCTTTCCTTATTTACTGCTATGGATGGTTTTGGCATCAGATCTCTAGCCAAATTCCCAAATGGTAGATGCCCCTTTGTAGCTTCTCGCTGAGCTGTATCTAATCCAGAATCAAGATCTCTTGACCGAGGAGAGCCATTCCTCTTTCAGTGCAAACCCGGCAGCTCCTCACCTGGGTCAGAAGAGGTCTGCACACCGAGCCAGCTGGCTGGAGAGCACGGCTGAGCAGACAAGGCAGCACCTTCTGCTGCACTCACACTAGCTCCTTCCTCCTGTCCCTTTGGACCACCAAAACCAGAGGAAAAGGATGGATTTTTAAGTCACCAGTTGACACCTTAAAACACGAAGTACAGTCCTTTTACATGCTGCAGTCGACAAGTGTGATTTGCAGTAGGACTCCTGAATCTTTACAGAAGTCTGGCTGTCTTAATGAAGCTGACGTTTCCAAAGCAGCCAGAGGAATCAAATGCCAGACCTATTTTGGTTTGCAAGTCGTGTGGACACCTGCTTCCTTAGGCTTCTCGCAAAAGCTCCAACCAATGCTGCTCACTCTCTTTTGTTTACCACTTAAACGGTGCAAGAACCACCGCAGCACCCACTCTCCCCACCAGGCAGCGAGCAGAGCAGAGCCCTCTCCCTAGGAAGGGCCAGGAGCTACTTGCTTTAGCTCCCACCACCTGCAGCTGCGGTGCTCAGCACCCTGCAGAAGGAGCTGCCCCCCCTTCCCTGCCCAGCCCTCCCTTTGCCGCAGGAAACCTCCTGTGACCGTCCCCACGCCTCCGCGCCGGTGCCAGGGACGCTTTGTGGCTTACGGTTCTCAAGTGCTTCCGTAAGATGCAAGGTAGCATCTGTGGTGAAATCTCACAAAATGATCCAAGATAGTTTTCTCCAGCTGGGACTGATTGAATATAGCCTGGGCACCGGATGATGTGGGAAATCATTCGTAGCCGAGCACAAATTGCATGCATAGAGGTAATTACTGCAGCACAAGGTTGGTAGCACCACTACCCACATGACAGTATATCTCAGCAATTTTCATTTCCTATCGCTTCAATTCAGACAGGGATTTTTTCATCCTTTTTTTTTTTCGGTTCAATTTTCTCCTTTTCCTACAGGGACCCACTTTAACCCAGGATTTCTTCAGGATAAAGCTCTGTCTTCACAAAAGCTACTCTTTCCACATACTCAGATTTTCTCCTATTGAAAATCCCAGACCTAGGGCACAACCCTTTCTGACCTGACTTCACTTCCACGCCCCGAGCGTGACCATCTCTGCCCGAACACGAAGTGACACGGTGGTGGCAGTCGGTCACCTGCTGCTTCATGCTGTCACTCGGAGCTGTCTGCGGGTACCAGTAATGAAACACAACACGCGAGTAGCTAATGAAGTTGGTTACAAAGCCAGCCATTCTCCACACTTGAAAGAGGGTGAAAATAAGGAAAATGGAACAACAAAAAATATTTCTGCTGAAAAATAGGAACAATAACAGAACTAATGCTGAGAATGGGGAGGTTTATCACTGCTACTACAGATATTCAGCAAAAATGGGGCCACGTAATGCTTACTGTGATTATACACATTGTGGCTAGCATATATCTATAATATACTTGCTAGGAAGAACTTCTAAATAGACACAGAGGTTTAATGCACAGATACAGACAAACAAAGGCAACGCAACCACCAGCCTGGGGCTGGCCAGGCTCTGCTTCCCAGCCCAAGACACTCAGCTGTACACCTGCACGTCTGCAGTGAAGAAAAGCTGCAAAACTTTTTAATAATTCTGTGACCTATTTAAAAATATCTACTCTCTCACATTCATATATGCTGTATAAGAAATAAAATATAGCACTCAAGAGCTTTGAGTGGCAGCACTTCCCTTAAGACAGATAAAAGCTGCAAGTTCTCTTTGCTGTTTGGTGCCAATTATTACAGAGTTTTGACTTATACATTATTACATAGATCATTTAGTAAAACAACCTACATACAAACCCTGTGCTACGTCTCCCTTCAGTCGTAATCTGCTGGAACTAGAGCATTTTAGACACTCACCCATATGCACCTCCTTTCAGAAAATGGTGGGCTCCTTCCCCTGCACCATCCCTGTGACACTTTGTACGTGACACAGTTGTAATCAAGAGAGGTTCAAACGAAGAGGGGACTATGATTTTTCTTTATGGCACATATAAAATTATTCGCAGCAATTTTATCACTAGCAGGGAAAAAAAATACCTACCCAACTTGTATGAAAAGGAGGCAGGCAGTGTGACAGCCCCCCATAACTTGCTCCTCATCCCTTGTCACCTGGCCAAGGCACTGGGGACAGCTTCAAGGAGCTGCTGGAAAAGCCAACAGCCTTTGCGGGCTGACCCAGAGGAAGGAGTGGGGATGTGCCCACCACCCTTTGAGCCCAAAAGGGTGATGGAGGCAAATATCAGAGCTTTCCCCTCATCACCCCTTTATGACTGGGTGCATGTTGCGATGCAGCAGGAGTTATTTAATTTGATAGCAATTGCTTGTGACCAGAACACCACTCTGTAACGATCCATGCTAACGTGATGCCGTGTACCAAAACCCTGCGGAGGCCGAGGGTCAGTGCACTGTTTGCAGTGATTATTCCTTTAATAAAGGGCCCTGTATTTTCCAGCGGCAGCAAAATTGATGCAGGTTGCCATGGTAAGCACACACTTTCCCATTTACTAGAATAATAGACAGCTTTGTATAATTCACTGATTTCAGATGATTTCTCACCCAAAGAGCAAGTCGCTCGAGTTACATAAGTCACCTGTTGTTTAGTCAATCTGGCAATTTTAATTAGAATAAATTTTTATGATTCCACTTTGCAACACTTAGAGCTGCTCTGCCACCAGAATGTGGAGATGTCTGTAAATTATACAGGCTCCAATCACATCTTTTTCGGTGTTTTAATTACAGTAACATTACAGCATTAATCATGTAAGCCTCTGTTAAACAAGTAACAGCCATCCTCCATCATAATTAAAAAGAAAGGCCAAGCAAACAGGAGCTTTGAATTTTACCATATTTCCTCTGAAAATTGTATTTTAACTTAAGAGTTTCACAAACAGTAGTTCTATTTGGCTGTAATTAGTGTTGTGAAGGAATCACCAAAAGGTTAATAAGAGACGGTTAGTTTGTAATGCAAGTTTCCTGGTGCCAGCCCCAGCAGTTCAGTCTGTTTTCAGAGTCATTAACGATGTAGATTGATTATGGGAGGAGATTGGGAAGTGCTCACTTGCTGCGTTAGCAGAAGGTTAGTTTTTATTCATATACCTTTCCCACTGTTAAATATGATGGCCATTACCTTGACCGTTACTAATCTTAACCGCTGTGAGACAGAAAGAGTTAATGGTTTCCTTAGAGGTTACTGTCAAAGGGAAAAAAGCCTACACGAGCTTTTTTTGCTTGTTTATAAGGGAAAAGGAAGCTGCAAGCTTCACTAAATTGTTTATTTATCTTAGAAATATTTGAAAATCTAAGTATAGTGTGATGTTTTTGGAAAAGGATGAGCTGGGAGATCCAAAGAAGCAGGTTAGCACTGCCTCGTCCTGCAGCTGAACCCTAACACAGATCTGCCCTTCAAGCCTTTTGCTTGGGACTAGAATTTTGGAGTGATTAACAAAACCAAGCACACACAGAAGTTGAAACCATCTGATCAGAAATATCACTCTCTGCATCCCCCACAAATTGTTCTCCAGTCACCCAGCAAAAATATGGATAAGCAATAACTAAATTGGACAAAATCTCATTAAAGAATACAATAAAACGCTAGAAACCCACCAACTTTCCGGATTGATCATTCATCCATTGCAAACCTACACAACAGGGCATGGATCCAAGTTTTAATTTTCCTCTCTAAGTTGCCAAAATGTTCACATCTGGTGAGTATTTTCTGTGCTTACACAGAAAGGACTCAAGGATCTAAAGGCTGTAACTTCTGTGACCCTGGCTGAGTATCTGCAGTGATGGAGACATTGCAAGAATTATTTTTAATGGAACGAACGTGGAAACTGAAGAAAGAGTGCCAGGAATGTGGGATATATGATAACGCTTCTTATGCAAACAAAGGAGGTTGCACATCTGTTTGTTATTTAGCTCTGTTGCTGTACAAAAGGGATTGGCTTTCATTTATTTCTAAGGATATGACTTCAGCGTCACCCTTGCCCCACCACCAATTTCCAGAGAGGACTCTTCTAAGCTCTACTCAGGCAAACTGCAGAGCTACGAACCTAGAGCAGAAGTAATAATGCAAGGGACCTGTTGTTGCCTGCCACAGCACCAGTGCACAGATTAAAACTCTTTGAGTGACCGCTGCCCTGCACAGCATGGTGATAAGGGCAGCTGGGCCCCTCGATGGGCCAGCCAGGTCCAGTGCGCAGCTCTGAAGGATCTGGCCACACCAGCCAGCCCCGAGCTGCCCCAGCTCCTTTGCTTCTGCAAGGCTTTGGCCAAAGCAAGCTTGGATGCTCAGTAGACGATGGCTTAAAAGTGCAGGACTCAAGACAATCAACTCTTCTTCTTATCCCAAAGCCCAGATTACCACTTCCCATAAAAATCCTTCTCTGGGGCTTCAAATTATTTTGAAAAGCTGACTGCTCCCTCTGCTCTGACCATTGTAGGAGCACCACCGAGCTTACTTAGGCTGTTTTACTGAAAGATCTATGCAACAATACAGAAAGCAGAAGAGCTACAATAACTGACGTTGCCCTGTAAAGAAAGCTTACAGCATTTATCCATCTTAAGGGATGTGCTGTCACTCACGTATGAATGTTATACTTTATGTCTTGTGCTGCATATACAAAAATAAGAAAGTAGGTATTTTATTCATTTTTATAAACTTCCAGAGAAATGCAGCTCCATTTCCAACTTCCAAAGCTCTAAAATATGTCACTTGGGTCTTCACATTCATATAGCTCTATAGCCTTTCTGCAGAATAAAAGGGAGTTGCAGGTGGAATGACTGCTGGAAATTAGCTTCAAAATCAACAGTTCCTAATAACTGTGTTTGCCTCCAGTTAATACCATTAGTCATGTTCTCAATTCACAACTGTAATGCACCCAGATATTATGGAGATGAGCTTAAGAACCAATTGGAATATTTTAGATAAAATCTGATCCACTAAATGATGATGTATCTGAATAATTAGGAAGGCAACCAGCACGAAAAGTTTCAGTGACTATCATGTGCCTGGCTTGCCTTTACATTCAAACCTATTTCTATACTATGCAATACTATAAAAAAGACTTAACACAAGCATTTAAATATAACCCATTTCTACTCAAAGAACCCTTCATCTTGCTGGAGTTTATGAGAGTCAGACACAACTAGACTACCTCTGTGAGCAAAGTTAATCAAACATGTTAATGTATGCAGGATCAGGTCTTTACCCAAGACATTTCATGCCAACCTTTACTGCTGATCTGGCACCAGGAAAACGAAAGCGATGCTTCTAGAAGCAATTCTTTGAGGAGACACATTACTGACATAAAACATTGCTTAAAACCCCCCAGACTTCGATTTTAAAGCTTTTCACCATTTTATGTCTGAGGTGACTATTTCTAACACTAGCTTTTTATGATTAGTGCACGTTTATTATTTTTGTATTTTCCTTTGGATGCTATTTTTGTCTTAAGCAGTGAATCACCACTTCATTGGGTCAATAGTTTTCCTTCCACAACTGTTGATAAAAATACTGTCCAGCGCTGGGAATTCAGGTACGCTGGAAATCTGTTGCTTGTAACATTATAAACACATATTTGAAATAGTTCCTTTCTGATTTCTACACTGAGAAGAGCTCCTGTGACTTACAGAGTACAAGAATGATTCTGGCTCAAGGCAAGGTGAAAAAGGTAATAGAAAATATTTAAGCAGATCCGTGTACCTGTATACATCCACAAAAAGAAAACAAGCCAAACCTGCATAAATGATATGTTGGGAAGAGGGCAAAGAAGTTAAAAAAAAGTCCCAGTATGAGCAAAACCAAGGGAGGAACAACTACCTGAATCACAAAACAGAGTATCTAGACTCAAAGATGCTAATTCAGGTCCTGAGGGATCTAATCAACCTCTTTGTTGAAGTAAAGATAAAACTTTTTGACAGCAAATGCTTTCTGATAAAATGGAATTTTCAATTACCCTGCGAAACATCTGGTCCATGCTGCCACTTACAGAGAAAAGCACCACCACACTTTGCAGTGCTAGAAAATCCTTCACGCTGAGATTTCCCTGCATTGCTGGGAGGAATGAACGTCAGGAGCTTCAAACCCGACGGCAAAGCTCCCACGGTGCCGCGTCCCCCAGTGCTGCCCCAGGGAGGCACTGCCAACACCACGGAGCACTTCACCCCAGGCAGGGACTCACAGCATCCTCCAGTTCTCTGATTCAGGATGACACCAGGCCCCGGAGGAAATCCACTACAAACTGCAGAGAAATCGGCCACGATACATGCGGGAACCCCAGAATTTACCCCCATCCTCTGGCAGCCTTCTCCAGCCAACCCGAAACCACGCTGATATCCAACAGACACTTCCAAATCTCTCGTTCTCAGACAAATCCATTTGAAAGTTCAGCTGAGAGCAACGTTAGGAAAAAAGTGCATAAAAATTCCTAGCAGTGCTTAACACCTCTGCAAATAAACAAACAATTAAGCAGCAGCAAGGCAATTGTGAAAAGTGGAGCAGCGCCTGATGCCCGCATTCCTGAATGTCCCATTTGGTATCAATTAGCAGGGGAAGGAAAACAATCCTGCGCGATAATGAACTCCAAATTGGGTACATATCAGAGCAATTAAAGCAATCTTTTCAACTGATGAATTCATAATCAATAATTAAGATCCTGAGGTAAAGAGCGACTGGGCAGAAGTCCTACTTCCAAAACAAGTGACATGGCTGAGCTCCAGGCAGTATTTCTGATGACCTGCTGCTGCCCACTTAAGCTTGACACCCTTCACACAACAGCTTGCCATTTTTCTGGAAATCTAGGTCATTTCCAAAGGAAACGGCTCCTGCCAGAGGGAGTGGCACCAAGGCAGTGAAGCCACCTCCAACCAGGGGGTGATGATTTGCACTGAGGCCACCCGAGCATCTCCAGCAGGTCTCTGGGGCTCCCATGGGCATGTCCTCACCACCAGCACTAGGCTCATGCACCCAAGGGGAGCAGCTCCTGCCTCGTGAAAAGGATATTGAGGCATCTTTTGGTCTGGAGACCAGTTGTGCCTGAATAAGCCAGTTTCACAAGAAAATAATTTATTAAACTAGCTTCGATTTTTCCCCCCTCAAGTCCACAAGAGTCTGATGTTGTCTTGAAAGACGAGGCTCCAAACCCACAGGCCTAGAGATTGATTTTAAGAGCACTAAAGGAGTTTGGACACATCCCTGCCTAACTCTTTCTGCAGGAAACCCAGAAGTGATGACTGTCCAGATGGGTCCACATTAACCCCCTGCACCAGCATCGAGGGACTGTCCTGCATCCCCTTATGATTAATGTTCTTTATATCAAGATGTCACGGAGCTGCAATGATCTGTGCCAACCAGCATCTTGCCTCAGCAGGCCCAGGACTACCCATCAAGCACATAAAAAGACTCCTGAATTAATGGATGAAGCCTCAAAGTTCTCCCCCATGAATCACTGCCCTGAGCAGAGGTCCAAGCTCTGTGGCAGAGCAATCCACCCAGGCTCCCCATCAGCCACGGACCAGCGCCATGCAGCATGCTCCCACTGGGGCTGCACATGCTGGGTGACCCTGCAATGGGTAGCGGGTTTTTTCCTTCCTTCCCCCATGTCTCTGACTTGAAATTGGGTAAAAATCACAAAGCCGGAGCCATTGCGTGAGAACTGCTGTTATTGCCGTTGTCTGAGTGTCTCAATTTTCCTGATTATTTCATACAGCCCCTGCTCAACAAATCAGCTGAGAAAATACTCGATTTAACCTTTTCTTCAGCTTCTGTGCCAGCGACTGCCCACCTCACTGCCTGCACTGCTCCTGCCCATACTCCACCTACACCTCCGTGCCCTCGCAGCAGGTTCCCCACAGCCCCGCATGGAACTGGCGATGCACTTTGCCTTTGGAAGCTTCCTCCTGGAAATGATCTTTATTTTTTGGGGTTGTTTTACAGGCAACAAGGAGCTCTTGTGGCAATGGACTGGACTAAAATTTCTTGTGTAACTCGTCCAACAACCTCTGCCTCCTTCTCCTTAACTTATTTGCATTGTTATCTGCTGAGCAACAGAGACAGCCGGCAGACTTATCAGAAATTTAATCTCTGTAAAACCCTATCTGTAGTCCATTGAGATTGTTTTTTTTTTGCTGAAGAAATGTGACAAAAAATTAACAGATGTTGCTCTGACCATTCAGCAGGACGGGAATCAATTATGAACATTTTTGCACCTACAGTTGTCCCTTACTGCAAGTGCATCTTACGAAACCCTCTCCTGATCGAAATGAAAAAGCATTTCTTTGTAATAGAAGAATAATAAATGATAGCTATCAGCCTGCATTCTCTGACACAGCGCTGGTCCTCGGAGAATTAAACTGCCACCGTACAGTTATATAAATGTTTAATTTTTTTCATCTTTGGCCACAGTAGGGTTGTCTGGAAATACATTATCACTGCGGATGCCATCCCTCTCCAATTAGCGTGGCTGGCAGTGTGGAATGGGTAGGTGACCTCTGCATTCCTGTGCTTGTGGAGTCTTACAGGGTTAACTACGGCCATTTAACAGACTCTATCGAGAATTAATACAACGATCAGCTTCTCTCCAGAAAAAAAAAAAAAAACGTTCGGCAGCGCAGATGGCAAGAACTCTTTCTCCCCCATTTGACTCTTTTATGACAGCAAAACAAAGGCTTTTAATGATGTTTACCATGAATTGAATTAAACAGCTGAAGACCAGTTCATAATCACAGCATTTTGTTTTCATATCCTTAAGTCTTTTAGCAGTGGGGCTTCCATTTGAGCCTCAGCTACAGCTTATCTCAAGATATAGCCAAGCGCCCTGAGGCTTCCCTGTGCTGGAGCACCAAACCGCATTCATACTTCTTAATTGAAAAAGACAGGATGTTTGCATAGGATGTTTGCATCAGTAAGACATTAAAAGCGACATTCATGCCCAAGTACAAATGACGTCTTGGGCTCAGCTGAACTCCTCTGACTCTTCTCCTCTAGCTGACACTAGGCTGGGTTAAGATCAGGGCTTCAATTTCCAGCCACGCACGTGGGGATGTGTGACAGCTGACAGCACATTGCACGCTGTGGGGAAGAGACGCAAGCCCCTCGCCCACCAGCCTGGGCCAATTTCTGCGGGACCCCTTGCTAGTGGCCCACGTGCTCCGCCAGCCTTTTGGGGAAGCCATTTGGGCATTGCCTGCACAGCAGGGAGCAGGAAGGGGGTGCTCTCCATCCGGAGGCACAAGCCCCAAACTTGAAGCTGGTAATTCCTGCTCTAATCCCAGCTCCGCCGCTCAAGCGCTGTCACACGGGTGCTCAGGGTTTTTCATCTGTGAAATACGGGATAATCCTAAACGCTTACCTACCTGACAGGCGTGGTGCCAAGATTAATTTCTATCTATGCAGCACTCTGAAGATGCGCAGCCTTATCCCCAGCCAGCGCTAAGCTTCTCCCTGCGCAGCCGGGGCGGGAGCTCACCTGGCTCGGGGCCCTGGGACCCCATGGAGGGGACGCTGGTGTTGAGCACATCGTTGACAGCCGTGTCGCAGTAGAGGCCGCGCTGCACGTCGTGCTCGCTGTCGGTCTGGTCACTCTCCTCGTGGCCGCTGTCCTTCAGGCTGTTCCCCTCCAAGTCCTTGAACGTGGAGCTGCTGGGGGAGACATGGCAGTGAGCTGGCTGCCCCAAAACACAGCACCCAGATGTGGGCTGCTCACGTGCACGGTACCAGCCCATGGGTCAGTACATGTGGGTATCGAGGAAGCTGTGAGTGAAACAGGGCTTAAGAAAACGGAAAATACATACACATCCAATGAGCTGTTTCTATAACTAGGCTTCCTCATGTTGCATTACCTAGTATTAAAGTTAAAAAGGATCTCAACTTTAGCATTTTAGGTTATAGGCCAAAACCAAATAGCTTCAGGTTTTAAAATAAAAGCCTTCCGGGAAACAGGAATTTCTTCTCATGATGACAGTATCGTTCCTATTTTTAAAAACAACCCCATGATTCTGGGTCCAAGTTCACAGGGACTTCAGGGGAGCTGGCAGCAGTCCAGCTCCCTGACATCCCCTGCAGCTGCAGCTGCCAAGGCCAGCATGGGGGGGATACAAGGGCTGAGCTGGTCCCAAATTCCCCATGTCCCTGTCCTGGCGGCCAGCCCAGAGGGGCAGGAAGCTGCCACTAAAGCAAAGGAAGATCTGCATCCTGGGTCAAAAGCAATGTGAGCACATGGAGCGACCAGCACATCCCCACAAACAGGAGAGTAGCGGGGCGCCCGCTGTCCTCAGCACATCACGGGAGGGCTTTCTTATAGCCCTTCTGGGAGCAGGATGGAGGGACTGTGATGTGGGGTGTCCCCTTCCCATCACACCGCTCCCAAGGAGCCAGTGAAGAGCTTCTCTCTGCACAGCGGGTGTCCTTGAGGGTGCGGGAAGCTGGGTGCAGAGGCACTGGCTTGGGGAACAGCGGCACAACAGCCCCAATAAACAGAACGCCTTGCTGTGCTGCCCAGCATGGACATGGGGACAGGGCACGGAGGATGTGCACCAAGACACCCAGCTACTCGCACCAACCCAGGACCAGCTTTCCTCCAGGAGCCTCAGGGGACTGCCAGTTTGGGCCCAAAGACAGCTGCATGGATGATCCTTCTGCTGCCGCCAAGCCCTGCGACACCCAAGACAGAAACATCTTGAGGTGCACAGAATGTGCCTTCCCCGGGAGCATGGACATCGGCCGGAGCAAATGGGAAAGCAGAGGCAGATGCCAGGGGGAAAGGAAAGCGTTTGGGAAAGGAGGGCTGCCAGAGAAAGCACCCGAGAATGGCGGGGAGGGAGCTGTGATACCATCCCCATGCCCTGCCTTTGGCCCAGCGCTGTGCTGGCACAGCCCTGATGGCTCCTTCGCTCCTCCACCCCTGGGCAGCCCACACCCTTCAGGGGCTCTGCTTGCACCAACGGCACCGAACTTCCTCACTGGCTGATCGGGGCTGAAATGTCGGTGCAAGGAGCGGCCTGTGCTTCAAAGCACCGAGGAGCTGCAGATTTTCATTACTTTGTGAAGCCCTTTTGCGTCTCCACGGAAACCAAGCAGACCACCTACCAACCGAAGCTTTGCAAAGCACACAAGGGGGGGCTCTGAAATACATATAAATTGGTAAACCTTCAAACATCACCTTTTAAATAAAGATGTCCCTGTTGAAGCCACTGACTTTGATTCCAGGAAACATCAAAGAATTTTAAGTTAAAAAGCACTACAAATCTACAATTCGTTTGTGTGTGCGTGTGTGAGTGAGAGAGGCAGGCAGACAACACAGCAAAAGTACAAATAGATTAATTAAAGTGCTGGATTTGAGAAGATTCACTCACCAGAGATAGAAGAGCTACAACATCTTCATAAAGGCAAAGGATGAAAATGATGCCACAGTATGCTACAGAAAATATTTTTGTTCTTAGATGTCTGCACAGCATTCCTGGCATCCGTTGTACTTAAGATACAAGACAAAGGTAGAAAGCGAGGGGAAACGCTGTCCTACACGGTGTTGCTGTTCCTAATGTGCAGGCAATCTGTGTTACAATGCATTTATCTTTCCCGCAGTGAGCCAGACCGTAATGCAGCAGCCACACAACACGTTTCCGTAGCTGACACTTCTCTAAAGGATGGGCAGGTCTCAGGGAATCAGCGGCAGCAGCATTTCCCAAACAATGCCGTGCCAGAGTAAACCCCGCTGTGGCAGGTGGGAGCGCTGCTTGCCTTTATGTTAGGTGTGAACAAGGAAAGATTAATAGATTTGGTTTTTTTCAGGGTGCCTGCAGACTGCCTTATGAGGAACGATGTGGCGCAGGCAAGCCATCTCTCGCAATCACATTAGCATCATTAAACATCACACGCAATGCAGGCAAATATACCTGCCCCTCGCTAGCTGAACCCAAGTTGCTTAAACAATGCGCTTGCAGCTCCCATAGTCCTTATATTTTTAAGATGTAAACAAATGGGATCGCAGCCAGGAAGATAATTGGATTTTTTTACTGCTCAGAGCACACCTGAACAAGCCAGGGCTCGCTCCTTCTCCTCGCTGCATCTAAGCAGCATCCTGCAACTGGGGTGAGCTGCCCACCGGTACCTGTCCTGGGATGCCAAGCCCTTTGCAGGCTCCAGAAGAGGCAGTAAGTGGGAGAGGATGGGGGGGGGAGATTAGCGCAGGGTGATGCCGGCCACTCGTTGGTTTGACATGACCCAGGGGAAGTCAGCGGGCTTAAACCGGGTCAGAGCAGGCATGAACCCGTCTTCACCACTGGGAGGACACCAGCAAATGCAGGATTTTATCCAAAGAGTTAAATTTACCCATGGGTAATTGCTAGGTTGCAACTGAACTTATGATTTGCTTTTTTACCCCTGGAAGGGAAATCTTAGCAAAATGCTGTTTTGCCTCAGTATTCAAACTAAAACAGTGAGCATGCATCAAACCCAATTGCCTGCCCCCAAATGAGATTTTTTTTTCCCCGCCTCACATGGCAGGGAGATCTCACCATCCAAATCTATCATTTTATTCTTGTGCATTCAAATAGAGTAAAATCTATGAATTTTAAAGTTGTCAGGGTAACAGCACTCTACCTAACTCACTGTAAGTTCCCAGTATGAAGGAGCCAAACAGAAGAGAAAAGACTTCCCTTTATTGCAAACCAAGAGCAATGGGACTTAATAGGCAGTAAATACCGTTTTTAAAACCAAATGATAACTCTTGAAACATTTTGCATATAAAAAAAGCAAGTAGCATATAGCACAGTGAGAAAGAATGTTAAATAATCTGAACTTGGCTGGGCAAACCAAAGGGCTTTCAAGCCAGCCTACATACCTCTTTATTAAATGAGCTCTGCTGTTCACGTAGTTGGAGTCAAAGGAGTAGTTCTCAGTCTGGAAGGAGGAAAAGAAAAGGGAGAAGTTACCGGCTGCTTGCTGTGGGATCGGGGGCAGAAGGGAGCACAGGGCCCTCTGCGTCCTGTACAAAGCAGCAGCCACCCCTCGGTGGGACCAGCACCTCACCTCGTCCCGGCACCTCACCTCATCCTGGTACCTCGCCTCGTCCCAGCACCTCGCCTCGTCCCAGCACCTCGCCTCGTCCCGGCAGAGCCAGCACCACCCCGACACAACACCGGCCCCCGCCTGCACAGGCCCCGCCAGCCTTCACACGGCCGCGCACTGAAACCCAGCCTGGCTGGTGACCACAGAACAATTTGCAGAGAAGGAACAATGTGACTGCGCTCTGTTACAGAACTAATTGCTTTTAATTCCCTGATGGACTCGGTTCTGTGTGTGTCAATTTGACTGAAAGTTCAAAAGGTATTTTTCTTATTAGTGTATAATTAACATGTTAAAATATTTATTGCATAGATATGTAAATGCCAGCAAGGTAATCCCCTGCCGGAGAATTTAATGTGGGCACTTTTCTTTGTTTTAAATCATTTCATTTGCAGAGACAGTGGGCTCTGTTATTAATTAAAAAAAAAAAAAAAAAAAAAAAAAAAAAACAGACAATGGGTGACATGGTTAAAAGTTGGAGGGGAGCAAAAGAGGGGGAGAAAAGTCAATGGATTTGTCATTGTAGGCAAAACTCACTGACAAACTCCATAGCTGAAGCACCGTCTTTGAACCTGAGATTACACAGCCTGGGCTTTCTGGTTTTCATAGCCGGGATGAAACAAACAGAATTGGTTGAAAAAGAGCAGCCAGAATACAGGGGTAGAGGGTGGGGTGCTACTGCCCGTGAGAGCATGGGGCCACTACCCTGGGACGTGGTGGGAGCAGTGTGGTGGGACGCGGTGAGAGCCACACGTTGGGATGCAGTGGGAGCCATGAGCTGGGATTTGGTGGGTTCAATTCCATGGCCGGAACATGGCAGGAGCCGTGAGGTGGGATGTGGTGGGTTGGAAGCAGCGTCCTCTGAGGCCAGGAGTGGGGAAGCAGCCCCATCCTGCCCTCCCGTTCTGCCTTCTGCTCCTCCTCGCCCCTGCCCCATGGCTGCCCCCCCTCCCAGAGAGCCGCTCGGGGATACTATGGCCTGTTTTTATGGCAATTATGAACATGGTAAAAATAAATGCATGCATCTTTAATGTCTCAATAAATAAAGGAAAGCAGAATCTGCTGCTAACGTAATCACAACGGCAGGATGGAGGGAGTGGGGCCGCTGCAGCAGAGCCGAACGCAAAATCCAATCGTACCCTGGCTGAGGTTATACTGCTATACCAAGATAATAAAGCAAAGGCAGCGTTGGTTAAGTGTGACCTTTTCTGAAATACAGCACAATATCTAATTTACCAAACAGGAGCCTCCCAGAGAGAAACATGCAAGGATCTGCGAGCTCGGGGAGTTGGCCTAGCACTCAGCACAGCTCAGTTATTACTTTCACATAGTAATTACTGCTGTAGAGTCACGCAGGAGATTTACTGCACAAACTACTGGTCCCTGCAGTTCTTGCATCCTTGTTCCTGCAGTACGACTTTGATTGTTAAAGCGCTCTGCGTCTCCGTAGGAAACATACACATGTATTTTTAAAACACACAACGCCAAAGATTTAAACGCTGCAGAACATTTCTGATCCCGTGTTTGCTCGCCAGTCCTGCTGCTGCCAGCCCGGGGGAGATGCCACCATACCCTGGGATCTCACCACGGTACTCCCCAGAGAGATGAAGTGATTCCCTGAGATCAGGGCTCTGTAAGGGGGCTCCGGAAGCCCTGAGCGATGGAGGGCAGGAGGGATCAGAGGTAGCTTTGGGTAAGCAGAGAGCAAACGTCAGCGCGTGCCCATACATCACAGAGCTTTTAATGCGCTCAGCTCACACACAGCACTCAGCTCCACACAGACCAACCTTCCGCAGCCAAGAGCACCCAGGGCCGCCTGCCAGGAAGCTCCATCTGGTTTCACCAAAACCCCACCGAAACATCACTAACACCCCACAAAAACACCACCGCTCTCAGTCCTAACAGGCTGGAGGAAACACTGCGCATGCTGCCATCCATCCCAGCTTCTGCTCCGGCCCAGATCCAGACCTCGCACTAGATCTGGCCAACATCCCTGGGAGCTTTGTTACTGATTTCTGATAAAGAAAAAATAAAAAAGACGAAACCGTCGACCAAGCAAAATCATTGGCAAATCAGCAGTTCCCCAGGCTGTAGTTTGGTTGCCTGCAATAACGCCCCCCCCCCCCCCATGGGGACCCCCTCCTCCACGCCTCACCTGCTGCTCAGGATGCTCTGCACCACCTTGCTCTGGAGGATTCAACACCAAAGACGTAATGGAGCAGCTCCTTGGGGGCTTTAGTCATGCCCAGGGTCTGTCCCCGGACTTCAAACCCAGCATGTCACTAAAAGAAGCACTACCAATGCTAATTCCTTCCAGATACCAGTCAGGGCACGGAGCAATATGGCAACAGGGACAGGTGCCGAGTACGCTCCAGGTGCTTTATGAGGCAGCCCAGCAGTTTATGAGGGCTCTCCTCAGCTGTGGGATTATCTGTCAAGGTTATCTCCATGCAGGCTACAGGATCAAAACAGGAGAATAAAAAAGGAATGAGATTTTTCATGGAGGAGGGCTGTTTTATAGTTTGCATTATTCAATCGAAGTTCACTTGATTTAAATCTAGTTCATCCTGCAAAGTGCAATCACTTACAAACAGAGGCAAAACGACTGGGAAGAACGTCTCCAACATGTCAACATTTTAATTGGAAAAGAATACGCTCCCTCTCTTAATGAGGCACCAAGAACAAAGTCAAAGCACAAAACAGAGGGCCAAGGTAAGGCTCATTTTTGCCGATGAAACAGTGTGCTCTTCATAACATGCATCATCAAGAGTCCAGCCCCCTTTTTCTTCATTATTTTGGCAAAAGCAAACAAACTGTTACTTTCTTAATGATCAGACCTGCTCCTGTAAAAATCAAAGGGGAGAGGGAGAGAGCCCAGCCTGTGTCAAGGGCCTCCCTCCCGATGCTGCCAATTCTCATCTCCTGCTCATTTCAGCGTGAATGAAGGATGCTCAGCGCTTGTCAGGATCCAACCCCAAGCCGGTGTGCTAGGCATAAACCATATATTCGAGGCACAAGGAAGCACTGAACAGCATCTAGCATGGAGTCTGCGGCGTCAGACCGCATTTCTAGCTTGCCCTCCCCAGGCAGGCATGCTCGAGGCAGTGCCATGGGGGCATGGCGCTGCTTACCTGGGTCCAATTCAAAAATGCCTTTAACTGCTGCCTTAGCAACACAAACAGAAATCCAACAACAGACCTACTCAGAATCAAGCAATCTGCAGGGAAATTTTAAACTTTTTGTCTTCCCCAGCTGCTCGAGGACTGTTGTGTTCATTACATACATTTCAAGAAGATGCACAAGCACCGGTTCAACTCTTCGAGTCACAGAATGGATTCGGTCTCTTCTGGACCCGGATGTTGGGGGGTGACAGTGACTTTCCCATCAGCAACAGGGAGCTCATCTCTGCACCTCCTCTGCCTGAAAAACCAGAAGTGAAAGGCACGGTGTCCCGAGGCAGCTAGGAAGGGAGCTAGGAGGGGAGAGGTGGTGCTGATGGGAAGGCCAGCAGGGCCAGGGACGCGACAGGGAGTCACAACATCAAAGAGGCTGTGGGGGGAAGCTTACAACTCAGTTCATCAAGAACGCGTTAAGCTGCTATACCTCCTCACCTCAATATTTCAGGGCCTGTTATTCCTGGGTTTCAGCCGTGATGCAGAAAACATACAAATGAGCATCTCCAAAGGCATCGAGGGGCCTTGGTGCTGGTGGCTCAGGGTTGTCACATCGGTCCCCAGGCAGCAGGGATGCACAGACACCCAAAGTTCCTCCCGACCTGAGGCGGGGGCACCCGTCCCCCTGTGCTCCTGACCCGCAGTACAAATCTACAGCGTCTCCACATGGGCCGCTGGCTCTTCTTCTCACTTCGGGGTGAAAACATTTCCATCTTTCTACAAATTATTGTAAACCTGCTGCAACCTCCTGCCAAAGCATGTAGGAACCCTTCACAGAATCAGCTTCATAAAAATGACACATTTAGCGCCACTTTTTCAGAGTTGCCCCTTGAGCCTTTTTTTTTTCCTACATGCCTTGTTAATAAAGCTTGCATGTCACACTTTATTACTAGAAAACAACGTGGACCTTTCTCCCAGGCTGCAATGTGCACCTCTTGTTCGGGGTTTCAGAAAATCCTCCCAAAAAACACAGCGGCTCCTCTGCACCACCCCCATCTCTGCACGGGGATGCACGAGGAGCCCAGCTCTCCTGGCCGCCTGCCGGTGCCACAGGAGGATTCAGGGACCACAGACACGTCACAAAACCACGCGTGGCCCCCACGATGGGGAAGGCAGGGCAGGTGGTGCTGGTTCTCCCGTCTCCTTTGTGCCTTGGTCCTGCTCTCCACAGGTCAATCAACCACAAACTCCAGCATCTGTAATAGAGCTGTTGCTCCCTGATAGGAAGTCACACCAACACTGAATTCTTACGGTCTGAGCTATATTGTGAGTAATACAGAATACATGTAAATTAAATAAAAACTCTGGAGCTGCACTTGTGAAACATGGATAATTTCAAAGTAGAGTCAAACGAAGCCTTGATCAGCGATGGCTGGAAGTCATTATCAGTGAGCAAGCTGCTTATTACCCCATGGGAAATAAATAAGTGGTCTGAGACTCCTTCCCACCAAGAGCAGTCACAGCACAAAACACAACCTCAAAGCCGCTGTCACTCACAGAGCCCAAACAACCGGCCCCAAACAACCGGCCCCAAACAAAACCATCCCTGCAGCCCACAGCTTCTCGCCCAAGGCCATCCCAGGGAGCAGGGACAGCATCAGCCACGCTGCCTCTTACCCATAGGTTGCTTTACTTCTTCAGCTGCTCTGTGCTGGCCTCCGAAGACAGGCAGGAAGGAGGCAGAGGAAGGAAAAGAGACCTTTAAAAATGCCACCCATCTGTCTGGGCGGTGGTGATGGAGCGACATCCCATGTGACACCCATGACGACGAGCTGGGGGACCCTGGCACACACATGAGGGGCACCCAGCACAGACAAGGATGGTTTCTCGCCTGGTTTCTCTACAGACCGGGACAAGATTAACCAGCTCCTGGGCAAATCCCAAAGATTTCCCCCTGCATGCTGCTGGCTGCTGGAGAGGACAGCACTGCCTCCGAGCATCAGTCAGAGGCCAGGAGCAGCGGTGACAGGACAAAGCAACAGCCCCAAACAAGACCAGGGAGAAATGTGAAGCCATTTGGTTATTATTAAGGGGAATGTTAAGAGCCAGTCACCTGGGGAAGCCTGATAAAGGTTAAAAGGATCTGACCTCTGGCATCTCCCTTTGAAGCCATTTTCTTATAGCCTGGCTTACTGCTAAAGCCCGTAATACATGAGATTGCAAACTGTAAATTAGCAATATAGTGTCTCTAAAAAAGTAAGTGCATTTAGCGTCTGATATCGATGTTTTATAATTAGATATAATACAGCAGATCATTTTCCTGCCCCTGATCAATGAAACCACGGTTGGTTTTGGGGTTGGGCTTTTTTGCAGACACTCTGATTGCTGCCTAAACCAAATGGAGCAGTGCCTCGCTCAGTTCAGCAGGAACAAGCAGAGACGAGGATGTGCACACACAGCAACCATTTAGATTTACTATCCCTGAAATATAAACAGAATATTTATTTCTGACCTTTTAAGTACTAATTCCAAATTTAATGAGGCACAATGAACATTCCTCAGAGCCAGACTCCTTGGCTGCTTAACACCACCAACCCTCTAATTATTACTGCAGCTTAAATAAAGGGCGTTTGGTTCTGATGGACATTATTAAACACTGAAGGAACTGAGTCCAGCCTCCATTTTCTCCTGATAAAATAAAAAGCATTTCAGAAAAATCACTGGGAGAGTTCAGCCTTTAGCATCACCCTGCTCATCAGAAATGAGCAAAAGTATCAAAACAGATTGCATTACGACACTGCCGTACCCACTAATCCGCTCTGAACTCCCGTCCCCTCCCCAAATATACACAGGCTTTCTCATTTTTGTCTGAAAATGGATCGGAGGCAAGAGTAAAGGAGCTGCTGTGATGTGATTTTAAAAAGGGTATGGGATTAGAAACCCAGATTGAATCCTGAGAGCGACGACACACAATGAAGCCATAATTACACTCCTGAAAGCCACAAATAATATCACCCGTTTGAATTTGTCAACATATCAGAAATCTACAGTATCGTTATGGAGAGCAAAAGTGCAATAATAAAACTCCTTCTATTCATATGGCACCTACAATCCAAAAGCTCTTTAGAGGCCAGCGCACACAGGCGTGCCTCCAGCAGCCACCGCCGCGCCGGGGGCCAGCCGTCTGGCACCGGCACCACAAAACCAAAGGAAAAGCAAAATATTGACCCAAAAGGGAGGTAGGTATATTTTCTATGTGAGAGCAGACAAATGCCTCAGCTGGAATGAGACTGGCCAGTGGGCTGGCGATGCCCTGTCAGCCACCAGAAGACCCCGAGTGGCTTTTGGGGCAGGGGGAACCCCAAAAGTAAGGGGCAGGGGGCACTGTTCCCCCCCCCCCCCCGCCCCAGACAGGCTGCACATGCCCTCCCAACGGCCCCGTCGGGCACAGCCCGCTGCAAGCCGATACTCCTGCGGGGATATAAGAGCCAATAAACCTGATGGCAGGCTCTTCCCATCACCTGGGCCCGTGACTCGCAGCTGTGTAATGGATATATGGATGCAGTTTCCACCGAGGACTGCACCCCTCTCTAAGTAGTGCAAGAAACAATCTGGATCTAATCAGCAGCCCTAGGGTAATGGGGCATGACTTACAGATTTGTTAAAAAAACCTTTCAGAACCGTCCTTTGCCTGCCTCCTTCCATTAGGAATGAAAACAAATATAACAGAGGAACCCTTTTTTCAAATACTCCCATTGCTGGAGCTAAATAAAACTCCCTGTCAGTCACCTTCTGGAGTGGCAGGCCAGAACAGTACCTTTTGTAGGGAACAGGAGAAATCATAGATATGTCACTGCAAAAGAAAAACCAAAAAAATCATTGCAGACGAGTTAAAAATACTGAGGGCGTCAGCTGCAGCCGCCAGCTCCGTTTTGGAAGCGCGATCTCTGTGGCAGCCTGGCTTCAGCTAAAATTCCCCGACAACAGAGGATGATAAACCTGAACCACGCTGCTCCATGCCAGCAGGTGCTTGCATCCTCTCTTTGTGTTACCCAATGGGAAGGGATCTGCAATGCCCACCCTGGCCAGGGGAGCTCGGCGGGATCCCGCTGGCTCTGCAGGGAGGCGAGTCCCCGGCATGCTCCACGTCACCTTCCCCATCCCGCTCCGTCCCCACGGAGGGGGAAATACACCCGGCGCTGCGAACATGCCAGTAAACACAGCCCGTTAGTTATTACAAAGATGCCAAAACCTTACTACTTCTTGTTCCTTCCAGTTAATGTACCATAGCCGAGGATGAATTACTATTACAAGGAACTAAAAATAAAAATGTTTCAGAGGCCGTAATTGGCTTGTCTTGTTGGGCTTTTTAAGGAGCCAAAGTACCAGTTCCAGGCTATTAGCCCTAAGGTTGTAAGAGAATGGTGTAAAATATTTCTTCATTAAAACCCTACCTTCTATATAGAGGTGTTTTTCTTTGGGATTTTTTTCCATTTCCTTCTTCATTTTTTGTTTAAATTCTTTTATTTTTATAAGATGCATATTAGCAAATATGCTTTAGTTAAAAGAGGGCTTTGAAAACCCAGAGGTGATAAAAGTAGAGAAGACTCTTTGCAGCTGGAGAACCGGTCAGAGCCTTCAGTCGCGGATTCAGGTCATTTTCCTGCAAAGTTTATATAATATTCCTGAATCACGTCTGTCATCTTGGGTCATTTTTAACAAGCAGCACCAAATCCTCCAGGCAAGCAGAGAGCATGGGCTGGGGACCACCACCAGCATGGGACAGGGACCACCACCAGTGTGGGACAGGGCCCGCTGGCACAGAGGCAGAATGAAGGAAGCGTGTGAGGACAGGGAGCCCAGAGGGTGGCCGGTGACACTCAGCTACCTGTGCCTGGCGATTCCCAGCAGCTGTATTTGCAGCTGCACAAGCTGTGGCACTGCTAATTATAACCACAGCAGCACAAGCCTGAGAAACACCAGAACACATTGCCCACCTGCCTGACAGCTCCCTCCCACCACCCCAGCCAGCAGCGGCAGGCGAATGCCACAGGCTCCTTCCCAAACACCTTGAGGCCTGGCACTAATGCTGGCAAAGGCCACACGGGGCAGCCGGTGGTGTCCAGGGTGCAATTTATTCACTGAGTGCTCTATTTTTATTTTTATTTTCCTTTTCAGGCTGTTTGGTGCCACTTCATTACCAGCAGCATTGGTTACTGCCGTCACTCGGTATCAGCAACAACAATGACAAAACCAAAATCATTTATTCAGCAAAACACTTGTTTTGAAAGAAGCAGATGCTGTGCCTGAGCAAGGACTTGGAGTTTGGCACGAGACAGCCATCCTGATGAGGCATAAGTGACACATGAGCAGAACAACAATAATTCACGGTCATTTAAAATGGCTTTAAAACCGGCTGTAAGTTCTGCCACTTAGAGCCCGCTCGGAAGGCCGCTGGGTCAGAGCACCTCGGTGCTGCCCTCTCCGTCCACGAAAGCATTTGTCTGCACAGAACTGAAATCAATAGTAATAGTAATACTAATAATGACGCTGACCAACCTGCATGTAGCACTGCGCAGCACTGGAAGCTCAGCAGGAGGATTACAATGCACCCTTTCGCTCTCTGGTTTTGCACACTTTTCCTTCCAAAATGACAGCCCGAGATATTTACTGCTTGGGTTTTGTGATTTGAAGGTTGCTGCTAGAAGAAGAATACATCTGCTAGGTACAATTGCTATTTTTTGATAGTGTCTAGGCAATACCTTGTTAAAAAGGGCAAAACAACAGTTATTAATTACCCTAATTAACCCAATTCATAAGACACATTTGTGTAGCTGTCATGACAACTGCTTTGACTAACTTGCCAAGAATAGCTTAGCTGTCCATTCAAATAAATCCCTGATAATTGCTAGTCTAGTTTACTGGGCTTCTGTGATAATAATAATTAGTGCTACTGTACAAAAGGTCGCGCTAAACAGTTTATGAATGATGCTTTTCGCATGGTGATTACATGAGTCACCGGCGCCCAGCGAACGTACACAGCCATGCTTCCTACGTGGCAAGACGTGATGGGGTGGGAGCCAGCCCAGGCTCCTCAGCCTGCAGCACACACAGCAGGCAGAGGGGAGCAGGCTAAAGCCACAGGGTCAGAAGCAATTGCAGGGCTCTGCCACCAAAATGGCACAAGTCTTCAAAACGGCTGGGGCAGGGACAGAGGCAGCGAGCTCACGGGTAACGCAGGACAGCTGTCAGCTCCACGGATATCTGTGAAATCACCCCATTCGGGATAAATTCTGATGAAATGCCACATACGGGCTTTATCAACCATCCCTTGTAAACTATCACAAGGGACATGTGCATGCGAAGAGGGCCTTCATCTTCAAGTGTTCGCCTGCTGCAGCACCGTCCTCCCACCTGAACTCATGGTCGCCGGAGGAGAGCACCGCGCACACACCTCAGGCCGCCGCCGCGCTCACTGCCACCATCAGCAGGGCGAGCCATCGCCCTGTCACATGTGGCAGGTTATGACTCCAGACTGCAGGCAGCAAGGCCAGGCGAGCACTTAAAATGTCGTTATGGTGTGAAAAGCAAATACGCAGAAATGACACCTTTGGCTCTCAACAAATCTGTTCCCTGAGCATCTCCAAGCGCTGCATGGGTTTTCATCGCGTTAACCCCAGGAGCCAGCACAGCCAGGGGAGAGGGTCCAAGTCCTCACCTGCCAAACTGAAGCCCGATTAGCGCATCTTCCTTTTGGGGGAGGATAGATGTCAGGTCCCCAGAAGGATCTCAGTGCTACAGGCTGCGGCCAGGCTCACAGCTCATCACTCGCAGCTGAAAGCACGTGCTTGAAAACAAGGGGCTTTTGTCAGAGTGATGAGGAGAAATTACAGAAACCTGATGCCGAGCAGAACCTTCCCCGATTTTTCCCATGTGAAGTTTGCAGCTTGGTTCAATATGTTAGTGCCTAATGAAGGTTTCCCCCATATTCTGCAGGGTATAATCATTCTCCTCCTAACGAGCATGTGTTAATGGCATATTAATGCTGACAACATCTAAGTGTGGAGAACAAGAGAGGAACATACTCCAAAAGTCATTTCAAACACAGGACTTCATTGTGGGCTAAGTGAGCCACAGCCCAGGGGCACACCTCAGCCAAGATGCCCTTTTTACCCCCAAAGCCGGGACACCACCAGTGCAGGGCAAGAGGGAAGCAGGACCGGAGATGAACTGTCCCCAAACTCTTGGAAAAGCCTTTTCCTGGGCAGGCAGGTCTGGATGTTGGTTTGAGCCAACAGCTGTGTGACTTTGATTAGTAAATGTCACCGAAGCTGGGGCACGGAGAGCATCCAGATGTGAATCTGACGATGAGCTGGGGAGGGAGCAGGTGAGTGGAGCCAGGTGGGTCCCGAACCTGGGGGGCTGGCAGCCTCCCACCCACCGGGGTGCCAGGTTTGCCAGACAAAGTTTGCATGAGCTCTGATGCATGAAAAAAGCACACACAAAATGGGTGCTTCTCTGGCTTTTCTCCTTCATTAGCGTTTCATCCCCATTCAGAAGAGCAACATCCGAGTGCTGCGACACCAGCCTAGTTATTTTCCATGAGACTGTCCAGCGCCACTCAACATACACACACCACCTATATCATCCAGGCATGCAGGCCACTGGGCCCTATACATCACCGCAGAACACAGACAGCTCCCAAAAAGTGCCATTAATCTGCTCTGCCGGTACGCTGCCCGCACCAAACATTGCAGGAAGAGGCAAAAATCTAATTCTGCAATTGTTAAACTCCTGACTGCTCACACCACCGCTTACATTTAGATTTTCAGATCGATAATCGATGCTGGAATCAATAGCAGTGAATTTAGCTACATTATAAAAACAGTAAAATCAGCCAATAGTGAGAAATGACTATTGAGTCCTGTGTTTTCTGTACTCACTTAGTCTAATAATGGTGAATGATATTTTCCAAGTACATTATTCAGCAATAAAAATGCGGAATTATTTGATCTCTTTCTAACCTTTATGATTCTAAGCACTCCTTTTGACCCAGATTGAATGAGGCAACATCTGCAGAGCCTTTCACAAAATTGTACTCTGCATGCACTATTGTAGGTCCGCTGCCAAAGATAAATGTTATTATTTTAAAACCATCATCCTACTAATAGATGAGCAAACGCACTGCATTAGCATAGCCCGCAGATCTCTAGCACTGGTGAGAAAATGCCAGAGGGTTTTTGCTTAATGGAATTTTACATACCTGACTTAGTATGGGTTAATGCAATCCACCAACACAGGAATTTTAAAACCTGCCCTGTGGCATACACCTGCCTTTACAAAAGATGGTGTAATCCAACAAGCTCCACATCCCCGTGAGAACGACGAAGGATTCACGTCCAGATCTCTTGTGGCCAACAGGACGTGGAGACAAAGACCTGGTCGGCGCAGCTCCGGCAGACACAGCCTGCTATCGATGCCAGGCGGTATTTATCGCGCTTAATGAGGGAGCCTTGCCGGGGATCACCTCGCCGAGCTGAGCGCTTCCATCGGAGGGCGCGTGGCGAGCCGTCGAGCGCAGGGAGCATGACACGGGGTGCGCGCTGCTCCACTGCTGCTTCAGAGCCTTCGCCAGCCTGTGGAGGGGACGGGAACCAGCCGCGATGCTGGGTTAAACAGGGACTCACTTCCAGGCTAGGTAATAATCACTTGTCCAGCTGACACAAGCCATTACTTCACTCCAAATTTAGACTGGAAGCCAGACTGAGACACTGAAGTGATGACACCGCAGCCTCCTCTCCAGCTAATCTTCCAACCAGTGCCACATGCAAGTATTGCCCAAACAGGAACAGCAAAATTTGGCCCAAACCACGGCTGGGGACGTCGCCCTCAGTGTCTCCTTGCTGAGGCCTGGAGATACTCCTGGGGATGGTGGGAGGCTGGCTGGGAGCTGGCGCCAGAAGGGACCCAGGACAGGGTCTGTGCCCAGCAGCCCCGCACCTGGTCGGAGGGGGCAGCGCTTCATGGAGAGCACCCCGCTCACTGTGAAAGCTGAGCACGCTCTGATTTGAATTATAATTACACTTATAAGCACACAGATTACAGCTATTTATGCTACAAATAAGACCATCCTGTATTTTAATTAACAGAAAATGATTGGAACTCAACTATAGCCTCTGCTGGGAACAATATCTAATCATTTATTTAAGCGAGGCTGTGCACAGCCCCATATGCAACCTGGCCGGGCAGCAGTAGCAGGCATGGCTGCTGACACCCTGTATTTTATATACATATAAATATATATATGAACCTTCAAGGGTAGCACCAATGCCTCCAGGAAAAGGCAGGAAGGAAGAAAGGGAGGGTCGGAAGGTGAAAAAGCACTTTTTGGGATGCTCCATTGTATTGCAAGCAGCTCCATCCCAACATGAGACTGGCAATGTGGAGCTCTGGGGCCTGGGATGCGTTGTGCTGCAAGTTTTTGTGTCACAGTAAGGGGCAAAGGGAATCACAAGACCTACAACACCACCGAGCAGCATCACCAGCCCTGCAGTGAAGCAGGGGAGGTTTCAGAAACATTTTGCCTTTTGGGTCTGGAAGGGCAAAGTAGGCAGCACCGGAGTGAATTCCCAAGCAGAAACACATTGGCTGACCATCAGGATAAATCGGAAGGGCAGAAACCACTACTGACCATCCTTGTACAACAGCGGAATAACTTCCCAGAGGAGAAGCCTCGTCCCTGGAGGGGCTCAGAGCTGTGTCTGGGCCAAGCCTGGGCAGTGCCTGGGGGAGGCAGGAGGCACAGACCTGCAGCAGCGGGGCAGAAGGAGAAGGGAGACCTCCGGGGACAAGCTCAGTTCTGTACATCCAGGGCACATCTGGCTGAAGACAAGAGAGAGGGCCTGGAAGGACACCTGGCTGAGGGCTTTCTGCAACACCAACACCTCAGGAGGGGCTTCAGGAGGTGGCAGCTGACAAATACAGCTCTTCAAGGAGCCGAGCAGATGTGCGTGAGGTTACCCAAAGGAGATGCGCGCTTGGCCTCCAATATTCCTTTGCATGCATGTGCTTTATGCAAAATAAATTACAGAAAGAAACCACAGAGTTCATGTCGCTCAATACAACAAGAGCTAATTTGGAAGCTACTACACATAAGGCTATAAATAGCATGCAAGACCACCCTTTTGACATAATTACTTACTGTAAGTCTTTCCTAATTTAAGGGAAAAGTCTTATCTTCCATGTAAGTGTACTCACAGGACCTTTTTTTACAGACTCAAAAAGTAAAAGTTATGCATCAGAAATATGCATCCAATTCAAAATTACAAGCAGCCAAACAAGATGAGCTGCTATACTTTTGGTAAAAGTGAATCATAACACCCAAACAAATAGCACAGAAAAAAATGGTATCTATATATATAGCTAGATGACAAAATATATAGTTATTTACATAATTATGTACAATATTTAAATCTGTACACTTCACATACTTACACAGATACGTAGCGTATAGCACATAAGATATAACAAACAATCTCTGGTATGGAAATACAACAACAAAAGCACTTCCATCCTGGCATCAGAGGAGAGCTCTGCTTTCACGCACAGCTGCTGGCACCACACCTGACCCCGTTTCCCCATGGACCCCACAGCAAATGCCCCCAGTGCCACGTGGTGCCCCCAGTGCAGGAGCCGAGCCGTGCTCAAGTCAATACTTGCCGGAGACCTGGTGCAGGAAGCGTGCAGCCAGTGCAAGCCCTTGCTCAACATGAATGGGAACTGGGGTATTTATCTCTGTTGCAAGGTATTCAGAAGAATTTTTCAACACGGAGAGCTGGAAGGGATTACAGAGATGCATACATAATTTGGATCGGCTGACCTCAGAGAGGAATGAGACTCCACTCATTTCCACTGCATCACCCCTGGTCTAGGAGAAGTCAGGAAGCACCAATGACACACGGTGTTCACGACACCCCGATGCCTCCTCAGTGACTACCACAAGCTCTCATGAGGCTCTGGGTGCCCATCCGAGGGTGCCATGGGGGTGCATCACAGCACTGCAGAGACCCAGTGGGGACAGGCGTGGGTGCTATCAGCCACCCAACGCCTGCCCCGCCACCACCTGCAAGGGTCGGCAGGTCTGTCCTGCAGTTTCTCAGTGAAACCCAGGCAGCTCTTGGCTATCCCCAGCGCCAGACAGGGGAAAAAGAGTGGCAGTCTCAAGCTGAAAGCATCCCCGGTCTTCACTGGGCTCCCGGAGAAGAAAGATTGCCATTAGCTACCAGACAGAGATGCTCACGCGCGAAAAGGCAGACGCGCTAATTAGAGACGTGACCCGTGCTTGCACATCTCGGTGCAAATCAGAGACCAAAAAAGTGCTGAGTTACAGTGACCTCCCAAGGAGAAAACAAGACTGGCAACATTTGCTGCGAAGGCAGTCTTCCGACTAGTTGAACATCATTGCTGATAATGCTTTAATTATTATCTCTACTTAAAATAAGCCTTATTTCAACAGTCTGGCATGTCTCAACACTGCAAACTTTCTCCGGGTCGGAAATTATCTCTTTTTTTCTTTCGTTCTACACACAGTATTACTGAGAAGCAAGCCAAATCCCTTCCAATTATGTATCATGACGTTTCCCTAGTGTTACGCTAAAGCAAGGCCCTTCACTTATAAATGGCATGGTTTATAACAAATTGTCTGTTATACCAGACAGAAACTGATTTCCTCAAACCGAGCATATTAAAGTGAGTACATTCATTCTGGTTGTAACACACAAAATGTGATTATAACAGACACTTTTGGGGCTTTTTAAGGCTAGCAGAGAAGAGGAGGATAAGCTGGAGGGGAAGAAAGAATTGACAAGTAGAGAAATGACAGAGAAAGAGGAACAGCCACGCTGATTTCATTTCTTACAAAACAAAAATCTTTGTATGTTGTCGAAATGTGCTTTAGTTAACACTGCGAGATAGCCAGAGCAAAAACTGCCTGTGCTGCCTGAAACGAAAATTGCTCTATTGTGCTTCGAAAACCATTTCCTATGGTGAGGAGAACGCTTTCCAGGTAGTAAAAAGCATATCTGAAACCACCGGGGCCTTATCCTGCAACTGTTGCTCACTCAAATAATCCCTACTGCTACAGGAAGCCCGGTCGAAATCAGTGTGAGTGAGGATTACGCAGGAGTGTATCGAGGTTGGGGGATTAGGCCAGGATTACCACTAAAACCAGTAATTCCCCATCTTACTGCCGGTGGCTGCCAGCGCAGGAGGCAGTGGCCGCGACCTGGCGGCACCCACACACCACAGGGCATTTGCGTCCCCCACAGGGCACCACGTGGAGCAGGGGGATCACACCGTGCCCATGGGGTGCTCCCCACGCCTGCGGGATGCTCCCTGTGCCCGTGGGATGCTCCCCACCCCAGGGCAGCCCACGACACTAGGGTGGTGTTTCCCAAAGCGGTGCCCTCCGAGAGAAAAGTGGGGTGTGAGACCGGCGGCGGCAGCACGGTGCAGCTGTTGCACACATACCGCTTTCTTTTCAAGTCAAAATCTGGGCATGCAAGTGTTACCCAAGGGTGGCCGTTCTGCATGCAAATTGTGTCCCGGGGATCCTAAAGCGCTCTGCATTCAGACAGCTCTCCGCACCACCCCAACGCAACATGCATTTTTATCGAGGAAGCTGCCTAATGGCCCCTATTAATTTTGATTTTTAATCTCCTGGTACAACTCCCAGCGATATACATGCAAAACCCGACAACAAGCCCTTTCGGTTTCAAAGCTGACTTCTTCTCCTCGGGCTCAGCAGGAAGAGAAAAGCACTCGGCAGCAGCAAAAGCCCTGCCCGGCAGTGCCCTCTCAGCTCCACGCCTGCTGCTCTCCCTGCTGCAGCACAAGCTGAAACACGAACCGGGGCCAAGGCCCGCGCTGCCAGCTGTGCTCTGGGGAGCACTCGGTGCTTCCACCACTGCCTGTGGCCAAGGAGATGCTCGAGCACCGTGCCCAGCCCCAGCCAAGCCCATCGGGGCCTCTGGCACCAGGATGTCCCACACCAGTTCCCCACGTCCTCCTGGCAGCCCTGGCACCGCGCAGCCCAAAAGGGGAAAGCTTTTTGAGGGTTGTCCCATGATTTTTTGCATCCTTGGAGCCAGGCTGAAATCCGTGGCTGCTTAATCCTTTCTGGATCAGCAGAGGAACATGGGAGCAGAGACAAACCCAATTACCACTGGCATGGTGTGGCCACGGCCCCGCCACCGTGCATCCCGCTGCCACGGCGCAGGAGACATCTCCCGAAGAGCTGCTTGCTCGACAAACAGCCCATCCTCGGGGACTTTTATTTCAAGGTTCCTGACTGTTAAAGTAAATGAGCCTCACATTAAAGACCAGCTACATATCAAGCCAACGCAAAGCCAGCCTCTGTGAGGACGGTGCTCGTTTTCAGAGGCAATCACTTACTTGCAGACACAAGCATCATATGCTAACTGACACCGCCAGCTACATGTTTACCTCTGTATTTTATCTTTTATCAGGCGATGCTTTGCCTTCCCATCAGCGCAGGAGGAGAAGTCACTCCTAGGTGGAGCGTTAGCGCTATCTCCCTGACACTGACACCTATTAAAGGCTCCCGGGGGATGCGGCGGCCGCCTCGTCACCGGAGGCACTTCCAAACAGCCCCGACAAAGTCCTACCGAAGGCACTGCAGGAAACGACTTGGCTCTGACGGGGAAAGCTAATCGCTTGCTGCCTTCCTGGAGGCTCTGGAAACTCTGCACTCAGGCCGGCTTTGTATTTATTAAATCATCTGCACCTGGAGGTGTGCACCAATGGCATACTTCCCGAGGATGTAATTACAGTGAGTAGCAACCGCTACCGAAATGACAGACCGGTGTGGACGCACGGCAGCAATGCTCCAACGGCAGAAGCAGGAGGATTTGGGCTGTGGGACTGCAGGAAGGTGCCAGAGGACCGAGGCCAGCTCCTGCAGAGGAGGTGGGCAGGAGGAGGACACGTGCTTTGGACACCTGAGCAGGTGCAGCAAGCCGGGACGAGCCTCTGCAGGCTGCTCCTGAGATGGTGATGGTGCACAACAGCCCCCATCTGCCTTCAGGGCTGTCTCTGGCAGTTTTTGGGTCACCCTGCGTGGTGGGACAGGGCAGTCACTGTGGTCACTGCTGAGCCTCCTGATGCTGCTCTAAGCACCAGGCAGCCTTACCCTCTGGGGGCACTCGGGTTTTTAGGAGCCAGCTGCATCCACAACACCAACGGGATAACTGCCCTTGCAACTGCTGGAAATGTACCACAGGGGATTTCCAAACAAAAATTAAACAAAAATAAATAAATCCTTCTCTGAAATAATAAACATCCCAGCAGCTTCCATTTGGGATTTCTCTTTCCCTCACCCCAACCCTGCCCTTCTATACAGTACCCCCAGGGAGCAAGCCTGCAGGAGGCTGCCGTGCCCCAGATCAGCTCCACAACGTCAGAGCCACAGGAACCCCTCTCCGTTATTCGCTGGGGCTGGGACAGGGCTCCTCAAGAGCACCCAGTGTGGAGGGAGCCAGTCTTTGGGCCGAGCTAGGAGGCCTTCAGCTGCCCTCCTGCGTGCTCGCGGAGCTGCCAGAGGGAGCATTTTTTGCTGACACTCCAGGGCAGCACAGCGAGGCACTCGTTAAGACAGACAAATTCATTTCTCCAGGCCAGGTATCTGCACTTCACATCCTGCCTCAAATGGGCTGGGAGAAGGAAGGGGCAACTTGGAAGGCATAGGGAAAGGGAAGCATTCCCCTCCGCAAGTGCCCTGGTCCTGCAGTCAGGGAGTGCAGAGGGCAGGGGATCTGGAGCACCGCATCCCCCTGGCTCATCATCCCAGTGGCAGCCCATCTCAAACCCAAGGCATCACTGAGCAAGGAGCGCATGTGAGCATCAGTGGGAATCCCCAAACGTGGGGATGATGGTTCCCAGGGAGCAGGCAGCTCCGGGAGCAGCTCTTCTGCTGTGTTTGGCCGGAGACAGGCTTAACCCAAACCGCTCCAATTTGTGCGGGTGCAAGTCCCTGCCTCTCCCCACCAGAGCCTGCTCAGGTCTACGGCTGGATACTCTCAAGAAGAATAATGCAAGCTCTTATATCCAGGCCATTTCCATCCGATTATTGCTAGGAAACCCAAACAGTTTCTGTACAGAAACCAACAGTCAAACCGGTCTTGAGCCCCACACACCAGCACCCTGTCACCACCACTGACCCCGAAGGCACACGGGTGCTCACCCACGGGTGCTGGCTCCATGCTCAGACACTGGTACAGGTGTGGGCTCAGCCAGCCCCGAGCTGCAGTCTTATAACACAGCGAGGAGCCCGAAATGCTGGGACAGGAGAGGTTCAGGGTGCAGGAGCAGGCTGAAGCCCACCAGCTGCCACGAGGAGCCAGCCAGCCACCTCCCTGCTACCGGGGAATTAAAAGCTGCGCCTCTGCCTTGAACTGCCGATGCCGACACCACTGTGTGACCGCTCAGGAGCTGCCTCCGCAGCCTTAGTGGAGGCTAAAATACCAGGGTTCGGGGAGCGTTTCGGCAGTACACATGCTGCAAAATCAGGCCTGCCGGCACCAACCGCTTCCAGAAGCCCTGCAGACTCACGCAGTGGGCCGGGCTCTGCTCTCTATAGCACAAGTATAAATCTGAAGCAGCTCCACTGTCTTCAGGAGCATCATTTTGCATTTACACCAGTACACCGAACGCAAAACAGTGCAAGCCATAAATATTTTAGGTGCTTCTTCAGCTTTGTTATTCCGTTCAAAGCAGGAAACATGACAAACCTTTGATTGTTTTGCTTAATACCAAACAATAATTCAAAGACAGACAAACAAGCAACATTAAATGATGTCTGTGATGTGCAGGAAAGCCGATGAATTAGAAGAACCTGACGAGGACAGAATGGATCATAGCAGCACCTGTACCTGCCTCCATCAGGTACCACACAGCCCTAGCATGCTGGTGCGCACAGTGAGGACACACAGCTGGGCACACGCCTGCATCCCCAGCGTGACGTGCTGCTGGGATGAGTGACAGCCACCAAAGAGACTACTAAGGACCTCTTAAAAAACTCCTGACCGCGTAACAGACACCTCTTCCCTCGAGAGTCAACACACTCAAAATCCACTTACAAAGCAACCAAGCCCAGCCTGCTCAAGTTCACAGAGAGCCATGATATGCCAGCATCAACCACCCCGGCACCACTGCTGACTTCTGCAGTGTCCAGGGGGTGAAACACCCGCCTGCGACCACCTCGCAAACTCACAAGAAGTGGTCACCCACTGGCCCATCTCTCCCACCCAAGCCCCCCGTTCAGCACCCCGCTGATCCCGCAGCACGCACAGCCTGGCCGGGACGGTGGCGCCGGCACACGCGAAGCCCAGCGGGCACTCACCTCAGGCAATGGCATCCCGTTGATGATGAGGTCGGGCTGCTGGGGGCTCTGCCCCGCAAAGGTGTGATGGTAGATGTGGTTGGAGCCGGCGTTCCTGTTGTTCTGGCTCTCCACGTTGAGAAAGGTGCTCTCGGAGCGGCGGCAGCCCAGCGGCAGGGTCTGCTGGTGGTAGTCGAAGTAGTTGAGGGATGAGGTGAGAGAAGAGCAGCTCACAACGTTCATTTTATCCGTCTCCTCCACATCCCGTGGTACCAGGCGGATATCGTTCTTGCTGATTTTCTTCTTCTTGCTTGATTTCTTCTGATGCCCATAGGAGTACTCTGCGATTCTAAGGGATGGAAGCAAAAAGAATAGCTGAGAGCATCTCAAACTCTGCCCCTGAAAAAAACACTCAGAAACCCAGAGGGCTTGGCCCCATCTCCATGTAGGTTTCTTAGTCATGCACGTTACATCACATTTGGGATCTTGTGGCACGGAATGGTCTTTAGCTTATTTTCATATGTATACTGTTTTTAGGTCAAACATGAAAAATAAAGGGAAGGGAAAACGCCTCTGCTTTTCTCTAGTGTTTATAATTGCTGATATTTAGTTACTGGGAGTAAAGTCCAGCCTGCAGAAGAGAAAAATGAAGATGTTAAAATCCATGAACTGAAAAGGGTACCTGCATTCATTTCCATGCGTAATAAGGATTTTAAAAGTGATTTAATTTGGTCCCCGTAATGAAAATTCAAAATGAATAGCGGATTTTTTCCCAGTTCATTTTCCATAGCAGTAAATAAACCAAACCTAGAGCAGCCCTAGCTGGCAAGCTCTATTTTCTCACACTCCAAAGGCTGTTTGTTTATTAATGTTTTATCCAAAGTGCTCATATTTTGACTATCTCTTGATAATACCTGATAACTTGAAATCTTTTTTCCAACTGTAACCTATTCCTCATTCACCCCCTGACATACACACACACACCCTTCTGCTGGGAAAGGCTTCCGTCTTCTAGAAATCGGAGAACAACAACTGTGTTTTGCAAAGAGAAATGATCCTTTTTGACCTGTTTTTTTTTTTTTTGTTACTGCAAGCTTGTTTTCCTCTGCCTTTCTTCCCCTCTTTGCTTTCCACCTGCCAAGAGAATCAACTGATGAAGTGCCTTGTTTGCCTTCTACAAAACACCGGAGGAAAAAAAGTTACCATAAAACACCACAGAGCACATAATGAAAAAATATGACCGCACCTTGCGTTAACTCTGCATGCTCAGCTCAAAGTGACTGTGGCTGCTCTTACCATAGGGGCCAATGCAACCCAGTGAATGCCCCACAGATGCATCTGTGCACGCGCAGCACTAGGCAGCTCAGTATTTCCCAGGGAAACATATCGGACTGTACTCACAGTCAGAAACACACAATTGAAAGCTGGGAGTTTGCCCCCCTTCTTATTATGATAACAGCATTAAAAAAAAAAAAAAAAAAAAAAAAAAAAAAAAAGAGAGAGAAAGAAAAAGAAATCCAATAGCTGCAACAGAAATAATAGGATGAATAAATAATACCATTTATATAGAAAAGCAAATATTGGACAAATATTCTTGTTCCACAAAGCTAATTGTCTGAGCATGAAAATGACACCAAGTCAAACAGCTCTCTCATATAATCTTATGTGCCTCATAAATTAACACGTTTTATGAAGACTCTCCAGCAGATGTTGTGAAGAACCTTTAAAATAAGGAAATGGTAAGCCCAAACGCACACACAGAACATGGGGAGAGGGTGCCTGACGGCCAAAAGGACTGCTGTCTATTACTTCTTTACCTCTGCAGCTGACTTCTCCTGATCAGAATCACACTGATAACAGCCTGTGCATTCCCCCGAGTGCGTAAATAAACCAGAGGAAGACAGGGATTTCTGTTGTGCCAACAATCTATATGCTGCTGAGTCGTCTAACAATGCTTGATGAAGCATTAATTGTTTTGTTTACCTAAATGTTTAAGTTTGGCAATGTGAGATCCCAATTATTTCCTGCAGGCATTCATTTTGCTGTCCTTTCTCTATTGACCAATTATTTAATTAAACTGCACTTCATTAATCCCTAAACCGTCACAGTAAACCCAGTGCTTATACATATGCGTGAAGCTGTGAGGGGCACTGCCACAACTTGATTTTTATACGTTCAGCTTCTATTCTTGTTCAATGGGCCAAGCTGGCAAAAAATCTGGTATATTATCTTTCGTTTAAAGCTAGGCATCCCATAATAAAGCACAGAGCAAGCTTTATTTGCAGATGATTTTTCCCTCATCATGCAAAAAGGCTTATAAACACACTTCATGTTGTGAAAATGTGGAACTCTTCAGCATTATTTCTGTGTAAATAAAACTTTAAAGACTGCACATCCCCCTGCACTACGGAATTGCCAGGGGCGATGATACGTTTCAAAGGTAGAGCAAAATTAATTTCCATTCCTCCCATCTGAAATGACTCAGTGCTGAAGGAATGGAGAAGTCATGGCTATTTCACTAGTAACAGGATTAAACCATTTATGAGGCATTGCAGCTGCTCTTTTATGGCATCTGATTGATATTCATGTGTGGTTAGCATTTGTCTACTAACTTGTGTAACACAGAGAATAGTAAAAGAGAGACAATAATCGCAGGGCTGTTACATATTCAGGGGCTCCATTTCACATCTTCGCCTTTCATCGCCGCCCGGCTCCGGGCGCAGGGATGACCTGCCCTCCTGCATTTCGGACTGGGAGCCCATGGTCCACCAGGACAAAATAACACAGCGCCATAGAAATAATTGCTAATGCCACCGCTTGGAGCCAAACCGGCCGTGCCATTTCCACCAGCGTCACATCCCAGGGAGATGGCAGATTTTGGGGAGCGTTTATTCCCTCAGCCCCCATTGTCAGCTGTGGCTGAGAGCCGCATCCGCGCCACGGGTGCATAATGGCTCTTTTGAGGGGAGAAGGGCCAAAGGGCCCCACTGCACTTGGCCGTGCCGCTCACCCCGCGACAGCCATGCTCCCACTGGGACGCGGGTCCCGCGGCCACCCCCGGGACACAGGGAACGGGTGTCCCTGGTCCTCCAGCACAGAGCAGGGGAGCCAGCCCCGCGCTCGTCTCTCCAGCCACAGCGTGCAGAAGCTAACGCCTGCTGCAACAGATTGTCACGGAGAGAGATCGCAGCCGTCTGCACTTCGGGTGGGTCTCCGTCCGTCTCCTGGAGAAGAACGCTTTAAAGCCTCTCAGGAGATTTCCCGAGAGGGACAAGCGCCTCACTTCTGTTCCTATAGCAAATTTAAGCCCCCCAATATACAACAGCAAATGGAAAAGCAACCTGTGCTCGCAAAAATCAAAGCAGACACTGGCAGGCACAGAGAAAGAAAGATGTTCTTTACCTGCAGTTATAGGTCCTGATTTCCTTGTTATCCCTTTTGCACTTTACTGCCACGAAGATCATGGTGACAAAAAGAATGGCCGCAATAGACCCCAGGGCAATAATGAAAATGAGGGAGAGGTTAACAGATCCTATGGACTCCTGGGCATCGAGGGCCGGAGACAGATATATCAAAATCAAGGCTGAAGCCGACAGAGATGTTTTTCCATGGTCATGAGCCACCACAATCAGCTCGTAGGCTGTCTTTGCATTTTCCCCAAAGGCTCTGGTGGTCCTTATCTCTCCATTGACCTGGTCTATCTCAAAAAATCCTCTGTCTCCTTCCACCATTTCATAGGAAAGTCTGCCATTTTCACCCTCATCATAGTCATCTGCCTTGACCACTGTCACCAAGTAGCCAACCCCCGCGTTCCTGGGGATGTACACCTCCGCAGTCCCGTTGACCAGCGGTGGGGCTGTGATCACGGGCGTGTTGTCATTGACATCCAGGACAATCACCCTGACGGTGGCATTGCTCTGCAGAGAGGGATTACCTCCATCCTTTGCCAAGACCTTGAACTCAAAGGCCTTCGTCTGTTCGTGATTGAAGGACCTCAGAGCATAGATATCTCCAGAGTTGGGGTTGATGGAGACATAGGTGAAGACAGGCATGTCCCTGACTTGGGAGGGCACAATCTGATAGGAGACGCTGCCGTTGAGGCCCAGGTCAGGGTCCCTTGCAGAGACTGAGAGGAGGTAGGCCCCTGGGGTGTTGTTCTCCTGCACGATGACCTGGTAATAGGGCTTGGAGAAGTGGGGATGGTTGTCGTTCTCATCAGTGATCTTGACAGTGAAGGACTTGGTGGCCTGTAGGGAGGGTACGCCATTGTCCTTGGCCTGGATGGTGAGGTTGTACTGGTCCCTCTGCTCCCGGTCCAGCCGCCCGTCCACCAGGATGGTGGAGAAGCTCTCGTACTCCTGGAGCCGGAAAGGCACGTTGCCCAGGAGCTTGCACTGCACCCGCCCATTGGCACCAGAGTCACGGTCCGAGACCCGCACCAGAGCGATGACATACCCTGGTGGGGCGTTCTCGCTCACCTCCACCAGCTCGCTGTTGACAGAGAGCAGGTTGATGAGGGGCGGGTTGTCATTGGCATCCTGCACGCTGATGGTCACTTTGCAGTGGGCAGGGATGGAGTTAGGCCCCAAGTCCTTGGCCTGCACATCCAGCTCGTAGACATGACCCTCCTCGTAGTCGATGGCGCCGCTGACCGTGATGAGGCCACTCTGGGGGTCAATCTGGAAGAGCTCCCGGGCTCGCTCAGAGACGTAGCTGTGGAAAGAGTAGAGCACCTGGCCGTTGGTGCCCTCATCCGGGTCAGAGGCATTGAGGCGGATGACTGGCGTACCCAGCGGGGCATTTTCGGGCACACTGACGGTATAGGCCGGCTCCTCAAAGAGCGGGTTATTGTCATTGGAGTCAATGACCCGGATGCTGAGCTCCACCGTGCCAAAGTTTGGTGGGTCACCACCGTCCAGCGCCGTAATCACGTAGCTGTAGTGGGACTGGGTCTCGCGGTCCAGGCTCTTCTCCACCACCAGCTCAGCAAAGCGGGACCCATCTCCCCGCGTCTTGGTCTCCAGCCCAAAGAGGTCGTTGGGGGTGATCTCGTAGCTCTGCACACCAAAGCTGCCTGAGTCAGGGTCATAGGCGCTCTCCAGCGGCACCCGGGTGCCGGGGCTGGCAGTCTCTGAGATTTCCAGCTCGATCTGGTCGGTGGGGAAGCTGGGCGCGTTGTCGTTGAGGTCCTTGATCTCCAGCTTGATCACGCAGATCTCCATGGAGCTGGACATCACCTCCAGCGAGATGACGCACTTGGGGCTCTGCCGGCACAGCAGGTCCCGGTCGATCTTCTGCTTGGTCACCAGCAGCCCGGACCCGGGGCTGATGTCCACCAGGTGGGGGGCCGAGTTGGAGACCACCCGGAAGGCGGTAGGCTGCCGGGGGTCTATCACGAAACCGGCGTCCCGGGCGTCCTTGGCGACGTTGGCGATCACGGTGCCGGCCCTCTGCTCCTCCTCCACCGAGTACTTGAGGTTCACGAGGGCCCCGGCGCCGGCCCACAGCAAGGCGGCCCCCAGCAGCGCCGGGAGAGCCCCCATCGCCGCGCCCGCCCCCGACGGCCGCCGCGCCGCGCCCCGACGGCCGCCGACTTCAGGGGCCCGCCGCCCTCATGCGGGCAGCGCCCGCCGGGCCGGGCCGGAGCGGAGCGAAGCGGGGCGGGCACCGGAGGCGGCGGTACCCCCGCGCCCACGCCAACGCCGCCCGCTTACAGCCTCCGAGCCGCCGGCGCCGCGGATGGACCGGGCATGGCGAGGGGCAGCGGGAGCCGGGGAGGGAGCGGGAGACGTGCCGAGCCGTGCCGAGCTGAGCTGAGCTGAGCTGAGCTGAACCGTGCCGTGCCGAGCCGAGCCGAGCCGAGCCGAGCCGCGCCGCACCGAGCCCGCTCCCGCCGGCGCTCGCTGCGGCGGCCGCACGCCACTGCCCGCAGTCCGG
>CM021768.1:6247708-6340618 GCA_011076525.1 Nettapus auritus
GCCCGTCGGGGCGGCCGCCTCCCCGCGGGGCAGCCCCCTGCGGCCGCGCCGTCGGGCCCCGCCGCCCTTCGCAGGCACAAGGGCGCCATCTGGCGGGCGGCGCCGGCAGGAGGCACCCCCTGCTGGGCGCGCCGCGACACCCAAGCCACGGACACCATCCCCTGGGACACCACCCCCAGAGACGCCATCCCCTGGGATGCCACCCCTAGGGACATCATCACCAGGGACACCACCCCCAGGGACGTCATCACCAGGGACACCACCCCTAGGGACACCACCCCCAGAGATACCACCCCTAGGGACACTGTCTCCCGGGACGCCACCCCAAAGGACACCAGCAACCGGGACGGCATTCCTGGGTTATCCAAGGTGGGATCTCCCAATGGGCTCCTCCCCAAGGGCTCCCGCAGCCCCCCGGAAGGCAGCAGTGGGGGTCCCGCGGGCAGAGGGGACACAGCAGGTGGTGGGCACCGGGCGGCTGGTGAAAGCTCCTCTGCCGCGCTTGCGAAGTCTTCCTCAGAAAAATTAATTCTGATGACTTGAACTGTGCCGTGTGGATTGAAAAGCTGACTGAAGGATCATAAACAAAGGGTAATTAGAAACAGGGGGAGGTGTTTATGGGGTACTGCAGGGATCTAGGTTAGGTCTGCTCTCATTTAATACCCTCATTAATGACCTGGAAAGAGGGAGTAAACTGCACATTAATGAATTTGGCAGATGATGCTATACTGGGAGGTGCTGTGAGCTCCAGCAAGCATAGAAAATTAACACAAAAGGGCCTAGTGAGATTAGAAACATGGGAAGGAAACAGCAGAACGAGCTGGGCCCCGGACAAATGCAAGCGAGGGTATCTGGGAGGCAGAGGTAATGTGAGCAGAGAGCAGAAGGATGACGCTGCCCTGCACCACAGCAGCAGCCAGAGCCATACCCCAGGCACAAAGGGGTTGGGGCTGGGTCAGCAAGGGGAGCCCACGAGGCTGCTGAGCATCATGGCAGGAGGGGAGGATTGGCCTCCCAAGGGTGGTTTGGAGGCGCTGGGAGGCTCAGGTGGGGCCGGACACGGGGCTGCCTCTGTGCGCACGTGTTGGCAGCAGTGCGGAGGGAGGGCACGCAAATGATCAAAGGCACGGAGAGTCTGATATCTGAAGGAAGATTAAAAGGCTTAAATATATATATTGGTTGGCTAAGAGCTGTCTGTGGGGAGACAAAGTAAGAGCCTTACAGAGCTGGTTGGTGTAAATAGAGAAGGAGGGAAGGAATTATTTAATACAGTACAAGGGGCATCACCAGAAGGGGTGACAGGAAATGAAGAAATGGAGCATTTAGGTTGAATGTCACAGGGGAAAAAATCCCCTCTGCTGACAGTGAAAATTATGAGGCTGCGACGTGGTTCCCTGGAGGGAGAAAGTTCTGCGGCTTGAGATATTTAAAACCAGACAGGATCAGGCTGAATATAAAAGCACTGTGATCAGCCACTGACAGGGGATGCATGGAGGAGCAAGAGCTGGGCAGGGACACACCTCATTTTCCAGCTCTTTTTCTACTGAAGTATTTTTTTTATTATTATTAAATCACACATACAAAAAGTCTGCAATATTTATTTATGGCATACATGTCCTTCTGCGACTGCGATAAAGGAGATCACCGCTGTGATGAATACTGAGCCAGGCGTCTTGTAGCCAGTCAGGCGGACGAGGGCCCTGAAAATCTGCACCCGCACATAGTGGTGGCGAGGGGCTAGAGGTGGGCTGAGCAGGCCCCTGGCTGACCTGCGTGCTGTACAACGTGCCTGGAGCACCCGGCCTCCTGCAGGCTTGGCTTCTGCACAGCAAGCACCTCATCCCAGCCACCTTCTGCAGCACTCACCAGGCCACAGCCTTGGCCAGCGCTCTGGCCTCTCACCCTGGGTTAATGCTCGGTATCCAGTCTGCCAGAGGCTGCGACAGGATCCCTGTGGAGTAAAACAGGCATCGATCCCCACCCCTCCACATCTCCTGCCTCACCGGAGGTCTGAGTGCTGTCAACAAAATGGATTAATAGTCCCATTATCAGCTCAGATGGATGGCCGGGGTGAGGAGAAAACATCGCGTCCCAGGGAACTCAAGTAGGCACATTAATAAAGATGCCACATGTTGGCTCTGAAATCTGAAAGCTTCGCTCTGCTCCTTGCAGCAGAACTAGCCTACCCAACGCTTGACACTCCTATCACGATGCACCTGATGTCGGCCCCAGCACCAGCCTGCAGTGTCCTGTCAGAGAGGGACAAGGGGCATGGTGCTGACTACTCCACTCGCTGCCGCCCTTGTACCCTTGGTCCCAGCCCCGGGCAGGACAGCAGCCAGCTTCCTGCCCTCCTCCGGGCACAGCACCACCAGGGAGCTGCCTTGTCCCCCTCACCACAAACACCCAAATGAGCCCCAGTCCCCCAGGCTCTGCCTGTTGCAGCCCCCTCCTCTCCCGGCATCGGCCTTGGGGGCTGCATGGGCAGCCCAAGCCCCTCATAAACAGTGCGGAGCTGGAGCCTGTCGTGCTGCTGGCTCCTTGATGGGTATGGGCAGCGTGTAATGGAGATATTGGTTCTGGTTCTGCCCACGCCGTAAAATAAGGAAAGCTTTTAATTAAAAGCGAGCGGTGCAGCTTGCAGCCTTTTGTTTGAGCGCTAATGCGAATGAGTCCTTCCCAGCCCAGCATTTAAAGCTGTCTCTCTCGTACCTGTCAAAAAGTAAATCTCGGGATCTAAACCATGGATATTGAAAGCTATGGTATCAGCTGGGCTGTCAAGCTGGGGATTTTTTTCATTAAAGCTTCCTTGCGCGGAGGGAAAAGGCTGGGCATGGGGTAAGGCTCTAGCAGCAGGGGGGACCAGGAGGGCAGCAGCGGGGACCAGGAGGGCAGCAGCCTCTGCCACCAGCAGCCTCGCCCCTAGAAGGCATGAGGGCCTCCCCTTTGCCACACCAAGTAGAGGCCAGGAGGCTTCAGGCACCCACATCAGTGCCCAGGGACACTGAGCCACCAAGTGGGCCCTGCTGCAACACGGGGCAGACACAGCCCCCCCCAGTCCATCTCGCTGCCTGCGATGTGGAAGTGGAGACCCTGCGCAAAAATTTTTTAAAATTTTAAAATTTTTTTTAAAACAAAAAAGAAATTTTTATATATATATATATATTTTTTTTTTTTTTTTGAACCATTCTTATAATTCTGCATGTAGCATTTCTGAACAGTTGTTTTTCCCCTTTCTGGCACCTTTTCCTTTTAGCTACTAAGTGAAGGAAAATAAATGATGTAGGTTTATTTCTTCCTTTCTTTGCTTATCCAGTTCTGCAAAACTTGAAAGCTTTTCAAAGCATCTGGGTGTCAGGAGTTACAGTTTAGGTCTGTGCTTTTTTTTTTTTTTTTTTTTCCCTAGCAATGTTTCTAATATCACAGCAAACTAGAAAAACTGTAGCATAGAGAAATGAAATGAAGAAATAGGAAAACTCAGAGCAAAATGCCTAGACCGTTCAGCCATCAGCCATCTGCCATGCATGGAGAAAGGGGAGACCTAAAAAGGAGAAAAATACATTTTATATTTGTTGGGGGTGTTTGGAAAATAAGAAAATATTTAGTTTACAATTAAACATCTTGTTGCCTTTTATATGGAAGTTCAGTGCACGTCCACTGTCAAGAGGTTTTGGAGTGAGGACAGCCTGAGTCTCGCTGCCTGTCAGCCCTCTAAGAGCCAAACTTTATTGAGCACTCGGACATCTGCGGTACTTGCAGACATCCATCCCAGCAACTCTGCTAGCTGTTTGCACATAGCACAGATAAGGGACCGCTGCTGTGAAATATTGAGTCTTTAGACCATAAAAAACTGTCTTTGTAAGCTGAAATCTAACTTTATTTGTACTCCTGCAATTCCCCCAAAGTCAGCAGGGTTTTCTGGCTGTTAGCAAGGGCAGCGTCTGGCACGCTCCTTCTGCAGGAGAGGTTAAAGTGCCAAAGACAGGACAGCATCACTCCGAGGAATTCGATAAACTCCTATCACTCAATAGTTTAATTCACTTTTACTGATGCAGCATCTTTTATCAAAGATTACATAATGCTGAATAATCATGAAGCACATAATACAGAGCCAGACAGGCAGTTATAATCAGATTTAAAGCCTATATTAAAAAAAGTGGCAGGTGCAGGGCTAATTCTCTGCTCTCGCACTGGTGTCGGTCCAGACAAAGCACACCGGACCCGCTGCCAGCGCACACAGCCTGCCTGCAGCAAGACACGGTGCTGCAGATGAAATAAAGGTCTCAGGGGGACACCTGCACAGCCGGAGGCCCCAGGGCAGCTCTGGAGTTCTCAGTGACAGGCAGCATCACAGGCAGAAGGCCAGCTGCCCCCAGCAGCCACTTCAATTTTGGGAGTATGCAGTCAGATCCAGCAGGCTGACCAGCAGGACCGAGCTCAAAACTGGGTCCAGCAGACCCAGTGAGGATGCATGTGCTGTGAGCAATGGCAGCACTGAGAAGCCGTGCTGCACCTGGCACCTCTGTGTCTGCCAGCCCACACACAGGCAGCCGAGGGGCTCAGCAGGCATTTGCCCTCAGCAGCAGGCATGGGGCAATATTAATGAGAGGGCAGCCTGTGTGATTAACCACTCTGCTTCTAATATGGTCTATTAAGGATAGAAAGGAAAAAATGCTGCGCAATTTAGGGGGCCACAGTGGGCAATGCAGCCTTTCACCTCTGCCTTGCTGGCCCATGCCCAGCTGCTGGTACCCAGCGTTTATCACCTGACAGGCTCAGTGGCCCGTGTAAAACAGCCATCACTGCTTCCCAGGCCAGTTCCCAGAGGACACGTTATGAAAAGCTACCACCGTAATGGGCATCTGTGCCGGCTGTGTCAGCAAAGCAGCCGTGACAGAGTGGGGTGCAGAGATGTCCCACGGGCACCCCTTGCCCCTGTGCCAGAACACTGCAAAGGCGCTGAAAGGGAACCTGAGCCCTGCTCCAGCTGCAAGCCCACAGCACACAGCTGCCTGGCCCCAGTGTGGGGGCTGAGCAGGGTCACCAGCCTGGTGCTGGCACCAGAGGCACTGGTCACCCCCGAGTCACTCCCCTGTCCCCTCTGGCATTGGGGCACAGCGGCACACATGCACCTGCAGCCTGTGGGGAAGCAGGCGTTCCAGCCGCACCGGCTAAATATTTCCCATGCAATCAATTCCAGCGTATAAAACCATCAAACAGGATAACCTTGTGATCAAATGCCCAACAGAGAAAAGTGCTTAATATTATCCACTCCAGATAATGAGCTGTATTTCCAGCTCAGGCCCCAAACACACATCACCGCGCACTAAATGCCATGCAATTGCCTGCACAACAAGTTAAGCAAAGATTAAAAGCAAGGAGGAGAGACGAGGGAGGGCAGAAAACGAAGCGCGATGAAATTGGAAGCTGCGCCCTCAGCCTGAGTGCAGGAGCGCAGCTGGAGGATTGCTGCGGTGCAGCTCAGTGCTCCATCGCGTGCCGGACCTTCAGGATCACTCCTTGGATGCCTGCCTGACTTACAGACCGTGCACATGGTTACCCACGCAGGTGAAGAACAGACAGCCTTAGGTTTACAAGGCAGTGATGCCATGGATGAATTAAGAGGCAAGCAAACTTCCCTCTGCTGGAGATCTGCCTGACAATTAAGGTTACCCGAGGTGATGGGAGAATCACTGCTTTCTACTTTGCTCACAAACGGCATCTCTTACTCAGTCTCCAGGTCCTTGAGTGGACAAAAACACTGTGAAGGCTGGGAGAATACAGGCACCTGCGGAAGGAGAATGATTTAGAGAAACTGCACAGTGTAATATCTCCAGTCTGCACTGCTACGTGGCTAACACAGGTTAGCAAACTGCGCAGCAGCTCCAGCAGCAGCCATTCCACCTCCCGGAATTGTTGCAAACATAACTAAATCCCTTATTCTACATTTTTCTTTCTTCTTTTCTCCTCCCTTTGTTTGAGCACACTATTTACTCTGCTGATGACCCCACGATATGGGAAATAGACTGCGATGCTCCCTTCTTCCAGCAGAAATTAAATACCTGGCACCGGCAGAGAGCTGACAGCTCCCAAATGTTCTCTTGCTTTCACCTGGAGACAGTCCCAACCTACAACACGCTTGCCCAGCGTGCCAACAGGCAGGAGAGAGTATTTCTGGGACAGTACCTCCTGCCACCGCAACGCTGAAAGCCAAGAGGGAGATTGAGGAAGTGTTCCTCAGCTGGTACGTTTTGTCCCAGCTCTGGTGAAGCCGATGGAGATGCGCAGCACCAGCTGAGGAGCAGCCCCTAGCTCCGTCCCACCAGGGTGCCCATATCAGGAAATTTGGCTGTGGTTCCTCACTGGTATTGACTTCGCAGCATCCCGTGGTTCGGCATTTCCAGCCCTGCCTGCCTGTATCCTACAACCGTCAATTAGCAGCCCAGGCACCAGTCCCAGCACTTCCCTCTCCCCCTCACACTCCCCCCACCACTTCTGCAACTGCAGATGTATGAAAATCACACAGAACTCCAGCTTTTCCCCCTCACATTGCCGCATACATCATTTTCCCCCACAAAACTGATTTTTGCACCCTGCCCCACGCTGACCCTGCCGTTCCCACCCAATAACGCAGCTGGGCTACTGGCCATGCTCAGGAGAGCACGTGGGGGCACACACAGCAGGGAAAGCATTTTGTCATGTAATGTTACCTACGAGAGAAGGGAGAAGAGGCTAGGAAAAATGCCTAACAATTGCTGTAATTATGGCCTTTTCAAACAGCTACACGATGTCAGACACAGTGTGGGGGAAAGGGCTGGCATAGCTCACCGTGCTGAACCTGGGGTGGATGCTGTTCCAAGCCAATGATTAATAGTCTGCTAGGATTTATTTTGGCATGGCAAAAAAACAAGTATGGTGTCTCAGAAAGACGCCAGATGGACAGCGCGGAGCGGAGGCCCCAGCCTGGGGTACCAGCAGCAGCACTTGCTCCGTAGCTGTGGGACAACAGCATCCCAGCAGGGGCCAGATCCTGCCCAGGACTCCCCGAGCCAATGTTAGCAGCCTCAGTGCCTGCCCAGTGCTTTGCAAAGCACTCAATGTGTCTGATCCGAGCGTCAGTGTGCACGCAGGATTGCTGGCTCCTGTCCTGCTGAGGCACAGGCACATCGCAGCAGCCTTGTCTCCATCCTTGTCTCAGGTGCATCCTCACAACAAATTCCTGGACTCACTTCCAGCAGGAATGCCAGGACAAAGCACTCCTCCAGCAGCCCAGCCCACTCTCCCACTCCCCTTTCCATGGACTGCATCTGCTCCTGCTGGCAACAGGACGTCACCTCTGGCACCGGTCAGCCACAGCCCATGGTCTGAATACAGGAAAATGTGGTCCCTGGACAGGCCACCCGTCATGCTGCAGGGTGTTCTGATGCAGGACAGAGCTGCCCCCCTCAGCCAGGCCAATGCCACCACAGCGGTGGCCAGCACCAACCCCGTCCTTCAGAGAAGGACACAGCAGGGAGGTGGCAGCAGCACCTGAGCCCATCCAACCGCTTACCTTGCTCGTCCCCTTGGACAGCAAGAGGAAAATCTTGGCTGCCCATGTGGTCAGGTACAAATGTCTCCCTCTGCTGATGCCAACCTATCTTCCACCGTAAAACTAAGGATAGAAGGGAGTCCAGCTGGGCCATAAGATATGTTGTTTGGATCAGGCTGAGAATTACTTATGAAGTGTTTTATTAACCATAATGGGTAGCTGTGCCTGGTAAAATGAGCAATAATCTTGTTCAAGGGATCGCTCCTGCATCGCACTGTTATTGCCAGTGCTGCAAACTTTCCTCACTGGTCTGCTGGCCAAAACCCTTTCTGGAGAAAGGGATGACCAGGACAAAAGAGCACAAATCAGATAGGAACAGCTCCCTCCCTCTCCCCCCCTCATAAAGAACTGGAGATAGCATGGCAGGTAGTCCTCCATCCCACAGCCCCCCCTGATTTCCACACTTCATCTCGTCTCAGTCCATCAGGAGCGCTACCTTACACAGCACTTACATCGCCTGCAGCTCCACAACCAGCTCGGACACTTCCCAGGGACGGAGCTCTGCCAGGGTAAATGGTCCCTGGCTAATGGAAGGAAATAGAGGAAAAAGTAATTTACATCACGGGTATATTTATTCTGTACACTGCTATTTTGTGATCATCTATAATTTTAATCTATTAACAGTAAGAGATGCATCTGTTCTCCAAGTTTGTCTTGTTCATAAGTAATGTGACCCCAAGGGGATTATTCGAGGGCATTTGCGGAAAATCAGTATTTCCACAACTGTGAGCCACCCTAAAAAGCAAGGGGGGAGGCACCTGGGGAGATGTGGCACCACACCTGACAGAGGAGCTGCCTTTTGAGCAGGACTGGTTCTGGTGCGTTGCATGCCCAGAAACAGCAGAGCACGCCCCATGGATGCTGCTGGGCAGCTTTCACAAGGACAAGACACCGCTGCCATTACCGCAGCCCTGTTTAGAGGAGCACGATGCAGAGCACAGACACTGCCACAGTGGCCAGGGTCCTCTCATGCCAGATGTCTGCAAGGGAAGGAGCAGAAATCCTTCTTCACCTGAAGGCACCAAGCGAGGCCAAAGCACTGGCCACCTCTACCTGTTTCCCTTATGACCTGTAGGTTGTCCGCAAGAGTTGTCTGATGGGAGAATAACTTCAGCTGCCTCCCTCCGTGTATTTCTCCAGCCCCTTAAAGTCCCAAACACTCTTTCCTGCGAGGCTATATGTCTGCCATTGGTTTGGGTGGAGATTGTAGAGAACGCGGTACCACAGCTTGGTGCTTCATGCTCCTGAAACACCCCCTCCTGGGCCTGCTCCCCATCCTGCTCCAGCAGCCCTCGCACAGCAGGCGTGGAGACCGTGATTCAGCCCAGTGAGCTCTTCTGCAGACCCATAATAAATAATCATTAAAGTTAAGGCAAGTACCACGTTCAAAGGGAAAAGCAGCAATTACAGACCAGAGCTCGTGGCATTTATGTGAAACGCTACATGAGAATACACTCAGATTTAAAATGCACCCCAACCCCACCATCATAATTTACTTCAATTATCAATCTAATTAGCTCAGCAGCCAAGTCTGGGAGGGGCATGGAGCCAGGACTGCCACTGGGTCATAGCTGAGGCTCCCAGGGGAGGAAGCCACCAGCACGACCCACTGCTTGTGGGGCCACCGTGCACCCTCAGAGGACACCCCTAAACCCATATCTGACCCAGGAAGGGTGCAGGTGGGGGGCTGGAGCAGGGCAGCGAGGACTGACGCATCCTGCTGCAGCCACCCATGGGGACAGACAGAGCAACCAGTCCCTGCCAAGATCCAGTTTGAAGCCCTGAATAATGGAAATGCATCTTGCTGAAATTCCACCTGCCTCTGCAAACAAAGCCTCGTCCGGGCTTTGCTCAGGGTGCCTGGCTGTGCCAATGAGGCTGGCAGTACAAGATCCTCGCAGGCACTCCCAGCCACCGCCACTGTACCTTTGCATGGTGCCCCATCCCCAAGGACCATGCTTATCTGAACAGGCACTAGCAATGCTGCTGCTCAGCCTCCTGTAAACAGCAGGCAAGGGGAAATAAATAAATAGGTATCTCACAATGCACACAAATGCCATGGGGACTGTCCTCTTAAATGCGTGCCATTTTGCCCCTGGGAGCAGCACTCAAACAGCTCTCCTTTGAATTGTTTTCTTCCAAGCCCAGGACCGTACCTTTGATTTCCCTGCTCTGCACAAGCAAGGCCAGCAGCACGCACCAGCCCCCCGACACTCTCCCCAAGGGTGACGTTCCTGCCCACACATGTGCAAATGTAAGGCACTGGCTCAGATTCTGACGAGCGGCCGCCTATCTCCAGAAATCACAGCCACCACCAGCAGCTCTGCCCGCCGGGAGCTGGCTGCTGCCATCACAAATGTGGGGAGATTTTCATGGCTTATGGCACTCGCAGAAACCTGAGCTCCAGAGGCCAGAGCTATTCTTGGTATTCTGTGTGTTTGCAGCAAACAGTTTATTGGAAGCATTTAGCCCTCTTTCTGTTCATTAATAAAGTTCAAACATACTTTGGTTTTCTTCATATTTGCTCATTATTTGAAATTGCACAGGGACGCTTTAATGGGGACGTTTTGGCACAGAGACTGCCTGCCACTGCTCGCAGCAGCCAGAGACACAGCTCGTCCCCGTTCCGGCCCCGGCGCTCTGCGGGACGGAAACCTGGCAAGGATTCAGGCTCCTACTGCCATCCCCAAGACCTCCTCTTTCTGCAGGCTTTTCTGCAAGCAGGCTTTTCTGCAGATGCAGAAGCGCTTGCTGAGAGCAATTTAAAAGGGTTTGCAAACACCAGCATGGTTCTTATTGAAACAAATATCCACCAATCTGCACTGCGCTCAGAGAGCACAAGCTCTGAGAAAAATCACATCCCCCCAGCTGCTTGGGACACGGTGCCATGGCAGAAGTGTCGGAGTGGGAACAGCCGCCTGGCCACAGCCAGCCCTGCTCAAGCCCCTTGTGCTGTGGGGCAGGCACCCAGCACCCAACCACATCCCCCCAGCACAGGAGTCTCCGGGTGAGGAGCCAGCACCTGCAGCAGAAGGCTGGTGTGGATGCTCCCTGCCTTTGCCAAAATTTCCACGGACTGTGTATTCCAGACCTGCTACTGTAACATGTGGGTACTTCAGATACAGTGCACAAGCCCAGTTATTTCAGGAACTATATGGTGATGGATAGCAAGATGCAAGGAAAGGCCATTATAGGCTGTAAAAAGCTCCAGTCTTCATACTTGCTCCTTGCTCTGTGACAAACCATCTGCTTCGCCTGCACCTCCCTTTGTTTATCCTGCTCAGCTCAGCTGAAATTAAAATTGACAAAAGCAATTTCTCCCGATCAAGTTGGAAAGATAAGGAGAGCGGCTGCCGCATGCACTGCCATAGAAACCTGGGCTGCTCTGGCGTTCAGCCTCCTCCTCGTGCAGCAGCGAAGTCTGGGAAGGGAAGCGCCCAGCTGCAGGGGAAGGTCCCCTGCTAACGCCAAGAAGTAACACAGACAGATTCAGCCATGGGAGTGCCATCTCGCCAACACGGCGCTGAGAAGGAGGTCTGTTTTATTTGGGCTCCAGCCCCCTCCCTTGGATGCAGGAGCACAAAGTAGCCCGTTTGATTAGAAAAGCACACTTGAATGAATTTGGAATTATTTCCTGTTTGAGGGGAGGGAGGGGGAACAGCCTACTTTCTGCGAGAATGCTTCTGGAGGATTTGAGAACCTCCCAGGTTATATTTACTCTGCCGAAGCACTTTCCAGCTCGGAGCACTCTGCAGGACGCAGGTCCAGCCTGCAGCTGTAGCTCTCCCTGGCACAAAGTCACTGGGATCCAGTCCCCACAGCCACTGTGACTCACGTGCAGCCCCCCAAAAAGCACCTGCAGTGTAGGACAGGGACCCTCAGAGCTCTGTCCCGCTGTGACAGCACCATGGCAAAGCCCAGCAGGGGCAGGATGCTCACACCATGATCAGCCCCACACGCAGCCCCATCCCACTGTGCTGCAGGGCCAGAGGCGCATGGAGCAGCTCGCTGGAGGCAGGGGACCTTCATATTTCTACTTCCAATTTCTGTAGACATATTAATAGCGCAAGGCCTCTTTTCTCCAAGATGCAGGAGCAGCTGCTTGAGTCTCCACTGAATTAAGCTAAGGACAAGTTTTACATTTTGAAGAGTGATCTTTGGGGTCTGGTATTTATTTTTTTTAAACCCGAGAGCAAAGAAAGACATCAGAAAAACATCAAGCTGTGAGACATGCCATTTTCCCTGTGCTGGTATAACTCAGGAATAGCTGAATAAAACTGCAGTACTAGTTCCTGACAAATTCCCCAGTGAGCTAAGTAAAGGCTGGAGAAATTCTGCCCAGAAGGTAATTGCTTTTTTTTTTTTTTTTCCCCTCCCTGAAGTTATTAGAGTTGCAAGAGGGCCCTGCAGCAGAAGGCCCTTGACTAGCACAGGTCTGCTGCTCCTCCCTCTGGAGAAGCCCAAGCCCGCTGTCACAGGCTGTGTGTGAGGCCAGCGGGCTGCAGGGACCAGCTTTTCAGGGCAACATGGCAAAGCAAGGAGACCGATGCCACAGCCCTTCTCCCCACTGAAGGCACGGGCAGAGGATAAAGGAGATTTCCACAGGCTGAGAGGAGACCAAGGAGCACTCCAGATGTGCACAGAAGCCTTGTCTACACAGATTACACCTCCTCCAAACATCCAGAGCTCCATAGAAGCCTTTGACAACAAAGAACTCATTCACAGCTACAGTGAGGGAGGAACTGATGGGGCATCAATCCCCAGTCAGAATTCAACATCCTCCTATCATATCAGGATTACACACAGAAATCCCACTGCTCCACAGTTGGAGCAAGGCACTGCAGTCTCTGAAAGGAGACACCAGTCACTAATGACTGGGAATTAATCAGGATGACCGGTTCAACCGCCTTACACATCAAGGGGCAGATAACACAGATAAACCCCTTCAAAGCAAGGAGGAACTGGAGCGATGACATGAGGACATTGATCGAGCTATTCTGGATTTGCACAGGATATGTTACATTAGAATCTGGATCTGCTCCTGGGTTTGCCCAGGATCAGCAAGATTAGATCTGGATCAATTCTGGGCTTACTGGGGCTGAGCAAGATTAGACCACAGATCAGCCTCCATATCGATCCTGTAATTTGTCACTACTGCGCTTGGGAGAGAAATCCCTCGTGCAGCTAACAGAGGCTGTGCTGGCATGATGGAGGGAAGGTGTCAGCCCTGCTCCTCGCACCACGCTCGTTAGACATGTCATGCACACAGCACAGGCACTGGCTCCTATAATAACACACTTACAATGCAGTGGCATGCTCTGCCCCACATCTAGATGAGAGCAGATTTACCCCCAGACATATATTATGCATTAAAATGGCATTTTAGGAGTCAGAGGGAAGAATTCACCTGACTCCTCATCTGCCTGCAGCTAATGAGGCTCCACAAATCACAGCCACAAAAGCAGGGGCCATCCCCAGCCACCAGCAACTGGAAGAGCCAGAGGGGCCAACACACCCCCCCGGGAGGCTGGCATGGCACAAAGAGCAAGAGCAGCACAAGGTCTTTGTAGGGAACTGGGGAGAAGGTGCATCTGAGGGAGCTGTGCACGCAGATTTGGAAATGGCGCTCAGCACCAGCAATAACTGCTGCCAGCATTGGTGCTATGACATTTTGGTGTCTGCTATGGGGATGCAAAATTCATCTAGAACTTGCTGAACGTCCCTGAGATTTTGAAGGGTTTGATGACAATAACTGGTTGTGCTTGTGCAAGCTGCTTCACAGGCATCCCTGCCTGCAAGAGCTCAGGAGGACATTAGACACAGCAAGCCTGCTGGCAGCCGTGGGGCTCACAACTGCTGCCCACATGGGGCAGAGGGAAGCGGTCTGCCAGCGTCTTGGGTCCGCTCCTCCTCAGAAGCCACGAGCAGGGATTTCTGCAATATTGCAACAGTATCAGCAAAGACGGAGATGACACCAGATTAATGAAATAACAGCGCTCAGAGGTGGAGCGGGGCAGGATATTGCCCTGACAATATTCTTGGCAGGTAGCTGAGCACAACCATGTAACACTGGCCTCCTGCCTTTGATTTCTTGCTTCCAGCAGCAAGGATTTCTTCTGTCTGCATCTTTTCTGTGCTGTTGTTCCCTCCTAGGCAAGTTTTAGGTGCAGGAACAGTAAATCCACAGCTTGCTTTTTTGTTAGTGCTATTAGTACAGTGCTTGCTACATGTTTATCCAACTATCTCCAATATTTCTCTGCACGCTTTCTTGAGGTGCCCTGTCTGCTGCTTATCAGCTGCACTACTGAAGATGTCATCCGCTGAAGACCAAGTGCCCTCCCTGCACAGCAGATAGCACTGACAAACACATCACTGGGTCTCGCTGGGAGATCCTTGGGAGAATGTGGAGGGGCTGCAAGGGCAGCAGTGTTTTGTGAGCAGCCCCTGACCAATGCCAGGGTTTGGGTTCCTCCTGCCCACCACTCCAGTAGCCCCCCAGGGAGCTCAGGCACCTTCTACAGGCGCAGGTTTCTGCAGACAGCCCCTGAGCACGATCTCCCCCCTCCCAGCTTATTCCACTAAATATGTTCCAGTTAATGCAATTTGGTCTCACATCGAGTAGCGTCAAACACAGCAGCTGCCAACCAAATATGAAAGATACAAAAAAAAAAAAAAAAAAAAAGCAGCTTGAGTCCCTCGGTGGCAGTTTGGGAGAGGCAGCTTCATGCCTGCAGCACCTGTGCATTGCAGAGGGCAAGCAATTCCCTCAGCCCCATGAGACACAGATGGGCCACGCTTGTGATTGGGAGCAAATAACACAGGGGCAGAGGGCTAAATCACATTTGTACAGCCTCCTCCCCCGTGTTTCTCTGCATTATTTAAGTCGAAAATGTGTTCTCGTATAGTCTTTATTCTTTCCCTTTTGTACTCAATTCCAGCTGGTGGGTGAATTAAATCAAACCACCCAAACCCAGGCTCTGAAGCTGCGTGAAACCGTGCTCCAGGTCTGATCCGGACCTAGCAAGTCATCCCAATTTCTGCGCTGACCAAACACAGAACAGCCCAAACCTGTGCTCAGCAGAGCTGATGGCTGTAGCACATGGACTGAAAGCCTAGAGCCAAACACCTGTAGCTTTGAAACACAGATGCAAATCCACACTGGGAGGCTTTGGGAAGCAGCAGAGCTTTATGCTGCCCAGAGATCACACACTTGTGATCACATTTGATAGCATCACCACTCAGGGCTTCCTAAACACCCCCAACCATCCCATAACTGCCCCACACCATCACCTTTCTGGAGTAACATTCCTTTCTCCAGGGAAGGAGCTCCTCAGCTGTACGGACAGGGGATTAGGGTGGCCATGGGGCAGCCCCACACAGAGCCAGGCACAGGCTGGGGGATGCAGGACAGGGAGGGGATGCTGCTCCCACAACAGGGCATGGGTAAGGGCAGGAAGCAAGAGCAGGCACCAGCATGCTAATGTGCATCTCTATTGGAAAGCCTGCCCCTGCAGAGCTCAATTGATTTTTTAAATTAATCTATTTACAGCAGTTTGAGTTGAGCTAGCTTTAGGTGCTGTTTAAGCTGCTTTCCTCATGCCTCGTGTTCAGTGCTTGCATGGCATGATTAAGTAAATTGGGGGAGCTGGAGCAGAGAGAGGAGCACCCCTGGGTGCCCAGAGCAGGGCCCAGGCCTGGCAGGAGCCATGCCTTCCCACAACTCTCCCTCCTGGGTACCTGGAGCACCCCCCAGGAGGAGGGGGGCACTTGCAAGCAGACCCCAGAGCTTTGGGGTACAGCACTGGGGAGCCCTGCAGGACCCCAGCAGCCTCCTCCAGAGATCCTTCATGCTCTGGAAAGAGCTTAGTGGGGAGCATTTCTCCTGTCTGTCATTAGCCTGACATAATGTCTTTCCTGCTGGCAGCTTTCAAGCTCAGCAGGTTTGTTATAAAATTCATTACCAGATATTGCAATCACAGTCACCTTTATTGGGCTCTGCATTTACAATAATTAGGCCAATAAACACTGATTTATAAAAATGACAAACAGGAACTCCCAGTAAGCAAGAAAAATGTGCTTTCTTTAGCAAGCAAGCTTCTCACAGGGCAAAAAAAAAAATGCACGAACTCAAACCAATGGCTGCTGCAGAGCCAGCAACAACCTCCCAGGAATTCCCACCCGCTGGCTAAGGCCTCTCTGGGGAAGGGCCTCGCTCACAAAGCTCAGGCTGGGCAGCTCAGCAAGGAGCAGGGGGAGAGCAGAGCAGGGGGAGCTGTGCCTGCAAACCAGGGCGCTGAGTGGGAGGGTGCCCATCACAGTGCTGTGCCTCCAGCGCCAAGCCCCTCTGCACACAGGTGAGCAGAACACACAGCAGCACTGCACCAGCAGTACACTGACACCTCCCCTCTGTAGCCCACTTTCAGCCTGTCTGCCATCACATAGGGCAAGAGGAAACCACCAAGAGGTGGGAAGAGATCCTCAACCACTGCCACAGGACTGGCACACAGCCCAGGTGCCATTCCCTCTACAGGGACAGGTAACACAGCACTGCAATAACCCTGTTCAGGCAGCAGCCAGCACAGCTCCCACCTCACCCCCAGCACCACAGCTTCCTCTATTTCCTACCTTTTTTCTGCATTTCTCTCAATTTCCTCTTGCTGATCCTTGCTTCTCAGCACCCTGCAAGCCTAGACACACTCAGCCCCACAGCCCCCCAGTTCTCCAGCCAGGATCCAGCAGCACCACAGAGCAAATCCCCTTACTCCCAGCAACAACCCCATAGGGCAGCCGCCCCATCCCCTATATACCCACCCAAGTGGGAGCAGCTGTGCAGTGTTGGCTCCAGAGACCTTCAGGCTCTGTTGACGGCAGCAGCTGGTGCCCCAGGTGTCTGTGTGCCCCCCCCCCCCAGCACCCACAGGGCCCCCCAGCAAGCACCCAGCTAGGAGCCAGCCCTCAGCAGCCACAGTTCTATGTTTTTGCTAAATGAACCCCAACATTGATCTCCAGAGCTTTCCACAGCTTCCTTCTGTTTGGGACAGAGACGGGCAATTGTGTTGATCTTGTTTCACTTTATTTGTGTTATTGATTTTTAAAATAGCTGTTTTTTTGCTAAAAGGCCCCTGAAGCTGTGTACGGCTTGGCTGTACATAGTGCTGAGCCAGAGGTGCAGGGAAGCAGCCAGAGCTGCGTGGAGACATTACAAGAAAGAACTAGGCAAAAACCCCATCCTCTGAGCCGCAGGAACTCAATAAACCTCGACACACCTGAGAGACCAGGACACCATCCTCCATTCCCTGCAACCCTGAGCCTGACAAACACGGGTGGTCTCAGAGGACAAGGGAAAATGATGCTTGCACCACTGCAGCACAATTAATTGCAAAGACCATCAGTGGAAGATTTTATGACAATCAAAGAAAAATTAACTGTGTCAAAATTCTTCAGTTTAATGGATTCCTTCCTGATTAGTCACATTCAACTTTGCCTTTACTTGCTTTAGGAAGTAAACAACGTTAATGCACATATCAGATGACAGCGTAAAGCAACGCAAGAGGCCCATGTGACACTAAACTGAATTGATTCAGATGGAAATGTTTAACATGTTAACACTTTAGGTTTACTAAGCGATGATAATCAGCTGTCTAGGCCCTTCACACAGTCTCAGCACAATGCAGAGACAACTTCAGCACAACTTCACCAATGTTGTCTTCTGCCCACAGGTTTCCCACTGCAGCACTCCCGACAGGTGCCATTTGGGCTCTGCTGTCCCCAGAGGGAAACTTCACACTGTGCCCACACCGCGGGCCTGACCTCATCCACTCCTTCCTACCACAGCTCAGAAATCACAAATGTACCTGCCTCTAACTAGGCACACTGAAATTAACCGCTGGCAGAGAAATGCTCGCGTTACCCTGAGCAGCTATCCAGTGCCGTAAGCACACAATCCAGCGCTAGCACCTGTACGTCAGCTCCGAGTGACATTTATTTTTATCTCAGATAAAAATACACTTTTTGAGGATGGGTGTGTGGCTCAATGGCAGCGGGGCTACCGGTATGGCCATGACAGAGGGGCAGGCTTGGGAGCAGCAAGGGTAGGGGCGCCGACCGCTCACTTCCGACATTGTTGCCCTGCTGTTTCCTTATGCGCACGTCGGAGAGGAGCTCTGGAATATTACTTTGGATCTTAACAACCCTCTCAGCCTTAAACTATTTTTAATAAAATGGCTTTCTGCGCGACACCAACACACGCGTAGCTTTCAATTACATTTTAGCACTCCCAGTAGGAAGTAGCTCTTTATTGGGAGAAGTGACTTATGATAGTAGAGGATTACGGCTTTGGTCTTTGCATCATGGATATTCAAAGCTGCACGAAAAAAAAGCAGTTCAGCACATACGCTGTGGATGAGGTAAACCTTGTGCATGGGGACGTGTTTCTGAAGAAGTTAAGTATTTGAAATAAAACCATGCAGTCATCTAGTAGAACACAGACATGAAATTGTTATTTATCAAGATGAAACCGGCATTTGGATAAAATTCTCCAGCTCCGTTAATAACTTCTGTTGACGAGGGAGCCACAACGGCAGAAATGAGGTAGCTGTCCCCCGAGCCAGCAGCACAGCTCTGAGAAGCAAGATTTTTCATGGGCTGTGAACAAGGAGAAGCGTGTATCATCGGTAATCACTTTCTGAGAGGCTCCTTCAGAATGGCCACCGTGAATTCATCTTTTGTATTGTTTCCGAAAGGTTTGTCAGCTCTGCATAATCTGCTGCAGCTAGCAGCCGCGAGAGCGCCACGTGCCACGTGCACCTTGAACGTGAAGTCCAAATCCCGGAGCAGTTTTATCACAATGATTAAGTTTCTTAACTTACATCAAGTATGTCTCTGGAGTTTTCTACCATGCTGTGAACTTCAGATAAACAGTGAATGATGAGTGGGCTGATTACTGAAACCTCCCTTCAACAGGGGCCATACATGGCTAATTGATAAGAGGAGATAACGCAGCCTCTCATCTGCCAAAAGTTGCAGAAAATGGGAGAGGTTGAAGCAGAAATGGCTCTAAGTAATCAGCCCAGTGGCTAACGAGCTCCATTTATAGTGGATTGCTCCCTTTCTCCTTTTTCTGCCCGGGACAGTGGAAGCAGCAGTTGGGCAGGTAGGAGCAGACACATCACCCAGCATGGGAGCACCCGGGAGAGCAGCACGAGAGGCACATCCCTTTGGGGAGACCCCCAGCAGCATCCAAGGGGGTTGTGAAGGTGGCCGGGGGGCCGGGGTCCCCAGTGCTGCCGCCCTGCGGTGAGAGCTACGAGGCGCCCCATCCCACACTAAACGGTGTGATTTACTTACTGCCTATGGAATTGCCCAATTAATTCACTATCCACATTAATATTATGGCTCATTTTTAACTTTACTGTCTCCATCGTTCCAATTTAGTGCTGCTCAGAGATGCTGCCACTGACCTTAATGGGTTTTTCATTAGAACAAAGAGCACCCTATTAATCACGGTTCGTTTTTGGCTGGAGGTTGCTGTCCAAGCTGTGCTGCTTTGGGGAGCTGCTTCAGTGGTTCGGGGCCTATTTTATTTCTGCTGGGCTTCTCGCCCCCACTCAGACTGCGCACAAACCCCGCGCTGTCCAGGAGGAATTTCTTGGTATAACATTTCCAGACACAGAGATTTTATGCAGCACTCAAGCTACACTGCAGACATGATAGATTTTTTTCTGGGCAAATTGAAGCAGGAAAGGAAAGGATGCACCGATCATAGGCAATGAGCCTCTTACTGTCCTGTGCAAAAATCAAATGCCTTTTAATAATTTCAAATGTTCTTCTGGGTATCAATTAGTCACACATTAATATCAGTATTGCTTCTCTTCCTCACTTCACATCGGATTAAATTCTCCCCTGTCATACGGACTCGCACTCATTAGCTTTGAGGAAAATTAGTAACTGTTACCTCTTCATTGGCGCTGATGGGAGATTTTCATTGGAAATGCTTTTTTTACACAGAACCTGATTGTGGTCTTAAAGCGATTGATCTTTTTCCCCTGGAATTGTTGCCTTTTCATGGAAAACCCAGATTTTTCTCTGAAAACCTCTATGCTGAGCCTGAGCTCTCTCCATGCACCCCGAAGGAGCAGGACCTGAAGGGGTTGCACTGACCTGCAGACTGCCACCACAGCCTCCACAAGCGTCAGAGCCGCTGATAGCAAGGACAATTTTGTTCAGATGGGGTTTTGCTCTTGCCAAGCCCATAGCTCAAGGCTGAGTATTTATAAAGCTCCCTACAGAGAGCAGTGGTACACAGGGGTCTCATCCTGCTCCCTGCACAGCATGGGTGCCGGGGGCAAGCAGGGAGAGGGGGGTGATGATATTTATTGAGTTTTATTAACTTCCAGCCCTGCAAGGTTCTCACCTCTTTGAGCTAATTCAGCTGCCTGACTCCTGCCGGAGTTACAGTGATTGCCATTAAAAAACTTGACATTTACCTTACAACAGTAATAAAATAATAATGCCTAATTTAGTTTACGAGTGGTATTTGCAGTGTTTCCTGTGCCTGGAGTGGGGGATATTGTGAAGATGGCTGCTACGTTGATCAATTATGTCTGGTTAACAGCGCTGCTGTAATTCTTTCCTGTAATCATAACCGTCTTTCAGTAGAGCAGCTCCAAAGTTCTTCTCTGAAGCAGTAATTTTGACAGGAAAAAAAAAAATGTTTTCAGTCCAAAACAGATACTTCAGTTTTCAGTGAAGAACAAAAGCTTTGGAGGTGAAACTTTCTGTTGAAAAGTGCAGAAATATAAATGTGGTGGCTGCACGTAGTTGCTGCACTCAGATTTCCAAAATATTTTAGATGTTTGTGAAGGCTGACTGCGATTGCTTTCCATTAAAAAGTGATTTTTCTCCTCCAAATAACATTCTGTCTCTCACTTGTCAATACGACTCCCTTCTGCTTTTGGCCTCTCAAATATTAAAACCCTGAGTTTTGCATTCCTGTGGGCTTGCTGCAGCTTCACTGGGCAGGGGCAGCTCCTGTGCATGCCTGCCCGGGGCTCGCAGCACCAGCACCAGACCTGGCATCACTGTGACATCCCCATCGCTGCCATTTCTTCCTCTGTTTCTCACCCACAACAAAACTCGGTGTGGATTTTCATCCTTTCGGTGCAGTTTTAATTAGTGCATGATGCACTCAGGGCTTTTATTAGCACAAAGAGCTCAAAAGACAGTGCATGCCAGCTCCTCCACACCAGGGAGCCTCCTTCCTGTTCAGACCAGAAACTTAACACTGGAGCGCTGAAGCTTGTCTTAGAATGGGTTCGTTTCCATGAAGAAATGGGATGATTTCAACAAATGGAAATTTTTTCCATACAAAAAAAAAAATTAGTCAGGAAATTCCTGGCTAGACTGACTTTGGGGCAACGCAGGAGCTGCACAGAGCAAGCATGGGGTGCCAGACCCCTCCGTGGGGAGAGCCCAGGCTTCCTTCTGTGCTGCTGAGGGGGTGCTCACACACACAAACACACGTGCATGTTTGTGCACACGTGTGCATGCATGCAAATGCACATACCCACATACGCACACCCATGCCCATGTATGCATGCACATGCACACACATGCAGGCACACAAACAGGCGCACATGTCCACGTACACCCTGCACCCCTGCCGTGCCCACAGATCCCTGTCCTGCAGGGACACATGGCCCCAGAGCCCTCAGGAGCGCAAGGAGCCCTTGCACAGCTCAGGCGCATCCAGCAGGTCGGTGCAGGGCTGGGAGCAGAAGCAGGAGCACAGCTTAAAGGAAAAGCCCCGAAGCCCCAGCTGGGACCCCCGACGGGGCTGGTGGACACCACGCAGTGGAAGTGAGCGTGGGTGCACCTCCAAAACGTGCAAACCACTTGCACCTTGCAAGCTGCAGATGCCCCCTCTTGCCCACCCATGTGCCCAGCTGCAGCCCTGGGAGCCAGGAAGGCCTCCAGCGTGGTGCAGGGGCTGGGGCAGGCAGCCTGCGGGGGAAAGCTAGCTGCAGCCGTCATCGGAGCCACAGAAACCCAGCCTTCCCCCTGCATGTGCAGCCCAGAGCCTCTGTAACTCCACCTCGGAGCCGGCTCGTCCTCACGCTGCGGAGGGAGCAGCCAGCCACGGAGATCATGGGAGGGACGTCGCGGCTCGGCCCCGAGGAGTGCCGCTTTCTGGACGTAAGTTCACGGCGTGCTTCGCTGCGGGGCAGCTTGCAACCCGGTGTTCGTGAGCACGATAAGTGTCTGATGTGCGTGTACTCGCCCCTCCGCGAATGGTTAGCAGCCCTCTGGAGATGGCTCTTTTGTAATTGATTAGGCAGAAGCATCCAAGACCCGAAAGAAGACCTGCACCAGGTACAAGATCTGCGGACTGCTCTTCGGTGTGCTGGTCATTTCTCTGATTCTCATATTTTTTGGTGTCAAATACCTCTGGAACCCAACACCCAGAAAAGTAAGTACGACCTCTCGGGTCCAGCATCTCAGAGCTCCGCTTTCCCCAGCTGGGGCTCTTCCCCTACTCACTTCACTTTTAACTACACCCTGAAATCCAGGCAAGTTTGCAGAATGGCTTTGCTTACACCATAAGTATTTGTGGGAACTTTTTAAAATCTTTGTATTATTCATAACTAGCTTCTACTTTCTATGGGCTGGCTTTTTTCTCTGTCCCCACGTTCCTTCCCTAGCTGACAATTAAAGGGTATGGAAGCTGTGCCATGAAGAGTTAAAGTTACTCTCTTTCACCGGCAGCAAATTTTATGACAAGTAAGAAAATATTTTCCATTTCATTTCAATTATCTTGCCAGAAACCGGTGGAAAAGTCATTATGCCACCGCATAAAGAGGAGAGAAAGCCAGGACGCAGTGGTGATTGATTGTCATGGATTATATTTCTTACTTTAATGTGTCTGCAATGTGAGGGGACAGTGAGACGGATTAGCTTTTGGAGAGGGAGCTCCTGCTAACTGGATTGTGCTCCTTTATTCCCCACTCCCTACATGCATGCTGCTAGTCGGGCTCTGCGTGCCCAGGGTCAGTCAGGAGGCCCTGGGTTGCACCCCGCATTGGGTTTTTGCTGACTCCCAGGAGCGGTGACATCCCCCAAACCCCCTTTCCCACAGCAGCATCCTCTTCCTCCTTGCTGTCCCGTGGGCCCTCAGGCACCAGAAGCTTTGTCTTTTTATCAGCGAGAAGAACAAAATACCAAAAATCAAAGTAATAAAAGCCATATGTGCGGCCAGGCTCCTGCCAAGACATTTATAAAGTCTCTACTGTTCCTCGAAAAGCACGGTGCATGCCAGCCAGGGGGAGGCTGCTAACCCCAGGCCCGGCTCTTGCCCAGCCCCGGGTAGCAGTGGTGCGGGGGCGCTGGCCGGACATCAAGGGAATGACGGGGGTCAGGGCAGAGGGGTAAGGAACAAGGAAACCCCAGCGCTGGCCAAACGCAGCAGGGACAGGGATGTTGTTAGCAAGCGACGGAGGGGAGGGACCACCCAGGGCTCATGGATGGTCATTTACCCTTTTGAAATGAAGCCGTTTGAGGAAAATGTTTCTGGCAGCAAGGAGAGAATGCTCTTGCATAGAAATGACCATGCAGAGTAAGAAAAGTTACATCCAGGCTTTGCCTGTGCTAGCTTGGCAAGGAAAGAGACGCTGGGGGGAGTGCTGCTCCCGGCAGCTGAAATGCCAGCCCTGGGCTCCCATGACCTCGCCAGTGACTCTGGAGAAGGACGGAGGGTTTTCATTGTCTCTGAAAACTTTTCTGCACCAGCCATGATGGGTGGGCAAGGGCAGGGGCAGGCAGGGCAGTGGTTCCACCAGCCAGCCCTTATCCTGCCAGGAAATCAGGATGGTGAGTCTCAACATCACAAACCGAAGGGAATTGAAGTCTTTAAAGAACAAAAAGCCCTTTGAGCTCCCTTCAAACATACGAAGAAAGGAAAAAAAAATCATAAAGAATATTTCCTCCAATATTTCCTCGGCCTGGCGCTGCCCTCTGCACGGCAACATCCCCTTGGCAGCGCTGCCGCACGCGGAGGCGGCGAGCCTGCTAGCAAGGGGCTCGTCGTGTCCTCACAGGGGGACATATTTCAAGGACTGGCAAGCAAGAATAATTTTTAGGCCTATAAAACATCTCTCTGAGCAGCAGGGAGCTAGCCAAGCCCAAATGGGTTAGTTGGCCACAGTGCTGGCACGAATAATTCTTTGTAAATGGAGAGGAACTTGAGAGTAAGGTGCCACCCGGGATCATACCCTCCTATAACTGATTTATGGCACTGTGCGCATTTTGTCAGTCAAAATGGGCAGCCTTCCAGCCATTTTAGGCTTTGCACTACTTCTTCCATACCATAAAATCTATTGACATATATATATCTTTATAAAAGCCTCCTGCTGACTAACAGGAGATGCTCACGACTGCCAAGGAACATAAAATTCTTCAAATTTTTACCAGGGGCAAAGGTACCCCGGTAGTTACTGCATTGCACAGCTGGGTCCTGCACCAAGGCTTCTTCCAGCAATTGCAAAATGGGGGATGCTGACCCTGAAAAGGGTTTTGCACAAGCTCTTTGCTTCTGCATGCCACTATTTGATTCAGGAAAGGAGACTCCCCTAAGCCCGCCAGCTCTCGCTGTGCCAGCAGGATCGTTTCTGTGCTTCAAACAGCATCTGCCACCACTCATCCTTTAAGGGTCAGGCATCCGCAGAGACAGGAAGGCTGCCGGGCTTGCTGAACACAGTGAGCACCTGTGAGGAGGAGAGGGCTGCTCCCCGCAGCTCCCGGTGGGGATGAGCATGCCAGCAAGCAGGCTGGTATGCCCTGCAGCTCTTCAGCAGCCCTTGAGGAGGGCTTTGATCCGCAGGCGATCCCCAGCCTCCTTGAGGCAGAGGGAAGCGCTTCCCAGGGAAAGCAGAGGGCACAGAGCAAGAGCCACAAGACCGGGGTGAGGCAATGAAGCATGCAAGCCAGGCTTACATTGATGGAGTAAGTGAGCAGGGGACAGGGGAAGGCAAAGTCCCTTGGTCAGGGTTTCAGTCCAGCCTGGGTTGTAAATGGATGTGGGATCAGCACCTCCTTCCAGCCTCATGTCTGCCCTGCTCCTATTCAGGTGCCCCGTTATCCCACAGCCAAGCGTAGGTCTGGGTGTTCAAGATGCAGCCACGCACACCTGGCCCCATCCTGCCCTTCTTCCCTGGGAGCTGCCTCTCCTTGTAATATCCAGAAAATTGCCCTGGCTCCCTGCACATGCAACGGGGGGGGGGGGCGGCGGGCCCACGGGGGGGAGCCAGGGCACAGGGAAGGCTGTGAAAGCTCATGGGGGCTCAGCCGGCGCATTTTTTTCCCTCACAGGTCTATGATGTGGAGCACACCTTCTTCAGCCACGGCGAAAAGAAGAAGATTGTGATGGAGATTGACCCGCTGGCCAGGACAGAGACCTTCAGGACTGGGAATGGCAGTGAGGAAATCCTGGAGATTCATGACTTCAAGAACGTGAGTGCAGCAGCATTTGTGGTAGGAGCCCTGCCAAGACCCCGTTCCCTTGCTAGAGAGCCCTTGGGGATGCTCAGTGGGACTGGCCCTGGCACCCCATCAGGAGGGGACTCAGCTGGGGCCACATCGGAGCTTAAAATGCAACGTGCTTAATAGCCCAGCTGCAAGAGGAGTGACAGGATCCCTTAGGATACTGTGGTGTCACTGGAGCAAGCCCCGGGACGGTTTTGTTCTACGTCAGGGAGAGCAATTCCTATCTGCAGGCTGTCTGGGCACCCTCTCAAAGGAAAGGAGATGTGTGCCTACATAAGCTTTCACAAGTATTTAATAGCAGTGTGGTTCAGTACCAATGAAATACATGTTAAAAGCAAGACCTAGTTATTGGATTTGCCCTTGCAAAGGAATGCAATCATCATAAATCTATCCAAATCCAGTACATTTGTCTGTCTGGAGAGCATTAAAACATTGTGACAATGTTGTAGGCTCTCTCTGAAACCTAATTAAAATTTGTAGGGAAATACCCTGTACAGTGACATATGGCAAAATTTTCATCTAATAGCCTAGCAGGAACTGAGGGCTGAATGTTCATATAACCATAATGGTCAAACACTATTCTGCATATTTTTATTTATGTAACCAGAGCTCATGATAGTAATAAGGAGAAGGGGAGCAAAGTAGAATTTTATGACTATCCGCCTGAAAATATTTGTAAAAAGCCCAATTCTCCCAAACCATAAAATGCAATATCCCTTAGGAGAACCTGTTAGTACATCTTAGCTCTGCTGCTGAACAGAGTTTGCACAAAAACATCAACAGGAAAAATATGACTAAACTCTGATCCAGCTGCACTCCCTGTAGGATCCTGTTATTTATCCTCCTGCTTTGCCGTGACTGCTTGCCTGCTCTTTGTTTTGATGCTGCAGGGAATAACTGGCATCTTCTTTGTGGGGCTTCAAAAATGCTTCATCAAAACTCAGACAAAAGTCATACCTGAGACTACAGAGGCCAAGATCCCTGAACTCGAGGTACGTGAATAGAACAGCACAAGGAGCTGCGAGGCACCCCGGCGAGGCCAGCGCTCCCCCTGCAGCCCCATCCGCGCCAGCCTGCCCAGAGAATCCGCAATAAAGAAGTAACGAGCTGTGATCGCTTCATAAAATTATCTTATTTCAGAGGATTGCTTCTGAAAACAACAAGTCGAAAGAAACGGGATTAGGCAGCCAACAGACAAAAACCTCTCAGCACAATACCGAAGATCAAGAACAATAATCCTGTTGTAGTCAAAAGGTCGCAAGACAGCTCAGGATTAGCAGACACCAAAAAGTCAATCAAATTGTTTTCTCTGAGAGCTGAGCCTCCTGTTCTCGAGCAGAATGAGGCAGAAGTAATGAATTTAAAAGAGCAGCCGCATTGAAGAAATGCAATTTGGGAAAGCGCTTCGCCACTTGCATACAGCCTGGCCGAGCGCTGCCACCACCGTGCTTGCAGAAAGCCCTTCTGTGCCAGGGTGAGCCCCAGCCCTGCTGCAGCAAGGTGCACGCTTTGTGTGTGGCACAGAAAAAGTGTTTAGCTCCATATTTTAGCCCCCCTCTGCTGGTGCAGGCTGACGTGCTGGCTCGTTCCCCGGTGCCTGGGGCAGGACCTGTGCGTGCCCCCTCACCGAGGCTGTGGTGGTGGCACAGCCCCGCCTGCCTGCTCCTAGGACGAAGGCCGATGCCTTTCCCCCTCCCCAGGAAGCCATTGCATGTAAAATGCCATCAGAACATGTGTTAAGAATCAAGCGCGTGCAGAAACATTTCCCTGAATCATGACCCAAATTCCGAGACACAGATTCTTTGATTATGCCATAAGAAGCTAATAGATCTTTTCTGCTACCATCATAAAACGGATATGACTTTTCAATCTTTAGCAGAACATTGCCCCAGGTAGAGAGCTGAAATGTAAAACCCAGTGAGATAAATGTAGATTTAGGAAGTTCCATTTCTTCCGGGGAGCCTGGCTGCCTTTGGAGAAATTGGGAAGCACGTGCTCAGTATCTTCAGCAGCAATCTCTGCTCTCCTCCCTCCCCCGGGTCTCTGCAGTTTTGAGGAGGAAGGACAAAAGGAGACAAACCCCTCCACATGAATTGGGGAAACATAAGAGTGCTGGAGCCCCAGCGCCGCCAGCTCCTTCAGGCCACCTAGCCAACGGGACGGCTTTCAGCAAAAATGCTGAAAACGACTCAGAATCGGTCAGGTGTTGCTGGCTCTTGACTAAGACTTCCCAAAGCCATAAGGAAAAATTCTATAAAAGAGAACTGCAGCTCCAGACACCTTCTGGAGATAAAATGCCATTTGCCAGCTTGCTCTATGGGCTACCGCCACCAACATCCACCACGATGCCTTGGCAGATAGCTCACAGACCCATCCAATAATCTTTATATATCTCCCTCCCTAAGTGCCTGCCAAAGCACACCATGGAATAATGCACTGGCAGAGACATGTGGTATAAATTACAGAATATGGCCGTGCGAAGAATTTTTGTGAGGAATAAATTAAAGCGTTCGATCACAAAATCAGTAGCAGAAGGAGAGACAAATTAAGTAGTAAGAGCAAAGCAGAGAGATGTTTTAATCTTTGGTTTTAAATGAGCTGGGGAGCTACAGAAGGCTGTTCCAGATGGTGGGGACTGCAAAGGGAGAAGGCTTCTGCAGCACAGTGAACGGAGCGAGGGGAGAGCAGGGCGGTGCTGGCCAAGTGTGGGCAGCAGGACAGGGCCCATGGCAGGGACCCTCCACGGGGACCAGCAGGTATTGCACACCCACCCGGTGAGCACCCCGACCTAGGGGCTGAGGCAGACAAACTAGTTGCTTGGAGGGGAGGGCTGCACTGGGGAATGGAGAAGAGGGGCACGGCGGTGTGGAAAGGGTGTTTCACCACGCCGGGGTGAAATCTTGCTCTTTTTGCAGGGAGAAGAAATCACCACCACCTACTTTGAGCAGTCCATGGTCTGGGTGCCTGGTGAAAAGCCCATTCAGAACAAGGAATTCCTGAAGAGCTCCAAGATTTTTGACATCTGCAGAAATGTGACCATCTACTGGATCCACCCAACGCCCATAGCAGGTACAAGGAGCCATCTCCTCCCTGAAGTGCCACACAGGTGCCTCAGGACCCCCCCGTGTCCCCTTTGTCCCTGTCCCTGCTGCGACATGGTGGGAACCCATTCGCTGTGAATCCCAGACATGAGCTCAGTGTTTGCCACGACCATGAGAGAACATGTCCAATGTAAGAACAGTATGGGCTGACATTTCTCTCTGAAAAGAGTTTGTCTTTATCGGCTACCTACCGCCCTGCGCTTTGCAGAGTGGCCACCCTCCTTGTAACGAGGCAGAAAACCCCTTTGTACCTGCAAGGAAGGCAGCGCTGCTGGAAACTGGGACGCCTAAATTCTTGTCACCGCATGAACATCAGAGCAGGAGCAGACATCCGCATCTCAATCACACGACGGGGTTGCCACCTCCAGCTGCTCACCACACATCCCTCGCAGAGGTTGTGGCCTCTGAGATCCACCGCCATAATTACCCGTTCTCTCTAACCCCTTTCTATCAGAATGAGCTAGTTTAAAACCCCTACCAAGAAAACTCTGCTCAGCAGCTGCAGAAGCACAGCGCCTTGGCCTGTGCAGGTCCCAGCCAGCTCATAAAAGCAGGAGGCAACGGAGTTAGATTTGGTTTACTGGTGGAGCCGTTCAGGTCAGGGTACTTTCTTCCTCTTCTTGTGGTACCAAATTTTGGCAGCAATGTTAAAGCCTGCTGTCTTTGTCCCCCTGCTCCCTGACTATTGATAACAGTGCTTGAGCTCTTCCCATAGCTCCTGAGCTGGCCGACCTTGAAGGGGCAGAAGAAGAAGACCCTGAGCTGCTCGTGGACAACCAGAGCTGGCTGGACGGTGGGGGTGAGCAGGAGGTGGAGAAGGGCGCACAGCCAGGACCCAAGCGCCGGGCACGGCAGCTGACTGAGGAGGATCTGCCCGTCAACGACTACGTGAGTGTGGGGAAATGTGTGTCAGGGTGCCCTGTCCATACTCCTGGGGTGCCCACAGGCACCCTGGCCACGCTGATGCTGGCTCTTCCTGGCAGACGGAGAATGGGCTGGAGTTCCACCCCCTGTGGGACGAGCGAGGCTACTGCTGCGCCCAGTGCCGCCGTGCCAACCGCTACTGCCGGCGGGTGTGCGAGCCCCTCCTGGGCTACTACCCCTACCCCTACTGCTACCAGGGCGGGAGGGTGATCTGCCGGATCATCATGCCCTGCAACTGGTGGATCGCACGCATGCTGGGCAGGGTGTAGCACCCGGTGCCCGCCTTCCTCCCCGTGAGCCACCCCGCTGCGCCCTGATGTAGTTGGCATGCCGGCGGGCACCTGCTCGAGTACCACAAGCACGTGAGCCGCCAGCCACTGGCCACGGCACCCTTCCTGAGCAGCCAGCCTGTCCCCCTGCATCCTGTGCAGCTCCCGAGGGGCGGGGAAGGCTGCGCTGGAGCGCGTTGTCGCCACGCTGAGCGGCAAGAGGCAAACAATAAACGTCTTGTATGAGCGATTGCAGAGAAAATGGAAAGTCGTTTAGTCTCAGTCTGTGATGCTTAATGGGTTTGAGAAATGATCTAATTGCTCGGCTGCCTCGTCATGAGCATCTGTAACTCAGGTACCGGGACTGCCAATGCTTGCCTCGCTGGGAACGTGCTGAGGGCCCTGACATGCTCCTGGCAGCACCGGCAGCTGTTCGGCACACACTGACCCTCGGCTCTGGTGTGCTGGGGTGTCTGGCAGTCACTGGTGACAGCTCCCAGGTGCCACCAGCCCTCAGAGGGCACCGGGCAGTGTAGCAGGGCGGGCAGACCCCCCTGCACACAGCGCCAAAAACAGTCAGCAAGGAAATGGGTGACCAAAGCTGGAGGAAGCCAAGTGCCATCAGCTGTCCCCCAGCCCTGCAACCAAAAAACAGGCAAAACCCGAACTGCAGGAGGCAAAAAAATAGTCCTTGAACTGCACTCACTGGTGTGCTGCACTCACCAGCACACAGCCTTCATGGCCGAAATCCCTAACTTGGTTCCGATTTAAGCCACCCAAACACTTGTTCCAGCACCAGTGAGCAGGAGGTGCCAAGCGCTCAGCCCAGGTGCTGCTACAAGCTGGAGCAGCCCCCCAGGGTCCTTTGTCCCTGCCTGTCCCCAGTCCTGTGCTCTGCTCCCTGTCACAGGGCTGGCCAGGAGCCTGCCACTTATCCAGCCCCAGGCAAATGCACAGCTCAGGAGTGAATTTATTTCCTTCCCTCTGTGTATCAGCAAGGCTGTTAATAGGCTTAGACAAATAACAAGAAAACATCCTCAGGTCCTTTGGCAGCTTGGCTCAGCTCCCTAGAGCCCTTTGCCTTTTTAGCCAAAACATGTCCAAGGACCTAGGTTGCCCTCAAAACATGGGCCTGATGCACAGGCCAGCCCCACACATCCTCCCGAAGCCTTCCTGTGGCTCACGGCCCCCACGCTTGAGCCACATCCTGAGTTTTCTCTCCTCCCTGGGAGCCGACTGCTGCCAAGCACCTCTGACGTCCTGTGGCCGTCACCGGCCAAAACCCTCCCTGTGTCACCGAGGGAACACACGCTGTGTCCACCCTGCTCATGGGGAGCGTGTGTCCTCCGCATGGGGCAGGGCACGGAGCTCCCTGCGGGATTTCTGATCGTAAGAGGAGCATGGGTCACAGAAACGCCCGGGCGGGCAGAAACGAGCTGAGCTCAGCCGTGCGTGCAGGAGGTGCAGCAGGGCTCCCCGCACTGCAGTCCCTGGGGACAGCCAGGCATTTGTGACAAGTCCCCCTGAGCGGGGATGTCTCTATTAAAGGCATTTCTACAGCCCAGCAGCACGAGCAGAGCAGTGTTTCACATGCACGTCCATGCTTACATGCATGCCCAGGCAGGTAAAGCCCCAGCAGGGTAAAGGCAGCTCTGCTCTGGCACCAAAGCCAGCTAGAAAGGGATCATTCCAGGTTTGCTTGCCTCTGCACTGGCTTTACTGAGGAGATGGGTGTATCCAAACACAGCCCTGCTTCTCACGTGTCCCTGCCCGGTCTCCATCCATCCATTAATTGCATTCGGCCGGTCTCTCCACTGCTGTTCCCATGCTCTGACGCACTCTGCCTCGCCTTCCAAATCAGCGAGGCTCTCAGCGGCCAGCTAGGCGCTGGCACCAGCTTGATTTATTCAGCGAGGTTAAATGAGACGCAAGCATTTCAGGGTGTTCCCCTTTGGCTTCCTCCGTCAGCAGTGAAGCTGCCCCATGCCTGCTCCACCGCTGCACCATGGGGTGCTAGGGCACCTCACCTCGCTAAGCAGCAGCTCTCGCCTGTGGGCTGGTGATGACAAAGTGCTGCCACTCCTACCCACGGCTTCATCCCACAGCCCTTGCAGGTTTGGTGCTTAAGAATCGAAAACACCCCGAATTCCATGAAAGGGGAGATTTCCTGTATCACTTCATAGCCTCGTGCTCAGGGCAGGGGTGCCTAGCTCAGCCAGGCAGACTCTCACTGCGCAGGGAATAGCAGTACCAAGCTATCACAACGCTTCCACCCATGTTTCTCCTGGCTCAGTGGTGCTGCAGCACACTTCGCTCTGAGAGCGGGACAATGGAGGATGGACATGCTCGCACCGGGGCTGAACTCTGGCCTCTGCATTCCTCCACCCAGCTCCTGGGCTGGGATGCTTAAGGCCTTTTGCTTCGGCAGAGTTGCACAACAGTTGTTACGAGGAAAATTCAATTACAAAAGTTATTTGTAAGCCCAAGTACCCCAGTGAGCATTTGAGAAACATGAGCTGCAATGGCCCAGAGCTTACCGTCTGGCCTGGGGTCAGCAAATTACCTTGCAGCTGGGTTTTTGCTGCTGCTTGCAGGGACTCGAGCAGAAGAATTTCCAGGAGACTAAATGAAAAGGCAGGGCAGTCTCATAGAGTAAAATATCTTAATATTTATTGTGTCTCAGGACAAAAGAGTTCTACTCAATACACAAAATGAGTGAAAGCAGCATATAATACTGACAATCAAGTCACAGCTGACTCGGTGCAAGGACACCTACCAAGGTAAAGGCACCAGGAGCTACATCACCAAACCTTGCTACAGCTTACAAAGAATCGCTACAGCCCGTACTTAAAAAAGTACAACTCTAAAAAAGTATATAAAACCCAGCATGGGGAGGAAAGAGAGCTTGGCAATAAGCCGAGACCTTGCTGAGCAAAGAGCTACAGCAGGCAAGGCAGTGCTGAAATGGGGCAACAGCCCCATCTGAAGAGGAAACGTGTCCAGCGAGCGAGCCTGAATGGTGAGGGGATGCCGAGGGCTGAGAACAGAGGTCAGAGATGAGAGAAAGCGCTGCTTTCCCGAGGGAGGCACTAGGTGAGAGCAGCTCCTGCCCAGGAGCATCCTGTCCCACGTGGCCGCCTCGCACGACAGCCAGCGAGCGCTGCGGATGAACGATGGCAGCGGCTGCTCCAGCACGGCGCTTCAGATTGCAGCTGAGGGAAGAGCCCGGCGCCCGGAGGAACGCAGCTACTACAACGACCTCGGCTACGCTAATTATCCCACTCAGTGGTACAGCAGAGTAGTGTTAGGACAAGTCCCTGAGCGCAGCAGAACAGCTGTTGCACTCGTTTCTATGAGCTAGTTGAGAAGAGGATCAGTCAATTCAAAGCAAGGCTTCACGAAGCAGCGTCCAGAGGAAAACTGGAGGCGGTGCGGTCTTCCCCGACACAGAGAGCACGAGGAATACCCTGCCGTTCAGAAGACAGTGTTAACAAACATGGCATCTGGAGGCCCGGATTTATACACAGCACAGGATGACGCAGCAGACAGGGCTTCGCAGGTGCCCTCTTGCACAGCTCAGCAGGCAGCAGCACGCCGCAGGCGACAGTGGCAGTAGCCAAGGACAGCCTGCTCCATGGCTCTGGGGGGAGGCCCGGGGTTAATGGGACAAGAGTAGATAAATCAAGTATCAGGCAGCATTAGCAGGACCGTGAGAGACCTGCCACCGCTGTCCTTGATGTAGAAGTGGTCACTTCCCCCTCACTTCTGCCCCATCCATCACCACAGGAGCACCCACGCTGCCCACCTGCTGTTACAGGAGCAGCACACGCAGCCACGAGAGGCTCGCAGCAGAGCAGCGCCCGACCTGACACGGGCACACCCACGGCTCATGTCATGGGACAGACATACCTTGGTCACAGCCACAGCACGCTGGGGGCCAACTACACCATCTCATACTGATTGTTTGTGATGTACTGGGACAGGCAGCAGGCGAGAATGATGCCAACCAACTGGAAAAAGAGAAAAGACACGCTAGAGGTGGCCCAAAACAGGATGTGGTGTTTTTTTTTTTTAGGGGGAAAGCCTGACAAATAGCTCCAGAATATCAGGCACTTCCATCTCAGTTTTATAACATGCAAAGATAGACAGTGGGATTTACAAACCACAAAATGGGCTGCTGTGCCCCACTGCAAAGAGAGACGGAAGCAGAGGATCCTGGCAGGCATATGCCAAGCAAGCTCCTTGCAAGCAACGCTCCATATCCCATCCTGTTACATTTTGCTTTACGAAGCATCTACTGTTATACAGTAATTTCAGAGATTACACAGATATCAGGAGCGTCACAGCCAATTACACAACCACCAGAGAACAGCAACCACCTCTCCCCGTTGCAAGGACAGCAGGGAAGCAAAGTTGCTGTTTCCCATCAACAACACACGGAGGACACGCTACTGTTATCGCAACATGGCCTCCCAGCCCCGATACAGACATTCAGGGCTGGATCCTGCAGGAGTTTGACCTACACAAGCCAAGTTCGAGGCACATTTACATGATTGGCCCCTGCTGGCTGCACGACAGCAAACACTTGCTGAACGAGTGATAAAAACCAGGAAATGGCTACAATTCCCCAGCCCGGCATTAGCTGAGATAATTGCGCGGCCAGAGCCGGGGGAAGCAGGCAGCTCACCATTTGCGTGTCAGTCACGTCTCAGCCACCCCATGCGGAGCCTGGTGAGCAAAGCACAGCTCACATCACTGCGGGAGGAGCACAGAGACCAGTCCCAGCTCCCAGCCACAGATGAAACCAGTTGCTAGCACAGACTGCAGCCAGAGCCCCGCTGTCTGCAGCCACTCCCACGTTTTACTGTTTCTGTTACACAAAAGGCAGCGTAACATGCTTGTTCTGGCAGTAGTATCTTGGTGAGGTTCCTCACCCTCCTCTGGTGCTGTTACCTGTTGGTCCTGTGCCTCACAGGTCACAGCATGGCTGCTGGGTGCTGGACCAAGAGCGAATTCACTTCCCTCCAAAGTGAGGGCCTGCCTCACTTGCTTAGCAAGTGCCTAGCACCTAGAGCCAAACAAGTTTCCAGAAGCCAGCTAAATGAGGGCCAGTCGTACACCCTGCAGCTCCTGCTGCGACACATCGCATCTGGATTTCCCAAGCGCTCAGCCCTATTGTGCACAGCTCCTTGGGAAACCCAGGCTACAGCATTCACCGTGCACAAAGCCCAGTTTAGCCAGGAACTCAGGGGCAGAGGCCTCTCGTTTCCTGCTGGGATAAAGCCTGTCAGATTACAGGACACTAAGCACATTGTTGCCCGAAGCCCGTGCAGGAAGTGTCCTACAGCACAAAGTAAACTGGAGGTTGAGGAGCCAGAGGGGGAGGAAGCAATTGCAGGTTGAGGTGGTGTGTGGAGTGTGAGGTCGTCCTCGTCAGGGCCAACAGCACAAGGGATACCACGTGCGTGCTCTGAGGGACCTGGCTGCCTCTGATGAAGGGACCCTGATAAAGGAGGGGCACTAAGTAGCTCCCTCCAACAGCAAATACACGGACTTTATCCAGGGCAGCACAGGCTTTGGTTTTTCTTAAAGTCAGCTGTTGCAGAAAGGAGCTCTTCCCAAATAACCTAGGATCGGGGAAACAGAGCTGGTGCTTCAGCCTTGGGTTTAAGAAGCTGGAGATTGCACAGGGGGTGAGGTTAAACACTGAATAGCTGCAGAAGAGCTGTTCCTCTTTGGCTGAGCCAGGCTGTGCCTTTTGTACACATACATACCCTGCACAGAAATTGAATGCCCCTGGAGACATGCTAGCCTCACTCTGCACTGCTCCTGTGCCAGGCAGCAGGGTAGATTTACCTGGAAGCACGCAATGCCAAAGGAGATTCCAGCCACAACGCTCATTTTTGACTCCATCGTTGATGTCACCAGGAAAAAACAACCCTGCAGGGGACAGAGAGCAAGCATGTGGGTCCACTGCTTTCCTTCCCCCAAGCACCAACCTGCCTCTCCCCAGAGCACGCGCAGCTCCTAGGGAAGATGCTCTGGTGCAGGAGGCCAAGGTCCCAGGCTCCCCACTGTCCCGCCACCCCCCTGCCTGGCTCTAGCAAAACCACCCAGACCCACGCGGCACGATCGGCATCCAGACCGGTGCTATCAAAGGCGCCGCCGCCGCCCTTGGTTTTGTTCAGTGCGAGCGTTGGGTTAAACAAAGTGACTCATCAGAGGAACGTCCTCTGCATAACCCCCTCGCACACATCAGCAGTGATCCCCACGGGATGAAGTCACCTGTGCTCACCGCAGAGCAGGACTTTGCACAGCAGCTGAGAGACGTCAGCGCCTTGGAACAAACTTGACCAGGAAGTTACCTCCTAATTTTCCCCTTTCTCCAAAACGCACAGCCCCAAGTGAGAATACTGGGGGCAGGCTGGTCCCTGACCCTCAGGGAAGGAGCAGGGGGGACTTCAGATGGCAGTAGAGGCTCGTTCTGACATATTTTCCCCCTACACCCATGCCAGAGGAATCCCTGAGCCACAGGGTGCCTGCATCTAGAAAGCAGTTCTCCCTTCAAGTGAAGGCCAAACCCTTCCCTATTTAACTAGCTCTCCCTTCCCCACCTCCAGGACTTGCAGGGGATTTTTTTGAGCTTAACTCACATCCACAAAGACTTTCAGCTTGGCTTTACTTGGGTCTCTCAGATCCTCCGCAGAGCAGTCGTCCTGGCTCTTGCAGCAGCTCCGAGGGATTCCCCTCTGGGCGAAGTAATCGGTCTTCTCCCAGTCTGAGTAGTTCTGCACCCCACAGCAGTGCAGCTGGAGGGGGAAGCAAGTTTGGGGAGTATGGTCATGTCAGTGTACCGATCCCCCGGCCCTACAGGCATTCTTGCAGCTCCTGGGCCTTTACCACTCCATATCCCAGCTCCCATCTAGGAACTGCCCGTGACCTCATGCTCATCTCTTCCCTAAAATGGCTTTCCTCCCAAACTCAGCAGCCCTGTGACCCTCACCAGGATGCCCTAACCTTACAGACAGGGGCTGCCTGTGCTCTGCATGTGGCCAGCACTCAGTACACCCTCCAGAGACCCTCCTGGCAGCACTCGCCAGCCCTACCTCAGAACAGATGCTTTCCAAGGGCACGCACCCACTTATCCCTCCTGCAGGCAGCCCTGCTGTTCCTGGACACAGCAAGAAGGCCCCAAACGCTCCACCTAATGTCCCATGGTACAAAACTTGCACTGCGATGGAGGGGAACACCCAACTGGTAACACCCAGGGTCTCAGAGGATGCAGGTGGGTGACACATGCACACCTGCCCTCCAGGAACCAGGAGGCAGACGGGCACTCACGGTTCTCTGGATGGTGTCGACCGCCTCGCTGTGCTGATCCGCTGTCACGTTGTAGTTCTTCAAGGCCAGGTTGAGGTTGCTCTCAAAGTTTGTCTTGATCTGCAAGAGTGAGGTGTCAGCAGCCGCAGGAGGAACACAGTGCTGCGGCGCTGTCCCCCTCCTGCGCACTCGCGTGCTTTGGGAACTGCAGCTCCCAGAGCCACAGCCCCACGTTAGTCACCTCTCGGCGACGGCAGGAATGACTCTGGCCACGGCCTGTGGACATTCCCCAGGAACCCAGGCAATTAAACGCTTTAATAAAAGGCAGGCTTGTATCCCTGCGGTGGCGGGGATGCTGCATGTCATAACCAGGACCTACACGGCTCCAACTCCCCCCGGTAGCAGGTTGTTCCACAGCATGAGAATGCTCAAAGGAGCTTTACTTACAGAAAGCGAGCAAAATGACATTTTCAGCTGTACTTCAGAAGGCAGACTGAAGGCAGAAGTTCAGGTCCAGGGTCACGCTGTCCATGCTGTCAGAGGCAGCATGCCGTGCCAGGCGGAGGAAGGCTGCCTCCAGCAGATGCAGCCCCTGCCCTCGGGGAGCTGGACGCTCAGCCTGGGCCTTACGGGGACTTGATGGGGGCCAGGCTGCTCATCCAGCCATGCCAACCCCATGTGTAACCAGGCAGTGCCCCTGTCCCCACAGGTGGTGTGTGGCTGCGTCCCACGGGGTCACCCCAGCCCGAGGCACCCCAGGGACCTGACCCGTTGGCACCAGGGGTGCACGGCGGGGAGGGCATGGCCACCCCCGACTCACCTCGTGCCTGAAGACAAACCCAACGACAGCGGCCACCAGGACGATGAGGAAGATGAGGGACAGGAGCATGGCGTACTGCGGGCGGGAGGAGCGGGCTGGGACGGGCGCCCCAACGGGACGTGGTCCCCCCCCAGTCCTCCCATCGGGCACCTACCAGCTTGAGCATCCATGTGCTACCGCGGCAGGTGGCGAAGCAGCCGAAGGTGCCCAGCAGGACCACAACGACGCCGGCGCCCACCAGGACGAAGGGCACGTTGGTGGCCTTCTCGTCCAGCAGGGAGAAATAGACGGCCAGGCTCACCTTGCCCCAGACGCCTACGGCCAGCAGCACGATGCCCGACACCTAGGGAAGGGGGAAAGCCTCCGCGGTCGGCGCCTGTCGCGACAGGGCAGCGCGGCCGCGACGTGCCCGCGGGCTCAGGCGGGACGGGTCGGGACGGGTCGGGGCGGCCCCGTCCCGGCGCTCACCCAGAAGACGAAGGTGTAGGTGAGCAGCACGCTCTTCAGGCAGGTGATCACCGGCTTCGTCTGCAGCCGCCGCGACGGAGACGCCATGGCCGGGCCGGGCCGAGCCGCGTCCTGCCGCGCCGAGCCCCGCCGAGCCCAGCCCCGCCCCGAGCCCGCCCCGTCGGGGTGGCCGCGACCCGCCCCGAGCCGCCGGCCGCTGCCGAAGACTCCCGGGCGGGGCCGAAGCTTGCCGAGGGTTCACGGAAACGGCCGGGCGAGCCCGAAGGAGGCCACCTCCCACGGCCCCGCCCCACGCGTGGGCCCCGTCGGAGGGGGCCCGTGAGCGAGGGCCGGGGCGGGAGCCGCGCTCGCAACCCGAGCCCTGTGGGGCTTCCCCCGGCCCCGCTGCCGCGCTACCCGCACGCAGCCCCTGGAGCCCCGGCGGCAGCTGCAGCACCGGCAATCCCTGCGCGGCACGGCCGTGGTGTTAATTAGCGCGCCGGCCAAGTAATTAGCGCCTACCTGCCCGCGCCGCGCCCGCTGTCCCCGCACGTCGGGGCTGCGGCTGGCAGCCAGAGCCCAGCTGGAAGCGCTCGCCCGCGGGACTCGGCTCCAAGGCTGGGCTTCGCGGCGAGGTTTCCTCCTCTCTCGTTGCAGTCTCGGCTCGTCCCGCACGAGCCAGCCCTTCCCCGGTGGAAAAAAAAAAAAAAAAAAAAGGAAAAAAATAAAAGGGGGGGAAAAAAAAGGGTCCTGATTCCTGTGGTTTTGTCCTCAGCCTCCCGTCACCGCAGCTCCTGTTGCAGGAGTCTGGCCAGGCTGCTGGAAGCTCCTCTGCTCACTCTCTCTCGGAAAGCGGCTCCTGGCTCTGCTGCTCGCAGAGAAACATCTGCACAACTTTTTGAAGCCCCGGAGAAGCAGAAGGTGCACGGAAAAATAGGCAGCCCTGGGATTTATTATTTTTGACAATCTCATCGTCTTGGGCCTGACTCATGCCTTTTGAATGTTTGGGATAGGCAGCGGAGGGGAAAAGTGGGTTTACTCAGCAGAGGCAGCGCAGCTGAGCAGGAGCATATGACGGCGGCGTAGGGACAGGGCGACGGAGGGAGCCGCGTGCCGACTCGAGCCCGTTTCTGTCTTTGCAGGGTGCCGGCAGGAGGGCTGGCCTGTCCCCAGCTCGCTGCATGGCGCAGGAGGCGGCCCCCGTCCTGCTGGTGTTCCTCACCAGGCTGGTGTCATCCACGTGGCACGAAGGTGGGTGCTGCGGGGATCGCGGGGTGGCACCTGCATGGGTCCCCTTGCAGGGGCTTGCAGGGGGGACAGCGAGCGCTGGGGAGAGTGAGGGTGGAGGTGAGAGGCTGGGGGGTGGAAGGAGAGGTGTCCTGGTACGGTGCTGCCAGGGAGAGCATCAGGGCCTGGGGAGGCAAGGAGAGCAGAGCAGACACCGCCACGGGGCTGGGAAGCATCCAGAGATGAGCAAATAGCCAGTCTCTCCATCACAGCTCTGCTTGTGAGAGCTAAACTTTTCCATTGACTCCCCACTCCCGCTGGAGCCATCGGCTAGCAGATGTCTGCCTGGATGAAGCGCTCAGCCCCGAGCCCACCCGCGGCTGGGCAGCCGGTCCAGGGCTCTCGTCCTCCCTTCCCTTTCCCCGTCCCCTTCCCCTCCTGGTGCTGCCAGGGGATGCTCCTGCCGGGCTGGGACTGTCCCAGTGCCTGCCCTACAGCATGAGCATCTGCAATGAAACCACATGCCTGCGAGGAGGGGACAGCTACCCAGGGAAGCGGGCAGCCCCCAGGGTGGTGGGGCAGAGCCTGCAGGCTGCACAGCCTGCACAGCCCCACTGCACATCCCCACTGCTGGCCCCGCCGGAGCCAGCCCTGGTGCTGGGCTCCCCAGAGACTGCCGTATTTCTTTGGCGCCAGCCAGCGTGGGAAGGGCAGCAGGATAAAAGGCTTTGTGGAAACGAGTGGGTGACTTCACAAGTTTGTGGGAAGCGGGGGGAGCCGCTCTGTAGTAAGGTTCTCGTAGGAGAGGTTTGCAATGAAAGTTTCCTCCACGTGACGGAGGGGCTGCTGGTTGGGTTGGCCTCAGCTTTCATATCCCCCCTTGCCAAGAGCAGGCGCGGGGGGACGGGGAGGTGGGTGCTGCCAGGCTGCACAGCACAGCAAAGGGACAATCCCTCCCAGATCCGGCAGCGGGATCGAAGCGGGGGGTGCGGTAGGATGGGCTCCCCGCAGCAATGGGGGGCCGAGGAGGGGGCAGCGCTGGCGGGGGCTAGCGGAAAAGCGGCGGAAACGTGAGCTCAGCGCTGGGGAATGCCGCGGCTGGCTGGCGTGCCGAGGGGCCGCAGGGAAGGGCGCCAGCTCTCCCTACGTGCAGGGCTTCCTCCCCAGCCCCCTGCGCCTCCCTGCCTGCCCCCATCAAATGCTTCGCCATGGGGACATCGGGGTTGTGCAGGCCAGAGGGTCCCCGCTGGTGCAAAGCCCTCACCATGGGGCCAGGGGCCACTTTGCACAGCAGAGATGGCATGGGTCCAGCAGCTCCGGCCAAGCTCCTCCAGCACCGTCCCTCCAGCAGCTTCATCCTGCCCTGGAACGCGAGGGCTGCATCTCTGCCCGGCCCTCTCCAGCGAGGTGGTGTGCTTCTCCTCTCCTCGCTCTGCTGGGACGGGCAGGAGAGAGGTTTTCTTCCTTCCCTCTGGACCAGAGCTGGTTGTACCCATGGCACAGTGGCAGGGAGAATTCAGTAGGATCGGCTGGAGGACGGCTTCCCGGCAGTGAAAGGCCAGGGGTCTCTGCCAACCCGTTTTAGGCCAGCACCCATTTCCTGCAGTAACCGCGTCTGCCCTTGTGGATGTTTAGTCTGAGGGCTGGTGCCAGCGTGCACCATGTCCCTGGGGATGGGGCTCATTGTCTGCCCTGCTTAACCCTTCCCAGCGCTGCCAGACCCAGCAGGGCACTGGGACAACAGGGCAAAGTCGAACTGGAGGTGGGATTTTCCCTTGGGGACTCGAGGGACAGTTTGGGACTGGATTGTGCTGCTGCACAGGGAGGCAGCACCACATGGGTCACACAGCCCCCTCATCTCTTTCCTCCTCGCCAGGGTCCGGCTACTACACCGCTGAGAGCCACACCAATGAAGTGTACGTGGAAGAAGCCCCGCCTGAGCCTGCCCTGGACTACCGCCGAGGTATCAGCACCCCAGGCTTGTTCCTCAGTTCCCCATGGGGAAACCGAGGCACAGCACAGCCGAGTGCCTCCCTTACCTCCCTTTCCCCCCCGCAGTGCCCCAGTGGTGTGCCACGCTGAACATCCACCGCGGAGAGGCGACCTGCTACTCGCCCCAGGGGGGCTCCTACCGCAGCAGCCTGGGGACGCGCTGCGAGCTGAGCTGTGCCCGCGGCTACCGGCTGGTGGGGCGCAGCGCTGTGCAGTGCCTGCCTAGCCGCCGCTGGTCCGGGATGGCCTACTGCCGACGTGAGTATGCCCCGCTGATCCGGCTCGCCGGCCTCCCCACGGGCATCACCGGCCCTGTGGCAGCCAGCCCCGGGCGCTCTGCCCGCTGGCATGGCCGGCCCAGCCGCTTTCCTCCCCTCTTTGTTCTGCCTGGCCCAGAGATCCGATGCCACGTGCTGCCGGCGGTGCTGCGGGGCTCCTACGTGTGCTCGGCTGGAGTGCAGATGGATTCCCGCTGCGACTACACCTGCCTGCCCGGCTACCAGCTGGAGGGCGAGCGGAGCCGCACGTGCATGGAGGACGGGCGCTGGAGCGGGAGCGAGCCGATCTGTGTAGGTAAATTCTCACCCTGCCGTCCTCCTGGCCTTTCAGCCAGCCCCATGCTGCTGGGGCACGCACCTCCATGGGCAGGGCTGCCTGCCATCCCCTCTGTGTCTGCAGGCCTCACCCCCAGTGCCTGACCCTGGTGCTGTTAGCCTCAGAGCTCAGGCTGGCGCTGGGCACATCGCTCCAGGGCTGGGGCCAAGCCTGGGCACTCAGTGCTGGCGTTACACCAGGCTTCACTTGCTCCAGGTGCCCAGGCTGTGCTCAGCAGCTGCGGGGTTGCTGGGCACCCAGTGCCCTGCTCTCGTAGCACAGCCCCGACATCCCCAGGTTCCCCAAGCTTATTCCTCCTTCCTGCGGGCAGATGTCGAACCTCCCAAGATCCGCTGCCCGGACTCCCGTGAACGGATAGCAGAGCCAGGCAAGCTGACTGCCACGGTGTACTGGGATCCACCGCGCGTGAAGGACTCTGCCGACGGTGTCATCAAGAGGTGAGCATGGAGGCGCTGCTGGCATCTCCAGGGGGCTGCACTGGGTGACATCTGAATGTCCCTCCTGGGGCCCTGACCAAGAAACCCATCTGCTGGCTGCAGGGTGATGCTGCGGGGTCCAGAACCTGGCTCAGAGTTCCCTGAAGGAGAGCACGTGATCCGCTACACCACCTACGACCAGGCGTACAACCGAGCCAGCTGCAAGTTCAGGATCCGTGTCCAAGGTGAAGAGGGCTTCCTTGGGCTGCAGGCTCCCTCCTCCCTGCACCCCGGGGCCGTGTCCTACACTCCTAGCCTGATCTCACCTGGGCTCCTCCTTCGCAGTGAGACGCTGCCCTGTACTGAAGCCTCCACAGCATGGCTACCTGTCCTGCACTTCTGACGGCAATAACTACGGTGCCACGTGCGAGTACCTGTGCGATGGGGGCTACGAGCGCCAGGGCACCTCCCTGCGGGTCTGCCAGTCCACCCAGCAGTGGACAGGCTCCCAACCCCTTTGTGCACGTAAGTGGTGAGGGGCAGGGGATGCTCAGCACTCAGGGGCAACGCTGCCTAGCAGAGAGAAGGCATGGGGAAGAGAGGCTGCAGAATGGCATTTCTCCTTGTGCTCATGCGCTCGCTTCATGCCCCAGCCATGCAGATCAACACAGCTGTGAACTCAGCAGCCAGCCTGCTGGATCAGTTCTACGAGAAACGCCGGCTCCTTGTCATCTCAGCCCCCGACTCTGCTAACCGCTACTACAAGATGCAGATCTCCATGCTGCAGGTGAGGCCTCACACCGCCCCCGTCTTGTGCCCCACCAGCACCCTCTCACCACCTCCCCTTCTCCTTTGCAGCAAGCCACGTGTGGGCTGGACCTGCGGCACGTCACCATCATCGAGCTGGTGGGGCAGCCCCCGCATGAAGTGGGGCGCATCCGGGAGCACCAGCTGTCCATTGGCATCATGGAGGAGCTCAGGTACCACGAGACGGGGCAGGCTGGCTGCAGGGTACGTGGCACTTCCTGCAGGAGCAGCTGGAGGGGTTTGTCCTGGAGAGCCAGGGCAGGTGCCTCTAGGAGACCAGGGGGATAAGGGGAGCCCAACCACCAAGCTGCCAGAAGGGGCTGGTACCTCTCAGCCCTCAGGAGGTAGAAGCCACCATCCCCAGGAGGGCCTGACCATGGCTGGGTGGGGTAGGAAGGTTCAGCCCCGAAGCAGGGGCCCCAGCCCTAACCACCAGCTCCCCTCTGCACCCCCAGGCAGTTCCTGCACCTCACCCGCTTCCACTTCAACATGGTGCTGCTGGACAAAGCGGGCACAGATCGTGAGCGCTACATCTTGCCCATCAGCCCGGATGAGATCTTTGACTTCATCGACACCTACCTGCTGAGCGAGCAGGAGGCAGCCCAGCGGGCACAGAGCGGGGACCCCTGCGATTGAGGCAGCGCCGGGGAGACCCCTGCCACCCCCCTCAGAGGACGGACACCTTCCTTTCTGCTTTTCTAGTCGCCCACTGTAGAGGAGGACCAGGATGCCAAGGACTTCCAGGGGGAAGGGAGCCACTCTCAGGCTGCTCTGGCACTGAGAGGTGAGCAGGGACAAAACGGGACGGGGGCCACGTGCTGGCAGCGTGCCCACTGCGCAGCAGCCAGGAGCCCCATCTGGCTGCAGGGCAGGGTGGCTCAGCCCCAGCCAGGACCACACCGGGAGATGCTCGAGTGCCTCTGTTCAAATCCAGGGCAGGAGGGAAAAGGGAACCCAACGGGAGGACATACTTCGGACAAGTGAGTGCCCCAAATCCTAGGAAGGCTGCCAGAGCAGAGGAGGGAGGGGAGGGAAGAGCAAGCAGGGCGATGTTACAAATGCCTCTATTGCAGCAGCTTCACCCTCATCGTGGCCGTCCTCACCTCATACACAACTTAAACCTGCTCCCTCCCTGCCTGGGCTCAGTCCTGCTGGCCAGGCACTGATGCCAGGCTCCTGCCAGAACCATCAGAAAGCCTTTATTAGTAGCCAATGGCCCCATGCTCAGCAGGCGGTAACACATCCAGTGCACAGACTACCCCAGAGGCTCATGATCTGCACTCTACCACTTGCTTCCCCTTCCACCCAGCACTGTGGCACCCTTCCTGGGAACTGTTGTGGCAGTAGAATATTAACTTGAAATTAATAAATTTGTATAAAAAATATCAGCATTGGTAGAAAGAGTATTACAGAGAGGCACAGGAAAATTCATCCTTCACACAGGGACGGGACAGCTGCCCCCAGTAAGCTAAGCTGTTACCCCACATCCCCACGACCCTTCCCGAGACACAGCCCCACACCCGCTGACCCTGCACGTCTTGTCCAGCATGGCCCCAGCGCTGTTCCCCTCCAGCCCCACAGCTGGGGCTCAAGCTGGGCTGTTCACCACCAGAGCCCCAGTGCCAGCACTCTCCTTGGGGAGGAGGGTGGAGGAGACAAAGAGGGAGCAGATTGTGAAACAGAGAGGGTGGGAGGAGGAAAAGAAGAAAAAGAAAAAAGGAACCCAACCACGCAAAGTGGTTTCAAAGCACTGTGCCTGGGGGGAAAGAAGGGAGGGCCCACAAGGACTCCGGTTCAGCCTTAATTTTGGTCCAAAGCTTACGACAAATGCAAAACCCTTTAAGAGAAGCTAGGCCAAGAAGATTTTCTGCCCAAGCCTGTTTAGAGAAGGTCATGTTTATTAAAATACAGGCAAAAAATAATTAAGTTTGGCACCCCTGTTTGGCTGTGCTGCAGCTCCAGAGCAGCCGTGCCAGCCCCAGGGCGAGGCCTGGTGCCTGTGCTGCTGCCTACGGCCTCAGCTTGGCCATGGTGGAACGGAGCTGGAGCGTGCCCTCCGCCCACGAGCCTGGGTACTGACGCATCTTCTGCCACAGGTTCAGCTCCTCACCCGTGGAGTCCATCCAGTCCACAGCCTGCCCGTTGCTCATGCCTTGGAGAAAGGAGAGGGGCAGAAGTTACAGACAGCCTCCACGCAGGAGCAGCTTCCCCGCAGCAGGGGCAGCCCCAGGCAAAAGCACTGGTCTTACGGCTGTAAGAGGCTGCATGGGGCTGCTCCCACCACGACAGCAGCCTTCCTCACCCCCACACCCCTCTGCAGATTGCAGCTCCTCCCTGCAGCCCCAGGGCTCCTCACCATTGCCCACACCCAGGCGGACGCCTCCAAGGAAGTCGTTGCTGGACAGGGGCTCCCGGTCCCAGACAGTCAGCTCCAGGCAGATGTGCTGCAGGTCCTCGGGGTTGATGCCGTTGTAGACGAAGGTGTGGTTGTAATGAGGGTTCAGGGTCTTCTTTACCACAGGCGTCTTCCTCTTGGAGGCCTTGTTTTTGTGTGGCAGGAGGTAGCTGGGGGAAGCAGCCCCGTTGGAGTTAGCAACACACATGCAACTGCCTCCACAGGTAGCCCAAGTCAGAGCTGCCTGGCTGCTTGGTGACCTCTGGGAAGGCAATTTGATGGCAGCTTTTGGAGGAGCCAGTCCTGGCACATGGCCCTGCTAGCCTGGGAAAAGGGCCAAGCCTGCAGGAAGAGCACAAGCACCTCCCCAGCTCAGGGGACCCCTCTGCACAGCCTCCAGCCATGACAAACAGGCCACGGGCCTCACAGACCCTGAGCAGCTCTTCTCAGCTGGCCCAAACCCAGGAACATGTTTGCTACTGAAAACTCCTCTCTAGTAAGAGATGGGCAGACAGCGACTTTCAGGGTACAGACACAGCCAGCACAGGGCAGTTAATGAGGAGACACTTCCCTCCCCCAGATCTCCGCACCAGCTCCAGGAAGTGTCACGGGAGGCAGCGAGGGATGGCAGTGCTTTCACCTATCTGCCATAGCCTCCTGATCCAGTACCCACACTCACCCCTTCACAAAGCTGTCTGATGTCCCCCCAGATTTGGCAGCTGTGAGGTTCTTGGCTTCTTTGATCCAGACCTGGAGCTCACCACCTTCTCCTGTTTTGCCTGGAAAAAAAACAAAACCCAAAAAAACAGCAGAGCAAGATTTAACCAACTTTCCCCAGTGCTTCACCTCCCCCAAAAGGTCCTGCAGAATGGCCTTCAGCTCAGAGGCAGGTACAGATCTCAGGGTGGTAACTCCTCCTGCCTCCTCCCTTGCTGGCCCTGACTACCAAGGCAAATAGCTCCGTGTGGGACCCAATAGTCCAGCCTGGACCAGAGACCAGCACTGGTGACACAGTTGCACAACCCAACAAATCCACCCAGCTTGCTCGCTCACAAGCGGTTCCCAGAGGAGTGCAAGGTATCTGGAGATGGGAATTTCCAGCACGTTGTAGAGGGCAGCGAGTGGCCCCAATTACACGAAGATGGTGGAGCTCCAGCACTCACCCTTTCTGCCACTCCCAGCCCCCGGGTGCTTGGAGGATGGGATGTACTTCATGGAGACAACCAGCTCCCCCTTGTACTGGTGGAGGCCAGCAGCATCTGCCCCAGTCTGCAAAGAGGCAATGACTGGGTTACCACAGCACTGTGAAGAAGCCAAAGCGGACACAGCAACAGCCTGGGCTGCACACACAGCTACCAGCTCTTGGCTAAAAGGCCTGATTTCTTCTGGAGATGGCTTATCTGGCACAAACGCCTGCAGACCCTCTCCAGCAGTCACCAGCTCAGGCTCAGAGACCAGCTCCTTTGGGATGGCACTCTGCCTTAACACATCCCTTAGGAAAACCCGTTTAGCTCAGCAGCCACAAGCCAAGTGAGCCCCAGCGATGCAAAGGGCTGAGTCTGCATCAGGAGCTCATCAAGAGATCCAGACTCCTGAATAAGTCCAACAGCAAAAGCATCTGCTGTTGCCATCCAGCTGCACAACATCCTCTCACTGCACTGTTCTGCAGCCCACAACAGGATGCCGAGCCCAATTTCCCCTATTTGTTTCCCTGAAGTTGGCTCCCATTCTTCCTAACTGGGGCAGGGAGACAGGAAGAGCTGCAGTCTTGGAGCAATCAAGCAAACAGAATGAAAATACCTGACTGGGCAGGGAGACATCTGACTGCATCACATGGGATAGAGTGAGGAAAAGAGAAGCCAGCCTTAAGCCTAGATCTGCCTTTTTCACTATGACAGTGCTGCTATCTGACCTGGGGTCTTTGTTTCTCCAAAGACGTGCCAAGCCTTTCAGTAGCTCAACCAAGACCCCTGCACCCCTCTGCCCACTCAGGGACATCCTCACATGCAGGAACAATGCACGAGGACTGTGGCAGGTACCTTGCCGTGCAGGGGCAGAAACTCCTCGAGGTGGCTGTCGAAATTCCAGGAGTCCATGGGGATCTCCACCTCCCCCAGGAATGTGTTCCGGCCAAAGCGATCATGGTGCCAGACCGAGAATTGCAGCGTCCTTGCCAGCAGGAGGGACTTGTTAATCTCGTACTGGGAAGAGAGGCAGCAAAGAGACAGGTGAGCCGGCGGCAGCCCCCAGACTGTGCTGAGCTCCCCCAGAACAGAGGGAGGAAAGCCCGCAGAAAGCTCCAGGTGCAAGGCAGCAGTGCTGGTGTGCAAGTGAGCAGCCCTCGGAGCCCATCCAGGTCTCGTGGCACCCAGCCACCCCACTCCTTCCCACCGCAGGGGAAGCCCTGCCAGCCCACTGAGCCTCAGGTGGTCAGAGCACAAGACCTCAGCAAACCTGGGGCTGTGGCAAGCTGAGCCACAAGAGCCTGGAAACCAAACCATGCTTTCCAGCTCCCACTTCCCTCCTGTTGGAGAGTGCCGGGATGCACCGCCTCCATTCAGCAGGGCTCGGGGACGGAGGCCAGCCCTTCCCACCACCCTGTGCCAGCCGCAGTGGGGACCGGGAGCATAAAGGGCAGAGCTGAGTGCTTCTGCTGCTGGGGCCAGAACTGCCTTATCTCTGCCTCTGCAGCCGTGCTGCCCTCCGGCTTGCACAGCCAGGCTGCCATGCCCTGGTGGTACGGAGCCTTCTCCAAGGGAAAGCAATGTCCATGGATAAGCACCCCCTGCCCTGGGGGATGGCACAGGAGCCAGGAATGCTGACTGTGAAGGACACACACACAAATCTTCAGATGTGTCTCCACAGCACCCAAGGACTAGACACCACAGTGATATCACAGCAGTGACCCAGCCTGGAAATGTTTTTTTGTTGTTGTTGTTGTTTTTCTTCTTTTTTTTTTTTTTTTTTTTTTTTTTTTTTTTCCAGCTTTCAGGGCACGATGTCTGGATGTAGGACACCCCCCCCAAAGCCTCCACGTCAGGGTTTGGAGCCCACTCCCTCAGGGCTCCCCTTTTTATCACAGAGGGGAAAGCAGAACCACAGCGGGGGAGAACCCCTCGTTGCGGTGCTGTTCAAGCAGCATCCCCAGGGGCTGAGCGCCTGCATGGCCCCCATCAGAGGGGAGCTGCTTGCCCCCAGCCCATGCCCGCTCACCTTCAGCAGCTCGTTGTACAGGGGGTTCACGGTGTTGCGTTTGATGGTCGTCTTGCGCTTCCCTTGCCGGGATTTGTCAGGCAGGAGGTAGGTCTTCACGTACCTGAGGGGAGAAACAAGTGAGTTCATCACCCCCGAGCCCCTGTGGACAGCCCAGGCCTCCCACCTCACCAAGAACCCCCAGTTACAGCTCCCATCTCCCGTGGGCACCCCACGCCCTGCTGAGCACCACCGGCCTGTCCCTGCCCAGCTCGCCGCCACCATTTCCCTCCCAGCACTCACGGGTTGGAGCGTTTCTTCGCCTCGTCCCCGTAGGCCAGCTGGCGACACTCCTTCACGTGGATGAACAAGGTCTGTGTTTTCAGCTCGTAGCTCAGGGAGAAGGAGATGCCCCCGGTGACCGTGATGTTCCCGAAGTCGCCGGCCTCGCTGTAGATGCTGACCATGCTCCCCAGTGTGCTCTGGAAGGCACGGCTGGCCTGAGCTGGGCAGCCTCACCGTCCTGTTTGCCCTCAGCAAGGCTATTCTTGGTAGCTCTGCCACACCGCCCCTCTCCTAGCCCAAGACCAGCCCATCCTGGCTGGGGACGGTCACTGAGTGCCCCACTAACACGCAGGCTCCCTGGGAAACAGCTGGGAGCTCCTCCGTTTTATAGGGCGGACTCACCGAGGAGGTGCCGCTGCGCATGCTGCCCCGGGCCACCCTCTGGCGATGGATCTCCACCAGGTTATCGATGTCCTCCTCCTCCTCATCCTGCAACAACAGAGAGACCGTCTGCATGGGGAGCGGCGGGGAGGCGTGGGCACATGAGCAGTGCAGCCAGCTCCACCCCACAGCCAGCACCAGCACTGCCGAGGGTCTCACCAGCTCCGTGGTGAGGCCGGGGACCGACTTGCTCCTGTCTCCCAGGGTGCTGCCCTCACCCACGAAGTCTTCTGGGCGCAGGTCAATCACCGACTTGGTGTAGTCTGCACGGGAGATGGGGAGGCAAGACAAGGAGGCTGCAGGATTAGCACAGCCCCGCAGCTCCATCACCGCGAGGAGCTGCCCAGGCCTCGCACACCCGCACCAAAGCCTCCCCAGGCTCCACACGGCTCTCACCCGCAGGTCTCACCACCCTCCGGGGGTTCTTCTTGAACAAGGCTTCGTGCTCATCCACCAACACGCTACTGCGGCTTCCCACGGGAGCCTCCTAGGAGGGAGAAGCCCAGTGCAGGGCAGGGCAGAGGGGGCACCGCAGGGTTCCCAGCCCTGAGCCCCGGCACTCACCCGTCCATTGGAGGCAGAAAGCACGCTTCTGGAGGGGAGAGGGAGGGTCAGGCTGGCCACCGCGGGTCCTGCTGGTGCAGCAACCTGTTTTCCCTCTTTGATAGCGGCAGCTTTCTCCAGAGAGTTTCTCCTGCAGAGGACACAGAAAAGGTCTGTCTTGGGCCGGCACGTCAGCCAAAAGAAGCACGGCCAGGAAACCCAGTTTTGGCTGGGAACTGCTCTCGCCACAAGCTCTGAAGAGCTGCATGAACAAGCCTGGAACAGTGCAGGGAGCAGAGGACCTGTCTGCCCAGTGTGAGGTGTCGGGCTGGCAAGAAGAGCCAGCATCTCCCTCCCCAGGCCAAGGCAGCACGCGGACAAAGGCAGCCTTCAGATGAAGGTCCTCGTTCTCTGCCAGGCCAGCACTGCCACGGACAACCAGTCCCAGCCTTGCCCTTACCTGCCCCCAGCGGCACCAGGACCGGGTCTGTAGCCATCCAGGCTCATGTTTTCCATGGACTCTGTGTCACTCTTGCCATCCCGAGGGTCTGAGGCATCAGGAAACAAACTGCAGACAAACGAAACCACAGGTACATCCCGTTTGGCAAGGAAGCTGGTCTGAGAGAGACCTTCTGGGCTGCGACCAGAGCGGGGTGGCAGCTCCTCTCTCGTCCCCACAGCTGCCTCCCCTGCACCCGGATGGGCTATCGGTGACCCCTCCTCAAACACAGGGTCCTCAGAACAGCTCTCCCTCACCTGTGTGCCTTCCGGGGCTCCTGGGGGCTCTTCTGCTGGGGTGCAGAGATGTTCTTGGGATCACCAAGCTGTGCTTTCTGGAGGAGGGTTTGTCCTACGGTCTCCCTCTTGCTGGCTGAAAGCAGAGAGGACTCAGGAGGGGCTCGCTCCCCAACACAGAAGCCCCCAGCCTCAAAGAGAGGGTCTTCCCGGCCAACCCCAACCTGGGCACAGGCCAGGGAGAGCTGGAGCATCCTGGAGGGACAGGCTGGGGAAGAAGGCATCGCTCCAACAGCTGGTGGCACAGCACCGCCTCACCCTACCTGCAGACTTGTGCCGCAGAGACAGCCGCACGATGTCACTGCCCAGCCTGTTGGCGAAGCGGTTGACCCTCTGGTCATAGAACCAGTCCCCTGTTGTCTTCTTCAGCTCCCTGCAGGGCAGAGGGGCAGTGAGGGGCCTTTCCCTGCATCCCACCACACCTTCCAAATGCCCATGGTGCTGGGAACCAGCCAAGAGGAGCACACCCAGCAGGAGGCTGAGCAGAGACCATGCCCTGGACAGATGATGGGCCAGCTGCACCGTCAGAAAACATGGAGTGAGAGGGGGGTTCTGTACGGCAGGTTTAGCAAAGGAGAGGGATAAAACTGGGCAGCCTGAAACACAGGCTGGAGTCACATAAAGGGGGAAAGGAGCAGGGTAGGTGCAAAAGAGACCCAAGAGCAGGGCATGGCTCAGTCCTCAATTGCCCAGCCAAGGTTTCCCACCTTGAGCAGCCTGGGGAAGCTACAACAGAGACAACTGCCCTGGGGTGGAGAAGACCAGGCTGAGAGCCCAGGGCTGGACTACAGAGGGTGGCCAAGGGGTATCAAGTTGGGGCGACTGGGAGGAGGAAGGGGACCGAGCAGCACGCGGAAGGTCTGTGACAATCGGTCCCTGGGTACTCACGCCTCCTTGGTACAGACTTTGCAGCGCCAGGAGCTGTTGGGGCCATAGGATCGGCAGTCCCGGCACACCAAGTGGTTGCAGCCCCGGCAGGTGTTGGCCTTGGGGCTGATGCGGCCCAGGCTCTGCTGGCAGCGGGCACACGTCCGCTCACTGTAGCGCTGGCTGCTCCGCTTGGCCCCCTTGCGCCGGATCTCCAGCAGCTCATTCTTCAGGCGCCTGCTCGGACCCGAAGATCAGGAGAGTCAGAGCCACAGGTGGACCCCCAGACCAGCACAAAGCTCCGCCAGCCCCACCACACCAGTCCTTGCCCCTCCTGGATGAACCAGGGGAGACAGCGCCCTGCCTGCCCGGACACATCCACACCTGATTCTCCTCTCCTCTGCTTTACGGAGCTCCTCATCGCGCTGCAGGACCTGCAGGATCAAATCCTTCTCGACATCCGACAGGAAGGACAGGTCCACAGCCTCCGACATCACCTGGCCCAGAAGTCGCTTGCCCTTGCCAGAAGGAGCTGGATGCGTCTGTGCTGGGAGCAAGCAAACCACGCCACGGGGTCACACCCCTACCCCACGTGGCACACCCAGGACTCGCTGCCATCCCTGGGTTGGAGGCCACCCCGAGCCCCGATCATTGCACCAGGGGGTCCCCAAGCCAGCTGACACCTCCAGCCCACATTTCCCTCCTGCTTGACCACACAGTGTTCCCCGAGCACAGCTCTCAGGCCTGCCTCCAGATCTCCCCCCATCAGCTCAGCCAGCCCCCCGTGATCACCGCCTGCACCTAGCACCCCGGGACAGGGCTGGGGAGAACGGAGCGCAGTGGCTGTGACCTGCACCCCACGCACAAGTGGAGCAGCAGCGTGAAAACCTGCTGTGTGCCACTTCCCCAGCAAAGCAGCCGGAGCGTGGAAGTGCCGCAGCAGCGGGACCCCGCTGGGAGCCCCGCAGCCCGACCCCGAGGCCGAGCAAGCCCCGGGCGGGCAGCAGAGCTCAGCACAGCGCCCGGGCGAGGACTGCAGCCCGTCTGCAGGGCAGGGCCGTGCCGGGCCGTGCCGCCTGCTGCTCCCGGCTCACCGCCCAGCGCCGCCGGCCCCGGCTCGCGGGGCAGAACGGGTTCCGCGGGTCTGCGGCGCGGAGCCGGCACGGCGGGGCTCCGGGACGGCCGGCGAGGCTGCTCCCTGCGGGAAGTCCCCGCTCCTGCCGCGTCCGGGGGGGGGCTTCCCGTGCCCGCCGCCGCCCGGGCAGGGACGCAGCGCAAGGGGGCTCCCGAGGCCCGGGCCCCCCAGCCCAGGGCTTCCAGCAGGAGAGCGAAAGTCAAGCCTGAAATTCAGGGGACGGCTAAAAGGGAACGCAGTGGCGCTGCCTCCCCCCGGGAAAGCCGTATCCATCGCCCACCCGCGCTCCCGAGGGTCGCGACCCCCCCGTCCAGGCTCCTCCCTCGCCCACCCCGCGGCCCCCCGGTACCTGCGGCGGGTCCCGGCAGCGGGGGCGGCCCCAACCTCCCCAGGGGCTCGGCGCCCGCCGCACCTGCGCGGCCCCGCCCGGCACGGCCCGGCACGGCCCCAGGGGGCGGCCCCCGGCTGCCCGCCCCTCGCCCCGCCGGGCTGCCCCCGGCCCCAGCCCCCGTCCCCGGGACGCACGGTGCTGTGCTCCTCCTCCGGCCGCCCCGGACGCGGCCGTGCCCAAAGCTCCGGCAGGGCTGGGCAGAGCCGCACGCTTCGCCCCGGTGTTTGCAGGCGTGCCTGCCCGCGGCCCTGTGGGAAAGGCAGCTCCTCCCCAAGAGCACACACACGCCGCCGTAAAGCCGCCGGGGTGCTGCGCGCTGCCCCTCCCCGGTACCCCGGCTGGGCTCCTGGGGAGGTGGGCGAGGGACGGGGAGGAGCGGCTGGGGCAGCTCCTGGCCCCTGCAGCAGGCAGGGCCCCGCACTTGCACCCATGTTTGTATATTTAACTGGACGCCAGCTCGAGATGTGGGAAACGTTTTTATTTCTGCACAAAAATGTAAGAAACTGAAATGAACAGACTTGTTTTAAGTAAAAAAAAAAAAAAATGCTGGTAAAGAGAAGAATAGAGTCTGTACCTGATGCACTGAAACAAAGCCCAGCGTGAATGCTGAGGTTTATTTGATCCTGCAGCTCCGTTCCTTGTGAAAATGGGGCTGAAAGTGCCAGAGTGTGTCCAAGGCAGAAGCTACAGGTGCCAGCGTGATGCTCCTGCACTAAACAGCAGCAGGCAGAGCTAGGGTAGTGCTTTCAGCCCCAGCTCAGCCCCATCCTCAGCCGTGACACAGCTCCTGCCTCGTGCAGCTTGTGCGGGACAGGGATGGCAGGGACCCAGCTCACTGCTGAGCAGTGCTGCCACCTTGGAACGAGGGATGTAAAACACAGACTGGCAGAATGAGACCTCTGCCATAGGTTCTCAGAGCAGAAACCTGCCCCAGCTCATAGCTGTGGGAGAAACTGTCCCCAGTGTTGCTTGTCCTGAGCTGGCACTCGGCAGACAGCCATCACATTTCCTTGCCACCAACACTGCCACCCGTTTCACATGACCTTGAGCCACGCGGAGGCCCCCCAGCCAGCTAGGCAGGTGGTGTTGGACAGCACTCGAGGTCCAGCACGATGTGATGCACGTGTGGTGCGTAGGATTTCACCGCCTCAATGTGCAGGATGCTGGTCCGCCATGGCTGGCCGTGCAGCTCTTCCAGCAGCCCCCGTATCCGTGCTGCAGTGGCCTCAGCCCACCTCTGCCACTCTGGCCTGACCCTGGCTGCCGGCATCTCCTTCCCACCGCCTTCCATCTCCTCAGGGCTCTGCAACTCCCGCTGTCCGTCCTCCTGTTCTCCAGAGCTGGTGTCCTCCGGAGTTCTCTGCTCATTGCTTGGAACTGCAGGCTGCAGGCAGGGCGGTGCGGGGAGAGCCTCCACGTTGTGGTGGATGTGGAGAACCCCTCCTGTGCCCTTCTTCAGGACACGGCAGGCCACAGGCCAGCCCTCCTCAGAACTGGGGATCAGCCCCAGGTTCACCCGGTCAGCTACGTCCTGCAGCTGCAGCTGGGAAGAGAAGGGCAGTGAGCAGGGACCACGTAGCAGAAGGACGCCGTGTCCAGGGGGTGCTGCTCACCTGCCTGTTGTCCCCGTGGTGGATGTGGCAGCGGTCCTGCACGCCGTTCAGCACCAGGTTCCTCCGCAGGGCCTCCACGGCATGGTGGTTCCACTCGCAGGCGTGGGCGAAGGCAGCCGCTGCGTGAACCAGGTAGGGCAGTGTGAAATAGCCGATCCCTGGGGGCAGAGGAGGTGGCAGCAGCAGTGGGTACGGTGCAGGTATCTCCTGAGGTCTGCACTCCTCCCCGGAGGCAGGTCAGGATGCGGATTGCTACCCCGGCTCTATGCAGCTGCTTTTTGGGCTGGAACAAACCCAGACACTGGGGAAATGCCCACAAAATGGAATTTTGTTTCTCCCTCACCCTTGTAAAAACAAAATTCATCTTGAAAAATGTTTGCAGAGGAACTTATTTTATGTTCAGTCTCTACCCATTGGTTCAAGACCTACCCTGTCCTGCTCTGCTTCCAGCCTATGCAAAAAGTGTCAAGACTAACATTTATTTTAATTAACCAAGAGCAGCTTTGTGAGCGCTACATCCTTTCTCTGTGAAACGGACTGGAAACACTAACTTCCCTAAGTACAAAACGCAGCTCTTCACACGCACAGAAGCCTGACACCACGTCCCCAATCACCTTACAGCACAGGAACGGTGACACCATCTGCACACTTCAGCTAGCACCGGCTTGTCATAGAAGTGCATTGCACTCAGTATAGTCAGGGCATCAACGCGAGCTTTTCAGAAACAACATCCAGGTTCAGAAAGAGGGCAAATCTTCTCCCTGGATTCAAACGGTTCCTCTGACCAGCACTAACTACAGAGCAGCACTCTGCGGAGCCTGAGCACAAGGTCAGATGAAGTGTCCAAAGGCAACAGGGACACCGGAGGGACCACAGAGCCAGGTCACCCAAGGGCTTCCAGATGGGGCAGGAGCTCTAAGCCAGATCCCAGAGTATTTTTCTGAACCAGGTCATTTTTCAATCCAGAATTAGTGACGCTTCACCTCCATCTGGATGCTATCAATACCTGCATCACCGCTCTCTGCCTGTTCTCCTCTACCAGCCTGCCCTGCCAAACCACTCTGCTGTCCCCGAGCGCTGGTACCTGCATAGAGATCCACCAGGACCTCCCCGGCACACCGCAGCGAGGCCACCCGCAGCTTCTCCGTGATATTGCCCGGAGAGAACATGCACTTGGTCACATCGAAAGTATACCTACAGGGACACCACCAGGCTGGTGAGAGCAGCCCCATCCCCGGGGTGATGCCACAGCCGTGCCCTGCAGCACGTTCCTGCCTACCTGATGCCGTTGTCCACGTGCTCCACCCAGCCGTCCTGGCCCAGCAGCAGGCTGACACTAGGGGACCGCGTCCCGCCTGGCAGCACCCGTCCTCGCCTGGCCAGGCGTTGGGCACCCAGCGCTGAGGCAACCGTCTCCCAGAGCGCTGAGCCTGCAACACAGCCGTGCTGGGAGAGGCCAGGTAGCTCTGTGAGCAGCAGCCACGTGAGCAAGCTTTGCTCCCCTTACCCAGCTTTGTCCACAGCTCAGCTCTGAAGCTGTCCTCACTCAGCAAGACCAGGTCTCCGTGCCGCTGCCATGAGCGGGGCACGTCGCGTTCCAGCTCCTCCGACCAGCTCTCTCCCGAGCCCAGCACCATCCTCTGCAGCTCACTGCGCAGCTTCTGGGCAGGCGTCCGCACGCTGGCAGCCTTGGAGGGGATGGGGCTCTGCGGGTGGGACATGGCAAGCGAGGCTGCCACACAGATCCTTCGCTGCCACTGGCCTGAGCCCACGCCCGGGCAGTACCCACCTGGATCCGGAGCAGCCTGCAGGGCAGCCCCATGAGCCCGTTCTCCTGCAGCTCCCGCAGCCGCTGCTCCGCCAGCTTCCCCTCCAGCACCGGCAGGGCCACGCTGCCCCCCGGCACCTTCTGCAGCCGGTATCGCACATCCAGGAGCTGCTCCTCTTCCAAATACCGCCTGTGAGGCCGAGGCCACCTCAGGCACTTCTTCCCCATGGGGCTCTGCCCATGTGCAGGGCCACCTCGAGCAGCCAGAGGGGCTCAGCCCCGCAGGGCCACCCCCAGCCACGCCTCGTGGGCTCACCTCAGCCTCTGGGCGAAGCGCGGCTCCGTGGCCAGAGCAAGGACGGTGCCAGCTCCATCCCCTGCGGCCATCCCGGCTGGGACAACGGGACGTTGGGCTGCTGGGTGTGGGACCTGAAGGACGAAGGGATGTCGATGGCCAACGGGAACGTGGTGCCTGAATGAGGGACGTGGGGGCGTCGAGCTCGTAGGGGCCACGAGGGAGCTGCAGTAGGGTGGACATAGGGTACTCCGGGGATGGGGTGCCCGGCACAATGCAGGACCCGGGGCAATCCGGCCTCAGGGCCGGTGCCCAGCACCCCGCGGCCGGCTGCTCCGGGAAGGGCCCCCCAGAGCCCGTCGCCGCCCCCCCGCCGCCCCCTGCCCGGCCGCACCGCCCAGGCCGCGCTGTGTCGGGCCCCGTTTCCCCCCGGAGCTCCTTCCCGGCGCACGCCGCCGCCGCCACCTTGGGGCCGGGCGGAAGCGGGGGGCGGCGCTGCGCGGGCGGCATGGCGGGGCTGGCGGTGCGGGACCCGGCCGTGGACCGCTCCCTGCGCTCCGTCTTCGGTGAGGGGCGGTGGGGCTCGGGGCTCGGCTGCACGGGGAGCCGCTCCCCGGGGCTGGGGGGGAGCCGGGCTGAGCGTTGCCTCTCTCTCCGCAGTGGGGAACATCCCGTACGAGGCCACCGAGGAGCAGCTGAAGGACATCTTCTCCGAGGTCGGGCCCGTGGTCAGCTTCAGGTGAGGGGCTGCGGGGCTGCGGCAGCCGTGCTGTGTCCGAGCACGGCGGCGGGGGTGCGGGTGTGATGCTCCCGCGGCCTGCCCCGCGCTGCAGGCAGCTGCCTCGGCCGTGGTGCCTCGGAGCGGCTAAACCGCTGGTCCTGCTCACTCTGTGGAGCCGGGGGTGCAGAGCAGCAGCATACAGGGGCTTTGCAGAGATGCTTTCCAGGCTTCATAGAGCTGTGAATGAAGGGCTTGGGAGCACCTGGAGTCCTCCAGGAACAGCCAGGGCAGCCCCATGCCTCGGGCTGGTTCCTGACAGCCCGCTCCCAGGCGATGGGGAGCCTCTGCCACCCTTAGTGGCGATGATTCTCTCCTCCTCTCAGGTTGGTGTATGACAGGGAGACGGGAAAGCCGAAGGGATATGGCTTCTGTGAGTACCAAGATCAGGAGACGGCCCTCAGTGCCATGCGGAACCTGAACGGGCGAGAGTTCAGCGGCAGGGCCCTGCGTGTCGACAACGCGGCCAGCGAGAAGAACAAGGAGGAGCTGAAGAGTGAGTCTCAATTTGGTAGCGGAGAAAATGGATGTTGCACTGGCTCTGGCCTTTTCGGTGTTACAGTGCATGCCTATTCTGTGAGTCTGGTGAAGGGGGAGCCTGGTGGAGCTGATGTTCTCCAAGCAACATAGCGAGCAGCTTTGCCAGAGGGGTGCCGGGTGCTGCGTATTCTGTCTCCCACATGTTCTGCTTGTTTTTGCTGCCTCCTCTTAATGGCATGGCACTTCCCTTCCAGTGAGCAGCCGGTTAAAGGTGATTCGTGTTGCTGTATGAGGTCACAGCTTCTATCCCAAACTGTGTTGCAGGCTTGGGCACAGGTGCACCCATCATAGAGTCACCCTATGGGGACCCTGTCAATCCTGAAGATGCCCCTGAGTCCATCAGCCGAGCGGTTGCCAGCCTGCCACCCGAGCAGATGTTTGAGCTGATGAAGCAGATGAAGGTGAGCGAAGTGGAGAGCTGTGCTCCCTGCTTTCTGCCTGAGCTCAGCACCTTCTATCATAGCTGCCCATGCCCTCGCGACCCATGTCGTGCCTGGTCAGAGCTGTGATCTGTGTGTGTGTATTCTCAGTTGTGCGTCCAGAACAGCCCCCAGGAAGCCAGGAACATGCTGCTGCAGAACCCCCAGCTGGCTTACGCCCTGCTGCAGGCCCAGGTGGTGATGAGGATCGTCGACCCGGAGATTGCACTGGTTTGTCCCTTGCTGCCTCTTCTGGAGCCGGTAGGATATTGGTGCCAGCCTGCTGCAGGGAGTGGAAGAGAACTCCTTTCTCCTCCTTCTGCTCCTAGAAAATTCTGCATCGCCAGACCAGTGTTCCTCCTCTGATCCCAGGCAACCAGCAGCCAGTGCCAGGACCTGGGCCAGGACCGGGACCAGGGCCAGGGCCAAACGCCCAGCTGAACCCACAGAATACCCCATCGTCCCAGCCCCAGCCCATTGTAAGAGCCTCTGAGATGCACTTACCGTGCTGGAAGTGACAGGCATTGCCAGCACTGGCTTTCCCAGCTGGGCTGCGTGTGCCTGGGTGACAGGGCTTTGCTGAGGCTTGGTTTCTCTCCCGGGCAGGGTGGCATGCACGTAAACGGCGCTCCCCCTCTGATGCAGCCTATGCAGGGAGGAGTGCCAGCACCGGGACAGATGGCAGCCGCCGTGCAGGGCCCTGGCCCTGGCCCCATGGCTCCAGGAGGTGAGTGCGTGGTGTTTGGCTGAACGGTCCCCGGGCAGGCGGGTCCTGCAGACAGCCCCCTGTACCTTCCCATGGCCGGAGGGCTTGGCCCCACGGGAGCACTTGTCCTCCCGTGCTGTGGACTGTGGTTGTGGCTGCTGCCAGCAGCAGGTCAGAAAGTTGGCTTATCTCCGTGGGGAACCAACAGCAAGAAAATAAGCTTCCGGATGCTACCCCAGGATCTGGGAGGGGGTAGGTATTTTGGGGCCAAAGGAATTGGTTGGCTGTGCAGGGACAGCCAGGGAGGGATCTGACCCGTGCCTTTTCCCTCTCAGGTGGGTTGCAGCCGCAGGTCGGGATGCCAGGAGGAGGACCTGTGCCCTTGGAGCGCGGACAAGGTAAAACAGAGGTGAAGTTATTGCTGTGTGCCATGTGAGCCTCACCCCAGCCCAGGCTACAGGGACTGAGCAGTGCTGCACCAGGAGAGCCCCTGCCTGCAGCCTTGTTGTCTGCAGATGGGGCAGCTCCTGTAGCACTGGGCCACGTCTGGGTTTGTTCGCTTAGGCGCAAGGCTGTGGTAACAGCTCTCCTGCTTCCAGGGCTCCAGCCCATGCACCAGTTTGTTCCCAGCTTGTTCTGCACTGTGTTGTGCACACACGTCCTGGAAAACAGGAGAGCTGCCAGTCCCCACAGAGGGCGGGATGTACCCGTGTTTTCTGTCTCTCTTTGAGCCCGCATCTGTCCCTGTGCTTGTGCAGGCAGGCAGAGCTTGCTCTTCTCCAGTCCCTGCCCTTCTTCGCTGCCTGGGTGCTGGGAAGCAGCTGTGCTGCCGCGGTGCCCGGGTCTCCCTGTGCGCTCTGTGCCGTGCCCAGCAGAGGGAGCTGAGTCTTTGCTTTTGCTTGTGACAGTGAGCGCAAGGCTTGGCAGGGAATTTTGCAGCGAGCAGTTGCTTGGCCCTTCCTCCCTCCCTCTGCAGGCACGGTCTGTGCGGCCCAGCCCTGGAGCCGGATTCCTTTCCGTTCGGCAAATTGCGTGGCTGCCCCATCAAGCCATGTGCCGAGGGTAGCACAAACAAGGCAAGGCATTCCTGTTCTTCCAGTAGTAAGGCATGCAGGGAGCTAAACCTCTCGCCTAGATTTGTATCTTAGGCCTTGTTTCAGGACGGTGGCAAACCTGTTCTGAGACCCTCCAGCCTTAGATATCTCAAGGGCAGCTGACTGTAATTTTTCTCGGGGTGGGCACCATCTTCCTGAGAGCGGTCCTGCAATTCTTGGCCGTTTTGCTGGTACCCAGAAAGTTTTGAAGAGCAGACAGAAAGCTGGCGCTGGGGAGTGCCGTGGGGAGCTGTGGGCAGGAGCTGACTCACTGCGCAGCGGGGCACAGCGTGGCCCTGCAGCACACTGATCTCTCTCGGCAGGGCGCTTCGCTCTCCTGCCCCGTGTGCTCACACGGTGAGCGAGTGAAAGCCGTGCCCAGTCCGGCACGCTGCCGAGCTGGCTGCCTTGCCTGCAGTGACAGCGGTGGCATTAGTGGAAGAGGCTGATACAGCCAGATGGGCAGCAGGCAGCATCTTCTCAGTAGGTGTCCTGGGGGACGCCAGGGAGCGGAGGTGATTCAGCAGGCCCCTGCAGGCTGAGGCGGCGCAGTCCCCAAGGCTGAGTGCGTGTGTGCATACACTATTTACGTGTCTGCTCTTCTCCCTCTTTTCCTGCTGCTTGCCCAGGGAACCTTCAGCTTTCGCCCGTGGGACCTGCCAGGCCTGCGTCTATCGAACGCGTTCAAGGTATCCCGGCACTTGCCAGCTCCCTGCTGTCACGGAGCTCGTTACGGGGTGTGCAGAGAGCAGCTGTCACCCCGCTGTGCTGAGGGGACTGGCATACCACTCTGTGTAGTCTGGCAGGGTTAGGAGGAGGCACGATTTTCTCCAGGGGCAGGAGGAGAGAACGCACTAGTGCTGTACACAGAGAGTCACCAGTGGAAAAGAGAGCCTGCTTGGAGAAGGTCTTCACCTAGGATCCAGCCCCCTTTCACACCTTACTGCCAGGAGCCTTCCAGGTCTTGCTTTGCTCCAGGCCCCACATCAGCACGGTGTTGATGCCCGCACTCTCAGGGAGCACCACGGGGGCACCCACACTCAGTTTGGCCACCTGGTGTTGTAAGGAGCCTGAGGTAGAACCAGAGAGGGAAAGAGAGGGATGAAACAAGCACCCAGGAAAAGGGGCTTTGGTGCTCTCTGGCCTCGTGCAAGGGGCTGCTCCCCCGGCAGTGCGCACAGCACATCTGCCTGTGCTGGGGAGCAGGGAGGCTGTCCACATCCCAGCCCCGAGGGTGCTGGGGGACAGTCTGAGCAGAGCACTGGCCGTGCAGATCCTCACAAGTTCTTGTGTGTCTTCCTGGCAGTGCCCATGCCAGATCCGAGGGCCCCTATGCAGCGTGGACCTCTACCTGCTAGTGGCCCGCCGCCGCGAGGCCTTTTGGGAGATGCCCCGAATGACCCTCGCGGAGGGACGCTGCTCTCGGTCACTGGAGAAGTGGAACCCAGGTGAGGGGAGAGGGAAGGAGAAGAGCCCTTCGCACTGCCCCCTGCCCAAGGGTGACCTCTTGCTGAGGACAGGGATGGCATGAGCCTTCCGGGAGTCACAGCTGCCCAGTCGGAGGCCTGTGTGCTGCTGACCACAGGGGCCAGCCCCATTTCCCCGGGGACGGGGCATCCCCAGCGTGATAGCAGCAGCCCTGTGACATGGGACTGACAGCGCTCATCCCTGTGCCAGCCTCGCCCTCCTCCCCTGCGGCCGGCTTTGGGAGCAATCCAGCGCTCTGCCCAGACCGTGCCAAGCCAGCGTCTGATTCACACTCTCGCTTTTTCTCTTCCTCCTGCTTCGCTCTCCTTGTCTCTCTGCGCCAGAGGTTACCTTGGGCCGCCCCACCAAGGAGCCCCTATGCACCACATGCCGGGCCATGACAGCCGTGGCCCCCCCCATGAGATGAGAGGGGGACCCATGGGAGAACCCCGACCGCTGATGGGAGAGCCGCGGGGGCCCTTGATGGATGCTCGAGGTGAGAGAGGGGGCATGAAATAATGGGTGGCTGAAAGCAAACACACCAGGGGTCAGAGTGAAGCCCGCTGCCTCAACACAAGATGTAGGAAGGGAATTTGGGCAGTGAAATGACCCCAAGGCAAGGAGGAACAGTTGCACAGAGCAAGGGACCCCCTCCAGGCATGTCTCCTTTGTCCCTGGCCCTGCATCTTCCTGGCACTTGCTAAACCCCCGGCAAAGGAGGCAGCGGGCTCACTCCCACCCCACGCCCCCAGTGCTGCTCCCTTCTGCAACTTGCCTCGTCTTTCCTCTGCAGTTGGAAGGGATCCCCGAGGGCTGGAGCCGCGAGGACTGGAGCCACGAGGGCTGGAGCCGCGGGTGATGGAGGCACGAGGCTTGGAGGCACGAGGCCTGGAGCCGCGGGTCCTGGAGCCCCGAGTGCTGGAAGCCAGGGCCATGGAGGCCAGGGTCATGGAGCCCCGTGGCCTGGAGCCTCGAGGGCCTGGTCCCAACCCACGTGGCCCGATGCCTGGTGGGATACAGGGTCCTGGACCGCTTAACATGGGAGCCAGTGGCCCACAGGGGCCCCGCCAGGTACTGCAGCACCTCTGCTTGGCTGATGGGGCACCCGCAGCATCTCACGGGTTGGGGCTGGCTGTGTGGGCATCTCTCTGATCATCTCCTCTGTTTTCTTGTAGTTGTTTAGCTGAGTCCAGAGACCCCTCAGTCCTTATCCTTCCTCTTGTGCCCACAGGTTCCTAACATGGCAGGGGCAGGCATGCAAGGAGGAGGCATTCCTGGAGCAGGGGTCCAGGGAGCTGGTCAGCCCGGAGGCTTTAGTCCTGGACAGAGCCAGGTCACGCCCCAGGATCACGAGAAGGTGAGGGGGCAGGTGGGAAGGGATGAGACGCTGGGGACAGCACTTTCTGCATGCCTTACCACATCAGAGGACAGCCATGCCTCGGGGAGTTTGTGCTCCAGAGGTGCCGATCCTGCCTTGTCTGGAGCAGGCGGTTTATTTTACGCTGCTCTGCTCAGAGCCTGGGCAGTTTGCAGGTCCTGCTGCAGAGGAAACTGTCCTTCCTCCACCTCCTGGCTACGGTAACCCATGGCTGCTCGGGCAGAGCACTTCTGATTCTCCCTTCTCCCCACAGGCAGCCCTGATCATGCAGGTTCTGCAGCTGACAGCAGACCAGATCGCCATGCTGCCCCCAGAGCAGCGGCAAAGCATCCTTATTCTAAAGGAGCAAATCCAGAAATCCACGGGGGCACCCTAACAGGTGACGTCCTTAACCCTGCAGCAGCCTGTGCCTGCTGTCCTCCAGAAAATCAGGGAGCTGCTCAGTACGGGGCTGCCCTGCCTTTCCCCCTCCATGCAACGGCTCACACCCATCCCTCTCCTTGCAGGCCTGGCAGGTGTGTGGTGGAGATGCCATCTGCCTGGACATGGAAGGTGCTTCATGGCAGCTGCTTCCTGTTGTTGTCCAAGTTGATGCTGCGTTTTCGGAGACGTTCCTCCTTGCTACCCAGCGTTTTCCCTCCCATTCATCCCTTTTTCTGTGTGTATATTTTATGATGTTTGAAATAAAGTGGGAGGAGGGTTTGAGTAAAGCCCTGTCTCAGGCTGCCTTGTATGGTCATGGAGGCAAGGGGAGGACTGCTGGGAACAATCTGGTCTGGCTCTAGGCAAGTCCAAACCACTCTTCCCAGCAATAGGGCCAGAAATACTCTTGGGATTTCTTATATGTTCACTAGGAATATGGTAGAAAGCATCCTAGGTTGGTGGGCAGGGGCAGCGTGTGGTGGGAGGCGCCTGCACAGCAGCCTGAAATTGTCATCTGGGGAGACTGCTGGGGAGACCAGGCGTGGGTAACAAGAGCTGGAGCCGAATTCCATCTGCCTTCCTGAGGGCTTCTTGCATGCATTGCAGCAAGGTACTGTCTTTTTGTGTTTTCCTGCTGGAAGATGACTCTTGCCACCAAACCAGGCAAGCAGACTGCAGAGAGGAGGTGTCTGGCTGATGAAGGCAGCCCATGGGCCCAAGGACAGAGCAGTGAGTGTCCCATGGCACGGGCTGAGCACCCTGCTGCACAGCTCAGCTTTCTGTTCCCACCAACAAGGGCAGAAGGGCTCCATATCCGATTGCTGTATCGCTTACCATACCTGCCTGCTGCAGGAGGGTGTTTTTCCCTCCTCTCTGCATGTGCTTGAGCAGAAGTTGCCCACTGGTTTGTGCCTAGTGGACGGTGCCAGCTTGGCTTGCTGGTACTGCTGAGCCCCTATGGAGGAGGAGGGCTGGCAGACGGGCAGCCCCAACGTCCTATGCTTTACCCCAGAGGGTTTATTATGAACCCTGCCTTTTTACGGCAGCCCTGTATGAAGGGAGCCCACCGTTTGCCCCCCTTTACCTGCACAGACTGAGCCACCACCCATGGCTTTTATTGCAAAGGAAAGCAAGTTTAATTTACCGGTTTATATGGAAAAGACTGTTTAAACCCCGAGGGGCATGTGTGGTCCCCGGTGCCTGCTCGGCGTGTCCATCTCCCACCCGCTGTGCCCAGCCCGCTGGGCGCTCCCCCTGCCTCTGGCTGGTGTGAGCCTTTGTGCTGCTCCAGTGCCACCATCACAACGCGTGCCTCTGGTTTCCTCGTGGGCTGTGCTGTGCGCTGGGCTCCTTCCCCTCACAGGAACCCTTTGGAGGCTGGGTCAAGAAGGCAGCAGTCTTTGAACCTAGAGTTTCTCCTTGTGAAGGAGGCCTTGCTGTCTTGCCTAGTTTTGATGTGTTTTTCAGCTGATGCTTGTCCCTGGTCAGGCAGACTTACTCCAAAAAAGAGACGCAAGAGCAGCAGGCTGTCTGTTCTCCGATGGCTGCGGTCCCAGCCCGGCTCCACTTAGAAGTTCTCCTTGTTGAAGTAGAATTTGACCTTTCTGGGGTCCAGGCTGGAGTGCTGGTGACAGGATTTCTGCAGGTCCTTTGCCAATGCCCCTGGCCCGCACAGGAAGACACCGACCACTGACCTGCATGCAGTGAGGGGCTGTGGGTGCTGGGGAGGAGGGGAGACCTCCAAACACCAGCACCCCAAGCACCCATGTCCCAGCTCTGACCTGGGGTGGGCCGTGGCCACTGCTGAGAACTCGGTGTTCCACATGGGCCGCCCAAAGATGGTTTTGTGTCTCAGGCCCGTCAGCGTGTCCGTGGCGGTGTCGTAGTGGAGTGCCGCGTTGTTGGCCTGCACGGAGCAGGGAGGGTGAGGACCCCAGCCACCACCAGCCCGCCCACCCACAGGTCCCTTCCCTACCGGAGAGGCAAAGCCTCTGCGAGCTGTTAACTCACGATGTTGGTGTCCCAGCCGGTGAGGAAGAGCCGGTAGGTGAGGAAGTCTGCCTTGCCGGACTCGGCCATCTTCTGCTCCAGCGAGGCGAGCAGGTCATTGAACCAGGCGAAGGCGCCCGTGTCCCGGCAGAGCCAGTAGAAGTAGATCTGGGATGCGATGGCACAGGGAAGCAGCGTTACTCAAGATGGAGCGGAGCAGGAGCAGGGGAAGGATGTGATGCTGAGGAAGGGGAAGCCAAGCACTTCCAAGCGTGGAGAAACCCCTGGCATGGGGACAGCAGGCGCTGCCTGGGGACAGCTGGTCCTGCGGGGCACCCAGTACCTTCTTGGTCTTGAGGGTCTGGTCAGCCTGCTGGAACTTGTACCAGATGGACTTGAGGATGGAGGCGAAGGGCGTGACGCCGATGCCTGCTCCTACCAGCATGGCCACCTCGTACTGGAACACATCTTCACTGGCCGTGCCAAAGGGGCCATCCACCTCAATCCTGACCAAGGGAGGGCCAGGGTGAGAGGCACGAACCCCTCCCCGAACCCCTGGGATGGTCCATTTGGGAGCTGCCCAGCCTACCTGGGCATCTCCAGCTTCTGCTGCTGGAAGGTGTCGATGATGCGCTCGGTCCAGTCCCCGGCTGCCCGGATGTGGATGGAGAAGAAATCCTCCTCAGGCGCCGAGGTGAGGGTGAAGGGGTGCCACTCCAGGAGGGAGATGGTGGGGCAGTTGACGAAGATGTACTGCCCCACCTCCATGCGGAAGCCCTTCTTCTGCATCTGCAGCTCCAGCACTCTGGCAGGGTGCATGACCACCTGGGGGACAGAGAGCAGGGCTCAGCACCCAACCTGTCTCCGTCACCTGGGCATGGGGCTGTGGCAGCAGCCCCTGCTCACCTCCGTGCAGCCACCCCAGCAAGGGCTCCAGCACTTACCTTAGTGACAACCACCTTCTGCCGTGCACGCCAGACCCGCAGGATCCGTTCAAATATGTAGAGGAGGACGGGGGCCAGAACCCATTTCCAGGACTGTAGGATGGAGGAGAGCAAAGGGCTGGAGCATCCTGGGCTGGGCACTCCCACGAAGGGGGTACACAAGGGAGCCGGGCCCCCCACAGCCCCAATCCCACCCCGCCGCTGCCCTACCTCTGCAGGGATGCTGCCGAACTCGGGGTTTTTGCAGCACTCGTGCCTGCACTCCTTGTGATGGTGCACCAGGTACTCAGCACAGCGCCGCGGGTGCACCTCCTCCATGCTGTCCTCCGTCTGCCCGCGCACCAGCCCACTGCAGGGAGGCAGGGGGTGAGCACAGGGGTCCTCTCCCACCCCAGCCATGAGCTGTGTAGGGCCAGCTGGCCTTAGGCTAGCTGGGGCTTGCAACTCCCCTTGAATGGGGATCTCACCACCCTGCTGTACCCCATGCAGCAGCCATAGCAACCCCAAGCCCCCAGGCAGCTATTTATGGCCATTTCCCCTTGCTGTGCTGCCTGCTGCTGTTTTGGGAGTGTTTGGGAGGAGCCTTACGCGATGCCGTGGATGACGAGGCCAGCAAAGTAGATGATGAAGAGGTGGTGCGTGTACCAGAAGACCTCAAAGTAGTTCCTACGGATGAACTCGGTGGAGGACGTGACCATGAGGATGAGCGCCAGCGTGATGATGACCCCGGTCAGCCCCGGGATGGTGGTGAAGGCCACGTACTCAACGGTCTGCAGGGATGGCAGAGGGATGGGGTGAGCAAGGGCATGGGGCAGGGGGCTGCTGGCAGCGGACCGGTGCTCACCGTCTGGTTGGAGTGGATGGGGTTCAGCCACTTGTTGCTGTTCTGCAGGTGCAACTTGGAGAGGACGGCAGCGAGGCTGCCGTCGGTGGCTTGCTGGCTGTCATTGTAGCGCTCCAGATTGAAGAGGTGGGCGATGGTGTGCACAGCTGGGAGGGGGACAGGCGGTCACCCGCTGCCCCCAGCCCTGTGGTGCTTGGAGGGGACGCAGGGCAGGGGCAGGACGGTACCTGTGAACAGGGCCAGTGCGTAGGCCACCAGCTTGTGGAAGGTGAGGTTGTGGTCAAGCTGCTTCCGCAGCGTTCGCCTGCAGCACTGCGAGGAGAGACAGCAGGGTTGGGGTAGGGAGGGGGACAGGGACGGCCGCGCAGCGGTGCTGCCTGCAGGGCACTCACCGAGCAGGTCCCACGGAGGAAGGACAGCAGGTTGCGGCAGACGGGCAGCAGGATCAGCATGCTGTTGAAGTTGAGGCACTTGGCCGATGCACGGGCCCATGCCAAGGCAGACTGGGGAGAGGGGAGGTGGGGACAGGGTGAGCATCACCGTGCCTCGGACACAGTGCGTCTGCCTGCAGCCTTGCTGCCCCATGCAGGATAAAGGGATGGGATGGGATGGGATGGGATGGGATGGGATGGGATGGGATGGGATGGGATGGGATGGGGCAGGGCCAAGTGATGTTGAGCTTGGACCAAGTGACCCCAGGCTGGGGCTGTGGGATGCAGGGTACAGGATGGGTAATGGTGCAGAGTGATTCTGGCTGGGATGGGGATCAAGGCAGGGACTGGGATGGAGCAATGGTAGGCTGGAAGAGGATAGGACAAGGGAGGGTTTTGGGGTTCTACAGCCCAGCCAGGAGGTCCCTGGGACAGGCAGGGTGCTGCCGGGAGCACCTTACCCCAAGGATGGCCCTGGTGTAGAAGTACCGCTCATCCTGGTCGAAGAACAGAAAGTAGTACGTGAAGAGGAAGATGTTGATGCCCAGCCAGGCTGCCTGCAGGGGGAAGCCAAGGGCTGGTGAGGGACCCCAGCCCCAGGGCCCCTTCACTCTGCAGCACATGGGTGCCGGCACAGACAGGAGGGCATCAGGACAGTGTCCCTTCCTACTTCCTTATGGTGATTGGTGATGGATACCGGACAGGGGAGCAAAGGTAAGGAGACGTGTCGGAAGTTTTGCAAAATAACTGTCTTGTCACCCACATCCTTGTGCATCACCCCCATACAAGGAATGAGGAAAAAATGATAAAGGAAATATCTACACGGCGCGGGGCTGTTGCGAGTGGGAAGGGCCCGGGGCAGGGACTGAGTGGGAAAGGTCTGGGAGGAGGAAATAATTGCAGGAAATCATCTGCTCTGGTCCCACAGTGCTGCTGTCCCCACAGCAAAGCCCTGCTCCCCTGCGCCAGGCTGTGCGGCACTGGAGCTGTGATATTTCATGTTGGCAGCTTTTTGCAGAGCTCCCACAACTACTCTTCAGTTTTCCTTTAACAATTTTAAAAAGTAAATAACCCAATTTTCTATAACCCTCCCCTTCTTTCCCCAAGTATTTGCAGCTGGCTGTTGTGGCAGCGCTGTGGATGCTCCAGCTGCACCATGCAGCGCAGCACCAGGGGATTTTCCTGTTGGCTGCAGGCTCCCGGCCCCAGCAAGGGCTCATGTGGGAGGTTCCCACTCTCACATGGGAAAAAAATGCAAACGGAAGTCTACCTGGCCAAAGCAGCTGAGAAAAGCAGCGGGATTTTTAATTTTCACTCTCCTCTGCTCATGAGTTTTGGGGGAACACCTCAGGGACGGATGCACTACCTCCCCACCCTGCTGTAGGGGTTTGATGATTTTTGGCATTTGGGCTGTGACTGGGAAGAGGTGACCAAGACCTACAGCATTCCTGCAGGCTTCACCCAGCACCGTGAGCACCAGGACCTTCCTTTCCTTCCAGGTTTCCTTAGGATGGGACCCACAGCCACCCCTCCGCCACCCTCGGGACTGCACACAACCAGAGGGGATATTTGTTCCTCCGTGGCTGACAGACCGAGCCAGGACAACCCCAATTACACCCCCAAAGCCCCCAGTCCACAGCAGAACCACACGCAACCCCTGCCCCTCCATCACCCCGGCACCCCACGGACTCACGAGGACGGCGGCCGAGAACCAGTGGTTGACCAGCCAGTTGCCCATGCTGTGCTGTGCCCGTCTGCCCCTGCCAGCTGCTGCCTGCTGCCGCCCGCCCGGCGTTTTATGGAGGCAGCAGGCCCTGGAAATGGCCCCGGCCCTGGGAACGGCACTGCGGGGACTTTCCCCCACGGCGTCTTTGAGGAAATGCCGGCACAGTTTCAAAGGCCACCTTCCAGGAAAGCTGGGCTACAGCCCCGCCGGTGGGGCAGGGTGCTGGGGCTTCCCTCCAAGGAGGGGTCCCTCCCGGCCACCTCCCAGCCAAACCGCTGGGGCGGGTGCTTCGGGGCACTGCCCCGCTCCTCTCCTTCCTTTGAGGCCTTTGGGGACAAAAGTGTTTTTTTTAAGGTAGGAACTTCCTGGTGGCAGGAAGTTGTGGAGGGTCAGTAACATGCTCTATTCTGCAAACACAGCCCTCCCTGGTGGCCTTTGCCGACCTTTGCTGTCACGTTTCAAGATAAAAAAATGCAAAAGGATGACAAGCGTCACAGGGGCATGGCCATGCCACCATGCCGGTACCAAACCTGGGCTCAGCACCAGGGCAGTGAAATCCTACCGAATGAGTGCCCAGTGGTGCTGAGCCCCTGTGGGCACCCAGCACCTCCCAGACAGCAGCGGCCCTACGAAGGGCTGCTGGGGGGGGGTCACGCTCAGCAGCAGGGCCCTGACCTCATGTCAGGAATGCCAGCCTGTGCCAGGGCCTGGCCCCCGTGGGAACAGGGTGGGCAGGATTGCTCCATGCTGGAGTCAGGGTCACCCCTGGCCGGCATCCAGGGCCACGCTGGCAGAGGTGCAGGATGAGGCCGTTCCCTGCCCCGCAGCCTTCCTGCACCTTATCAGTCCCATCATGGGGCAAGCACTAGCCTGCAGCGTTTGGGTGGGACGGGTGCTGGGCTGCGGGACCTCCACTGCAGGCCCTGGCTGGGGGGGGGGGGGGGGGAGGCGGCCGCATCCTGCTCCCCCCTGGGGCCTGCACGCAGCCTGAGCAAGGGCTACATGCACTCAGGCGAGCCCCATCTCAACAGTCCCCACCAGCACGTGAGTCACCAGTGGCCTGCCAGCACCCAGACGCGGAGCCACAGCAAAGTTTCTTTACTGCTCAAAACAGTCCCGGAGCAGCCCTCATGTCCCTGGGGTCACCAAAGGCACTGGGGTGGGGACAAGCACCCCAATGCCCTGCATCCCGCTGGCTGCCCCTTGGGTCTGGCCACCCCAAAAGTCCCTCCTGTGTGTGCCAGGGCACATGGTCCAGGCAGGCAGGTGCGCTTCTGTCCCCTGCCACCACGGAGATCCGCCAGTGCTCTGGTGAGGGCACCTGGACCCGCTGCCACCACAGGGCCAGGGAGTGGCTGCCTTTGGCGTGGTTCATGCTGCCCCGTCCCCTTGTCTGTAGCCCACAGACCCAGGCCATGCCTCACACGATGCTGTGCCTCACGCCGGGCTCATGGGGCGCCTCGAGGCGCTCTGGGCTGCCCAGGGGCCGCCGGCAGCAGACGCAGTGCAGGAAATCAGCAACGTTGTGTCTGAAGAGCTGTCGGCACGGGTGCAGGTACTGGAAGAAGAGGAGCATGAAGTAGATGCCCAGGCAGTAGCCGAGCAGCAGCTGCGCCACCAGCAGCAAGGTGCAGATGTTCTCGTAGACGTCTGTCTTGAAGAAGTACCAGAGGATGACGAGCGCGGCGTTCTCCGCCAGCCGGGCCACATAGTACACGGCCAGGAGGCCCCAGTTCTGCGACTTGTCAATGAGGTCCCGGTCAGCCAGCTTGAGCTGCACAGCCGACCAGCAGAACATGTTGATGCTGGCGTAGAGCAGCGTGAAGGCGCAGAGCACCACCACCGTGCCCACCCGGCTGAAGTTCTTCTCAATGTTGTCGGGCAGCCGCGTGCCGCTCCGCCAGAACTGCACCCAGGGCAGGAAGAAGACCACCAGCAGGTTGGCCAAGGCGATGGGGATGATCCAGTGCTTGAAGACAGTGCTGAAGAGCACCAGGACGGCCACGCGGGTGGAGATCTCCAGGCTGCGCCACAGCACGATGCAGAGGAAGGCCAGTGGCCGCAGCTGGACCTTGTAGTCATCGTACTTGACCTGGATGGCCAGGACGTTGCAGACAAGCGCCCCGTAGGTGACAGACACCAGGCAGATCCCCATGAGGACAGCTGTGGGGAGAGAGGGCAGTGGAGTCAGGCAGTGCTGGGGGGTGGGTGCCCAGCCCCTGCGGCCCCGGGGACAGCTCATGGCTGCAGCTCACTGGGTCCCCAGCAGAGCAGCTTGTACAAACAAAACCATATTCTTCCTCATCAGCCACGAGGTTTATTTGGGTTTCTACCCTGCTACCTGTCCTGGAGCCTGTGCAAATATTTGGGCATTCAGCACTGCAGGGGTGAGAGGGTCAGCATTCTTCACTAGATGCTCAAATCTGAGAGGGCACAAGAGCCCCCCTGAACACGTGGCTCACTGGCACACTGAAGCAGAGGTTAGAAACTGGGTCTGATGCAGGGAGCACCAGAGCACATAACTGACCCCATGAGCAGGTGGCAGAACCCCTGGGCTACTGTGCTGAGGACCCCCAGTAGCCTGAAAAATCAAGTAACTAAAGCAGAGCAGGAGCAGCCTGGCTTCCAGAGGTGGCTGATGGTACAGCTCACCCAAAGACTGCTGCTCGTGGGGCAGGGGCACAGCATTTATATGGGGCACAACGCCAGGGGAATTACATGGCTCTGCAGGGCAAGCACCTGAGCTGGGAGCACCTCGGTCACACATAGCTCTTGTCACCCCTCCCCAGCCTTACTCCAAGCTGGCAAGCAGAGAGCTGACATGGCCAAAGCAAACCAGCAACCGACAGGCGCCAACCTCTGCAGGTTGTGCTCCACATTCGAGGCAGGCAGGGATGGCCAGGGTGTACCCATGGAGTGTGATGTGGATGCCACACCACCACAAGCAGCCGAGAAGGTGTCACCGTGCCCTCCCCGCCTGCGTGCCCATCACGAACAGCAGGCTGCACCCCACATGCCCAGCACATGGCCCTGACCCACTTACCTCGGGCGGCAGGGACGTACTTCTCCAGGATGCTGATGTAAAGCTGCAGGGTGAGCTGCGGGGTGGAGCCCAGGAAGGCCTGGATGACCGCCATGCGCTTGAAGGCGTTGCGGTGGGTGGCCAGCCGGCGCATGGAGTGGCCCACCTCCTGCTCCATCTCCACCTCATAGCCCTTCCGCAGCCGCTTCTTGCGCGTGATGGTGACGTATGGCTCCTCCTGCCTCCCCGACCTGCAGTACACCACCAGGGCCTCCACGCACCTGTGGGGACACAGCCGCCGTCACCATGCTGCTCCCCAGCCCCTTGTCCTGCTCCAGTGCTCAGGGGCATGGGGACAACATGGGACAGGCAGCGACGAGGGTGCAGCTTAGGTGATAGAGGAACGGGAGCTCTGTTGGGAGCAAAAGCTGAGGGACGGGATTAATCACACCTGGCTCTGTTTTTCTACTGCTGTGCACCCCACAGGCCCAAAACATGCCTCTTCCACATGTGGAGGCACAAGATATGTTCTGTCATTGTATTTGATCTCTTGACCAAAAGTCTTCTACGCTTCCTCCTCGGTGGAGGCAGGAAGCAGAGAGCTGGGTGGAAACGGGTTCTGATGGGCAGATAACACGGCGCTTCCTGAGCCTGTCCCTGCAGAGCACCCGCACGTCTCAGGAGAGGCTGGCCTCTTCCGTGCCGCTCCCCTGCCTCCCTGATGCCAGACCCCTGCGGCACAGCGGCCTTCGGCCCCTCTGCTCTCCTCAGGCCTCACAGCCACACCAGCAGCGTGCGTGGACAAGGAGCGACCAGCGGAGGACTGATGTGGCAGGCTTGGCTTCTGCCCGGGACGAGCTGGCTCAGGGACCGGCAGGAGGTAATTATTTATAAGTGCTGATGAGGAGAGCAGCAGCCGCTCTGTTTCAGACCCATTAAATGGAAGGAGGGTTTTTGGATCAATGCTTTTGCCACATCAAGTACCGGTGCTCGCGGCTTATTCCAGACTCTAACGGGAAAATGATTTCATCCAAGCGGCCTGGCTTCAAGGGCAACAAAGCTGATGTGTGGTGCCCTGCCAGACCTTCTCAGCAGGCTGGGCTCGCTCTGCAGCCCAAGGAGCCGGCTGCAGCATCTTCCCTGAGCAGCTCTGCATGCCTCTTGTAAGCATCCAAGCCCCATCGTAGCAATTCCAAGTGGCTGTGGTCAGTATGGCAAGAGCCGTGCCACCACCACGGGCCAGCGTGGTCCGACTTAAGCCCGCAGCCCTTCTGCTGCCGGTGCTCCCCAAAATGTGGCCGCTGTTGTCAAAGGAGCCCCATGTGCCAGGGACCTTGGTGAGCTCCGGGGCCAGTGCAATGTTCCTGCCCTTGTTCCTGTCCGGGTGAAGCCAGCTGGGGAGGCACGGCGGCATTCCCGAGGAGTGAGAGAGCTGCACCTCTGCAGCTTGTGCAACATCCACCCCCTCGCCTTCCTCTCCCCACTGGGGTGTGGCAGACCCCAGCTCCTCTCCTCCGTGTCCCGTAGCCCTCCACCTTCCCCAAGCCCTGAGAGTTTTTCTCAGGGCAGGACCCCGGTTGCTGTACACCCTCAAACACCCTGGCAGAGATTTGCATCTGTGCTCCCAGTGTGAGGCGATGGCAAAACCCAAAGTGAGGGGGGAAGAGAAGCGCTGTCTCCAAAAGGCAGCTGCCTGGGGAGCACTTCTGGCAGCGGACGTGCAACAGGCTGGGAGAGCCGGGCTGCACCCAGCGGGGTCCGGCAGGCAGCCAGCACCGGGATGGGACCGGGGAGGGGACCGGGGAGCCCCCGGGGGGCTGTCCCGTTGTGCCGGGCACCCGCTGCGGGGGGAGCTCTGCTGGCAGCGGGTGCCCGGGGATGGGGGAGGAGAAGGTGGTCGCGCCTTGCCGTGCCGGGCCGGGGTCCCCGCGGCGCTCACCTGATGACGGGCCCGAGCTGCAGCAAGTGCATGAGCAGGACGAGGGGGCGGTCGCGGCTGAGGTCGCGGTGCACGAAGATGAGGGTGAGCTGCACTAGGACGGAGGGGCAGAGCACGAAGAAGACGGTGAGCGCCAGCCAGAAGTGGTCGTCGGAGTGGCCGTAGGAGAAGCAGAGGACGGCGGCCGCCGCGCTCTCCCCGCAGAACAGCGCCGTCGAGAAAACGATGCCGAGAGGCAGCTTCGCCCGCGACGGGGCGGCGGCGGGCAGCTGCCCCCCTCCCGGACCGTCCATCCCGGCCCAACCAGGGCCCGGCCCGGCCCGGCCCGGCTCAGCCTCGCGGCGGCGCCATCCCGGGCTGCAGCGGAGAGAGAGGAGCCGCGCTGCGGGGCGGGGAGGAGCGCAGCGCCCCCGCCGCACGGCGCCCCGACGGGCCGCCGCCGCTCCGGCACGGCACGGCCCCGCCAGACCGTGCAGTGCCGGGCCGTACGGTGCTGTACCGGGCCGTACGGTGCTGTACCGGGCCGGGCCGTGCCCTGCCGGGCCCCGCTTGGGGCGGGGACGGGCCGTGCCGGCAGCGCTCCCGGGCCCGCCCCGACGGGGAGGGACGCCCCGCCGGTAGCGGACCCTCCTCCCCGGGACCCCGCTCTGCCCGGGAGCCCCTGAGGGCTTGGAGCCCCCTCCCCAGAACACCCCCACTCGTGCCCCGGTCCCAACGCCCCCTGGCTTTGCCGGGGGCCGTCCACCCCACGACCCCCCCATCCCTGCTGAGGACGCCCCCCTGCCACGCCCAGGACACCCACCCCGGGAACCCCCGTCCTGCTGTCCCCTGTGCTACCCCCTGCGTGCCCTGAGCATCTCGGGTGCCCCCCGGGACCACCCCCAAGCAACAAGTCCTCCCACCTCCCGGCACCACAAGGTGCAGCAGCAGGGGGGGGTGTTCCTAAGGGCAGAGGTGTCAAGCTGTCCTGGGGACAGCGGGGTCCCCAGCATGTGTGCCAATCCTGCCCCAAAGCCAGGCCAGCTGCACCGATTACCTTGCAGTTCTGGGACTAACCATGAGCTCCAGCCCAGGAGAAGGGTGCGTGGGGCTGGGCCACGGCACCCATTGCCTGTGACCCCCCACTTTGTGGGTCAGTACATGAGAGCAAGGGCAGTGCCAGGGCAGGGAGCATTTTGCTGTCTCACAAGCCCAGCTGGTGCAGGGGCACCTCAGTGTGTGGCCGGGAAGGACAGTGTATGTGTAGGGCTGGCCTGAGGGTTTGGGTTGGATGTTACAGAGGAGATGTGGTCCTGCAAACATCCAGGTAGGAGACCACGATGTCTTAGAGTGGGCTGCTTTTCCCATTGCCTTCAAGGCAGTGGGAAAGCAAAGGCTGGCTGAGCTGCTCCCAACACCAGTGGTCATGGGGCTCCCTGCTGTGCTCCCAGACCCCCATTGCCGGTCCGGGTCTCTGCCAGCCTCCCCCCTCACACACTGGTGCAAGCGCAGGCAGCAGCCTCTGAGGCGATGCTTGTGAGCTGTCTGCCCCAAGAGCTCTCTGCCTGCCAGATTACTCAGCCCGGGCTGGGCACACGCTGGCTGGCTGGGACAGACATGACAAGGCAAGGAGTGCTCGAGGTCAGCCAATTCTCCCTGCTTTAGAGCAACCGGGAAGCCTCAGGTATCTTTTAAGAGGAACTGGGTGTTCAGCCCTCAGCAGGTGCCCACGCTGATGACAGGGCAGCAGCCAGCGGCGATGCTGTGCCCATCGCTCGCCCGGCCCCACACACAGCACAAGCTCATTTCCCCTGCAGCATGGAACCCCACGAACCCCACAAGTGAGAGCTGCCCCCGCATTACCGGGATGGAAGCATTTCCAGGGCTATTGGGCTTATCAGAGGCAGAGCTGGGACTGAAACCACCCGAGACCTCAGAGGCTGTGTCTCCCCGATGGCAGCTCCCGCTGAGCAGCAGCCCCGCCTGCTGCAGCTGCTCCACTCTTTCCCTTCCAGCACTGAACAGCTGCTTGAGGAGCACACAAACACCGTGAGCTCACACGGACTGGCTCGACCGGAGGGGACGGGAAGCTTACATGTTTCCCACTCAGCTCTGGTATGATAGTTACATATTTTCAAGCTGTTTCTGGAAAAGAGCCTCCCCCCAAAAAACAGCATGGCAGCGTGCAAAGCGAGCGAGCCTGCCGCCAGCCGGGCAGCTCCTGCGGACACCCAGGGTGGGAGCTGTACCCAGGCAGTGGCTGTGCTGGCCCCGGCACACCGCGTGTCCAGGCACTCAGCCGGCGACGGCACAACGTGCCAAGTGCTCCCACACCTCCTTATTAGCAGCAAGAGTGACGTGCAATTTAAATCCTTCATGCAACTTCCATTTATCCAAATTAAAAGCATCCCCCAGGAGGCTGGCAGGTCACCAAGCCCTCGGCTGAGCAATGCCTGGGCTCAGAGTCATCGCATTTTTAATTTCATCTTCCCCTGGTTCATGATGAAATATTTAAGAGCAATTGTTTAAGAAGTCAAGAATTCCAGTCCCATGTCCGGAAGCCTCAGCACCCATCAGAGGAATGGCTGGAAAAACCTCACAGCGCTTCCCCACACCAGTTATTATCCTATTTTCTGTTCAAGCACAGAAAGACAGAGGGATGTTTTCTGGTTCAGGCTGTGAGTCACTCCTCAAGCCTAAGCCTACCTGTCCAGAGCTCAGTACTGTAAACAACAGGTCATAAAAGGGATCTATGTCTGCAGAGTGTCAGAGGGCAATCCTGCCCCGCTGCCACTCCCTCTACCTGGGATCAGTGCCTCTGCAAACCCAGCGCGGCGGCACAGACACCCTAGACCTGCCCATTGCATTGCTGCCAGCGGGCAGTCCTGCCCCCCGCCTTGCTGCGGGCATCACCGTTTGTGTGTCCCACCACGCGAGGATGCCCAGGGTGCCATCCCTGGGCCCTGTTTCCACATGTCACTTCTGTTTTCAGAAACAGCTGCCTTGTCCCGGAGCACAACCCAGCTTCATTATTTTCTTAATCCTCAACTTCATTATTTTATTAATCCCAGTGTTCACAAACTGCGCTTTGAACACGGGGATGTAGAAACAGTGCCTATCCACCGTGTGAAATCTGGATTTGCTGCACAGCTTTTCCAGCCCCTTGCATGCCTGTGGATGAGCGAGGGCATTTGTGTGTGACAGCCCGGGCTATACATAGAGGTAGGAGCAGCCTCCCTCACCGGCTCTCACACTGAAAATAGGCATGTCTCGCTTACACATGCCTGCCCAGCAGCTCAGCTCCTGTAAAAGGAGAGCAGAAAAAAAACTGGAGATGGCAGGGAACAACTTGCAACAGCCCTTAAAGAGCCCAGATGCAGAACTACCCACATGCTGCTGAAATTGGTTTCCTCTCCTCTCCCCCCACCACTGCACTAGGACCCCGGAGCAGACATCGCTCCCGATAAGTCGCTGGGACATGCCAAGCAGCGCCGCCAGCTTCCCAAATATAGCCCTGCACACAGCGGTGCAGGCAGCTGCTCGGAGTGCAGGGTGGCTGTGCTTCCCCCCTGCTGCCTGCTCAGATCAGAAACCTCCCTGGGATGCACTTTGGGCCATGGAATTAACATCCAGCTGGTGCTGCAGGGGGTGGCGGTGGGGACATGAGGATCCCCAGGAGACCCCGTGTGCTGGATGCAGATCACAAAACGCTTCCCAGCCAGTCGTGCTGTGAGCAGGAGAAGCAGCCTGCGCTCTGTGCCCTTGCAGTGGCCAGACGGAGCAGCTGGAGGGGCTCAGAGGAACTTGTGAGCCAGGAACTTTTTACTTAGTTTGGAAATAGCTTTGCAAATGACCGGTTTTCCCAGCTTAAACTGTTTGGACTTTGCGTTGCACTCTCAAGAACTCAGCTGTATTTTTTTTTTCTGCCCTGTCTGTGGAATATTTTTTGGTTGGGGAAATATTTTTTTCCATTTGCTTTGCAGTTTCATGTGACTGCTCCTGCTGCTCCTTTTCCTTTTCCTGCTGCAGCTTCACTCCTTAACCCTGCAAGTAGGCATTTGCAGGGAGAAAAACCTGTGTCTGTCTGAGGACTTCAACCCTCTGAGTCCTCTGGGGGGTGCGTGAGGCTCGGCATTGCTGGAGGTTGGTGGGGCCCTGGAGAGGGTCCCAGCATGGGGCATCTTGTGCTGCCTCGTGGCTTGAACGATTCCCAGGAAAACAGAGCTGCCTCCATTTGGTGGATTTATCTTTGTGATATTTATACATTCAGAAATCACGGCCCTTTGGCTACAGTCCCAGAAGAGGGGCTGTAAACCAGGCAGGAGGACTTAAAGTTCCTTACAATTACCCAATTCCCCTGCTCCCACCAGGTGTACGGAGCCTGGCCCTGCCAGCGGTTGACCCGGCTGGGACAACCTGCAGGCACGCTTTACGCTCACCTCCTCTCGCCCACGCCCTGATGCAGGAAAGCAGAAAGAGCAGCAGCCTTGAACTGCACTCAGAGCAGCAGCCTTGAACTGCACTCAGAAAAACCACTGTGCAAGCACGGGTAGCGCGTGCAGCTGCCGCAGGGGCACCCGAGCTCTGCACACGGTGCAGGAGGGAGCAGACAGCTTCCCCTTGCAGCAGGGAGCAGGGACAGGATGAGAAAACCCAGCGGAGGAGCCGGTGTTCAGCTGCCTTCGTCGTGTTTCAGCTTGTTTGGGGCATGCTGGTGTTTGCACGGGCCAGGAGGGTGCTTATCTGCCTACGCAGAAATCAACACCTCCCTGCTTCTGCGTTCGCCGTGGGGCTCGGGGCAGCCGTGCTGTCTGCTGGGGGGGGGGGTAAAAGAGATCCAGAAAAATGGCCTCCCTCTCCTAAAATAGCTGCGGAGCAGCTGCTGGCCTGTCACACTCTGCTAGCAAGCATTGCAAGGGCCCTGATTCACTGACAACAGGTTTCCACGGCGGAGGTGGCAATTATCTTGCGATTCCAGCCTGACTGCCAGGCACCGGGGTGTAATTAGCTCCCAGGATTTGTAAGCCCATATGATCGGCTTTATTGTTAGCCACCAGGGCCGTGCGGGGATTTAAAGGAACGATGCAGACATTAGCATACCGGCCTGCTATGACTGGGCTGTCGCCATCGTCTGAAGCCTTACAAAGAAAGCCAAGTCCCTCCCTGGAGGTCGGGCACGTTGTTGCCCTGCCGCGGTTGCTGTGCCCCTGCTTTTTTGGGCATTTCCAGAGATGAAGCAGTCCCAGGAAGACCAGGACAGCTTGCGGACATTGTTGCTGGGACTCTGGTCCTCACCCTCGCCTCGTTTTTACTGCCACCCCAGCTCAGTGCTGAAGGGAGCCCCGGTCACCTCTGGTCAGCGCTGCCCGGTGCTTTCTCCTGCAAGCTGTGATTCCCCATGAGCAGGCTTCCCCAGCCCTGCCACCACTGTCTCCCCACTCTGCTCCTCACGCTGGGGCCCCCATGTTGTGGTCCCGAAGCACCCAAAGCCCCTCGGTGCATACTCACAGGGTCTAGGGAAGCCGAGGCAGGGCAGCCCACCAGCCCGCGTCCATCTGTGCTTCTCTGTGGTCCCTGTGGTTTTTGCCTCCTTCCCTCTCCTGCCGCTCTCCAGTGGGCAGAAATAGCCCTAAAACACGTGCTGCCTTCCGGGTAGAGATACCAGGGGCTGCACAGCCCCAGCTCCCCAGGCACAGCCCGCTCTCAGGGACCCTGCTGTCACTGGTGTCACTGGGGTGTCCAGCACAGCATGGTGCCAGGACAGGGTCCGGTAGCAGCCCCGGCGAGGAACATCTCCTCTTATCCACCAAGATAAAAAATTCTGCTTTGGAGTTTCTCACCTGGCAACAGTCACCAAGGAAACCCGGATGGCTCCCGTTGGGTCCCCGTTGGCACTGCCCGGGGGTGTCCCCGAGCCGCGGGGCGTGCAGGGAGAGGGGACGTGCCTGTCCCTCTGCCACCCAAGGCGCTGGGTGCGCAGGCGGGCACCCTGCCAGCCGCCGCTCTGTAACATGAGCCCCGGCGCTCCGAGCCAAGTCCAAGGCGGGAGCAAACCGCCCATGGACGAGGGCTTGGCCCTCTCTCATCTTTCTAGAGCTGAGTGCAGGTTTCACTGTTTTGGGGGTGTTTTTTGAGGTTTTCCTGACTGTGGGCACATCAGGAGGGGTGGCTTTGCTGCTGCTCGGGGGCTTTCCCAGTCCTTGCAGCCAGGAATTTCAGACATGGGCATTACAACAGCACAAACCTCTCCAAATCTGCTGGTGCAGGGAGGGAGACCCGCTCTGCCGCCCTTTGGGAGGCTGTGCAGCTGTCTGCCACATCACACTCCTCTATTTATAGCACCCGTGGTTGTGCCTCTTCCTGCCACCTGGCCCAGCTGTCACCTGGCAAGAGCCATCCCCAGGCACCGAGAGACGCTGCCATCTCCAGCGTGCCCGTGCGCTACGGGTACAGATAGATCTGCAAAAAGCTTCCCAGCCCCGTGATGCCTGCAAAAGCTGGCACTGCCCCTGGTATTGGTGAGGCCACTGGCACAGGAGCAGCAGGGAAAGGCTGGGGACCGGAGGACACGGTCCCGCAGGGCCCTGGGAAGTGGAGCAGGGCAGTGGCAGAGGTGCTGACCCATCCTGCAGCACATCCATGTAGGAGGAGGTGATGAGCACAAGTGGGAGGCAAGGAAGCTGTGGACATCAGGAGGCAGGTTGTTTACTGGCATGCAGAAATGAGACCAATGCTCAGTTAATGGGTGTTCATGACAGCCCTGCAGTGCCCTGGGTGCTGCCACATAGCTGGGGCACACGGACAGTCACCCCAAACAGTGCAGCTGTTGTGTCTGGCCATGAGATGGGTGTGGAAACTTCCTCAGTCAATCATTAACCTGCTGCATCTCCCTGCTCGCTACAGAGCTCCCAGGCAGCTCGCCTTGTGCCCCAGCGTGTGGGTGCTGCAGGATGCCCGGCACTGCCTCTGCAACCCAGCTAACTGCAGCCAGCTGCTGAATGGCACGGGCTGTTGGGACCCCATCCGCAGCCTGTGGGAGCCCCCCGGTGTGCAGATCAAGGAGCTGGTGCTTTTTGCTGGCTCTGCTCCTCGCCCTACTGTTACCGCTTGCCAGCCCTGTGCCATCCTCATCCTAACCCTCCTCTGCTGCAGAGCCTTGCAGCTGGCCTGGGAGTGCACAGGCATCTGTGCCTGGGGGCCACGAAGCCAAGACCACCTCCTTGGAGCCCTGCTCAGGAGCTCTGTGTGTGCAGAATGGCCCAGTGCCTTCAGCAGAGCCCAAGAAACTCATGGGTATTTCTCAGGATCTCCACCAGCTCGCTGCTCCCAGCCAGGCGCTGCTCGGCTGGGCTTTATTTCTGTTCCGAAAGCCACATCTGCTGCTGGAGGTGCCGAGAGGAGCAGCCACGCAGGGGCTGCAGCACTCCATTTCCCAGTGGCCACCGGCCTGGGCTGACCCACCAGGATTAGGGAGACTGCAAGGAGTAAATCGTGTAAATCCAGATTAGATTTAAGCAGATGCTACGCAGAGGAGATGCGAGCAGGAGCCGTGCAGGAGAGCAAGCAGGTGAGAGGCTCAATCACACCCCTGAGATGCGAGAAGGTGCGGGCGGCCACAGGCAGGGGGACAAAGCCACACCGGGCTGCTTGTTCCGCAGGTGCCAAAGAGAGGCCGACTGCAGAGCATGTTCCACCTCTTCTCCCACTGCTGGTCCTGGCTGCAGGCCGTACAGGAGCCCATCAGGTAAATCCGTGCACCCGCTCCAGGGGCTCTCCGGAGAGCTCAGCACTCATGTGCGCATTTATCAGGGAGGGCACCGGCACCGTGGAACCCCGCGAGAGGACCCCAAACTGCAGGGCAGGGCGAAACCGAGCTGCCTGCGTGTGTCGTGAGGCCAGACCTAATTCCCTCGGGGAGGAGCCGTGTGGGCAGACGTTGCGGGCGATCAGGAGGTTTATGGTCCCTTCCCGCCAGCGACGGTGCGGTGCGGCACCGTAATGCCAGAAGTGGAGCTCGCTGCCCACGCAGACTCCTGTGTATATTTAAGGAAAATATATTGAAAATGACTAATGGTGTTGACATGTAAAGCAAAGGGAAATTGCTCTGCTCGTGGCTCAGACAGAGCGTGTCACTGGGAAGCAAACATGACTGTTGAGGAACAGGAAAACCTCCAGGGTCCAGGCAGAAGCTCATAATATGTCCTTGCTATTTTTCTGTGTATTGCCCTAATGCACTAACACGGAAGAGTACTAAGAAAAATCATTAACTGCTTCCATATAAGTAAAGCCTTTCCAGCCTGTGCATACTATTGCTTAATCCCATAGAGACTGAGAGGAAATGGTGGTCGTAGGAAGTGCGCCGAGGGCTGCTGCGCTGCCAGGTGCCCACGCACACCTGAGGGCCATGCTGACAGCTCTGCCCTCACTCTCTCCCCAGGCACCAGGGACCGTCCCTCCCCTTTCCCCCATCCCAGGTCTGTCCTGTCCCTCTCTCAGCCGAAATAGAGCTGCTGCAGGCAGCCCCTTGCCCAGGGGCCCCACTGTTCCCTGAGGATGGTGGCTCACAAAGAGTTGTGTGGGGCACAGCATGCCTGCAGGCTGCTCACCCCTTGTTGTTGCCCCTCAGGAAGGTGACCCTCCTTGTCGTGGGACTGGACAATGCGGGGAAGAGTTCTGTCATCATGGACATAGGGAGAGGTGAGGAAGCTGACTTCTGCTAGGGATCCCACAAAGAGCGTGGCGGGGGGGTATGCTCCCTTGCTCCCAGCGTGCCTGTGGGCTGCAGCTGGTGATGCAGTCCCCAGGATCCCAGCAGGATCACTGCCGGGGGCTCTGCCCCACAGATCTCTCATGGCTGGGCTATACCATTCTTGTACCAGCAAGGAAAAATGGGCTTTGAAATAAAGAAGTGAAGCTGCTGGCCTAGGGCACGGGGGGCTGGCTGTGCTCTGGGTATCCTAGCAAGTGGGAGCAGGGATGGGGCCGGGGGAAGAGGATGAGTGTGATGGGGATGCTCCCACATCTGGCATCTGCCCTCTCCCCACACACAGCCCTGGCCTGCGAGGTGCTGCCCACGACACAGCCCGGCCAGACCCGCCTGCGGGTGGACAGGTTTGAGGTGACGCTGGTGGACCTGCCCGGGGGCCAGCGCTTCCGCAGCGCCTGGCGCAGCCACTACGGCACGGCCCATGGGCTCCTCTTCGTGCTGGACTCCAGTGACCTGGCACGGATGGAGGAGGCCCGCAAGGCTCTGAGCCGCATCCTGAGTCACCCTGATGTCTCTGGAAAGCCCCTCTTACTGTAAGGCTGAGTCTCCTGACCCGCAGGGTTTGGGGTTGGGGAGAGGAGTGGGAGACTGTGGCTGGGTTTGTGGGCAGTGCAGCAAGGCTGCCATGGGGATGTGGTACCCAGGGGGTGCCAGCACATTGCCCACCCTCTCCCCATGCCACAGGCTGGCGAACAAGCAGGACGTGGCGGCCGCCCTGCTGCCCTGCGAGCTGATCGAGCGCCTGGCTCTGGAGCGGCTGGTCAACGAGAACCGCTCGCCCTGCCGCATCGTGAGTTGCAGGCAGGCTGCCCGACCCTGCTCCCCTTGCCAGGCACCAGGAGGGGATCATGGGGGCTGACCGAGCCCCTCCATCCCCAGGAGCCGTGTGCGGCCGTCGGCCCGGCCCGCAGCACCTTGCAGGGGCTGCGCTGGCTCCTGCGTGCCGCTGCCGAGCGCTCCCCGCTGCTCCCTGCCACCCGCTCCCCGACGGCTGACCCCAGCCCCCGGACAGCCCGTGGCCGCCTGCCCGCCCGCAGGTGGGTGTGCGGCTCCCTCTGTGCCATTCCCTCATCTGCACGAGGCTCGCCCCCACCCCAGCTGTGCTCTCACCCCTCCAGGGACCCCCCGGCCCAAGGGGAGGACGACCAGGACGGCGTGGGAAAGATGGGGGAGCAGCGAGCCACCCGCCGCCTCCTCCCCCAGGTGAGAGTCCCCCGGCCACAGCAGAAGTGGGCCAGGCTGGAGGGGGCTGCCATCGCTTTCCCCTCATCCCCTCCTCTCCCTGCCCAGGAGGAGAACGCAAAGGGTCCCGGGAGGAGGAAGAGAAAGGTAAAGGTGAGGAAGAAGGGCCCAGGTCAGCCAAGCCTGGCCGAGGAACCGGACAGACCCGGAGGAGGGGGTGACAGCCGAGCCAGCTCTGCTGTGGGGCTGCTGGCCCCCAACAGGGTCGGGCAGGAGGAGCCTATGCCCCCCGGGATGGCTGCCCCCCACCCAGGTGAGAGGGGGCTGTGAGGGCTGCTGGCATGGACACATCGGGATCTTCAGAGCCACCCCAAGGGGACCCCGAAACGTGGTGGTGTGCTGGACCACCAGTCCCTGTGGTCTCCCTTAGCTTTGCTTGCAGATCAGCTGAGCGCAGAGCGGGGCTGCAGGAGGCTGGCCGGGAAAGAGGAGAGACGTCCCTGGGCATCTCAGCAGGACTGCGGATCCACCAGCAGCAGTCCTTTTTTTTGTTTGGTGACAGAGGCATCCTTACCCAAATGTGATGTCTGAAATTTCATATTTCTCCATCCAGTGCAGGGCATGAAAAAGAAAAAGAAGAAGAAAATTAAGAATAAAATCAAGTCACAGGAGCCTGCCGTGGAGCAGCAGCGGGAGGAGGTCTCCAGCACCTTTGGTTGGTATTTCCCAGGACAGATTTTGCTGAAAAGCGTCAGGGGGTTGGCCTGCTGGCAGCGGGATGTGAGCTGCTCAGAAGCCCATGGCCACGCTCTGCTTGGTGCAGGGGCACAGGCACAGGCAGGAGCAAGTGCTACTGCAGGGCAGGGGGTAGCTGCTGGGTCGGTAGGCGCTGCAGCCTTCAGGTGGGATGCAGCAAGGGCACGTGAGTGCACTGTGCTGGGGTCTGGGGCATCCTTGCAGCCCTTGCTCAGCACAGGCTGACAGGCTTGGCCCCAGAGATTAGTCCCTGGGTTTGTGCTTGATTGCTTCCCTTCCTCCCCCAGACCTGTACCGCCGGGCGATGCTGGCTCTGAAGATGCGGCAGGAGCAGAGGAAGCAGCCGTCTGCCATCGCCCCCTGAGGGGGGTGCAGGCTCCCAAGGACCCCGGGCTGTGTTGCAGTGGCTCTGGGACCTGTGCCGTGTGCAGGGCTCCTGGGCTGCTTGGCCAGGGCTGGCAGTCCTGGGCAGTGGGTCCTAGGGCAGGAACAGCAGTGTTTCTGTCATCTGCGTGACTTGAAAATCAGGATCTGCAGGAACGAGCCTGAAGTCCTTTTGTAAAAAGCCTCTCTGGCAGCCAGGCTGCAAACCCTCCTGAAAAGGTCAGGCACTTTCTGACCCAGTGCTAATGTTCTGTGTAGGACTTGCTCTGAACACGACCGAGTCTGTAGAAGAGAGGAAGATCAGAGCGAATATCCCAGGGGGAAAGCCCGTCTCTTGAATTGACACATGCCCAGGAAAGCTGTCAGCACAGGTCAGGGGCTAACTCAGACACTCATTCAGCCCCTGCCTGCTTCCTGGGCGAGTTGTTTCCTGCTGGTGAGGCCAGGAAGGCTGTCCCGGGTGGTGACTTCCATCCCCAGCCACAACCAGCAGCACAGCACCAGGAGCCTCCCTGCCTGGTAGAGGCTGGGGATGCCCATGTCGTTTCTAAACCCTCCAGCGTCACTGACATCTACGATGTAGGGCGGTTCTAGAGCTGGACACCAAGCAGCACCTGCGTGCCAGCACAACCTGCCTGGGCAGAGCTGTGCTCCCACCAGGACTTTGATGTGCTGGAGCACCATGCTGCCCTGCTCCGGCAGCCCCGGCTGGGCATGTGTGCGAGAAAACGGCTGTCAGACCTGGGAGCACTGCACATGAAGTCGCAGGTGCAGCAGTTTTCCCTCCACAGCCACAATAATGTGAGGACTTGAACTGTGCTCAGAAACCAAGCCGTGAGTCACTGCCGCTTCCCTGGTTGCTGATTAACAGGCCATGACTTCCAGGTCCAGGGCAAGAAATATTGCTAAAGCCCTTCCTTCTGTTGGGCTAAAAAAACGGAAAAGAATAAAAACTCTGAATATTCTGCCTTGCTAGCATGCTGTAAAGTTTTGTTTAACTGTTAGATTCAATTGCCAGTGACTACAGTGACTAAGTAAAGCAGCAAATGAACACCGGCGTGTAACTACAGCCCTTGTGGTACCAGTACACCCTTCTCTGTGCTCCGTGGAGCCCTTAGGACGATATGTGATGTGGGAAGGCAAAACTGGGGCCCTTGTCCCGCGTGGGGCTGGGCCACACATGTGCCGAGCAGGCAGTGCTGCAGGCTCACGGTGCCGATGCCCCTGCTGCCCTCCACCAACCCCTAAGGGAAGATTTTATTTATTTATTTATTTATTTATTTATTTTTATTTTTTAAGAGGAAGAAGACCTCCTCTTGTGCCATGTGTAATACACAACCTGAGAAACTGGCCAGTGGGAAGAGTCCAAGGCCTGGCTGGTGCTATTGGGCAGATAAAAGACACTTCCCACGGGAGCCAGCCATAAGAAACATGCTAGAAACCTCCACTTTTCACCCAGAGGGTGGTTGGGCACTGGACCAGGCTCCCCAGGGCAGCGGTCACAGCACCGAGCTGCCAGAGTTCAAGCACTGTTTGGACACCACTCTCAGATACAGGGTCTGATTTTGGGGTGGTCTGGTGTGGAGCCAGGAGTTGGACCCTTGTGGATCCCTTCCAGCTTGGGAGGTCCTGTGATTCTGTGATTCATAACATAATGACGTCAAGTAGTAGAGCAGATAGGCAGTTCAGATATATTTCAAAATCAGCCCCCTTTCCCCTAGTGTTTCAGTGGCGGTAGAGCAGCTAATCCCCGTAACAAACCAGGAGACAAGCCTGGCCTATCCAAACTGAAAATAAGGCTTATATCTTCTTTAGAGGTTAAGCAGCAAAAACTGTGTGTTAAAAAAGTTCTATCTCAAAACCAGAACCGTCTCAGAAATGAGATTCTGAAGACCTATTTGATCAAATATTCAGCAGATAAGCCAAAAGATACTAATTAATGGTTGTTCCATGCCACTGGGCAGTGGTCTGTTCCTGCAGCATGCGAGGAGCAGCTGCTGTACCAGGAGGGTGCACGCCTGGGGCACGCAGAGCAGGCACACAGAGCTTTTCCTATCATTTTCCTCCTGCTTTTGAGCTTACAGCCCAGCACCTGAATAAATAGCAAGGGAAGAAGGAACAGGCCTCAGTGGCACTGCCTGCTGAAGGCAAGGCGTAGCTCTGCCCGGTCCGGTCCCAGCGTGCCTGATCCGATGGAGGTGTGCTGCTAACAGCGCTGCTTGGCTTGAGTGGGCATCCCAGAAATGAGGTAGTGGAGAGTGACGTCCTCCCACACATCCATGGTTTGTTGGAAAGTGCCGGGCTGTGGGAAATTGTGCTGAGAAGCATGAAGCAATGCAACAGCACCTGCCAGTGGAGACTCATCTTCAATCCACTGACACAGAAAGTAAATGGTGTTAATAACACTTTCTGCAGGAGGGCTGGAGCCAGCTGGGTGATATAACTGCACTTTGCGTTTAGTTTTTATTTTTATTTTTTTTGTATATTACCTAACACCTCCCTGTTTTCATGTTTACAGAGGAATTATCTCAGGAGTATCAGGTTAGGCAAAACCCGGAGCCTGCTTCCGTTGTCATTTTTATGGGGCTGCCCAGCCTCAGCTCATGCTGTGGCTTCATTTTTTGCAAACAAGTGATGCAGAAGCACTTGTGAGAGGCAGGGACACTGGGGTGCAACACTTACTGGGGAGCTGTGGGGCGGGGGGCAAAACCCAGCAGCACCCAGGCCTGAGGAGGGGCACGGACTCGTGGTTACGTTGGAAGCACAAGGGTTGTTTTGTTCACCCCTCCATTAACTCTGACTGATGAAAGAGTGATCCAGGAGACAGCTCGTGAGAAAACCTCCCAGACACTGATTCTGGACACTGTTTTAGTGTTGTGAAGGCAACTAAGGGCAAGTGTGAGTGATGATAGCTACTGAGTGTTTTGCCAGGTGAATGTAACAGGTCCCATCCCTGCAGGCTGCCTGCAGGTGCTCCTTGTTCCTTGTTAGCATCCCTCTAATGCTCAGCATGTGGCCAGCCACATTTTGCAGGGCATATATAGAGGGAGGGCAAGATCCTCCCTTTCCCTAGGGAGGGAGGTGTGACCTGGAGCATGGTGAAGGCTGTTCACCAGCTCACTGAGCTGGACTGAAGGTAAAAATAATAGCAATAAGAAAATTTGTCCCAGGGCAGCTGAGGTTTATGGGGGCTTGACTGGCCTCCAAGATGTGCTGTCCTTGCAGTGTTGGGTTGGCTTTGTAATTCCTTGGGTTATAGGTGCAGATATCACAAATGTGTTACTGAAACACAGCTAAGGTGTGTGCCTTTTTCTCAGGATGTGGATGTAAATGTAAATACATCCAATATATCCATTTACATGTAAATGTAAAATGCATGTAAATACTTTGTGTGGCAAGGCAAGTGGATTTGAAACCACAGAAGGGACATTCGGGTTAATAAATGCCCAGAGTGGGAGTGTTTAGAGCTCAAGAAGCTGTGTGAAAAGGAAACTTTCTCACACTTGCAGTTGCTACCCTCTGCCTTGCTGGCGGCCCGCTGGGCTGGGTGCCAGCATGCTGTATTGGCTCTTTCTAGCTCAGTCATAAAAACGGAAATGTGGGGAAATGCAACTTTTTTTTTTCTTTCTGTTTTTCTTTCCCCTGAGTGAGCACACCAGGGCACAGCCTATTTCTGTAAGGTCATTCAGCATATTGAACTGGGAAATGCTGGTGCACAATATTGGGCAGCTGATCAGTCCTCTCCGGAGTTCTCAAGGGCTGTGCTGGCTGATGGACATGGGTGGCATTGTGCCTCGCTTGGGGGTGTCGGCATGCTTTGAATAGCGAGCAGCCATGCATGGTGCTTCTTTGGAGTTTCTGCTATTGGTTATAGGTCTCCTGTTGTATTGCATTAAAAGCAAGTCAGGCTATTTACTGTCATGTACTCTACAGAGTTGTTAACAAAAAACCCACAGATTTAATTAGGTGAGAGTAGCTCCCTAAGCTTCTCCTGATTGTTATGAAAGAGGCCATTAAGACTTTGCAGGGAAAGGGAAGGTAATGAGGACTGGAAATTTAGAAAATATGAAAACTTTCCCTTTCTAGGTTAAATGAGCCTTGTTGGAGACATTACTGTTGGCAGGAGGAGGAAGGATACAATCACATTTATTTAATGGTTGTATTTGTTTCAAGGCATGAGGGAATATGCTAGAGGCTGAGGTATATAGCTTTGTCATATCAGGTACCAAATATGCTTCATGTCCCCTCCCTCCACCCATTTTTTTATAAGAAGGATATTGTTAACTAAAATTGGTAGTCTTTTTTCCTTCCTAAATTATCACTTTGTAAGTCATTGTATAGTTGAATAGGTTATTTCAGACTAAGGGGAAAGTGTCTCTTGAGAAAGGTTGATAGTGCATTAATTAGAAGGGCTTTTGCTATAGAATATTGCTGGGAAAAGGATCAAGAGCTAATTTATTAACCAAAACTTTTCATTTTAGTCTTCTATAGCAATCAGAACTCGTGCCTTGTATGTGAAAGAGCTTATACCTTATTAAACTGCATTTACACTTCAGCACAGATGGGTTTAGCAAGACTCTAGCACAAATCCCTGATCTGTTGTGTAGGTCTTTTTTTGGCTACCCATGCTGTGCTCTGCCTTAGACATTCCAATCCATCTTCCCTACATTGCACAGCTGCAGGAAGAGGTTTGGGGTTGATTTTGTATGTCTTCGGTGTCTTTGCATATTTAGCTAGGATTGTGTACGTAGGTTGCAAGGTACTGCTGTGACACAGGCTTGCAGCTACAAGCACCTGAACTCTGTGCCCTGCTCTAGCAAAGAAAGCTGTTTGTGGAGTAATAAATTGATTTGAAATGGACTTCACAAAAGAAAAAAAGGCATGTGTAAATCCCCTTGTTCAACTGACACAGCAGCATGCATGCTGCTGCTGAGTCAACTCTGTAGAGCACAGCACAGACTGAACTTTTGCCTTTTCCTTCCTTTTCTCTGTGACGGTTGCAAAAAGCTTGGCCTGTGGCAGCCCAGCTCCTTAAGGCACTCCCCAGGAGGTGCTTGCTGCATGCTGTGACTTCCCAGGGGGAGCCATGGTCCAAAGCAGGTGGTTTTGGTGTGGGATGTGGCTGGGACCTGGCACTGAGCACTACTTCCAAGCAAATTCTGTGGCTGACTTTCATGCGAACCCCTCTGCAGACAGATTTGCTTTTCGATGACCTCCTTCCCTCACACATGTTTTGCAAACATGAAGCAATCCTTCCTTGTGACTGTGGTATGTGGAGCTTGCTGGCCTCTCAAGCCTGGCCAAGACCTGCTTTTTCCAGGTAGATGAGTACTAGAGGAGGAGGGAGCCTGCCCCCTGTCCTGGTGAAAGGTGAGCAGAAATACCCAGACATGTCAGCAGCTCAGTGTGGGACTCCAGCAGGGCCAGTGCTTGCCTGTGCCAGTTGGTCAGCCGTGTATTGGCAGGGCAGGCAGAGACCCCAAAGTGGATTTGAAATTCTCAACAGGGTTTCTGGCTTGAGATGTGCTGGCAAAAGCTTTCATTTCTTATGAAAGAACACTTTTCACTGAATGAGTACAGGATCTGCCCCCACTCAAGAAAAGTAGGGGGGGGGGGGAAAAACTGTCAGTTTTTCCTTGCCTTCCCCACCAAGAAGGCACAGAAATGCTCCTGGTGTGCAGCCACCTCCCCCTGGGCAAGGCCAGACCCTGCCAGTCTCTGCATGAACTTCCCAGATGGAGATGGCCCTGGCATGGTTCTCCGGGGGAAAAAAAAAATGCCTTGAAAGCTGGGGGCTGCTGTGTGCTTCCTCCTTGTGCAAGCAGGAGCTCAGCGTGTCAACCAGCAGGTCGTGCCTTGATGGTAAATGAGTCTTCATGAATCTGAAGAGTTGGGTTAATGAGATGGGCTTCAGGCCATCACAACGCTAATGACAAACGTGCATCAGCACTCAGGAGGCGGAATGGCCCCTGAGGAGTTAGCCAGCACATTTCCATCGACTCGGTACTCCCGCGGGTGGAACACTGGTGGTAGTCTTAGCGAGTTTGGGGCCAATTTTGCCTTTTCCCCGAGAGGACATCCCCTGAACGGCCACGCGGTGGCAGAAGAAGCAAAGGCTCCTCTTGCCCTGCCGAGCTGTGTGCAGGAGCAGCGGGGCCGAGCTGTGCCCACACTCCAAAGCGGGGCTGTGCAGCAGCCCTTGTGCTCTGCCCGGCTCCCTGCCTGGGGCTGGAGCCCCCTGCCCGGCCGAGGTGCTCCCCTGTGAGGGGTCTGCTGGGGCTGGATGCCCTGAGAAGGGTGCTTGGGGAAGGCCGACAGCAGGCGGTCCCGCGGGCTGTTTGCGGTGTGGGAAAGCCCGTGGGGTGTCCTCACTTCCCCTGTGCCTGGACGGCTTCTGCTGAGCCGGGGATTTCGCTGCCCCCGGGCCAGGCTGTAGCAGCAGGGGTGCTGATGGCCTCGGTTTCTCTGACGTCTTTCTGAAGAAAATGAGCTATCTGCAGCTTAATCCCGTATCACAGCCCGAATCTTGCATTTTAATGCAACTCTTAAAAATAATGACAGCAGCATTACAGGCTATGCAGTACAAAACGCTCCCTGCCTGGTTTGCGAGTCGCAAAGGGCAAGTGTAGCTGCAGGGCTGCTCTTGTGGTGCTGGTGAGACCAATTTCCCCTCCCAGCTTAATGATAGGGAGATGAGTAACCGCGCCTGCGGGAATAAACAGGAGGAGAATTTGTTCTGCCTAGTGGGCTGGGTGAGCCTGGTAGGACACGGCCTTTGGGTGCACCAGGGGTCCTGGTCCCAAGGGCTGATGGTGTGCTGGGTGGTGTTAATCTGTTCATTGCCCACTGCAGAGCTCTGGGAAGTGTCCAAGAGCAGCCACAGCCGATCCCCACCAGCGCTGTGGGGACCCAGAGCCCCAGCAGTGTGAAAGCTGGGGTATGGCAGTGATGATCCTGGCTCTGCTTTGTGGGAAGCCCGAGGCTGGGCTGCTTGGGCATTACAAGGGGATGTTTAACTTCCACTCGTTATTTTACAGTGCGTGGAGCCGCCCGGCATTGTTTGCTGGCCTCCACTGGTGTGGCTGTGCTTCCGTGCAGGCAATGGCGCAGCTGCACGGGGAATAACGGAGAGGTGCCTCGGGGCTGGGGCAGGAGCTGCGAGGAGGACGGAGGCGCAGCGTGTGACCCCCGGCATCTCTGAGCGGATCCCCGGGGCTCGGCTCCCCTTGGCACTACAGCTCCCAGGCTGCCCCGGGCCCAGCAAGCCCGCCTCCCGGGCGCGGCCGGACAAAAGCGCGGCGCGGGGGCGCGGGGGGGAAGCGGCCGGCGGCGGAGCCGAGCCGGGCCGGGCCGTGCCG